>JAVFKF010000002.1:72029593-72666957 GCA_036926295.1 Pachydiplax longipennis | reverse complement strand
CGGAGGGAGAAGAGCACCAGTCAATGGAAATAGATGTTTAGAAATAATTTATAAGATGCTCAATCTTTTTATTTGATAATGTATACAATGAAATCCGTTCGTATAAGATGGAATTCTTGGAACAAAACAGGAAAATAAATATTACAAGAAGCTCCGATGAAATACTAAATTGACAATTTATTTACGAATAATCAATCTTAAAGTCAATCTATAGAACTCGTACCAATCGATGATCTAGGATTCAAAAGCTCGTAAAATTTCCCCGAGAATGAAAAATATACAATTTCAACTGAAACTCTCAATCCAGATAATCCTTGCTAAAATACTAACTATACAGCTAGGGGTGGATCTACGAATTTGACAAAAGGAGTGGGGCGAACAAAAAGAAAAGATTTATTAATATATTATTATGAATTCATCCTTAATTAACTTTAAATGTCGATTAGACTTGATAAATACTCAATTTCAAGGATAAGAAGATTTTAGTTCAAGCTTCTAGACAAGTTATTACAGCGTCATCAGAATGACGGCAAACAAGTTCATCTCCAGCAATTGATTCCGTCTTAAAATAATTCGTTTTCCGCCAATACCTAGCTGCGCTCGTCGATTCCTTTCTACAAAAAGCTTCAAAAGTCAAACGCCACATAATTATAACTATAGAAATTGGCATTACTTATAATGACGATCGTCATTAACTAATTGTTTCGATGGAATGTTAAGATTTATGAGCGAAGATAGCGAACTTGTAAAAATCTTTAAAAATTGTAAAGAACATCATTTTTATCAAGATCTCCGGTGTCCTTTAGAACAGGCTCATTTTTCCAAGGCAACAAACATTAGAAATGCCACAAATAAATGCCGAATCTGGTGCACTTGAGTAGCAATTAAGGGAGAGCAAACAATGGCCGAGCATTCATGGTACCCCTAAAAAAACTCTCCTTTCAAATTTGCTTTAAATCCATTTTCTAATTTCCATTTCACGACTCAGTCGCTCTCTTACTTAAACCTTCTTTATTTCTGACTTTCTGCACCCACTACCTCTTCTTTAGTAATCTTGGATTCAAAATGAACACTGTACACGAATCAAAGATATGTGCTTTACCTTTATCTTCCTTAACTCTCAAAACCGGAGAACAGGACTCTTACCTGCAAAGAAAAGTGCTTCAATTTAATGATCAACATTTAATTAATTCGATTTTTTAATCGTCAACAGAAGTAGTAATCATTCATAAACACTGGTAATGTATATAACATAGTTTGGAAGTAGTTTTAGAATTTCAATCAATTTCTGATTAAATATAGATTGTAGTTAGTAGACCAACATATAGGAGTTACTCGGAAAAAAACTATGATATACTATTTATTAACTTGTAATCTTTATAGGAGTTAGAACTCCTTTTCTCGGGCAAGCATAAGTTTAACATATTAGGAGTTGTAACGAGAAAGAGAGAAAAGCTGTTTTTTGCTTTGGTTTAAAAAAGGAAGTTCCGTTTGGAGTGGAAAAGAGCGTTGGGTAAAAAGAAAACAAGTCGAAGAGATGTGAATAAGGGGAAGAGTGAGATTGACAGACAGGGAAATGGATGGATTCTTAATAACCATGGAAAGATGGAATTTTGAATTTATAGGTTATATTATAAGGCCCAAACATTTTTATTTTAGAAGGGAATCTTGCAGAAAAGAAAGGAAAGCGAATAAGGGAGTGGACGAAAAGTCGTGCGGCTATGATAAAGAGATAAAAGGACATGAAAAAAGCCCGACCAAACCGTGAATCGAACCCAGGTCTCCCAATTGCCCTGAACACTGAGCTCTCCGGGCAGAACCTGGCTTGCTGACATTTTTCATGCTGGTTAAGAAAGAAAAGGAAGAATATTTGGAGGAAAAGATCCGAATGAATATCTGTTGAATTGCAGAGGAGAGAAACACCAGGACTGCCTTTAGAAAGTGATTTTTAATGATTTCCTTCAGAAAATTACAATTATTGAGGAATTTAATTAATTACGTGCGAAGGCTTTCGATGTGTATTGATTTCATTACGCAACATGTTTTAATTTTCATATGAAATCTCTGTTTTACGTCAAAACTTAATAGTGAAAAACCTAGATTCGGTTTCTTGAGAGTTTAACAAATAATACTTTTTCTAGATGTGCTAAAAAGTAACTAATCAACTTTTTGTAGACTAGGCAAGCATTGCTGATCTCTGATTGAAATATTTAGGTATGAATAATTTATCGAAGACTGAGGAACGTAAGGAATTCGATACCTACACATCTGGTACATTACCCCAATAACTGGAAAACAATCCAAAGGCTTATGGTCGTACGTTCGAGAGACAAGAGGCAAGCAATCGACCGTTCTGCACCTCGTTGACAACATTGGTAGCACAGTGACAGTTCACGCGAAAAGGCAAATATTATTAACTCGCACTTTCAAAATGTTTCATATCAGATGACGATCGCATTTCCTACTCGTGTTACATCTAGAATGAGAAAATTAGAGTTAAATGAGGCTGGTATTAGCAACCTTTTACTTCAAGTAAAAAAAATATTAAGGTGTCATATTCAGTAGTAATATATCGATTAAAAAATTCAAGTGGGGTCAGCTAATAGGACTCTGAGGCTATGTAAATGCGTTCTCAGCCAATCGAGTGTCAGAGAGGTGGCTTACTTTTCATTAGCTTCGTCTTTTGCTTGAGTATTGTAGCGCGGTGTGCAAACAACACGAGAAGGATATGAGCTAGAGCGTGTACGACGTAGAGCGGCTCGTTTCGTCAATAGAGACTATAGGTTCGACTGCAGATGATCAAAAGCTTCAGCTGGGAATCTCTTGAGGATAGAAGAAATGAGTTTAGGCATAAGCTATTCGATAGATTTTTAGCAGTGTTTACACGATGATATACGTGATTCCGCGGACGCAATAATTTTTGATACGACAGAGATTATAGCGGGAACTGATAGTTACTTGAGGTCCTTTTTTCTTGGTAGTAATAGGTATATAAATCAGATAGCCAACTAGGGAGTTAGGTGTTTCACACCCCCTGCCATATGCCATACGGCGGCTCGCGGGGTATTAATGTAAATGTAAACCTTCTTTAATTAGTTAGCTTAATCAATTAGTTAATTAAAATTATCTCGAGGATAAACGGAAATGAAAAAGTCTAAGAGATAGGCAGAGTTCGTTGGGAGCTAGAGATCAGCAATGCTTGCCTAGTCTACAAAAAGAGTTGATTAATTAACAAATAATACTTTTTGTAGATGTGCTAAAAAGTAAACTCTCAAGAAACCAAATCTAGGTTTTTCACTATTAAGTTTTGACATAAAACAGAGATTTCGTATGAAAATTAAAACGCGACTTTCCATGTCGTGATACTGAGCGGAGATAATGGCAGTTTATTTACAAATTTTCCTTATATTCAGCATCATAAAATAAATTATATCGAATATAATATCTTCTCGCTGAAACTACCATTCACCAAGGGGAAGATAGAAATAGCACCTAGATTTCGACGAAGAAACTTCTTAAAAAAGTAATTTACGTCGACCGCTAGTCAAGCGGTCTTCCTAGATTAGAATAAACCGCAAGAAAAACCTTCAAAGAGACTCAATTCACCTTCAATTTCGTAGAAAGTGATAAAAAAAGCCCAGCTAAAGAGAGCTCTTTTTTGTTATAATTGAAAAAGAACCCCTATAAAGCGAAGGGCTTTTGATCTCACGATTTTTTATTCCGACGATGAGAACAAAATATAATAACCTTTTCCACGATTGAAACGTAGAGTCAAAAATTATCTCTGACATTTCCGGAAGGATTCCTTCCTTCAACTGACGGATAAAAAATTCTCAACGCGAATGAATAAGAATTTAATTAATGCCGTCAATTTCACTTTAGTAGCCGACATTAGAAAATGAATCGATTCCCTTCAGCTCATTATTTGGCTATATTAATTGTTTCTATTGGTGTGGAAGATAGGTTTTTAATTATTGGACGAACAATTACAGCAATTTAATGTATTTTTATTAAATCAGCTTAAAAAAATATAAATTAAAATATATTTAAAATAAATATATATAAATATATATATATATAAAATATATATATATATATATATATATATATATATATATATATATATATATATATATATATATTCCCAATAACGTCTATACCGGAACATTGAGATGACAGAAAAGAAGAACAAATTTCGGAAAAACCTTTAATTAATTCATCATTTTACATTTGCCTTCAATTTCTTCAACTTCGATATTAAAAATAAACTTCGCGAACCATGCAAAGAACGCACGAAGGGCTATAACTGGAAAAAAACATATTTCACTCGTAAAAATGAAGTTGCAAAAACTGTTCAAAGCAATTTCTAAGAAATTAAATTTTCCAGCTTATCATAAATCTGAAAGAGGCAAAAAGAGGTTATAAAGTAGAGATTCGTTTGGGTCCAATTACGAGAGGAGAATATTCCACAAACTAAATCGGATTGACGAAAGAATACAATTCCAAGGAAGGGAGTGTCTTATTTATGAAGCACCTCCTAACTAATAATCATCGTTCTGTATATATTTATATCTTCATTTATCCGCTGTCAGTAAACTTCCATAAGAAATAAATGGAAGAAATATTGGGACATTATTTTGATGGGACTATACATTTTTGAGGGTCGTCGATGGAGTATTACATATTGATATTGAGTTCGACTCTGGACGACTCGAACTAAATAATAAATACACCTACAAGTTTAATCGATTGCAAAAATTTTTTCTTTTCCAGAATTAAATCAGAAATAATAGTCCTACGAAATCGAGACAAGTACCAAAAGGAAGGAAATTGCATAAAGATTTTTATTTTGATCATAGAATATCGTCCTTGAATCGAAATCGAGAGAATTACGAAATATTTGTGTGATTTTGTGTGTTCAAATAATCCCCTAAAGACTAAGGCTATTGTTAAGCTCCATTCTCATGCGAATATATGCGAAAGATAGGCATATAAGAAATAATGAAATAATAATAATAAAAAAGGAAATGTATGGGAAAAGAGAGCAGATATTTCAAATCCAAGAAACAATTAGTAAACTTTGGAAATTCAGCGATACATATTTATGCTGTAGATGCTTTAAATTTGTATCAATGGATTTTAGATGCTACACAGCAATTAGTGTTTTAGGTCTTCTTTTTCACTTCATGTATTAGGCATTCCCTGCCTGTTACGGAAACCATCTCTTCCTAGGTCTTCCTACACTTCTTTTCTCTGAGCATTTATTAAAAAAATCAGCATATAATAGAGAAATATTCAAGCGAAAACGAACAAGAAAATATTTCGATGATCTTTTGCTCAAAAGAGAATGAACTTTTGGCTTCAGAACGGAGCTTGCCTTCTTTGCCGAGTAAAAGTATTTGAAAAATCATAGATTCTTATAAGAATTTAATTCCTCTTTTGACTAACGTTCTCTCGCTTTGCTTAGCGTTACTTTGTAAAGAGATTCCATAACCCTTGTGCGGAAGTATTAATGAATACTTTTCATTAGGTTGAGAGGTCTTCAATTAATTAAAAATCGGGTTAAGACAACATATAGCAGTAGTAACTAATAGTTTAGGATTAACTCGAATCGGCGAGGAAAGCACTTCTCCCTGTGATGAAAATGAGACGTGAAAGTCTGAGCGGGAATCGAACCACGGACTTCCCAAAAGTGTTTTCCTTTTGTTGTCTCATCAAAGATGGTTGAGGAGCCCTCTCGCTTTGTTCACCCAAAGAATTTTTTCCCATTCTCGACACTCTCCTTCATCTCAGTTTTAGTTAAGCGAACACCAATATTTTTAGCTCAGTTTTCACGCCGTTCTGTGATATACTCTAGCAATCGTTCGACAGAAATCGATTTGGTAAAATATCGTGCGAAGAGAAATATGGTATCACATCAGGGACTGATTCAACTGAGGTATTAGTCAACCAAGGATCCCAATGTGGCTTTACTAGAAACTTGTTCTTTCCAAGTAGCGATCATAATCCATCCATTTTTCCTTCCTTTGGCTCACCGCCAAGTGGAGTGCCCGTGCGCCCCATTTGACGACGTCAAAGGAAAAGTGGCCATTTTACCTTCTCTGATAAATTCTGTGCGCTTAAACGTGAGCAAGCAGTCGTATTTTCACTCTCGGAATATATACACAAGTATGACAGCGATGCAGGGGAAAAATGCTTAATTTTTATTCGCGGCAAACAATAACAATAAGAAACTCAAACTTCGAAGAACACTAATCTGAAGTCCTATTTCCATAGAAAAGAATGCGCGGAATTAAAAAATTAATTGTACACAATTAAAACCTTCAAATGGAACGATATAAACATCAAAACTATCAAAAACAATCGAGACATAGAAAGATAATGCGAATGCGGGGACCACTTAGATAATACTGAAAAATATAATTGTTTTAGAGGTACTTCGTGTGACGATATTCATAATAAGGACAAAAATACTTCAACCAAATTGTTTAAAAGGCCCGATCATTTCTACATAAGCATTCGAGAAAGATTAAGAGGGATTATCGATCAAGAGGGATTAGTCAGAAAGTCCAATAGATCCTCTGAGGAAGGCAATAGATTGCAGAAATTAGTCTTTTTGCGAAATAAGAATCGCAATAGTAATTAAAATGGGTTCGAATTTGGTGAAGGCGATCCCGGGTTCAATTCCCGATGGAGTGTGAAATTATCTCCGAAGCACATTTGACAAAAAACAACTAATAAAATTGTCTTTATCATTTGGCAATAAAAGGACTGATGACATCTTATTATGCCTAAATGATGAAGGATTTTAAAAAGTCAAGGAAAGTTCCATCTGTGCTGGTGTTTATACAGTCCTCCTCAACTCTGATCGGCTTTTTGCTCAGCAATAGCCTTTGTGTGATCTCAACGTCCGTGAAAGCAAGAATATATCTTCCATTGTGCGTGTTTCAATTGTCTTGTTGGTTCCTATACTTCAAAGATCGAGATGAATTTTCAGTCACAGCTGTCGTTACGAAAAGATAGAACCCAGGGAAGAAACTCTAAAGAAAGAGATACAACTATAAAACGTTATACTAAATAAACTACTTTGCATTAACAGCACTGTGTGAAAAGAAAGTTAGAACGCGAATGTTCAGAAATTAGAGAGATAAAAACCTGAAAGAAGAGGAAAATCCCAGAGCTTCGGTAACAGAAGACCCGAAGGAGAGTTTTCAGCCTCTAATCAGCACTGAAAAAGCAGAATGTAAAACTTCCATACTAGGAAAAACCCATCTGATACAGATCTGAGTGTAAATAAGAAGAGGATTTTGGAAGGCAATAAAAGTACAAATGGAAGCGAGAAAAGGCGTCGATGAAACTTCTTGATCCTCCGAAAAAAAATCGCAGATAAAAAATGAGAGTGGAAATCTCTTCATCCCCATTGGCGTGCCCCCGGCTGCCGGAGCTAATCGCACCACTTATCGATTGTGGGTGTGGCACTCCCTAAGACTCACTTATCGGTACTGCGAAAAAGCGATCCTCCAATTGTTCCAATGGATGTTTTTCATCCGACCTTATCTCCTTTTTGTAACACATTCTTGTCGCGCCTTAATCCTTCTAGCGACCCTTCGCATTAATTCTCCTTTCCGCAAGAACCAAGGGTCGCAATGAATATATCGCAATAAAATACTAAAGGAGAAACAGAGGGGAATAATATCGACATGACCGAGACTCGAACCCAAGTTCCCCACTTCCGGGCAGTAATTATAACCAGTAAACTACTACTCCACTCTGCTCTGACTTTTTAACAACAGTGTTACTTGACCTCTGACCTTCTCCAATCCTAATAAACCTCCTTTTCTTTCAATGGACCGAATTCTTGTAAAATTTGTTCGGTGCGCAAAATTACTGTTTAAGATTTCCAGGCAAGAATTATCTTGTTTTGCTGCTGAATATTCTGTCATTTTCCAAAAGTAAAGCGATGTAGAATTCCACTTTCTGTGATAGATTTCTATAAAAATGTCCTTCGTCCTCACTCAGGCAACCAATCGCAAAGGAATGATTTGTTTGAAAGGCAAAAGAATTATTCTGAGGTCACTAAGAATTGGTGATTTGGCCCCGAGTTGAGGAATCCTATCTAGGGTCAATTTAAACGAAAGTTAGAACTATGCAACTTGGAAATAGAATACCTCTTCAAGTCGTCCGACCATAACATATATGCGTGGATCGTTTTCATTTCAATTCTTCCACGAAATATCATTACATCATCACTGCAAAACAGGTTTCTTAGAGCAAACACTCTCATTTTGGTCGTGAAATATAGTTTTCAGCAAAATCGTAACGAAATTCTCGCCTATTTCATGAAATTTCGCAAGAAATATTATAAAATAAGGGAAAATTTCGTCACTATTTTGCTGTTAGACAAACAATTACATACTTGAAATTAATTACTTGAAATATAATTAGAAGTATTATAATAGTTTCCGCATTCAGTTTTTGTACAACTCTATAGAAATTTTATTTTCTATTTAAAACTGGGATCCCTTCATCTAACTAATGAAAGCCGTTTATTTTTGTCCGAGTAATTTGTAATATTACGTAAAGAAAAATCAGCTACGTAGTACATAACTTTGCACTCACCTCTAACTCCAGATTATTTAAGAGGAAAAATTCATATTTGATATTGGGTATAGAAGATTAAATTCGTCAACGACTGGTTGGATATTTGTTTACAGATTATATTGGGATGTCATGTCACCTTAATGTATCCGAATGCAGTTACTGTTTCAAAGCGAAATTCTCTAACATGATTTTTTCCAATCACTGAGACATAATTACTCTAAATTTTTACCTTAATTATTATTATGTGAGTTTTTACAGCATACCATTTTCCATGTTGAATTTGGTAATGCATGCGGGAGATTTTCTGCATATTTCCGATATAAATGACGAATTTAACTAAAAATAAATAAACAAATTCTCAGAAGTATGTTTCGGTTATACTAGAAAACAGGATAATTAAATGCAAAAATTTATGCCTAAGCTTGAAGTAACGGAAGTTTATGAAGCATTAGAAAGGAATAAAGAGATTCCCTTAAAAATCTAGCAGAAGCAAAAGAGAATTGTTCTTCGTAGGAAAAAATCACTTCGTTCGATAACGCTATTCAAAGCAAGACCAAGAGAACACATTTAAAATATATTGTATGCGATGTAATTATTCCTCATGCAGAAGATTTTGATAGGTGTAACGGAAATCTTAGAGATAAATATGTACATTTAAGCAATTTGGAGTTCACATCTTTAATATTTCAGCTTTACAATTGTGCTAAAACTATTGTAAAAATACATAATCTAATAACTATCTCTGTTTGATAGTTCAGATTACCTTAATTCCTCAAAGAAAGTTACCTGAAACATTATTCGAAGTACAAATTTGTTCCCGTAATATTTGTCGCGGCGGTTGCATAAGATTATGAAAATTTAAAAGGTTAAATATGGTTCGACATATTTTGAAAAAACTGAATCCTGAACATTAAGTACAACCGTCGGACCGAAAATCTCCTCAAATTATTTAAAAAGGAATTCTCAAAGGAGAAAAAAATCGCTCATTCATTGTCTAAAGGCAAGCCTAGTCATCCTCTTCATTCAGAAATGTATTTTTCGAAGAGATGACAAGAAATCCGATTGAAAAACTAATAAGCAGTCAAGTTCCGACTGAAAGTAAAGAATTTCAAACAATCAAAACAAGAAAAGCAAACCTTACTTACAAACAATTACACAGAAAATATATTGGTAAGAAAAATTTTAAGTAAAAAACCAAGAGGGTGCACAAAAACTTTCCAATGAAAAGTTACGGCAAAGTCGTATCTATAATAAATTGCTCATACACCGTAGTTATGTACTCATGTCTATGGAGAATAACAGTGCAAAACTTTTCTGTTCCGGTTGCCAAGACAACGGATTTTCCATCATATTGCTGGAGCCCTCGATTCGATTTTTGAAGGCCCCCTCTTAATCCACACCAATCACTCGCAATTCGTCATTCCGACCCATTTCCTGCCCTCAATTGCGCACAATGGAAGTTCAGACTAATCAACTGAGCCGATTCATCACTCATTACATTCCCCTTATCCACTTCTCAGTGGTCGATATTAAAAAATAGGCGAGTCCGACAACACTGATCCGATGGAAAGGAGACACTTTAAGAAGATTATTCAAATTTCATTTGCCCGAGTGCTCTCAATTAAGAAGAATGCCAAGGTTCGCAACCAGCGCTAAAATTAAACTCTCCCGAAATATTTTGCGAACGTCAAAATGGAAGGATTCTCTAATTGAAAAGATCTTTTGGTCAAATTCTGTCAGCGCGTCTCACGGAACATCGCTAGGCCATGTAATGAAACGCAAGCGTCGGCAAAGTAATGTTAACTCATTTTGCATTTTAAGATAAAATAATGAGCGATGAAAAAGTCTACGATTATATTTATCATTAATGAAAACCTAGCAGAGCTTTGGGTGTTTTAATATGTAAATCGTTTCGTACGTAAGATAATGTCATATCATAGCAATAAAAATCTGTAAGTAATAAACTATGTTGTGACTATGTATAACTATTGGTTATGACTACAGGTTCATTATGTATTCATTTCTTATATAATCTTCGCGTACTCAACTGTAAGTTTTCTTATATATGTTTTCCTTTTATATTTATATATGTGTGTGCCTGTACGTGCGCGCGCGTGTGTAACAGTTTATGTAAAATTTATATATTCATGCACAAATATTGTTTCATTATTACAATTATTAATATTGAGATTTATTGAATGAATAGAATGATGAATGTTAATAGACCTTCATTATATCGATAAATGCGATGCATTCCATATGCCATTACAATGCTGATGATAAACACAAAAACGTATCAAACTACCACTTGATGCAAACTCAAACAGAAGCTGGAATAATAAAACGTCATGGACACTTCTGCAATAGTAGTTTTCGCGAATTTCAATTCCAATACATTTTTTAAAGCTATTGGAATGTTTTTAGTCAATCATTATGGTAAAATCATAAATATAATGTACTTACTTAGTTTTATATTTTCAAAATAAAATCACTTTAACGCTGAAAAATAGCGCAAACGAGAAATTGAAACACTTGGTAGACACAGATTGCAAGGGCAATAAAAGCAATTATGAATACTTATAATCAAAATTTTACTACTAATTTAATTATAAATTTACTAATACGACTTATAATGAAAAATAAATTCCATAAGAATTTCAAGGCAAAAGCAGGCTTTGGAATGCGATTTCAAACTCATCGACTGCGAGAATCGAAGCAATCTTTTAATTTCGCAACCAAGTTTTGGCACACTTTTGCATCGCTCGAAAGCCGATTTGGAAAACCGCTTATCGGAGAGTTGGGGCGGAATTTAATGGAAGATTCGCTTTGAGGCTCTATTTACCGCTCACAATGAAAAACGCCATCTCGTTATTTTCCGCTTCCAAACAAATTCTCATCTTCGAATCCAAATTTATATCGATTCTTCTCGGTCCACATCATTGCATTCCTCCTAACCTTAAGAAAATAAGTTTTCGTTTCCCGTGCTTTAATAATCCCAATTCTATGATATTTCTTTCGAACCTTGCTAACTTACCCTTTATATCATCTGTTGCCTTAGTCTATCTCTCACGTTTTTTCAACGCATTCTACCTTCAATAACAGTAAAACCCGTTTAATATACTTCTCCAACTTAAAACCGCATTTAAGCCGTAAATCTTTATTTCTTTCGCTCCAGACAGTAATAGGGTCTCTCCCATCTTCAGGAAGTCCAATCCTTTACTGTCCTGAAAATGGCATGGAACACTTCCTAAAAGCAATCCACCAGGGAAAACCACTTCTTACTTCTTTAATTCAAGTTTACTTTACATGCCGTGAATCCATGAAATATTGTTCTGAACCGCTCTTCTCGTAATGCTTCTTAAGAATTTTATTCTTTTCCCTTGAGAAATCCAAGAAAGAAGTCTGACTTGGTTAAAGCAACCTCTCGAATAAAGGATTATCCCGAGTTCGATTTCCGGACCCGTCAGTCCATTTCTCCTTCCATGTCCTCTTTTTTAAACTTCGATGTTTCACTCAGCAAAACAAAGGATTGTACTTATCTTTTCCTGAACTATTGCTTCTTGCATTATGGTACGACAATTTTGCGAATGAAAATATTAACTTATCCATTTTCCTGCATCGTATGTCCTCTATTCACCAGTTCAAAATATATTGCTGTTATTTATAGTAGATATTCTTTTACATTATCCGAAGTGCGTAAAGGAGCTATTGCAAAAGAGTTCAGTAAAATTTGAAATTCTGCAAAAAGATTGATGAAGGCGCCTATTCAGGATTTTTCTTGGGAGGAATTTCGAAGCCATACTCTAATATTAGGCTTAAAATATAACAATTTAAGTATTAAAATATTATAGTAATTTTCATTGGAAAAAATAAGACCCACGGTATTTTTATAATTTCTATAAATTCATTGTTAACAGACATCGCTACTCAAGAAATTATTTGTAGGGAGGCAAGAAACTGATTTAAAACTACAGTAAACAATTTATGAAATGTCCATGTAGATAAAACTGCAAATTTAATTTTTTTTGTTTGAAATAGCGGAGCACATTAAATGCACATCGGAAGAGTGTTAGAATTTGGACACATTTGACTCAAAGAAGCTGAAAAGAGGTCTTCGGTGCAGACTAAGGGTGGTTGTCGCTTTCATCTTATGAGGCTGCTCAAATCAAAATAAAAGGACAAAAAGGAGAAAGAACGAAATTTCAATGGTCTACTTTAATGCAAATTTCAAAGACCATAGATCAATCCCAAAGAGGAATTAGAACGTTTAAGCAAAGATTACTTTTTGAACCGGATGGACGTAAAAAAAGACTTCATTCAAATATGAAAATGTTTAAATAGAAGAAAGGGAAAATCATCGAGAAAAATTTTCGATGATTTTAACTAACTTCGTTTCTATAGTACGTTCTAGTTTTTCTTGAAAGTGTGGTGGTTTACAATTGAAGCTAAAATTCTCTAAGAATCGTAATTTTAATCGCCACATCGAAGAATATCGAACAGGGACGTCATAAAAAAAGAATACTCTTACACTACGAAGAAAAATACATAGCATATAATTGTCATTGAATTCATTATTAATGACCGGTGAACGCGTAATATCATATCAGATTTGTAAGAAAGCGATGTATTCGTAATGAAAATCAAGCGAAAATATGGCACATAATAATGTTATATATTGGATAATTCCATGGAGTTGTAAATTTATTTGATGAAACTCGTGGGTGTGGAAACTAGTTCAAGCGAAAGAAAGCTCTTCCACATAACCTCGTATTTCATTGTAATGTGTACATAAATTAACCAAAGCAAAAGGAAAGAGTGTGGGGTAAATCTTTGCAACTGAGAGTTGACGACAAAAAACCGACGTTGCGGGAAAACAGTCAAGGGGGTGGAAAAAGAACCGTCAAAACACAGTGAATATATAAAAAGGAGTAAAAGGCAAAGAAATAATAAAAGAAATACAAAAATCAAGATAAAAATAGAAATTTAATACGCAGAAGAAAACACAGAAAAGGTAAGGTTGAAAATTCGGATAATCACAAACGGTATAAAATTACTAATGTCGATGTAACAAGATTAAGTGAAAGAGGCAAATGAAAGTCACAGATTCTTGTCTAAAGCATGACCAGCTCTAAAGGGAGAGATGGATTCGAAAGTAAATGTAAAAATATGGTCGATATATTTTCATTCATAAGAATCATTTAGAAAATAATCCGTTGATATTTTTGTGTTAGCTATGAATTTGTTTTTGTCCATGAGATTTCAACTAAAATCACCGTTTCCTAAATCCCGCTTCCTCAAATTTTGTCATAGCCTGCACCCGCGCCGCGCATCACATGAGGGTGCAACTAATTTTCCAGATGGCCACCAATCAAAACTCCGAGCAAAAAAGTTCCTTTTCAAAGTTTTCTGCGGCCAAACTTATCCCACACAAAAAGATGTCTTCTTCCAAACAATTTATTTCTTTATATATATATATATATATATATATATATATATATATATATATATATATATATACACACACGAGTAAAAGTTACTTGCATACAGCAAGCTATCTCAGTTGAATGCTGTATCGTACCAAGGAATATCTCAAAACCATTTTGAAAACTTCGCGCAAAAGACCGCTTGACGTCGAACTAAGGACCCAAACGTGCGACTCAATTACATGTTAATATTAGATAAGTGCCATTCTCATCTGTTCTCAATTCTCAAGTCTCAATTCAACATCTTATCGGGAAGGTCCTAAAATAAATTATGCTATCCCCCTTTGAAATACATGCTAGAATAGAAATGACGCTCAGGCATCGAACTAAGAACCGTCAATGGAACGGCGAACAGTGTATATGAAACATGAATTGCCTCTATGTACATTCCATTTTATATCATTCCCGGTAATCGGATATGCATTCAAAATAATTGTCAAAATTGACCGCCATGCATTTTATATCGGAGAATTTTGCACCCACTTGGTGTCGAACTCACGGTCATTTGGTAACATTTCTTCAGTTAGTACGAAAGATAATTACGGCATCTCGTGTGTGGGTGTGTGTGTATATATATATATATATCTTGATGCCGCGTTTAAAGGTGAGATTTACACATTACGCTACACATTTACTAGAATTCTTTATTTCAGAAAAAATGTTGAAAGCAAAGCACCAAATGATTCAAAAGTTACATTAATTAAATTACTAAATATTAAAAATACTCAACAGGTTCAGCCAGAAAATTTGAATAGAGGCGATGGGAAACAAACCGAAATTAAAATACCATCTGAAAATATCTGAAAGACACATTTTAACTTCCCAAGTAAAAACGGAGAAAAATCTGACCGAACCGGGAATTGAATCCGGAATCTTCCTCTGTTCTGGAGGCTGCTCTGTCCAGCTAAGCTATTGCACCTGAACTTTCAGTTCAGGAAGTTCTGGCCCGATAGGACAAAATAGCCTCCCGATTAGAGCAACGTCAGAGTTTTACTTGGTGAACGCCTTTATGTGGAAAGATGCATTAACCATTTTCCTCATTTTAACATCTTTATAAAGAAGTTAAAATGAGGAAATTTTTGTTTTGTTAAAGGCTGATTAAAGAATTAAAGAAAAAATTGCTTACTCACAGTTTATAAACTGTGAGTAAACAATTGAATGTAGCCTCAAAAAATAAGTTGGTCAAGAATTGATTACTGATAGTGAGACCGGTAGTTTTTGGGCTTGAAAACTCTGGGCAAAACATTAATCATTCAAAAGAATTTAAATAATGTGGAATGCTAAATGATTAGATGATTGACGGTCATCAAGAGTGCTCTTAATAGCAGCGGATGTCACGATTTTGTTATTTCGATTTTAAACTGTTCATAAAGAGTGCATATAAATGATTATGGACATCTTAAAAATTCTCACAGACGGTTGATTAATTTATTTCTGCGTAAAGACTACAAATTCGAGTTTCATGATGTTACATCGTCTACATAGAATTGATACATTGGTAGTCATTGTCGAGGAGGAAGTAAAAATACATAAATCACTGCCAGGTAATTTTGCTCACTCGCAATGAGAACCATTCTAAAATATGGAAAACATTATACAATTCTATATTGCTTAATACTTCCAACCTTTAACGAACCAATGTAATTCTTAATCATGACGAGATTTCGGTAATCAATTATCTCTCCTTAAACTTGCCTTTTGAACAATCGTGTCAATATTCATTTCCAAACATTCATCTTACACCATGAGCTTTCAATTAAACTTCATTCCCTTCAGTTTATAAAAGTATCTCTAATAAAAGATCGCATACATCATGTATTCTGCGTAACGTGCGCTTTATAGTATGGGATTTGACTACCCAGAATTATCTTTACTACGAAATTAAGCATCTTTACCATCCTTCGTATAATTTTTCATACTTTTAGTACGGAATTTTTCTGCATATTTTCGTTGTGAAATATTTGTGGAACTCAGTAACCGTAAAGGAAAATTCAGATCGAAAAGCCGTGGGAAAATATCTATCCGGTGCGCCTAGACAAGATTTATAAACATGAGTAATGATAAATAAATTTAACCTCGGGACGTATCTCTGTTTCAATTCACGGGCATCGCATAATGAATAAATGAATAAATTTGTACGGAGAGTAATGTATGGAGATGCAAGGAGAGAAAGAAGAAAAATCCGCAGCTAGTGTTGACAAAGGAAAAGAAAGAGATGCAAAGAGGATGAAAAAGAAAGAATAGAAGCCCCTCCAGCAAAGAAAAGGTGAGCCTAACAAAAGGGAGGGATGCTGTGATAATTAAGTTGCATCCACGTTGGGAAAAGGTGAGAGATAAAACGGAAGAAAACCGTGAATTCTCTCGTGAGGAGGCGTAATACTCAGAAAGGAATTTTGCTCCCATAATTCGTCTTGTTCTTTTCACCTCCTCCGATTTGAGGCTATTTTCGCGATATTTTGAAGGGTTGCGTCGTCAAACTCTTTTTTACGACGCCAGCGAAGCTTTCGAAAGACGCAAATTCCTACGAATCAATCGGAGAAGCTTTCTACGGAAGCAGAACTCGTAAAAGAAAACGACGTTAAGTACACTTACAGCGAGGCTCTACGACGTGATAACTGCAAGTTTTTTGAGGAGCGCAAGAATTTATATCTCCGAAGAGGATCGATTCCTTCTGCATCCTGTTACTAAAATGACTGCTTCAGTTTGAGAGGAGTTTATTATCTGATCCAACGAAAGCTATGGTTTGCAACTTACATTGAATACAATAACAAACAGGAGAACAAATAATTCACAATATAAAAGAAAATACATTTAAAATAACAACGCAAGGGAGGAAAAGGTTGAAGAACCGAGATATGGATTTAATTTATGATAGAATTCAATAAATACGTCGGTGAAAAAAGTCAATGCATGGTGGTTAGCATATGAAGGATAAAACATTCATCAGAGAGCATACTGAATATCGAAGCGAAATATTCTTCGTTCCGGTATAACAAGATAATCAAATTACGGTTCATTTCTGCTTTCGAACATGTCGAAGGTTATGTTTTCACTCCGACCATTGTAATGTAATGTTTCTCTGCAAGTTTATTTTATTGTTTCTACCTCATCCTATACACGCTACATTAGACTAAATCTTAGAATAAAACAGTAATTGCAAGTCGTAGTTATGCCACCTTCCTCTAATTAAACTTGTCTGATCGAACATTCTTTGGACAGTCAGTACGGAATCTGATTCCTTTTCAGATTTGCAAATATTTAGGTAGAGGTTCGGCTTTAATTCGGGTTTCTTTCGGTTTTCGCTTACGATTCCACGCATTCGCTGAAAATGATTTCATTATCAATATTATTTGTAGAGCACAAACAGGTTGAATCCACGAAGTTGTGCTTTAATATAATATATACAGCACACACAACCATTCCCTGATCAGGATAGTCTGATCATCCAGGATTCGAACCCGGGTCCGAGCACAGCTAGAAGGCCGGGAAATCATCGGAAATAATTAGAAACCGCTGTTTTAGCTACGCATCCATACATTTCTGCATATACACGTTTCATGGAATTCATTTGCAAAGCGGAACTGAGTATAAAATTTACAGATCTTCACTGAGTATAATAAAAGACACTGCAAAAGAAAACCACTTGAGTATTGGTTTCAAGTGAAGGAAAGACAGCCCAAGTCTGAAATAAACTTTAATCTTATAGGTCGTTAAATTCTACATGAGAAAATAGGGACTAAAACTAAAAAAACATTAAAAAATTGCATCCCTTTTATCTTCCACTGCGTGAATTTGTATTTGAACTAACAAAAGAAGCAAAATATTGATGATTAAGCAGATAAAACGTTTTCTCGGCTAAAAAAATAGACGATTAAGAGCTGAGAGAGAGAGAGAGAGAAAGAGAGACCAAATAATCCCCACTGAGAGAAGGAGAGTGGCAGTTCGGAATTTTTTCTTCCTTTACACTGACACTCGGCTGACGTTTATTTTTCGAGTGTGGGACAAGAGAAGGGCAAATTGTGGCGAAGGGGGAACGAGAGACTTCAATTCGACGCAAAAAATGAATGAAATATAGATCGGTCAATTCATCCAATTTTATTATCTTCAAGAAAAGTCAACTTCGATGATAATGATATGTAACATAAAAATCACATTTTTACGAATTTACGTACCATACCTACCGCATCGATATATATTTTCCTCTATATATTATTTTAAAACATCCATTTTTGGTGACCATTTTGTGACCGGGGCTTTTCTTCCTCCACCAATACATATAAATGAATGACCATTTGAAAGAAAAATTCCCGGTTCCTGCTGAAATAATCAAAGCATTGAAGAATGCACATGGACAAGAGATCGAGTTAATATTTTAATCAGCGTGCTTCGCCCAGGACGTATTTATACCCGAGTTGCTATATACAGATTTTTTGTTTACTTAGTTAATAGTTATCATCATCGAACAGTGAATCGGTGTTAAAATGATCGGAATTTAGTCTCCATAAACCACGCCTTTTCTGATGACATCTTCAGCCGAATGTGAATGTTTGTATCTAATGTATTGTGAATGTTTGTATCACAGTAGTATATTGTGGCATGTCAGAATAACGTTGCACCGTATTATTTCCCAATCGTTTTAATTTAAGAAAGACCATATTTAAAAACTGATTTGGAGTATCATGATTAGATTTTGGAGTATTTATAGAAAATTTTTGAGGTTTTAATTATAAGTCATACAACTACCCAATTCAGACCAAAATAATTAGATCGTTAAGTTGTTTTCCGAGCATTCAAATTAATTTTGGTGAAAATTTCTTCTGTTGCAATTTTCTATATACCTAAACCTGATATCAAATGATTTTTAGTGTTTATATTTTACTCACAGAATAGATAATATTAAAAACTTATTCACCTCCTAGAGTAATGAATAAAACATCATACCTGCGATTCAACAAAACTCACCTCCATGGAATAAAAGCGTAACGAAAGCCCAAGCTCCCATTCTCTATGCCCGGAGTACAAAACAGCTCAACCAATGATGTAAGAATAGTATTTTGAAATCTAAGTTTTGTGAATGGGTTATTATACCCGACATGAAGAATAATTGATCAAAATATTTATATGATAGACATCCAAGAAATGCGAGGTTTGCTACATTTGCAATGCTTTGTTCTTTGATCACCGACCTTGGTGGCCGAGTGGTTAGTGCTATAGCTCGGACTCCAAGGTCCTTGGTTTGATTCCCAAGCTGATCGGATTTCTCTGATCAGGGAATGGTTGTGTGTTGTCCATATTATATTAAAGCACAGCTTAGCGGGTTCAACCTGTTTGTGCTATAGAAATAATAATCATAATGTAACACAATGTATGGTCGTATGAAAGTGAGATCACATTCCCTTCCTCCTCCCACATTCTCTCTCATTCTACGGACAACAAGCTTGCAACAGATGATTGCTGATGGATATTTATTTATTTATCAAAGATTCAAATATAGTGGTGCCGCCAGTTTAAAGTGAATTCCAAAAAATCAACCTTAAACAAATATACATTACAATATGAGATAAGAAAATCAACAAATAAAACTAAAAATAAGACAAAATATATACACAAATACAAAATAAGGAAATTCTTTACAAGGATCTTTATACAAGCATTCTTTCAAGAATGTATCAAGTGAATATGTTTTCACTATGTCAATATGTTTTATTAATTAAATAATTCTGATTCAGTGAATAGATAAGATGCAACTTCACTGCAGACGAGTAGCAGTTATTTTTATATTTCGTTGGAATCACAAAAACATTCCAAAATCCATCAACTATTCGTACTGATCATTTATATTCGTAAATTCTTCTAAAAGATTAGATTAACATTCGATGTCTCATCTTTTCTCATCGGATGAACATTGAAAATGTTTGTAAACATTAAACTTTAAACGTAAATATCTTTATGTATATAGATAAATGAAAACAAATATTTATTTAACTAAAACTTTTCGCACTGAATAATCAGTTTAGGCAATTTTTATTTAAAATATTAAGCTAAATAATTAAGTTAACTTGTTATGGTTTTCCCCTAAATTTTCGGAAGAAGATTTATATTTTTCGAATATAATGGGTTATTTGAGTTTAAAACTTTTTTAGAAGGCAAAGAAGATTAAATGCAAATGAAAAATATTTGGATGAATTGAAGATGAATCATCATTTGCTTTATATAATACGAGAATATCCTTTCGTGAACACTGGTCATTCTTTATGTCCTGAAAGAGAGAGTGTGACGGTGAAGAGAAACATAGGATGATTCCGTGATTAAGGGGAATGCGTTTGGAATGGATAAATCACCGTCAGCATATAAATGAACATAGGATTCCCATGATGCTCTTTTCAACCATTTCTTTGTCACAAGATCAATACTCTATTGATTAGCAGTTCTTCTCTCGCCACCGTATCGTCGCAAGATAAATGCCAAATTTTTTATTATGCGATAACTAAGACAAATTATTATTATCATCCATGAGAATTCAGCAATTAAACAAAGAGGCCGCTCCATTCCCGAGAGGCAGATGGCGGGAGAACAAACAATTCGTTGGCGAATATCGATCGCACCATAATATGATAGAATATAGAGAAGGGGAAACAAACGCTCGGCTTAAAAAAGGATTTCGGGCGGCCGGCGGTATTTAACGAGAAAAGCACAATAATGTGGCACACTTGCGATCTTGAATAGCAGTTGCTAAGATACGCACACATTAAAACAATTCTAATTCTATCCGTTCATTTTTCACTGAAAACACTTTTTCTTGTATTCCTTTTCATCCAGTAAAATATGTACTTCATCATCTCGCTCGCCATATTCAATATTCTCTCACTTCATAGAGGCAATAGTGGCTCGCACCCAACTCCCTAATCAGCTACCTCATTTTCAATGTAAATCACTACTCAAAAACTTGACGAATAACATGTATTCATTTCTTCTATCCTCAAGAGATTTCCATCCTAGGGTTTAAGTAATCTCTGATATTATAGTACAGTAGTAGATTTATCTGATCCCTCACGCCGCTGTACGAGACCGCGCAAGCAAACGACTAATAAAGCCACTTTCCACTGATTAACCCTGACTACACCTGGGTCAGAGTCCTATCTTAACCTGCGTTTTAAAGGATGTCTGTATGAATGACTATGCTCATATTACCGCGTTTACACTATTTAGAAATAAGCCGCCTATAGATGTATCTTCCACATTTTGAACTTTAGTATTTATGAGAAAGCCGTCACTGTCTTGGTTTTCAACCCCCATTTACACCATTCCAATTTCCAATCCAATCTCAAAAATCGCTTAATTTCCACAATCATTCGCTAACATCGACTGAATCTCCATTATCCAGTGCTTGCAACCAGGAAAAGAGTCTCTATGAGATGAATTCTCTTGGGAATCACTAAATACTCACGAGATTTAGAAGTCGTATCTCGGTAACGATTTCGTTAGTATTCTTCAAGTATTTTCTACTAATCCAATTTATTAGAAACCACAAAAATACCAAAAATATATGGTATTGTATGTACTTATCTAAAAATATGCCAAGGGGGGATTTATGATCCTTTGGTTCTCCTTAAAAATTAGCTTTTCAAATGGCCTTTTGTTGTAATAAATGTAGTAATTGCCCCATGAAAATAAACATACTTGACGTTTTCATTTAAATTCAAGCTTATGAGCAAATTTATAGCTAATTACTAATATTAAATGTGCCAATCAAAGCTTTGGCTATAATTGGCCAATTCGCCAATGGTTGTGCTTACGATTTCTAACCATTTCTTCACTTCCACTAAATTACAGCATTCTTACCGATGTCGTTCTCTTTTAATATTTAATATGAAATACCGGAAAGTTCCTATAATTAGTTACTTTGGCGTATTTTCTAAATTTCATATTAATTCGCGGAGGACATTTTGCCTTCTCCATAAACGGAACGGGGAGACCAAGTAATCGGAAATCACACTTCTTCAGCGCATTTGAAGTGGCATCTTAGAAATGCATCATGACTTGTGTGCATCCACTTAAATAATATTGTTTATTGGGGCCATTGAAAATTAAATGCGAAATATTATAGTTAGATTTATTAATGGGCGATTTAATATTATTTCCCTCGAAATTATGAATGCTTCAAGAAAGTCATCTTTAGTGGAAAAAATGCCTCAAGTAATTCTTAATAGTATACTAGGTACTACTAATAGTATACTATACTTTTCGCTCTAGGATTTTACATACATACATACATATATATATATATATATATATATATATATATATATATATATATATATATATATATATATATATATATATATATATATATATATATATTTGTCATTTATTTCTAAAGATCGAATTTTACTTCTGACATCGGTATGCGTTCATGGTCTCTGACAGCTCACAATATTGAGGATTAGTATGAATTGGAAGGAGCGGCTTCCCACGCGCAAGCAGAGTGCCGCAGCCGTCTTACCTGGGCACCGTAGTCATGGAGACGAGGGGTGGGATGGGCAGTGGCTGGGATAAGACACGCGGTGAATAAGGGATTCTTTTTTTCAGATAGCAGTCACCTTCGATTCGCACACTGCGACGGATTTTGCTCGTTCGTCTAAAATAGAGAGCTTAAAAGTTGCTAAAAGTCAATGCAATGATACGGTTGCTGATGCGCTAGTGTCCATTGTAGTGAAACATGTCGGAAACTTGTAATGAAAATATCTATCACTGAGAGGTTGATATCGTCAAAATAGCTGAAGAAATTGAAAAAATACACAATCGAATTATCGTTTATGTTTGCGATTTTCTTGTTTAAACGCTTATAGAATTCACAAATCTTTAAATTTGAAACATTTTGACTGACCAGAATAACAAACGTATAAAGTATAGTGAAAAAAAAAATAGTTAAAATGGTGCACGGATGGAATGATCTCAACCATACAGGGTTGTTTTTCTTTCGAGCGTACTTTTTTATCCGCATATTTTCGAGACAGTGTTGCAAAAGGTATTCTCTACTACGTACGCTAACATTCATCTTCTCTAGCAACAAAAGTATTTCTTTTAAAATAAGAAACCAGTGTAAATCCGTTAAAGCGTTTTTGAAACTGTTCCAGTGTCCAAGAAAAAACGATCAAATCTAAATTATCCAGCGTAGTAACCAAATATTTTAATTACCACTCAAATAGATTCACCTGTAATTGTTATAAATTTTGCGGATATGCATCATTAACTTATAATTTAGACCGGATTCTTGCACGTGCTCCTTTCAATCAGAAAATCAAACGAAAGACAAGTAAATGACGAATTATGTGAAATTTATATTACAAAGAAGTGACTTATCTCCTTTTTATGCATGTATGTACCAGCAGAGGATAAACAGAAGTTAAAAATATCTCGATATTCCACAAGAAATCCTTTTTTCAGGAAGGCTTTCTCCTCGTCTTTCCCAAAAGTGACCGCACGATTTGAAAAGTTATAACTAATTCAAATTAGCGACAATTTTTTTGATTCGTCGAATTCACCCAAAGAGCAGAATCTTTTGATCTACAATGAAAATTTAGGTTTTATAATTTTTCGTTTTCCCGCCAATCCCTGCATAAAGCTATCGATTCAAATACATCATTTCAACTTGGCTCTCACTTTACTCCTCACATTCAAACCCAGACTTCGTTTCCATCCAGGGCACTTTACAATGAATTACTTCAATTTTGGCTTATTTCCTCGGCGCGCCAACCCCAAGGTCCCAGGTTCGAGTCCCGAATAATCGGATTTATCTGGTTAGGAAATCGTTGGGTGCAATCGTAAATAATAACACTTATAGAAACAGCTATATAAGGAGTGTTTCAGTTTCCATAACAGAAATTATTTAATTTCTCGTTTCGTATACTCCGAACTGAAAGGCGACCCCTGTCGGACCGCGATACTCTACTACGAAATGAAATTTTGCTCGAAGGAAAATGTAAATGCAAAAATGGAGGAAAAAATTAGCTGTTAGAACGTCTGCTACATTTATATGACCTAAAAATTAAGTCATGTCCTTTACTTTTTTTGGATCAATGCTAATACACTCACTACGTTCAACCACAATCAATTTCGACCACACAAACATAACCATTCAGCGAACCCTGAAAAATAAAATAAGTTATCAAACAGTTCTCAAACGATTGGAATTCCTCACAAGAGGTAGTGAGAAGATGTTAATTAATAAACCGGATGAGCATAGACTAAAAATGAAATTTTTACGGAAAGGTTGCTGATTATTTGGAGAGGAAAAGAAATACAGACATACGAAAGTTATTCGGTATTCATGGATGAATGAATTAAATGAATTTTAAATAAGAGAATGCAGAGAGAATATCTAGGACGAACTGAAGAATAGCGACAGTAGATAGAGAAGAGATGGAAAGGAAGGTCGGCTAAATTCTGACGCATGAAAAAAGAAAGATCGAGTCTCAATTAAGATTACGCTTGCCATATTGTTCCTTTGCAATTAATTCAGATGAGGTCCTGGTTTTTGTCACAAGCAATCCGCTTCGCCCACTAAAGAACACGGTCACGTAATTGGAATTTCAAAGCAAGGCAACAATTCAAGGATCGAGAACGAATGTGTAACAAATCGTTTGATTGAGATATAGGTCATTTGTAAGTCATAATGACTATCAATGGGATTGTTTCAAAGGCGAGTATATCCTCTTTCATTTTTCTGTAATTTTCCCTCGATATCTTCTTTCTGCTTATAGCCAAGGCATCTTTCCTTAAGGAATTCATGAATCTTTACGCGCAATTCTCATAATAAAAAACCTAAACTAGAAAAAGTGACCTCGTAAGGGAATACGTGCTTCCTAAACCTTGAATATTCCGCTGAATTGCTGTGAATAAAAGTTATGGCGAGAAATTATGTTAAAGGTTTTAGATCAAAATAGTTCTTGATTTTTGAGCTCTAAGTAACTGTTGCATTGAAACCAGATTTGTTTCGTTGAAAAATAATGCCGAAGCAGAGCAAGTTAACGCAGAGAAGTTAAGAATTACCGAAGATAAAGTAACGTGGAATAATGAGTAATCATTCGATAGATGTTGCAGAGTTTAATTTGTAGAAACAATGTCTTCATAATTTAAGCATCAAAACATAAGAAAATTACGTAATAAATCAAAAATTTCGGATTACATCGACTTTTAGTCGAATATTTTCCTCCCGAATTTTGAGAATGCTGATAAAGGAAAAATAGCGATACTCTTTCTTGATTCACAAGAAAAGCAATGAATTCAAGTTAAAATTTTAGATAGAACTTTTAAAAGGGAATGAAGTTATTTTTATTATTCAACTTAAATACAGTTGAAAGTGGAATTTTATTCATGAGAATGCCTTGGGAATGGAAGTTTTTCAGTGAAATGCTATAAAAAGAAGAATTAGCTCAAAGATCACGTCATATTAGTAGTTAACGTTAATACACAACAATTTCAAAATTGAAATACATCTCATGTATGTTTTCCTTTAAATGAGTCTTTCATTCTCGTGGGCACCAAATTGGAGGAAATATACACCTCAGATATTGAAATGCGAACCGTAATTCATATGCCAAACAGAAAAAGGACTGATCATTGAATAAAGGTCAAAGCCGTTTCTCGGGAAGAAGATATAATGATTACACAAATGAAAGAATGTGTGCTCGGCCCTTCCATGAAGTAATTTTAGGCTGAGGTGATAGATGGTTAAGTATGCTTCCCAAAGCTGTAACACCTGTCTTTGTTTCCTTTTATCCCATTCAATTCCATTAGTAATTCTGAATTCATTACTATTGAACTCTACACTAAATGTGAACTGTTTTCGTTCTAATTTTTACACGTTCTCTTAAACTTGAAAATCATGAGGGTTCGCCAAACTATCCATAACTTTCGGAGATAGCCAAGAGTTTCACTTCACGGTTTCGAATGGGCTGTGCAAAGCATTGTAAAAAACACGCGGATTCCACCGACGCTACTGAACTAAGAATCAGCTCATTCTGGTTTGAAAATCAGAGATAAAAATCGATTAATAAAACTTCACTTCAAAATCATGGTCACGTTAAAGAGAAATCAACAATATTGTAGGAGCGAACCGCAATAAATTCATTGTTTGTAACTATCCTATATGAACATACGTCATTAAACTTAAAACGCCAGGTTCAAAAACATTCACTGAGAGACGAATGAAAAATCTACTCAAAGTCTTATACCACATATTCTGTGTCTTCATATTCTTGTCGAGTAAAAATAATAACTTAAATTCGCATAATAATCTACGTACTAGAACCGGATTGAATCT
This sequence comes from Pachydiplax longipennis, assembly GCA_036926295.1. Taxonomy (NCBI): domain Eukaryota; kingdom Metazoa; phylum Arthropoda; class Insecta; order Odonata; family Libellulidae; genus Pachydiplax; species Pachydiplax longipennis. Next base: position 72,640,548 of record JAVFKF010000002.1, on the reverse strand, counting down.
ATTCTCATAGATTAGTAAATAATCATTTTATCCATCTATTTTCTTACACTTCGATTGCGGAGTATTTGAACGGATATAAACAAAGCATAAAATTTAAAAATATGCAATTCATGTCTCCCACACGCTATCTCTAGTTCAATCAGAAAGAAAACGTTGATGCGGAAGACTGCTTTGGTATCATTACAAGAAGGGGCTCACGAATAGCATTTGGTGAATCCCAAATTCGATCCCCGGTGGGGGGCATAAGTGCGAAACGATATTAGAAGTCGAAGCATTATAGTAATACCTTTACAAAGAAAGGGTTCATATGAGGGAAATGTTTAACGACAGCGGAATCACTTCAATGTTCTGTGTCCACTATGTATCTTCCAAATTTATCAGATATGCACTGGCTTTAATAAGATTCAGCTTTGATTCGAGTAATCGCAACGAAATAAAACATGCAAATGATTATTTTTAGGCAGCCCGAATGAGGGAAGAGAAAACGATGACGGAAATATTTAAACGCGAATTTTATAATCTCTTGATACAAGTTTATGCACAACATTTTTGACTTACACTTTATTTTTTCTAGTAGAAAATATTCTTGACTCACTGTTCACGCGCACTTTAAGATGGAATGGAAAGCACCAAATTCAATGAAAGTTTAGCAATATGCTTACATTAGAGGAATATATAATAATTATAACCGCAAATAACATAAAACTGCGGGAAAACAGATGAAAAGTTGTCGAAACCTACACCGAAAATATCACTTGGAATTCAAGACATACAAGACGGTAGAGATCATAGTTTCGGACTAAATTAACAAAAAGGAAAATAGCCGTAACAATTTTGGTCGTATTTCCATGGAGTAATCCATCAAAGCGAGGGAATGTCTCAAGAAATAAAGCTGAAAATAAATACGAATGTCATCTCCTGAGTATTATATGACACAGTAATAGTTCACCGGTTGCGTGTATATCACGGGCTAGATATTTACCTTTCTAGCACTCCGTCAGGACTAGTGCAGGAATCCATCCCAAAGGAACGAGTGACGCACAGCACAAGAGCACATCGTCTGACTCTAACGAACGTCAGCCATCTACTGAGGGGAGTGTGCGCACGACTCTCTCGACCCCGCCCTCCTCGAGATACCCCTCCATTCAGAGTTCGTTTACATCAAAGCGGCAACCAGCGATGCTAATATTTACGGAGTCTCTGGGACCGGGAATCGAACCCAGAATATCCAGGAGCTGCCTTGCACTACTAATTTCCACGATAACTAACAAAACACGGATAGAAGAAGGCTTTTCTCAAGCAGTGGTGAATTTGATATTAACTCCATTAAGCAACTAGAAAAGGTAATAACATCACAAATAGGTGAAGTTTCTGTCGGTGAAATATTCAGCCGATTGAAACTTCATCCCTTAACTACCAAGAGCGGAATGAGTCAAGATATGGAGTGAGGTAGACAACATGAAACAATTTTTCAGGTAAATGGGTTATATCATAAGATGGTGACAAAGAATGGTTTCGAAACCAGGTTGAGGTGATTGGGTTTGTTCAACAGAGGTCATCCAGGGACGAGGATGATACTCGGACGAAACATTCTTGCCTACTAAGTTCCCTTAAAGGTTTGATTTCAGGGCGGATTCAGGCAGACTCCCGGATAGAGGAAAATCCCGGGTTCAATTCCCGGTGCAATCCGTTCCTACTTTTACTTAGACTTTCCGTTCTTCCTTGGCATGTTTTTCTGGGTACAGGTCCTTAATGTAAAGATTATCTCGGAGTCATTTCATAAGTATATTTCATAAGCAAACATGAGTATCTGAATATAGACGATGATCGAATGGAGAATTCGACTGGGTGTGTCATCTCACTCGCCTCCTCTCTAATAGTCCAAATTTAAAATTCGAAAGTGGAGTGGACGAGTTATTATGGAAATCCGTTGATAATAGATGAGAAACGATGTTTATTTATTTATTTTCGAGGGTTCTTACTAACTAATATTCATTCACACGACAGTAGAAGGCACATATGTACATTAGCGCAGGACTAACACAAATTACCATTCCTTAATCTGGTTAATTCCTAAATCCGGTTCACTGGGATTCGAACCCGGAACCTTGGAGTTGAAGTTTAGATTTTTTTTTCGACAGAATTTGACCGATTTTATAACAAAGAATATTAGTGAATAGAGTAAAATAGTATCGTTCCGCATCTCTGTGAAATTTAAATTTAATTGTTTTAATCTAGCTTAGATCCATAAAATTAGACCCCACTCCTATACCGTTTAGCTATTTTGCCCTGCCGTACGTACAATAATAATTTACATAGATATTTAATAAGAATATAAGCATAAGGTAGCATATTGCAAATCGATGGAATTTAGCGAGAGTATCTGGATTGGAAAAAGAACAGAGTTAACGTTGGGGAAGACGATCATTATAAATTTCCAAATAATTTCTAAAATGCCGTTTTTGTGGTCATACATGTATAGTGACCGTGGAAAAACTTCGATTTCTGGTTTTAATTCCTTGACAGATCGTAGGCAATTTGTCAATACTGTAGCTCCCTAATAAGCATTTAGCAACAGCTATGAAGCAAAACATTCCTTTTCCAGTGGGCTACAACATTGACAGCGGGACATTCAAAGTCTTTGTCGGGACAAGGAATATATTTCGTCAAGTAAACTTCTGCTTTGATCACCGAAATCAATGCCTGCTAATACTTTTTACATGAAATAAACCAATTGTGAGGACTATTCATTGCAGAAAGTTCCTTTTCCATAATTTCTATGCTATTCCTTAATAAACAAAGTGGAAAACATCAAACATTAGTTGGAGCTTACTCTAAATATTCTACGATCTGTTAAATCATTTACGGCAGACACGAGGCCCCCAATAGACCTGCCTCAAAGCTCTCTATCGAACCCAAAATATGGGTCATAATCTCGATACAGGAGCACGCTGTTCATATGTTTACGGAGAGATCCCACTTAATGACCGCATTTATTCATTATAAAAAACGTTATCTTCGAATCCCTTCATGTCACGAAGTCGTTAAACACTATCAGACATAAAAAATACGCGATTCGGACAGTTTCCGTGACTATCCAAACGAACGGTGGAGTTATTATACCAGCCGACTAAAAATGGAGAGAAAAATACTGAGACCGATTTGCTGACGGCCAGATGAACGACTTTGGAACACGCTCTTCTTTAAGAACGCTAATAGGGAATTCGATTGGTCGCAATTACTGCGACATACAAGTAAAACGGTTGCATTTATGCGGAATTAATGCGAGACAAAACTATATGCTAAATATTCATGAAAATACCACATTTTCATTGAGATCAAAGTTAAAATTTTGGGAATCCTATTATTTGTTCACTTTCTTTTGATCCCGGCGAATTCTCAATGGTGATCACTTTAATAAAAGACATGGAATCATAATATTTTTCGATCCGGTTCGAAAGTTTGATCACGGGTTAGTAATTGAATGAAATTATTATTGTTTTAAAATCACTGATGTCATTTCACACGAGAGCCTCCGCCGAGAATCGAATCGCATCCACCAAAGGCTAACGCGTTACCCACTTGGCTAACCGAAGGCCTTAAATTTCGATTCTTCCTTCAGCATATTGAAATACTTGATGGATAATTCAGGTGTGAAGAGTTTTGAATAAAATGGAATGAATTATATTTAAAATAGAATCCGCGATGTTAAAGGAATTCTGATCGTATAAATATTAGAAGAGATAAAATCACATACGAAATATATTCAATTTGGTTAGTTGAAAGGTAAATACATAGTAAAGAATAACAGCTTCCGATTTGGGTGTAAGAATTTCAGGTTTTCGATTTAGGTTGGCTTAAGAAATTATATTATTTAATTAAATAACTGATTACTCCATTAGAAAAAGTAGTTTTTCGTTTTCAGTTTCCGGTTCTGCTCCATTCAAAAATACCTTAATATATACACAATTATCGGAATTAGTAAAGGGTTGGTTTCTTGTCCATGTATAACAATATAATAAGAAGAAACCTGCCTTACTCTAGATATATATATTTATTTGCTCGCAATCAGAAAAAGAACGAGAATATCACGAAGTATCCTCAAATATTATGCGATGTGGAGAAACGCCGATGTATATAAAGGAGAATCCTTGATGACACTTGTAATAAATGTTGTCAGAGAAACAAAAGAAAAACAACTACGAAAGTGTGGAATGTCGATATAACCGAAAAGAAGATGAAATGTAAGGATTAAAGAGAAGCGATCGATCGGAAGAGAGAGAGATGTTCAGGTAAAAGAGATCGCATTCTGATCAAACAAGCACTAAGCAGAGGACACACACATTCGCTGGAGCAGTTGATGAAATCAGACAGTGAATCATTGCCCATTTGAAAAAGTAGGAGTGTCTAAGAAGGTGAGGAGAATTACAATTAGGACGAACGAGGGCCTCAGTTAAGATGGAACAAAGCATATTTCAAACGCCTATAGATGTTCATATACAAGGGCACAGAGGTCATCACTTTTAAGGTTTCCGAGTGCATCGATTTTAATGTGTGACTGAGATAACAAAGATGTGTGGGACAAATTCAAGTGAGATACTCTCAAGGGAATAAAGACGTCTCAGCTTAAGAAATCTTCACATTAACAGACATTCGTTCGGGAATTTATTCCAATTGAGAAGCAGTTGTTGTTTCACGACTCGAAGTTTAGAATTTCATAATTTCATTAATCTTATAGAAGCAAAGATTGTTCCTATAACTAAGAATGTTGCTTAAGAAATTATATTATTTAATTAAATAACTGATTACAATACTATTTGAGCGGTGGCTGCAATAATCTTCTTTAATTATTATGTTTGACGAAATATGCCATGTAATCACAGGGTGAACTTAAAAACGATTACACATTCAGCAAATGAAAATACAAATAATAATTTTTCACATAACATAACATATTCCTTCCTCTAGAATTTCATCAACGATTCTATTGCATACGAAAGTGCGAAAGTGAACTTTATACAAACGATAGTCTTTAGATTGATTATTATAAGTAACACATATTCTTTCATGTGGTGCGTTTAGTTACTGTTGGGGTTTCATATGTAAAAGTCCTCATTATCTTTTCTATATTATTAAAGATCATTAAATTTATTTTACTTCGTCACACACTTCCTTATTGAAGACATCAGTTAAATATCATATCCTTCAACACCGCCGCAAGGCAAGTTTTGATATAAAATTTCGAAATTCAGCTTTTTTCAGAAGAAAGAATTGAGAATTCTATGCGACAGACCGAAAGAGTCGTTCATGATGAAAATCTCTAGGAAAGCGAGCATCGCCTCGACTGAATCAGACAATAATACTTGCAAATTGGTGTTTCATATCGGAAAGCATTTCACGAAAATCGATTTAAATTTGTTTCAGTAGCCCATCGGGAATTTGATTGGATCTTACGCGATCAATTAACTAAAATCGGAAAATATGTAATCTAAGTTGTCACTTTCCACCATCGATTTAGGTTAAGAGCGTTTGCTAAAGAAATTCTTTCCATTCAAATTATTTCCCAATTTGGATGAGAAATACAGCCTAACTTAGGATATCGAAACGAGCCGGAAATGAAAGTAATGCCCTCTTCATGAACAAACATTCCTCAGCCATCCCTAAATAATCGCCACAAATTAGTAGCAATTTACATCGAAGGATTTTAATGTTTTTGGAGAGAAAACTGATGCGGAGAGTATATAATGAACGCACGGCATCTTTTCAAACTCATTCGATTCACTTTATAAAGGTAGAGAAAGCTAATCAAATAAATTTATAAAATTCGTTGTAAATCACTTCATAGAGTAGAGCAATGAGCAATTTTCAGAGTTTTATTCCGTGAGAATACGTTGCTGCCGATTCGCCCGATTGCTGCAATGAAACCAAGATATCAGGCTTGATGACGCTGCGAAACCATCTACATCTACATAAATACCCTGCAAGCCGCCTTTCGGCATGTGGCAGGGGGTGTAAACACCGAACGATTAAGCTACTTTTTTAGCCTATTATTGTTAGCGGAAAATATCCTTAAAACGACTTGTTCTAGAGTCCATTGCTCTTATTTTGCTCTCATTATCGGATCGGCCGAAGTAACAGGGGGTCGCATAATATCAACTACGTCTTCGGAAAACGTACTTTCTCTAAATTTGTTAAGGAGTCGCAACCAAGCTTCTAACCGCCTTTCTTTCAATAATTCCCAACCTGTATCTGAGAGCATCTTCGTGACGCATACCTTTTTCTCGTAGCATTTTTTAACGAAACGTATCGCTTTGCGCTGAACTTTCTCGAGTTCACGGGTACCCGTTTCATCCGCTGGTTCCCATATACTTGACGCGTATTCGAGATGGGGCCTGACCAAAGAGAAATAACATCGCTCTCTAATTTTCTCATCGTATCTACTGACAGTACGCTTTATAAAGCCCAGCTTTTTACTTGCTTTACCGAAGATTTTACGGATGTGAGTGCTACAATTTAAATTATTGGTAAAGGTTATCCCAAGATACTCAACTGATTCGTCTACGTTTATGAATTTTCCATTTATTAAGTATGGGTAATTATGACGCAATTCTTTCTTTTCGAAGAAATTAACTACGGAGCATTTACTCACATTGAGATTTAGTTCCCATTTTTCGCACCACTTTTGAATTGATATTAAATCATTAGATAGAGAAATACGGTCGTCATCGTTAGATATTTCTCTATATATGACCGAGTCATCCGCGAATATCCTAACATTGCTATCTATGTCTTCACTCAAGTCATTAATATATATTAGGAAAAGAAGAGGACCAATTACGCTTCCCTGAGGTAATTTTGACTCTGTTCGAAATAACGCCATAAAGTACTACTTGGTGTACCCATTCGTAGAGAAAGTCCTTAACCCAGTCAATTACTTCATTATTAATTCCTGTTAATTTTAATTTGTAAATTAACTTATAGTGGGGGACTATGTCGAAAGCCTTCTTAAAATCGAGGAAAATTGCATCTACTTGCTTTCGGCAGACTTTAAGATGTCGTGAACGAATAGAGCAAGTTGTGTTTCGCACGATCGCAACTTTCTGAAACCGTGCTGATTCTTACTGAGGAAACGGTTAGTATCTAAAAATCTCATGAGCGAGCTGACAACGATATGTTCCATAACTTTTCCTGATAGCGAAGTTAATGAGATGGGTCTATAATTTCCTGGATCATCTTTTAATCCACTCTTAAAAACAGGTGTGACATTTGCCAATTTCCAGTTTATCGGAACATGACCTTCGTTTACTGACTTGGTAAATATAATGTTGAGATACGGGCAAACGCTCTCTGCCAGTTCCCTTATTTCTCTTGCCGGAAAAGCTTCTGGGTCCGGTGACTTACTCGGCTTAATTTTTCGTAAGAGTTTAATGATCCCATCTTCGGTAAAGGATATACTCGGCATCGACACGGATGTATTAATCTCCGGGAGAGTGTCTGTAATACTATCGGACGTGAATACGCTTCGATAAAAGTCGTTTAGAATGTTCGCTTTCTTCTTCGAATCGCTAATTAAATTACCTTCACTATCCCTTAGTGAGCTTACTGTTTGAGTCTTACCCTGTACCTCTCTAACATAAGACCAGAAAGCCTTAGGGTCCTCGTCCAGGCTCTCCCCAAGAAATTTCTATTTGAAATTACGGAGGGCGTTACGCATAACTCTCTTGGTGTCGGATTTCGCTTTCTTGTGTTTCTCTAACAAAAGTGATATCGCTGGACTCAAATCAGGCTGATCTTTACCCTCAAAGTCTCTACTTTTCCATGTAGTGCTCTCTGTTTACGAAGAGCCTTTCGAACCTCGCTGTTGTACCATCTAAGTTCGCAAAAAACCATGGTCGCTGTCTTTTATACTGTGGTGTAGTAAAAGCGAAATATTCAAAAAAGTCTCTCGTTGTAATTTCCTCGTCTATAATACAAGAAGAGCAGTAGAGAATGGTACTTTTACCTTTAAGGTGCATGATTCTTAAACAAAACGATAAGATAAACGAAGAGTAAATTCAATGGTAAAAGTCTTTAATTCGTATAATTCATAATAGGAAACATGATGAAATAAAAGAAGTGAATTCCGCCAATTTTCTATACTTGCGATCAGTTTTCAACAACAATGTCTCCATGACGGACGTTTCTCTTTGGAACCAAGCGAAAATTGCAGTGGAATTTGCTTAACTCTTTCCATTTCGCCATGCTTCCTGTAAAGAGATTGGTTAAATCTGATGAAGTGGTAATATTAAAATAGAGGTAACAGAGACGATACATACAACGTGGAACAGCCTGTCACTAAACAAAAAGAGCAATAGAGAATATGCTTAGAATAGAGGTGATGAACTTTCGAAAACGTCAACTGAGACCTCTTTCGTCGTTCGGTGTCACTTTCTGAAGTAAATTTCCAGAATTTAAATAATTTTATTTTGTTAATTTATTTATTTTCGTTTTTTGTTTCATCATGCAAATGAATTAATTCACTCATAGAGAATTCCGATATTACACTATCTGAATGCAAAAAATTCGCAACTGAAGAGTTATCGAGTTAGTAGTACAATGGTGAATATATGTATAGCATACGAATGGTGATTATAGTCTCCCGATGAAAATTTCTCCAACGCTGGCTCAGAATATTATATAGTTAGCAATCAAAGAATCACGAAAAGCCGAGAAAATGAGATACATAGCTTCGTATCAATCTATTATTACTTTTTGACTACACCGGAACCTTAAAAAAATATTATTCATCACATTTCCTGCATCTTAAAATTAATTTATCATAATTTTGGTGAAAAGTAACAGGCTCGGGTTTTAATTATTACTAACTTTATCAAATAAAATTTATTCACTTCACTTCCATATTATTCCAAATACGCTAAAATGTAAAAGCATGTTTTCCATAAGTTCTGTTATGACAAATCGCATCTCAGAGAGAAAAACACATAGAAAATGAAAAGGCACTCCAGATAAGGGAAGAGAGGAGCCGAAGAGAGACTGGGGTGAGGCGATTCTTTCAAACGAGTTTGGTCGAAATGTCCGCAAATTGAAGGAACGTCAGCGATAAAGACGTCGACCAAAACAGAAAAATAACAAGAGTGTGGTGACAGAAGTCGAGAAAAAACAGCGACCGCATTGGGCAGGAAAGTGAAAGGAAAAAAAGTGGCTGTTTGGATAGATATTATGTATCTGTTTATGATCTGTTGGCAACGTAGAAAGACTAGCCGATGTCGTTTGATTCTCTGAATTAACACAGACGACATTGACTAATGTTTGCATGCATCATACTGCGTGTTATTTAAGTTTACATAATAACCGTTTAGTATTGCAAGGCATAAATTGTATTTACGAAAAGTGAAACATAGAAATGATCTATCTTTCCTCAAAACCATGTTTTTGTTTTCTCTATTTATTCGATTTTTAATTACGGAACATTTATAGAATATTATCCCTGTACTTCCACCCTGCAGTGGATTTGTCATTTCGAATGATTTTTGCGTCTTCCCTTTTGTTCCTCACAACGAGACTTTCTTCAACTACAAGTATTAAGTGTTCGCAGAAGTAAAAGTATTCGATCAGAGAGTTAATTTACTTAAATTCAGAGAGTTTTAGAAGATATTACGCGCCCTTACATAGGCCGTTCAAATACTAGGAATAAAATCAGAGAAATTGTCGATTCAAAGAGCTCACTTTTCGGAGTAATTGATTAGGAAAGCAGAGTACATATACCCTTGTTACAAGGCGGCTTGCGCGGTACAAATGTAGATGCAGATCAACTGGTTCATATTTTTCAGTTAATATTCGTGCATATTACAGTAAAGTAAAATATATAATGTACGTAATAGCGTAAAACGGCCTTACAGAGCGAAATCGGGGCTAAAGAATCCCAGCCTACAATCATCCTGCAGTCAGAGTACTCTATAAAAAGTAAATAGCGTAGTATTGGACAGTGAGATATCAAATACCGTAAGGATTCGAAATGAGGAAAGTCAGTCTACGTAATGATAAAGATATTTCCGTTCCTTGAAAACGGTCGCACAGAGAAGAGGTACAAAAATCAACAAAATTTTCATTATTTTCATAAAACCAGTATTTTTTCATCGCTGGAGGTTTATTCACAAATGAATATAGTTTTCCCCTTATCCATTCCAAGAAAATGCTTGTCCCATAAATTCCCACTCCATAATATTTCTCGGTCTCTTCGGAAAAACAACACTAGGTTCAATTCACTCCTCCTGCCAACGTCGTTTAGAACAATCGTAATCTCTCTTGTCCTTTATTTATAGCTTATTTCATTGATGTTACTCCATTCTCGATTTTCATTCGCCTCTAAACTTAAGAGAAAAAAGTAATAGTCGCAAGTATTTATTCATTACCTCGAATTACATGAAATGGGTATCGTTTGGCGAATCAGATGTAGTAAATAACGGTTTTCAGTTTCGGTTCGGGTTCAAGAACTTGAATTTTCTCGGTTCGGATTCGGTTTTCTCTAAGACATAAAAACTTTTTATTAGAACCCATTTTCTATTTGTGCTCTGTTTTCCTGAGCATGCTACCCAGGGAGCGAAAGCTAACGCTAAAGTTAAACTATGCGGAAAATGTAGACATTTTTATTTTGTATCTTCGTAGTAAGTGGTCGAAGAAAGGACATCAAAGGGATCGAAGCCACAGACCTCAAAATCCATAGGAAAGGTTCTTAATGAATTATTTATGTCAGAGGGCCTCTTTTGATTGCCCTTCTGAATTCAAACTTCTTTTTAACACTTCTCCAATACTCCTGCGAAACACGCTCTTTTGTATGATTTTAATAAGATGTTCGCCATAAGCAGATGAGAATACATTTAGAAAAAATAATCTTTTTCGTGACCATTTCTTTTTTCTCATACGTCGAATAATCGAAGGAGCGTTTTGCCTATCATTAATTATGCCTTCTAAGATATAAACTTAGATTCATCGAAATAGAAGTTAATTTGAGGAAACGCATGCTCGAATAAATTGAGGACTATTAAAAAAAAGCGAAGTTGATAAGACAGGGAAAATTTCCAGTTTAAAAAAGCAAAACCCTCAAGTTGGCTGCAAAATAGAAAATCATCTCAATTTGTGGAGATGCAAAAATCAATGAATTATTTGCGTTTAAAATTTCTTTTCAACAATATTGCACACATTAAGAAAGACTATAACGCGTTCCAGTTTTTCTAGTCTGATCGATGAAAACTGTAACTGAAACTCTGTATTATGAATGATGATGAATATATTATTGTGTAGCTATGAATTTTAGTTGTCATATCGAGGGACAGAGCATAGAAACTAACCAGAATGAAGCCACTCTTGCAAAACGGGAAAAATATATAGAATTTTATTCTGTCATCACTGACTGTAATGCACAATAGATAGAAAGCTTGATTACAAAGGGTGCGGTCTCCTAATAGACACTTAAAATAAATCGCTAATTATTTATTGATGTTCATCTAACAGTAAAACATACGCAACGATTACAAACCGGATGAAGATCCAATGAATGTTTTCAACAGGAAGATCAAACGACCACGGCCTTCAATGAGGCCGAAATAAAGGTAAATAACGGAGAATTCCTATAACTGTAAACAGCGAATTGATATCAGCAGCTAGATGAATAAATAGCTGACTCTTCATAATATTTAGGGGAAAATTGGCCGAGTTCTAGATTATCAGATAACGAGTGACCCCACAAAGGAATTTTTGATGCTCTTTGGTGGGTTTTGAGTGACGTCATGCGTCTTTGGAAGTAATTGAGGATTCCTATGCTACCGCAGAAAGATGACAACCAGACCAAATTTATTACCTTGGAACATAGATGCTGAATTGAGGACAGAGCTTTACGTACTATTCTGGTATTAATATTAAAAGTCTTTATTTTATGCGAGTAATCGTATTAATGTACAGACTATAGAGAACATATGCTATAAACAGTATTCCTTCCAATCCACCCGGGGCTAACACATGCATAAACAACCAATGGAAATATGAAAGCAGCATACATCTGCCCTTGTTTGCAATAATTGAGTGCGTAGGCTTCTCGGCAGAGTCCATTAGTTAAATTAGCGCATGCAAATAGATCGGAAGTTGCATTTCAGCTAACGAATCCAATCGAATTATCTTCGTCAGGCATCACCGATTACCGGTAGAATTTAATTTCCTTTCCTTAATGTAGTACATAGGAAGTACACTGAATCAGAAAACATATCGCAGGAAAGAAGAATGAGGTGGAATGCAGGTGCTAGAGACAACTCAAAATCGTAGTGCACGTGATCAGGAATATTTAATTGAGAAATCCAAACAAGAGACTTTAAGTGATTTCCAAACGCACGGACGACTCAAAATGAGTATGAATTGAACCGATGCTCCGTTATTAATCATTATGGATATACTGAAAGTTATGGTTCACCAAAATGGGAAGCGATCTGCTGTCAATCCCGATTAGCATCGGCTAACGAGTGTACAACTAAGCGCTTAGAGTGAAAGACTAAATATCGATTCCCAATTTTTAAAATAAGTGATTCAACACCTTTGGATATACTGGTAATGATAAAGAAGATCATTACCCAAATTGGTTCCCTCGGGTCTTCGACAGATTTCAGAAAAACTTAACATTTTCCTATGTCCTTGTCTCAGCAATCAATTGGATAGACAAGTTAGAAAGTACATGAAATAAATTATGTAAACAATCAAATAATATAAGATACAGAAATAAAGAAAGGATTAAGTAAAATAAACCAACAGTATCCCTTTATAATTTAAATATACTCCTTCCATAAATAATAATAAGAATAAACTACCTATCATTAAAGAACATCTTTAGCTAATGTGGACAAAATTTAGTATTGTATTAAAATTTAGTATAGTATTAAATTAATTTTTATGATACTAGTAATCGAATAAATTATTAGTTAATGACCGTTTAAATATTATGTTTGACAATAATAAAAATTGAAAACTGCGTATCGATAAGACAATTGTATCTATCTGTACTGCTTCATGTTTTGAGATACTTTCTTAAATTTGTTTTTGCATTATTCATGTTGATAGCTGCCTACTACGTTGTTTTAGATTGGAGATTAAATAGCAAGTTGGGGTGCTAACTATCCATAAGAAATAATTTTAAAAAGTCATCAATGTTGTGTTTTTCAGTCATCATTTCCAATAGGTGCAAAATTTAAAATTATGCTGCTAGGGTATCTTTCTATAAAGTTTTAAGAATGTTTCATAATCGTGGTAGTCATCTTAATACAATCTATTTGTATTTGTTCAATTTAACGAGGATTTTCTATTTTCAAATACCTTAACCCAATGCTGAGAGCTTCACGCTATATTATAAATGTAGAAGTACTGAATTTTGTCCACATTACCTAAAGATGTTCCTCAATGATAGGTAGTTAATTAATTTAATGCCTCGTCAACTATTTTGCATACGGGCAGAATTAAAACTTTACAATGAAAAGACCTGATGAGACTATTTTAACACATTCCATCTTCCATGAATAAATAAGCCATGGATTAATTTTAATGAGAATAATTAGACGAAATTTCTAATTAAATTAAAGCCGAGGACCTTATCTGAGATCTGCTCAATCTTCATACAGGCTTATGCGACCATCTCGGAATAAAAGCTACTAAAAATAGTTGATGACCAGATTATAGAGAATACTTCTAATACGACGAGAGGAATTCTAAGGAAGGCGCACTTAAAACAGGTGATATAAACAAGAGTTGCAGTAAAAAATAAAGTGGAGGGCGGAATTCCATTCGGTTTAATCCCATCGAAAGGGTTGCTTAAATGAAGGGAGGAGAATTCTTACTTCGCCGGTTTTATAGCGCCATGAATAGCAAAGCACTGTGATTAGGAGCGAAAGAGTTTTATGACCACCTGCTTTCTTAATTAAGACCCTCTCCAAGATGGAAAAATAAAAACGAAGAGAAGAAACTTCTTCGAGATTCACTGGGATCAATCAATTTGGGCTCCAATCGGCAATTGCTGCTTGCCATGCCATCGGTAGAATTGCATATTCACAATGGTTTTAAATACATAATGTGTCAAGGAAACGAGTTTATCCGTTACTGGAATTCAGAGGGTATGTTTTATATCTTATTTACAATTACATTTAGTCGCGACATTGGATATCAAAATTATTTAACAACGAGTTTAAATACCACAGATTTGCGAGTAACTTTGCAGTGTTCCATGGCAAGATATTTGAATAAAATTAGAAAATTTTTCGTGAGGAGACTATAACCAGCTTAATAAAAGTACAAAATACTACAAAATAAGAGCACAACACACGACTAGTTTCTATATTTAAGAATCATCTACAAGTGTCTAGCAACACCCTTGCAAGTTTCAAATCCCAAGCATCAATAATACTGAAAAACAAGAGAAAAGAGCACTGGAAATCAATTCTTTCCGCCTATTTCGGGAATTTTATCCATTTATTTACTCATTTTTTGTTGCAGATTGACTTTCGTCAAGTGGAAGCCCCAAAAATTGTTAATACATGACTTTTAATTCACAAACTCACTCCCCAATTCATTATACTTGAAGTCTTATACAGATTAAAGTTTAGAATAGCATCACTATATTTACAAACAGAATTAGAACCAATCTGAAGCAACAACATGGCTTAATTTATAAATAGTCCCCTCTAATGCTATAACATCCCTTTATTACTACACAGTTTACATCGCTCCTTATCTCTTCATAAGTTAGTCGACAACTACGGTTCATTCCACCATTTCCAAACAAACTCCAACATCTACACCTTTATATTTTTCCGTTTGAAGACCTCTTCTTATGTGAATTGAATCAACTCTGGAAGCTCTTTAAGATAATAAATTTTCTGTGCGAATCATCTTCAGAAACACGAAAGTGATCGCAATGAAATTCCATGCCTCTTTCAAATCCAACCGATGCGAATCAGCACCGCCATTTGGATTCTGAGGATTGCAATAGCAGCAGAAGTTCTTCAAAGAAAGAGTGGCTCTCTTTCGATAATCCTTTCTAATTGTCAATGGAACCGAAAGCAGACGTTTTGATAAATAAAAGAATGAAATCGCTTCCTTGTTCTCTGGAAAATGAATGCCTCCAATTTCCATTAGATTGGAATTACCTGTATAGCATAGCATACGATTCTCGAATGAGAAAGGGAAAGTGTTGCTACGATATAGTAATTGACATACAAAGTGATAAGAGACATAAGGGATAAGAGTCGGCAGAAGAAACAAGATTAAAACTCAGGTACAATTTTCTGAATAGATTCAGAGGTAAAAAAAACAAGCTATGGATAGTTTGTAAAGTAGAACAAAATATATTATTTCCATTGATCGTTTATAATGGAAGACTACAATGCTTCGCTTGAGAAGATTCATTTTACCAAAGAAAATAAGTTCTATGGATATAAGGCGTCTACCCCGTCGCATATCAGATAAAAAGCTCAGATTCAACAATTAATTACACTGGTCATCAGGGGTACTGGTTGCTTATAACCACAATTATTTACAAAAGATTTAATATTTAAACAAATTCCTAGCAAGTTCTTATCGATAAAGATATTTCACGAATAAAGATATTCGACTTCCCTTCTTGTGGTCCCGACTTTGTACGACTATTCTTTTTAATTTACTGGCTCGAAAGAAATGAAGCCTGTAACCGATAAAAGAGAAATCCTCATGATATTCCTCCTCGTGTATTCCTCATGATATACCTCTGGGATCGAACCGTGGTCTTATGGATAAATACTAATACCCTATAATCTCCGAAGGGAATCCTTTGATAATATTATTAGGATGAGTTGTGAGCATAAATTCTGGTTGTCGAGTCTTAGGAGAACATTCACACACACAAACAAACTTTCTTCTTTCCTAGAAATAGAAGAAAAAGACCAGGGGGAAATGAACGCTGTCGCTTCAAATATTTCATGGTAAACTACACTGACCTGCTAAGACTGTATGCACCTCCGGACACATGCAGGAATACAATTGTACGTATGTGTTCATGGCGTGTTACCGTTCGTAAATAGAAAACATTTCGATAATAAAAAATTGCACTTATAATTTGTTCCGATATGGTGAGCATTGGGGATGTGTGACATTGATCTATTGCAGTGGCATCCTCTTGAGCCTCTCTTCTCATCCTAAAGCACTCCTCAGATGCATTGCCCTCTCTCTCCCACACAAGCAAACACTGCCGGATAATTATAAAATTAAAATCACCATCTTTACACTTTGAAGGAAACTCAACAGCGAAAATACTGTAGCACATCAGTGATAGTTGTTTCTTTGATGGTTAAGATTCACTTTTTTCATAATCAAAGTCATAGAAGTAAATTCCCTTTGGAACTTTCTTTCTAGACATACGAGGTACATACATTCTGAAAAAAATACAATCTCTTAGATATTCCTCTACACCACTGTCTACCAAACTACAGCAGAACCCGGATTCCTCTTAACAGCCGGTTTTCTTCCGATTTAACACGATTGAAAATAGCGCCTCATATGATGCGGATTTTCCCTTCCCAAGATGCACTGCAACTCACACTCACCGAAAAGTGTTTACATTATTCTTCCCTTATTTCGTTTCACTGCAGAAAATAAAATGAGCAAAATTAAGGAAGCTCTTTGTTTGAAGAGGAGATAATTCTTACGAAACGTGATGGCCATCAGCATTACAAAACAATAGTCCACAGACTCGAGATATCAAGAGCTGCAGTAATAAATGCAAACTAAAGAAGATTCCTTTTCGTTTATAAGTTATAAAAATCTTATTTAAAGTTAAAGAAACAAAAACCCTTTTCTTTTGTTTCTTAATGTAAAGGAAATAAAAATTTGTACTTTAGCGTACATTGCGCTATCTCGCTTATATCTCGGATTTCACTAAGTACCCTGGATTTGCCCTTTTTATTGTATTTTACGGAATACTGGAGTTCTAAAATTTGTTTTGTGGTACCCCAATGATATTTAATTTTACATTTATTGTTAAGCATGAAGTTATATTTAGGTCTGATTTTTAAATTTCCATCAATCAATCAAATTGAAAGTTGTATACAAAAACCTTTGACATATGAAAGGTAATTTTGAACCTCAAAAAGGATTAGGTACAATCGTTTAACGAACAAAAAATCGGATCCTCTAAAATGTTCAGTAAAAATAACTATTTATTCTATACGGGAACACCGAAGAACTGTGCCAGTACCAAATATTTATATTGATCACATTCAAATTTGTGCAATTTTGTGGCTCAGTAAGATTTATAAACCATTCTGAAATACAAATCTACACTGCCTTCAGATTTTCAGCGGCACATTTACCTATTGTACAACAGTTTGGATTACACTGACTAAACAGTTCCCATCACTTTGAAGAGATTTATTAAAGGAGGACAAGGTTTTCTGTGTGCCCTTTTCACAAAATCGCCGGCGATTTAAACCACATAACGACTTTTAGACTTAGTCAGATTCAGATGCGATGTCGCTAGGTCACAGGAATGTTTCCCAGCCAATGTCTATTAAGAGCTGTTGCGTCACGTTTGCAATGCATCAAAACAATACTGCGTCAATTCAATTAATCGATCCAATAAAATTGAATCACTTATTAATCACCATGAATCTGTGGGTTCATCGCATTCCAATTACAGATCCAATCTCTCTCTCATTTTCAGTTTTCTTTGCATACAAAACAAGCCGAATGAAGCAATATACAGAAAAATAGGATCATTCCCATTGTAACTGCAATGACTTTAATTACTGCCGAAAAATATAAACGGTACTTTATTTTTCGATTATATTTTATTATGGAGATTATAAACTAGCAGTTAAAATCAATTTAACTCAAGCAGACTATTACACATTCCTATATTATATATCAACATATATAAATGGCGTTTGCCGCGGCATTTATTTGCAAAGATGACGGTAAAAATATAAATAGAAAATTAATTAAATCTAGAGAAAAAACCAAAATATCAAGAGGATTCTAATTTTGAAGTATTAGTCAAAATATTTAAGAAAAGTGATAAAAGTGTTTCGACAGTATATTCGCACAACAAGATTGAACTCTCTCACTAAACATGAACGCTCTACCCACTTGGCTACTCACTTCCTTTAAGCCCAAATCCGAACGCGTTTTCTCTCTTAAATTTTGATGCAGGGACAGTTATTTTCAGAAATAATGCTTCAGGGAGAGGTTAAATTTTGCTTCCATAAGTTTTAAGAGGAGAATTCATTTCCGATTTCTCCTCAATTTAAATGTGGACACTCCGCCCAAATTCTCCCACTCCAACTTCTTGCAAACTACTGTTTCTCTGGTTATGAATCATCGTTATTAAAAATTGTAATTTATTGTTCGTTTTAGTATTACGTCAGAATAATAATCTCGGATAGCCAAGTAGGCAACGCGTTCACCAATTGCGAATGCGGGCTCGATTCCCGGCGGGAGCCAGATAAATATGGATCTGTTTAATAATAATAATAAATTTATTAAAGAGTTCGGCGGCGACAGAGAATGCCGCCTCTTAATGAGATCTTTGATATGATATGAGCTATGATAGAGAAACTAAGTCCAAGAATAAGCTATATATGTTAAGAGGGACAGCTTTCATCTGAACATAACAAATATCCTGGCTGATAAAAAAGGAGATAGTAAAGCTAAGAAACACAAATCATATTTAACAAATTCTTCTAATGCAGATACTTTACATCGATTGAAATGAAAGAATCGCAGGTTCGCTAAAATATATCCAACACGATTTCCCTATTAACAGCAACATTTGTTTTCATCGGTAATTTTATTCAATGTGTATCTGGAATATAAGGCATGTATATGGGAAAAGAATGGAAAATAAATTGTACTTTTACCACGGGTTTATTTGAATACGACCGGTTTTCACGAGTGAACATGATCTTCATCAGAAGTTGAGACTCATCGTTCTTTCCCATTCATTTCACACGATGGGTTTTTCCACCAAATTTCGAATTTTATTCGAGTACATGGGATCTAGCGGAGGAAACGTGTACTCGAGAAAGTGCAGCGAAAAGCGATAAAAAATGCTGCGAGAAAAGGTTAGGAAGATGCACTCAGTGGGGAAAAAGAAAGGAGAAGCTATTGGAACAAACCTTTAAGTTATCGATGAAAACAGTTGATATCCAAAATTGGGATGAAAAAAATTGACTCCGAGCATTTTAATAATGAATCCAGTATTGGCAGAAAACCCTTATTTTCCTCAACTTTCTATAAAGTTATAATGCATTTAAATGTCCACACTTTAAATAAAGAACTTCTATCGTAAACGAAGCAACGTATCAATGCATGGAGACACCTTATCACTGCATATGGAAAATAAAATGGAGTTTTGAGAACTGGTAGAAGGAGTCGTCAGAGATAATGATAAGGTTTGAAGGTATAGATGTCGAATCGAATGATATGTTCAGATCTTCCATTGAGTCTCACATAAAAGCAAAACGCTCTGTACCGATATTTCACTCGCAGCGAGAATCGAAACTGGAGACGAATACTATGCAATAACTGATCGACAGGATTGACTTTAGCATAAAACAACGGGTTCGTCAATATCAGACATTTTCAACATTTATTTAACAAATTACAAACTTAATAAATGTAAGATAGCGCTCATTCATCTACGTAAGCATTAATATGCGTCTCCATTCACTTTTACTCGTTTTTGGACTTTTTCAATTCAACAAGCGTGAAATTCGTCAAAAACAAATGAATTAGTAACGTACGCTCAAACGTCCCGTTCGATTTCCTCTCCCAATCTTTGTACAGTAATTAATTGAGAAATAGAGAAAGTGTCGTTTGGATACCCGTCAAAAGCACTCCATGGAATAAATAACGCACCGCCGTTTATCAATCCAAATTAAGTTTAAAATGCGAATTAATCGACCCAATTGAGCGGAAATGACTTTTTCACGTGAAAATTAAAATGGGCGCGAAAAAGAATCGGAAAATGAAAGCGTGACCATAAAGGCAGCCTCGATTTTCAATTGATCGCGGCGCCGTTGCATTATGGGTAATTTCTTCCTCCTGCAGCACTAATGGTGGTGCCCAGACACACTCGTTACGACACTCATAACGTGCAAGACGCTACTCATTTGTTTTAGTTGGGCGACACTTAATGGCGAACAGGGAACAGCACTCAGGGCCGGCGAGAGACGGATTTTTATTCCATCTCACTTAGCTACGTCATATTCTCAGCATATTTGGTTCTTTCCCAATTCGTAGATTTCATTCTATGATTATGGAGTTAAAAGGATATTTAAGTCAGTCCCCCTTAGCTCATCAAATCAATGTAATTTCAGTTTCGAATATTCTCTGGCTCGATGAAAGTTCTTTAAACCGTCGAAGCGGTTTAAACATGATTTCTGCGATAAAATAATCCTCGGGTTGTGGTGCGACATGTAGACAGTTAAATGTTAGAATGAAATTACCGATTCCAAAATAAATCGAATGATATGTTCAGATATTCAAATTTTAACTGATAAACATAATATGATATATTCATAAATGATATATTCATTTATCCAAAGTCGTTAATTACCTCAAGAAATACGCGGAAGAAATTCCTGAACATTTTTGAACATCGAATTTCACGCACATACCGACTAGATAGTAATATGATAATTAGTAATTTGTTAGAGGGCCAATGGTTGAACATATGGACCTTTTTCTGTCAAAAGTATCCTTGGTTCGACTCTAGACGATTTAAAAATGCTCTTGTGAGAATTGCACCTACAGTTTATTTGATCGATTGCTAACATTTTCTTTAGCACAATCAAATCAGAATTGACGGCTCCTTTAAGTAATAATCAGCGAGTTGCACGTCACATTTGTGATTTATTCAATTGAACGAAATGAGAAACTAACCGATAATATAAACGAAAAAACTACTTGCTCTTTCCAATTTCAATTTAAGTTTAGGAATTTTAATCTTCGGTTTTCATTCCGGCAGAAATGATTTCGGATTCGTTATAATGATAGATCTCAGTTCGGTCATCTGATTTTCTTATGCAAAACGAACCGTTGTAAGCAAATGCCATAATCGTGAATTACGTTGTAAAGGTCAATGCCCTCAAATTCAAAGAAATTAACCAAAGGTTTTCAGTGAAATACATCTTCACGCTGTAAAAATATACGGAAAGGAGAAATTTATAGAAATTTTCCGTCATTAGAATTTCATGGGTGATTACACCATCACCATGTCGTCTTGCCGCGAATATCCGCTAATTAAATTAGAAAAAATTCTAATCAAATCAACACCGTCGTTGAACTCAACAACAGGAAAGGGATTGAATTCAATGTGGAATATGAGCTAAAATTAGCGAATTAGCAAACACGCAATGACCGTAAATACTAAACAACAAGAAGGAGAGCGTTATGGACGAGTGACAGAAGAGATAAAACATATATTCGCAAGAAGAGCCATTTTACTTTCGAAAGACTTGAGAGAGAGAGAGACTATCAAATAACCAAGTGAACTTTTATTTTCCTATTATTGGTTCGCATTTTCGTCTAACAGAAGTTATATCTAATAAAATATAAACAACGGTGATTTGACTCGGCTCACTTATTTAATTTCAGGCAAATAGTTTATTCTGTTCATTTCCATTGTATTTACATTCAATTCTTCAACATAATAAAAACAGATATTATAATATAAACCTCGAGCATGGATTACTGTATTTTCCGGCGAAGTTCTTTTCTGACATTCGCATATAATTATATAAAACACAGGGTGCATAAATTAGTAAAAGACCGGAAATTTATCTGAGAGGGAATACCGGCAATTGCTAACGAACGCAAATACTGCGAATCTTGTAGCACAATATGTATGGATTCCACGTTTATAGAGCGTAGTTTTATTTGCCATATCTATGTTTAAATGAATCTATGGAAAACTCTTTTTAACTTTGAAAAAGCACAGAATTTAATTGTACTCACAACAAAACCCGCTTGATACCTCATTTGGCACATACCTGAAAAGATAAACAAAACGTAGAATTAAAAATTGATAAAATCATTGTAATGAATTGACGATTATAAATAAATAAATCATAATTTATAATCTTAGAAATGAAAACAGATTCCGTCATTTCAATGGCATTAATGATTCAAAGTGATATTTTAATATTTCGAAAAATAAGGTAATTTTTCCCAGTCATTCTCCCCATACTGAACGCAGTGGGCTAGAATCGAAAATAAATTTGGCCAAGAGATTAAAATGGTTTGAACCCATGGATCTCTTTAACGCTTAAAAATATCGAAAAACGATAATCGGGAACATAAAATTCAATCATTTTATGATAACTAAGCGAAGTTTCAAGTCCCACATAAAACCATTTTTAACCTCTAGGCCAGCTTTTTTCGATTCTAGCCCACTGTTAAGATTCCGATTTTAAATTGTAATATATATCTATATATATCGATATCGATATATCTATATCGAAGTAAACTTCAGATTTTGAACAAGGTGCATGAACTGAGTCATTAGATTCATTTTTCAAGCAGCAAAATTTCGCTCAAACATTAATCTCATGCTTTCTATTTTATATCACACTCTTGTTAACGAATTACTCAGTTGTTTAAAATGAAATCTGATGTAACATATATCATAAAATTTCTCAAATGCAATTTCCCATCGTTGACCCACCGTTGTGTTTATGCGATTGTCCAATACGATGCTAATGCCCAGGATTTTCCAGTCGCGCACAATGTGAAATGAACGATATTAGAAAATTTATACCAGGAACTAATATTGAAACAGAGTAATATTTTCTTATTAGTTATTTTGTTATTAAATTTTATTATTTATATAACAGAATGAGCTGTAGTTGCTAAATAACTGAAAGTGCATTTTCTAAGAAAAATACGAAATGTATGACCGATGACATTTATTTTCAGAATTTCATGAAAAATAATCGCAACATTCAAAGAAGTAATTCATGTTCAGCCTTTAGTCTGGTTGGATACTCCGATGTTGGCTATCTAGGGAAAGGAAGGATGGGGTTAACATTTTATGTTTGATATAATGAATCAATAAGTTTGGGATCCACATTAATATGACCGATTGAGAATTGTTGTAATTCAATGATGAAACTTAAAAAGTTTGCAATCCTCATAAGAAAAAGGCTCACCGATGCACTGAATAAATCCACGCTACGGAAGCAAATTTCTCCGATTGCGATTCTCTAAAATTGAAAGGTATGACGTTTCCAATAAACATCTTAGCGAGAAAAGTCGGAGGCTATAAATAGATTAAGAAGTAACTTATCCCCACCCTATAGAGGGAAGAAGAATGATGGTAGAGCGACGAGGAATGTGGAATTCCATGCAACTCAGAGGGGAGAGCAGCTGAATTATACACATTGCATAAACAGGGGAAGTTTCAAATAAATTGCGTCTATATTTCGGACGTAATTAAGAGGCTTCCTCTTAATTCGTTTATTAACCATCGTTGATATAAATTAGAAATAATTAGTGTATAGTAAGAAAAAAGTAACTTAAATTAATAGAGAATAGGAAACTTTCTTAGTGGGTCCTACGTGAATTCCATTAAAAAGTATCCACAACAGGAAAATACCTACAAAGCAGTGGGAATGAAAATTGCACAAATCTACTGAGTGTATCAACTAAAAAATACAATGCCTGAAGCTAAACAAAAGGTACATTTAATACATATTAGAATACTTCAAGTGTAGCACTGAGAATAAAGCGCGTTACAAATAAAATAAACCACAATTAAAGTATGGAATAAAATTTTATTAAGTATCACGTAAATTAATGAGATGAAGGGGATTTCAGTGGAAAAAAGGCTCCAAAACAGAAAATAGGATAACTAAGAAAGATATATTACGATACGTGAGGACTGAAAATACAAAATATCTGGTTTAACCAAAATGAAGATATATAAATTATATTTATTTATCTCATATATATGATATCTTAGGTGTTATATGTATATTAGGTGCTATATGGTATCTTAGGTGCTTTCCTACATATTTTATATGTAGGAAAGCACCTAAGAATATATGAATGAAAGTAGTTCAAGTTTTATGGGAGCGATTAAAAACAGACAGTTCTCTGTTCTATTGGTATAAGAAATATTAGTAACAGCTCAGTAATCTATCAACATAAGAATCTCTCTTTATGAATAATTTTTATTCGTTTATATTTATTTCATCTTGATTTGACATGCAGCAATTACTTTCAAACTGGTTATTGCTGAGGAATGAATGAGCATCCCAAAACATGCGTCTTCTCAGGCCTTTTGAGATCTAGCAATCTTCGCTATCTTCGTTTCTATTTAAATGACAATCCATCTCTTGATATTTATCAAACGGCTCTTTCTACCCAAACTAGATTTCTATGAGATTTCCGATGAGCACACTGTTTCTAAAGGTCTTCTTGGAATGATTAAGAAAGATTGTTGCCAAACCATGTTTGGCTGTATTATGCCAGCAGACAGAAATGCCTTTTTCCGGTGGAAGTGTCGTCACTTATTAGTAACCACGCTGTGAATGCGGAATAAACGATGCAGCAAACGACTCAAATTATGCTGTTTCAAGAAAACACATGTGGGTGCTAGTGAATACATACCGCCCATCACTGCTTAGATACTGAAAGGAGAAAATATTCGTTCCATTTAAGTAATTCCATATAGTTGATATATTAGCCATTAATTATGTTTTTATAATATCCAAAAGTTTGAGAGAAATGAGTGCACGAAATTACTTACTTGATATTCCTTCACAATATAGTACAATCGATTCAAAAGAAACTAAATACAGACTAGGACTTTAATTGGCTTTCGGGATTCTACATCTACATCTACATCTGTACCCTGCAAGCCGCCTTTCGGCGTGTGGCAGGGGGTGCAAGCACCAGGACTCTAATTGCCCAGTCGATTATTTTCGCGTATTGTTCTGGGAAAAAAAGAATTCTTGTATCGACTGGTTTTAGCATCTATTTCTCTGATCTTTCTCGCTGGATCAGAACGGCCTATAAAGCAAGGAGGGCGCATAATCTCGGCTACATCTTCTATGAACGTGCTCTGTCTGAATTTATCAAGTAATTTAAATCTCTGATTGAGCCTTCTTTTTTCTAAAGATTCCCATCCTGCCTCCTGAAGCATCCGAGTAACACTTACCGATTTATCATAGCAATTTTTTACGAAGCGTATTGCCTTTCTTTGTACCTTTTCTATCTCGCGAATACAACACTTTTCAGCAGGGTCCCATACACTGCATGCGTACTCGAGGTGAGGCCTAACTAGCGCAAAGTAACATCGCTCGCGGACTTTTTCTTCGCTTTTACCGACTATTCTTTTGACGAAGCCTAGTTTCTTAAGAGCTCGCCCACATATGTTATGGATGTGGGTACCCCAAGTTAAGTTATTCGTGAGGGTTATTCCGAGATATTTTACCGAATCGACAGTTGATAATGTTTTCCCTCGAAGGCTATATGAATTATGATTGGCAAAGGATTTTCTTTCGAAAAAATTAACTACTGAACATTTATCTACGTTGAGCTCCAATTGCCAGCCAGGATTCTGTCGAAAGGAAATATCTAAAGATATTTAACGGATTCAAGAGCAAATGAAATGACGCGTTATCTCAAACGTATCACGGGAGAGTCACGCAAGCCGTCAGTGCATGACAATGACAAGTCACAGTGACCCAAGCACAATGGAGAATGATTTGAGAGAAGGGAAAATACAGTCCGAAATTGAGCTCTAACCAATGGTAATTCGACTTTATTAAACCATAAAACAAATCGAGCTCGAAATATTAAATGGAAATCTCCTGAGATTAACACACGAAAGTAATGCCAGCAGATTCAGTAGTCTCCTCTAAAATATGCGTGAGATTAATTGCCCACAAAAGAGTCGGCGATCCCTCACTTTACGACTCGTAGAATACAATGTTAAAGAGGAGAAGGTGTTCCGAATCATTTTAAGATCGGATTAATTATAAGACAAACGACACCTAGTCGAACTGTGTATTTGTCGAAGCAAATAATCAAATGGCCGACACTTACCCGGCGTTCAAGATTGTTTAAGTACGTTAACTGTGGAAACGTCATTTTGTAAGACATATATTATGAAATACACAGGGTATGCATCTATTCAATTACTCTCATTAAATCCTTGTATCTATATAAGAAATAGTTTAGGCTCAATCATGGTAAGTCGATATACTTTTATTTCTATTTTATAACTACAAAGAGGCATCTAGCCTTGTGGCAGTCATTTGTTGGGGTAAAAGAAATGCCAAAACTATGCATTCACCCAAGTCGGGAAGTCTAAAAACCTTCCGATGTCATACAAAGTTGTTTAACAAATATTCTATTACAACCGTATCATCAATTCTACAATGCAACTTAAGGTTTCCAATATTTTACATAACAACAAATTTACAAGTAAATTCAGCCTTACAAATATTATCTCCTTAAAGAATACAATGTCACATTTTCTCATTTCATAAAATACTCCACACAAAATGGAATAAAAATCAGTAATAAAATAGAATGTGATGAAATCTGAGATTTCTTTATACTTTAGTTGAGTAATAACTCACATTAATTGAGAATTCATACGTCCAGCTGTTTACATTCGGTGTCAATGGTATTTAACAATCCCGACAGAGGCGCTCAAAGCGAACAAACAGTTGAGCGTCGGAGGGATTGCGCACCATAGGGAGTAAATAGCCGACGAAAAATAATATTGCGTTTATATGAGGAGTGGCGGTCACCATGTGCTTCGGACATTAGAAGAAGAAAATGAAAAAGGGAACGCTTTTATCGCCTTCCTCTCAGCCGTCCCTTAAAATATCGCGTAAAAACAGGGTTTTATATATATTATACTGGGATATACGAGCGGCCTATATTGTACTCCGGCACCTGTCATTCGGAGGAAATATTTGCAGAGGGGGAAATACATCCCTCAGTCAACCTATATCTGGAATAGATAAAAACTACTGTTCTCGGATAAAATGCTTCTTTTTACAGGACAATTCAAGATATGAAGAAATTGTGAAGGAAGTCTCGTAGATAATGAAAAGAGACCATGGCGATTACTTAGATGGAATGGAAGTAGTAAATGTATTTTAATCGAAGGAGAGGAACACTTTTCGAGAGGCCGACGTCATACTGGTTGAGTGGCCCTTGTATTTCTAAATACTTAAGGAATATTCCGAAGTTTGGAATATGATAGGCAAAGTCGGGCTTTAAGGAATATATTTGTCATAGACTATGAACGAAAACACAAAGAATGCACATTTATTTATCAATGAAGGAGAGAAAATTAAGATGATAGTGGAAGAATGGATCGAAAAAGTGGAGAGATTCAAGAATCCATTACATTATGATAACTGAAGAAATGTTCAATAGAGATTAAGGATAGCAATGGCAAAAAGAGCTTCTTTCGGTGGACAAATACTTGAGTATGGAATGAAGAGAGATAAGGAATGGAAGATGAAAGGATTAGAAGGGAATGGAGAAGAAAGCAAATGAAAGGAAAACGAAGAGATCATCTGAGAGAAGAATAGAAACCTGTCGATTAACGCAGAAAACATGAAAATGAAAGCTAAGAACGAATTCCTTTTGGGATGATGACAAAGTAATGGATGAAGTTGTGAAAATATATTTCCGGGTATGAAAAGATACGACTGCCAATGGAATGCTGATTGGAAGAGAGGCCTCGAATGTGATTAAATGCAGTGTACGAATCTCGGAAATTCCTGTCTTTGGATGGGAAAAATAAATACAGGAACAAATGGCATTGAGTGGGTTGTTTCTATTTCAAGAGCTCTGCTTATTAGGCTCAATAGCGAAACTCAAACGCTAAAAGAATTAGGTTGGGAAAGATTAGAGGAGCGAAGAGCCAAGGAAAGGTTAACTCTATTTTTAAGGTATACACAGGAGCTAAATCGTTAGATAAATTATCAAATAAAATGATTAGAGCAAAATTTCATGGCAGAAAAGACCATGGATATAAAGTTAAATTAATAAAATAGAGAAAAATATTAGTAACTTCTCCTTTTTAAATCGTACATAAAATTACAGATTGGAACAATTTACCGGTAGGAGTCTTTGACCCCTCCCAAAAAATCACAAAATGATTGTGTGAAACTATTAAGAAAGAATGCCGTTGACGAGTATAGGTGCAGTACAATGATGTACGGTAGACCTCTTAGGTAGCCGTGAAGGCCTACTGGGAAGATGCCTGTGTTACGAGGGGGGAAGTAGTTGATAAGTTAGTGTATATGAGAATTACGTGTAACATTGTATCAATTGCCTATTTTTTATTTATTACTTTGCATTATTGTACTTATTATTCTATATTGAATTTTACCGTATTATTGTATTGATAAGTGTGCTTTAGGTAGGTTGTAAATGTCATGAATGTATTTAGTATGCATTATGTATTGCCACCAGAGGAATAGTCCAACTATAACATACTTTTGATAGTGATAATAATAAAATAATATTATGCTAAAAACTCTAGCTCATCAACTTCTTCGCAAAGAAATAATACCTAAATGTGTCATCGTTCTGGAAAGTTCATTTAATGAAGTTCAAAGGTTAAGTCGACACAACTTTTACAACGAAACTGAACGAAGTTTTATTAAATCTCATGGTTTCGCAATGAAAATTACCTTAAATGGAGAAATAACTACTGTAATTTATCCGAAATAAACCGGAACAGGATTTGGTTACATTAAGTTATGTGTGATGGAATTAAGGATTGTTAGCAGATACATATTCATTCATAATACATTGTATTAGCGTTTGCCATATTAATTTTGCTACGGAATTATTGATTTGACCCAAAAACTCGTCAAAACACAATTATTTCTATTTAAAAAGGTTATATTGCACACAAATGTAACTGATGGTAGCTTAGTCATAAAGGGATCTTCACGACATTTGGTAGAAAGGAGAGGGGGTTATAAAATGGCCCCATTTATTGTTACGCATGCATGCGCAACACTAATCAGCACTTCACTATCATCTCTTTCATTCTCGCCCAAAGAAAGACGTGTTTTTATAATTTTCCGGGCAACAGAAATAAACCAGCTTAGCTTCAGCATGTTTCGGGTCATCTGAGTCTTTAACCGCGTATCAGAAAATAAACAAAATGAAGAGAATTCAAATGGGGATGAGAAGAGGTCAAAGCGACCCCTCAGCTGATTGGCGAGGCACCCTGGGGAGCGTCTATTGTTCTCATAAAGAGAAGATCTGTTGCTATGGACCCTCTTTTCTATTTCCCTCTCTGCAGACACGTACCTGACGCCCCCCGCAACGAAAATTAAGTTATCTTTATAGGAAAACTTGGCTCCCAAGTTAGATTAATAATAATAATGTGTTTGTTGCACCTTGGGGAATACCCATAAGAGCAAAAATACTTAATATAATGTGCTCACAGAAAATTAATTATAACAGAACAGTACAAAGATGAGAAAACGGCATCGATTCAATGCCAATTACAAATTAAAGTGAATTTAAAAGCCATATAAAAAAGACGAAGAAAATAGAAGTATGATGATTCAAAACAAAATATTCGTAATTGAAAGACAAACAACTGAATAATTTATCTTTAAACTATTGTACTGGGGTGGATTTTTTAATGTTCCAGAAATTTGAGTCAGTTGTTTAGATTGGTGAGCAAAAAATGTTAGGTAGCGAACAAAAGTTAACGGAAGAAACTGATTGAATGAAATAAAGAATAACTTGGTAAACTAGTCGTCCTGAAATATATTCTGTGGAAATTAGCAAGTTATTCTTTATATCATTCCATGAAATGGCTTTCCACGAAATACGGCCAAAAACGATTGATTACGGAAGAAACTGACATTCTTATGGATGAAGAGATCCAAAAAATATTTCTCCTTTGAGTCTCGGTTTGAATGAAAACGGACAAAGCATATATCTCCTACGCGAAAACTCTCATATAGTTGACGTCAAATTGAATTTTACTGCATGTTGAGTAACGTTATTATTGGCTATTTAGTATTAAAGGGTTCTGTTATATGGCAATGCACATTTTAGATGGATTTCGTTAATTATAGTTGATGACTACTTTGTGGTAGTTCAGAAGATAACCTGATGTATTTATCATTGCAGATGTTTTACCTTTCCAATTATGCAATAAAATACCGGAATCCTAGATTATCCATTTGCCAGGCGGATGCTTTAACCATCTACGCTATCTAAGTAAAACATAAATACATGCCAATATGGGGTATTTTGTTGATAAGATTTACGGAATTTCAGAATCAATTTTATCATAGATACAAACAAACGCTTTTCATGGGTTGCGCTATTATTGGTATTTGGTATTCACATTTTTTGCACGCTAATGAACAATACAGAGATATTTTAGCTCTCTAATTTTCAAAGGTACCATTGCTTTTATTTAAAAATAAACCACACAAACAAGGAATTCTTTGGACTCTGAGAAAGGTCCATAAACTAAAGCAGATCTTCGTAGTTTGCTTTCATTATATGATAATTTTCACAAAAACATTGCTCAATTCAATTTCCTTTTCACCAAATCAAGGAAGCATCGCAGATAAGATCGTTCTATTAATAGTTTAGTTCTATTCTTATAGCAGAGAGGGTTAGGAAAGGGAAAATTCATAAGCAAAGCGTCTTAGGCGGTTTGGGATGCCATTCGAACAAATGCTTTTATCTCGGCTTAAAAGGATAGCGTCAATTTAAATTAAAGTCGCATAATGGCTGCGATGATCCCTTTTGCCGGAAGAATGCGGTTTGCGCATGAATTCCTGCATTTATACCGATGAACACGCGGTGATTTTTAGGAACGAATTATTTCGAAGGGTGGACGACGGAAATGGAAACAAAATATGAGATTTAAAGTAAAGAACTGAGTGACTTTAATGTGAAAATGTGATACTATTTCTAAGGAAACGTCTGCATTAAAATAAGGCACAGTGTAGCTAGGAGACGTCTGTGCAATAACTTTGCATTCCTGTAACTCGGAGATGTCTGTATCGTACAGTCAATAACGTTATATCATATTGCATATCGCACAACTAACATGAGTGGATGCAATAAGGATTGATCGCGCTCCGCAAATGAGGATTTTTTGGAGGTATATCTAAAATTTGTATGAATAAGTTTATAGTTTATAAAGTACCGTTGGCAATAAAATCAAGCGACGAATCTTAGTATTAGCATCGCATTAGCAATTAAATTTTCGTAAGCATGGTTCAATACTAAGACACCACCTTCAAGTAAGTTCATACAATTTATCAATAAGTTGCTACGGCTCATTCAAAGCTTCGTTTCCAACATTTTTATTTGCCGATGGTAATACTTCTTCCATTCCCGAGTATGAACTGATGATATTTGTGCTCATCGATGGGTAATTAACTCGCATTGCGATATCCTCACGGTGAATAAAGAACGCTTATTCACAGAATATGCATTCAACGATTTCAGAACTTCATAATTATTGAACAAAGAGATTCTGTTTTCACTTCCGTGGATATGCTTTCCAGAACTCCTTGCGAACGGCATTTTTTTGATTTAGTCTCTTTAAATGGAAATTATTCCAAAATTAGCGGAAATGACTTCAGGATATAATAGTGTAGATTCTTGCGAAGTATACTGATTATCATAGATTTTTTATCCTGCAGAGATGTGAGTAGTATTGTGATGACCAGAAATTTGAGCTTAATGTACACAAAGTTCTATTATTAAATCTCTCTAGAAAAATTCTCTTGCAAAGAAGTAAAACCGGAAAAAATCCTTAATTTGGTCGTTGAAAGAGTCCTTGCACTGGTTAAATTACGGAACCTTTTCGAAAAGTGTTGTAAACGATATGAGTTTCACGTTTGAGGCGGAATGATGGAAATCTAGTATAAACGTTATCAGTGTGATGGGATGGAAGTCTCTGGAAAAAAATAAGATCATAACTTTGTTAAATATTTATCTAAAAATTCAGAGATGATAAGTTCTTGGAAGACGTAATTGATAGTGTGTGTCAATGAGATACAAAACATGAGAAAAATAAGAGATGCTGGGCGATTCGAAATTCTATCGACGAAACGTAACTGATAAGGATTGGGACAGGATAGAGTGTCTGTCTGTCTCAAGGCATAATTTGATTCTCAAAATATCTATTCTTGTTCATTATACCCGATTAATACGGGAACGAATGGAAGCCGCAGTTTCACCGAAATGTCACAAAGTTTTATTTCTCTTACATTATAAAAGAAAATTCAATGTTTTTTGTCTCTTAAATTTATTAATATGTACTTCACACTTTAATGGGAATCTTCTTTTGTTCGATTTATTTGCCACAGCTGTGAATCCGTGAAGTGGTTGAATATTAGTTGCCTTCTCATTAAAGAATGGTCTGCTTTTCTTAGAAAAAGTGTTTCTTTTGCTACTCAATTTGGTCGTCATCCCTTTTCTAACCAGGAGAACAATCAGGGGAAAATAATGTGAACAATTTTGGGTCCATCGATTGAAGATTAGCTTCTGGATAATCAGCGTTATAAGCGGCAAGCGTCTTAAGCGGTATTTATAACATGTGTTTAGAGTGAAACGGGCTTAAGAAACGCGTATTAAGCGCGGTAGCGGAGCGTTGTAAACGGGTTGTACTGAAGTTGCACGAAGTATTCCTGGTTTCTAAAGAGAAATGTCTTTGATAAAACAAGTGAGAGAATCGAGAGAAATGTCAATATTTTTATAAGGAGGCCCTTAAATTACTTGGATCAATTCATATTGTTTTCGTTAGAAGGTACTGTGATCCGTTTTCTTTACTCCTCTACAAAGACGTGAATTTTTGTGAGCAGACGGTTGGCAGCCCTGTCCCCCCCTGCGACAAATCCCCTCGCATGAAGGGCCCTTCCATCGGAAGGTCCTTAGGGGGCGATCGCTCATCGCCGGGCCATCAACATCCCGTAGGTCGCAGGTGGGGGCCCCAGATAAAGGGAGAGTCACAAACAACCCCAGCAACAAACGTTTTTCCAATTGCCTCTGCTTTTATCTCGTGGACTGTTTAAGCTCCGATTTACAATATACACAATTTATATTTTAGATACAAAAAGAGGCTTCCTGAAAGTTGAACCGAGAGAAAGTTCTACTGTTAGTGAAGGTGAATTTCTTGACAAGTATGGGCTATTCGATAAATCAGTGATTTGCGCGATGAAATAAGAGACATTCCTCAGCGATTTCTGAGGCTGGTGAGATGATACACAAATCAGATTAGAACAACCCCTGACATACGGCGGTATTAATTGAAATGTGAATGCTAATTACTGAGTTCACAATTATCGGCAAAGATATAGTATTTTTAAAAGTGCATCGACAGCTGAGGTCACTTCGCACGTGAGCTCCCACCGGGAATCGAACCGATTTCACATAAGGCGTTGATCATCTGGATACAATAATATGAAACTTTGTTATCGCCAAAAATTGAATGTATGAGATAAAAATGCACACCGGTGATTATTACATAAGATATGTTGATATAATTATGCATCCGATGTCAATAGTTCTCGTAAAAAATACACGGAAACAATTTTCGAACACTCTTTTCACGCGCTTCACGACGATATACAACTATAAAGTTTGTTAGTAAAATACACAAAATGTCATGGGTTCTACTCCAGTGGGGTTTCATGAGAAATTCATAATCATCATAATAAACTGCGTAGAATTTGGATGAGTGAGGCAGAGACAGCAATTTGGAAATAATCAGAGAGGTTTGTTTAGCGGGAGGTGTTAATGGAGGTTGAATAATTGAAGTGTGCGATGCGTATGAAACAGCAATTATTATTCAGAAGAAACAGCTGAACTGAGCTGGAAATAATGAAAGGGGTGAAGAGTGAATATTTTATACATTTGTTCCGCATTTATAAGCTGAACATACGTTTACCATTACAGTGCGTAGATAAATCACATCCAAGTGTGCAATGATAAGAATGTCATGGTTAAGAAATTCTGAGGACATATTTCTAAAAATCTTTCACCTAATAGTAGTTTTGCGCTTCTCCATTCACAGCTATTGCTGAAGCAATTCTCTTTCCGAGTAAGAAGAGCTCTCATTATGGAATTCCTTCATAACTCCTTACGTGCAACTCGAAAACGTCAACCCAACCAAATGAGTTAACTACTAAACGTTCATTTAGTTTAGGGAAGGTTGGATTACCTTAGCAATTTAAAAATTAAAGCGAGCTCAAAAAATACGTAATCACCTGAAAAGGTCCAAATCGTTCATTTTGGGACTCCAAATAGGTCCTCCCTTTTAAACTTAATCTCTGTGGCTAATAATCGTTCTTTCTTTCAATATGAGTTTTGAGTTCCACAAACTTACCCTTGATCATATGAATTTTATTTCAGATGACTGTTAGTCACTAAGGGTGAAATCCCCGTTCCTTCCTCTGCTTGAGTCCCCTCTTAGCTTGAGTATCCCCACTGCAGCCATGTTCCATTTTATTTGCTTTAGCCTCGGATGATCTCATCGGACAAATCTACACTAAGCAAATAAATAATTCTTAGCTATGATTATGTGCGAAAAATATTAAAGCAATCTAACTTAATTAGTATATTATCGTTAAATATATATATTATTGTCAATGAATTTATTTATAGACGAGCTACGGAAGGTCGCTAGCCGTTGAAGATATTTTCCTAGTTGACACGTCTTTTTTTTCGGCAACTCGATTTCCTAGTCATTATCCTTTGCATCCGCCAAATTCAGATATAAAGTCCGTTTAGTCTTTCGTGTGTCACTTTTCTTCAGATAATCAGAAGATAAACAATATTTAATTTCTGCATTCACGATTTCACCTTGAAGATTCATCGCGATGAAATGAAATGCACTATTCCAGCGCCGCAGAAGCCTCTGTTGTTACATGTTTAATTTTTTTCAGATTATTTGAGGAGAGGCTAAAATTTTCGTTTTCTTTAAAAAGCGTTGCATTCGCGAATTAGAAAAAGTACAAAGAAAGGAAATACGTTCAGAAAAGCATAGCTAAAAATCAGTGAGCATTACTCGGATGCTTCAGGATAAGAGTCCTTAGCGTTAAGAAGGTTCAGAAGAGGTCCTTTCAGGAATTCTAAGAACGATACGCGAAAATAATCGATTACGAAAGTAGAATTATGGTGCATGCACTCTCTGCCACACGCCCAAGGGGGCTTAAACGGTAGATGAAAAATTTGATAAAAACGAGATTGAATAGTCTTGTTTTATGAAGTTTGTTTTTATACATGATAGGAATTAGCGAATCATTTGGACCGCTAGATAGAGAGACTTTCTTACTATCATAAACCGTCCTTATGACTTACTTTACGATTAAAGATACTTTCACTGGGCAATATCTAAACGTTTCCATTCAGATATCTAAATTTGTTATTAGCACCACTATTATCTGATCACTAAAAACAAATTGAGCTTCCTCTAGGGGCCCTGCCGATTTGCAGATGCAAAAAAGGGACATGTCATCCGTGCGAGAAAAGAGGTACCGTTATTTATTATTATTTTTATTTCGTGGCTCGTTTGTCGGCTCCACTAACAGTCCGTGTGTGACCATTAGGCAATCCTCGATGGCCGATGTTATTATCTGACGGCTTTTTAAGTGAGTCGACACAACTTAGAGCGTTTTTAAGCACTCCGCCGATCATTTTGACATCCAGCAATTACTGAATCTCTGCATTGCGATCCATAAATGTCTACCGAATGTATTCCTCCGCAATTACGAATTGGATAAGGAAAGTGTATCTCCAATCCATTCCTCTTTTTAACTCATTATCATCGCATTAAAAAACAACTGGATAAATAACTGTAAATACGCAAGAGCATTCAGTGTTTTGTTCGGTTATCTTCTTGAGAAGTTTCACATTCGAATTTATTCTGGATTATCAGATTTCTCATTCCGATATTGCTCCGTCGATTTCCGATCCCACAATTATGCTTGAATTGATTTTTAGATTAATTTCTTCCCAATAATCGAACCAGAAGCAAGGAAGGTTATTTTCGCTAGAGTGAAGCCCGTGTTTATTACGTTCCAATTTTTGGTTCCCAAACAATACCATTATATGTGATGGAGAATGTGACCTTATTGTAAGTATTTCATTAAATATGTATGAAGACGACCAGCTGCTGCCTTACCATTATGAATACTTGGCATCAAGCCATAAAAATTATGATTTATTATTATAATAATTTTTGAGTATTTCCTACTTGAATAACAGTAATCTCAAAGTACTTTATCACTTTAATTACAGCTGATATGAAATTGCTGAGCACATACACTGAGAACTCCGATTCGGCAGCCCATCATAAAAAAATCCAGA
The DNA here is from genome assembly GCA_036926295.1 of Pachydiplax longipennis. Classification (NCBI taxonomy): domain Eukaryota; kingdom Metazoa; phylum Arthropoda; class Insecta; order Odonata; family Libellulidae; genus Pachydiplax; species Pachydiplax longipennis. Next base: position 72,604,143 of record JAVFKF010000002.1, on the reverse strand, counting down.
AACTATATCGATGTCTTAGCATATATAGCATATAGTGTATGTATGTAATACACTGCTACCAGGCATTGAGCATAAGTAATAGCAGAGTAATTCGATAAGAGAATAAATTAAAAAGACGCACAAAACCGAAAACATTCTGATTGAATGTAAGAACCACGGAATCAGTGTAGAAATAGATGCGCAATTGATCAGTCCTTCAAACGCTGACATTAATTTACGAAGGAATTTCACTGAAAAAGCAGGAAATTTCCCAGTGATTCACGCAGCGTTTTCAGAGAACGGAGAATAAAGGAGTAAATCCCTCCTTATTTACTCCAGCTTGAGAGAAGAAAATTCTTCAAAATTAATAAAATATTTAAATCGATTTAAATATTTAATAATTCTTTAAATAAATAAATTTAAAATCATATAACGAAATCAAATCAACAGATAAAATTCCACGTAATCTCAGTTTGAAAAGACGGAATTAAATCCGGAGAAGTCCTGGAAAAGAACGAAAATTAAAAAGAAAAAAACGCGTACTTTATTAACATAAAGGAAAGCAGTTACATACGACTTAAGAAATAATCAGGTAAACTGTCTTTCATCAATAAAACTGGAGAATTGATGGAAGGAAATGATATTTCTCGTTCAGTAAATGTTTGTTGGAAATCGAACAGCATTATAGCTTAATGGTATCTAAAATACTATTCGCAGAGCAGAAAATCTGCTTCACCATGAATAAAATGAAAAATTGCAAATTGTAGAGTGGATTTCAACGACAAGAAAAGGACAAAAACAATCGTCCTAACAAACAAGGACATGTTTTATACTGATAAATCAGGACTTCATGGAGCAACAATCTTGAAAAGATAATTGCTTCCGCAGATTAAAAATATGCTATGGAAGTTGCAAGGTGTTTTTCTTTTCAAGATGGTCAAGTTTTTTCACGAATCTATATTTGTGCGTAATTTCGGCTTTACAGAAAGTCTCGATTTCGAAAATGGATTACATTGATGAGAATAACTAATATAAGAATTATCATAAAGAATATTTAACATTAGACTTGCTTTAATTTGATGGGAAAAAATAACCCGACGCATCATGGATGACGAAAGACTTTTCCAATCGGAAACGAAAAATGAAACAGAAATGTATTGAGCAAAAAATACCAATCGTCAGATATCCAGAGAATGCAAGAAAAGGGAAGGAAGCGGAAAGAAAAGAGAAATAAAGAGAAAAAACGGAAAGGGCTGCAAAAAGCTATATTTCGGGTCGCAAACCAAGAGGAAATGTGGATGAAAACGGATATCTCTCTTAGAATCCCTCTTTTCCTTCCTTCATAACACAATTCCCGTCATTCATTACTTCATACTTGCACGTTTTTACAGTTTTTATTTTCTTTCAGAAAATAATACTAATATACTTTTAGTCGGGTTTGAAGGTCATCTTAAAAACCTTTCTTTTATGCTATCATATATTTTCTTTTCTTTTTATCACTTTGTACTTTTACTTTTGTTTTGCCATTTATATAAATGTGATTTTTCATCATATATGACTATATTGTAATTGTCATAACGACTGTTTAAACGGAATTGCATTGCGGGTTTTTCTCGCAGTAAAGTTTTTTCCTAAGTACTTTCACACTTCACTTTCTTTCTTAACTTCACTTTGGTATCTCCTTTTCTTCCTACCTTTCTCTCGTTCATTTTTCTTCAGCCTTACTTACATTTAAAATGCGTTGGATCAGAGGTGGGGAACCAGCGGTGCTCTTTTTGTGTTCTCAAGCCGATCTTTTGGTAACTTACGGAAATAAATGCCCACATTTAAGTAATTTTGCCTCTCAATCTTTCTTATGATTCGAAGCGAAAATATCGTTTTTCAGGTTACTCAGCATTTAATATATAATGAAATAATTTTAATTTAATTAATCTTCTCTATTTCATTAGATGGCAGAAAGTGGGAGGGACCTGTTACATAAAAAGTGAAGCTTTTGACGGGGAATAAAATTAGTAATAAAAGGGTCACTGTAAAGGATAGCAAAGGAAACGTCTTAAGGGAGCTACCATAAAAGGACGGTGGAAAGAATATGTTGAAAAATAATATGCAAAAGACATTAAGTCTACCTACATAGCGATAGCAAGTGCCCAAGAAGTAGTAGATGATGATGTTGGACCGAGAATATTGGATAATGACATTGGCAGGGCACAGCGGGATATGAAAGGGGACAAAGCAGCGGGTGTGGACGAGATTCCAGCAGAATTTCTGAAAAACCTAGAGGGAAAGGGTAAGAAACACTTCTACGAGTTATGTAGGAAGATTTACGACGAAGGAAAGTGGCCAGAGAGGATTTTACTAAGCCTATCCTGATTCCGTTACAGAAAAAGTCATGCCTTGGAATGCCGGGATTATCGCACAATTAGCTTAATATCTCACGAAGTAATTCAAAGATTATGAATACAAGAATCGAGGGAATGATTAAGGAACAAATAGGAAATGATCAATTTGGTTTTCAGAGAGGGAAAGGAACTAAGGATGTAATTAGGGTAATGAGGATAGTCGTAGAACGAAGCTTAGAATTTAAGAAGTATGTTTGTGTATGTTTTGTTGATTTTGAAAAGGTCTTCGTTGGTGGGGAGGTAGAGAAGTGAGTGAGATATGCAGACAACAAGGCTATTGTGTGCGATTCTGAAAGGGGTTTGCAAATCCAAGTAAACGCACTAAACGATAAAGCAAGGGAGTTTGGGATGAAAATAAAGGAAGGTAGGTATGAAAATAAAGGTAGGAAAGACTAAAATTATGAAGTTTTCGAAGAGAAAGAAAGCTAAGTTAACGGTATGGGTGGATGGGGAAAAACTAGAACAAGTAGATCAATTAAATTAATCAAAAAGATGCTCAAAAGAGATGATAAAGAAGCATTGATGAGGCGAAGAGAACTGATGACGAAGGATCTTAATAATGGAATAAGGAAAAGATTGGTAAAATCCTTGGTTCGGAGTGTAAGATTGTATGGGTGTGACATTATGAAAAGAGGATATCAAAGACCTTTGATGTCCTCTAGATACCTAATAGTTATAGGCTTTTGAGATGTGGGTGTGCTTATGCTCTCAGATGCTGGTTGGGAAAGAAAGGAGACTAGGTGCTAGTTTTAGACTGCTTGATAAATAAAGAGAAAGCAGAGGGCGTAATCGGTATTATGGGACCGCTGTGCAGACAATTAGATAAGAGATATAGGTGCTAAAAATAGTCGTTTTGAGGGCTTCCGAAATAACCTAAATAAGTAGCTGTGCTTTTTTACACCGCACGCCGAATATTTATGTAGAAGTATTCACATTTCCGAATGATGGTCGTCGTATGAATTCCATTAGAATTTCAATTAGTTGCGAATGGCCGCACTTTGAGCCGCACTCAGCTGCTCGTTTCCTTGGCTGATTTTTAATTGGAAAGGAAGATATGCAGCTAATAATGACTTCAATTAAGGTAAAGGCTATTAAATCATGGGACAAGTAATGGAATACATGTCTCACACGATCCTATTTGAGATATCTCATTGAGCAGTTCTCATGTGCTGTTTAACACCCTGCTAAAGTCGCACTCTAAACGAATGCTTCCAAAACACTTTCAAATATTTTAATTACCACTAAGTTTCCAAGAAATCTTCCCTAATTCGTACTAATTATATTTTATGTCATCACTGCTTTAATAAACATTATTCAATTGTCATCAGCTACTTCAATGCTAAAATGGCCAAAACGTTCACTACTCCAAAGCTCTGACTTTCCCGCTTTACGAAATTAGATGAACCATATGCCTCTTGTTTTAATCTTACTTCGAATCTGTAATCATACTGAAAACAATATGCGCAGGCAAGCAGAGAGTAATTTCGTTGACAGAGTCCCCCAAGATGCAGTCCATTTTGCGCAGAAATCCCTGGCATCATTGGTATTCATACCACAACGGAATCAAGGTAGATGGCGCGTGGTCGATAAAGTGAGGAACAAAGAAGGGGAGCTGAATTGAGAAATAGTCAGAGGAAAAGGGAGGAGGAATCCTAGATCCAAATTGATCGCTCCAAATTATAATACTGTGAATATAGTATGACTATTCCATATCTCAAAGAATGGGGAGTTTTCAGTCCTCTTTCTCTAGGATGTAGCAAACCAAGAACGTCCACATCTACAAAGAATAGCCCGAAATCCGCCTTTCAGCATATGGCAGGGGGTGTAACCACCGAAAGTTTGAGCTACTTCTTCAGTTTGTTATTATTGCATATCGGAGTGCTTAGAACGACTTGTCCATTTCCTTGATCGCTAATTGTAGGATCGGCCCGAGGAGTGATGCCTCCTATACAAAAGTGCTTTCTCTGAATTTGATTTACTCAGCGTATTAGCATAGGCAAGGGTATCAAACGCAATGGATGCTTTCATTTCCCCCTAAAATATTTGTGGTGGATAAATAAGGCGAAGTATTTTCATTTTGTACAGTTCTGACTATAAATGAGAACCCGAAATCGTCAGTACTTTTCTTAATCTTTTTATCAAGATATATCACTGTCTAAGGCCAAAAACTGTCACATTTTTACTTTATACAATGTGTAAGCGATTTCGAACCTTCCTCGGACAAAAAGAAGCCAGAGAAAAGCTCAAATTTGATAGCTATATTTCCATATCCTGATTATTCAAAATTAGCATTCTCCGTCAAGTACAGTGTATTAAGTCCATGTTCGGTTGCAAAAGAAAGATACACGTATAATATATGTTGCGAAAGCAATATTGCATCGCGGCGACTTGGTTGTAAGGAGTGGCACAGAGGAGACGCAAATGGAGGCCCAAATCAAGTCGAATGGCACCCCTCCAATTTCTGGGAGTTTTCCGCTACATTAGCCAGTCGAGAATGCGCGACACACAGATCTGCTCGGTGACGCGAATGAGATTGGGAAAATAAGAAGGGGGCGTTGATGGAATAACAGAAACGAATCCATATCACGATTCACCCATTTGTATACTTTGCCGTAGTGATTTCTGCAAAAAAATATGAAGCAACCGTGTTTTAAGTTTGGGAAGCTTTCATAAGTGATCCCGGCAGGAGTAAACAACTTTCAATCTTTTATTATTGCTATCTAAAATCCTTGCATATAGACTGTAAGGTGGCAAGGTCTTTTTATTTTACATACATTAGTGGGAAATGTCCAATATGTACATACAAAACATCCAAATCCATTTCACAAAACTAACAATTAAATTTACATCTATATCAATTTCGTTACATCCTCATTTCCTACATCAATTCATACATCTCAATACAGCAGTACTCCAGTAGAGTACAATACATCAAAGTATCAATACATCATTAATAATACTATTAAGGCTTACAATATTTTATGATTTATTAAAATTTCCCAACAATTACCGTCAGTTGTCATAAAACATTCGACTCTTACTACATGCAATTGTTTGAAATGACAAAAAAAAAGGATTTTGGGAGCGAAATAAGCGCCAGTAATGTTAAATTTATGAATTAAGAGAAACGAAGATAAGAAACGTGGATGGAGTGAAATAGACCATGTAACTTTCCTTTCTCACAAGTTTTATCTTGGAAGTGTAAAAAGATACAAAAGAAGAATAGCAGTTCGTCGTGGTTATAACTGCAATGGGTGAAAAAGGAAGCCATCCCTTTACTTAAATAAGATTAGACAAGAGCATCGAACAGGAACAGAAAAAATACAGTTATTTTAACCGAAGTGAAAAATTAATATTCCTGAAGAGAAACCGTAAAATTCATTATCGGTTCGCATTCTCATCAAGTGTGTGGCTGTATTTAAGATGCAAACGAATCTTCGAACTCACTTATTTCATTTCAATAACTGGACTCATTCGATAGTCATATCTTTTATATCAATAATTATTCCGAAATCTATAACAGGGTCGCCAGCCTTGCCTGATAACATCGGAGCTAAACATACTGGTCCGAATTTCGTTTATTAATTATACTATAATAATTCCGGCTGGACGTGAATGAAAATGTTGATTTGACAGACACTGAATATGGTGGAGACAATGTGAGTCCGAGGATAAATAAATGGAATAGCAATGTAAATAATTACTCGAAGGATGAGAAGAATGATAGCAAAAAGATTCTAGACCATCAATGTCACTGGAGTTGGAACATTTATTAATATTTTGTGTTCCTGAGAGTTTTGATACTAATTTCAATCAGTTTCATCTATGACAACAGGAAAAGCGTGACTGAACATATTTACTTGCGATATACAAAATTCTTTCGTTAATTTTAAAGTGTTTATTTGTAAATCAACCGTTCAATTCGGAACATTTCATGGCTGCAAGCTCTACTATTAATAATTACGATGTTTTGAAAAATAATAATTTATGACATTGATGTCATCATGATTATTTTCATAAAAAAGAATATAATAAAAATAACCGTGCACTCGTATCATTTAATCCCCTTTTCCATTGTTTTATTAAATATCCTAAAGCATCTACGGAATGGAAAATTTCCGTTTGTCTATATCGATTAAATTGAAGCTCCGTCCGTCCCCTTTAAGGAACAGCTCTTCTTACTGTTTATCCCATAAATATCACGAAGATGAGAAAATTCATAAGAATCGATTCGCAAGAGGCCCCTTTAAACGTGTTTTTCAAACGGCTGAAAGGATTTTCTTTAACCTTCCCATTACGTTTTGCAATATGACTGCACGTAAGTAAAGCGCGGAATCCCAAAATGGACTGCATTTGTTCTGAGTGAAAAGAGGAAATTGGTCGGGAAAATAGGCGCGAAATCAGCAAATGATTCGGAAGTCCAGATTGGAAATCCTGTTGCGGAGAGGCAAACGAAAACAATTGAGGTTCGTTTGAGCGCAAACGCTTCGTTTGAAGCACCCTTTTAGAAGCTCATTAAGGCACCATCTAGTTGGCTTGTGTTCAAACCAGGAATAGCTCCACTAGAACACTCCTAAGGCATCTCAAATGATCGAGAAAACGATCTAAATAACCAAGATGTTTCTAATCTCACGTGGACAAGGAGTATTTTAGTAATCTATCTAATCGACCTTAATGGCACTGCTCGCTTAATCACACTTAAATACTTGAGTAATTATCGAAAGATTAAGTATTGCGGGAATTGTCCATTCCGACCGAAGCTAATTACGTATGTTTAAGGATATACATATTAATAATTTCCACAAAGCAGCCAACGATCAGGAGTATACATACTAACGTATTTTCACAAACGATGGAATGAATTTTGCACTTCTTGTATAACCTCATAACTTATTTTTTAAAAGTTAACTTCAAGGCAAATCTTGCCGAAACCTCTTGGATATAACATGAAAACGTTGGAGTGGATTTGACAAAAACATTCTTTAATACATGTGTAAAAAGTGAAACAGAATTAAGAAAGACAAGGCTCAGTTTATTTATCAATCAATAGTAATAATAGCCTTAGTGGTAATACAAACAACGTGTAATGTTGTTCTAATGCGAGCTGATTTGGAAACAGTTGAGCCTGCCGCCAACGGAAAGATTTTAATAAATAAATATTTAAGTACACTCAAAAATCTTGTAAAGAACCGTTATCAGTTTATTGAAAATTTTAAATCAATAGAATATTATTCACTAGTAACAATTAATATAAATAGTTGTAGTTCTCACTTTTTTGAGCAAAATGCATTTTTTCTACAGTTCATTTGAAAGACGTGTTTGAAATGCTTCGGATGAGGGATCGCCAAAAGGACAAGCACACGGTTGGAAATTCAAGATTACTTCGAGAATAAGATCAGTCGCCTTCTTGAACAGTTCCGATAATTACCTGAAATATACTCTGTAGTTGCTCGACGGCTTTACATGTCAAGCTAGACTATTTGTAAAACAAATACAGTTCCAGTATATGTTACGAACATTTCCCACAATTGAAAGTCTTAATAGCCTTCAGCACGTCGCTTAATTGACTGATTTTATGAAAATTTTTAAAACTTGGATGAGAAATATTATGATTTATAGCTACGAAATCAAAAAGTTTGATACGGAAAACAAATATATCATGTTTTAAAATCCCTTATAAGGTTAACATTTAATGTCAACATGCCATTTCTCACAGAGAGTGCTCATATGATGATTGGAGTTATTACTGGAATCGGTAATAGACGCCAAAATGTGTGTGGACCCGTGTAATTCGCTAGATAAAATACACTCTCTGAACTGAGGGATGACAATCTAGAAATATAATGAAACAAGAGTTCCTTCTCCATGGGAAGGCGATGGATATCCCCCCTACGCAAAAATCGGAAAGAGAACGATGCCATAATTAAACTCTTGATACGGAGGTGACAGCAATGAAGACGGATGTAGTGCCCTCAGGGTTGAGATAAGGGCTTTGCCCCGGGCAAAGGGTTGCCAACTCACGTCGAAATTGCGGAGGCAAAAAGGGGGCGATTATCAAGGATGACTCCCCCGAGCGTTTCAAACTCTAATAGGATCTTGAATTTGATTCCGAAACTGCAGAAATAATGCACATGTGTGGGACGGGTTGACGACGAATAAATTCCAATTCTTAGCCGTGCTCTTAATTCCAATGGATTTTCAGGTACAGCGTTGCTTAGGGAAGAAGAGCTGCGAAGGCTTGTCTAATCGTATGTATAACTCATATGCAAAATATTTGATTTCCTATTGAAGTTGAAACTCCAAAAGCAAAAGAGTATGATAGAAAATTCTTTAAAACACATGTTTAAAGGATAAGTTCTAAAAGAACTAAGCACCGCTTGTCTAAATAAAGAATTTAAGGTCGTGACCCAAATTATTTAAATATTTCCAAAAGGAAAATCTTAAAATCTCGGCAAAATTTACTTTCCGGTAAATTTAAAATTCGATATCTACGCGATTGAGTGAAAAATTTTCTTCTAAAGTTATGAAATAGATAATTATTTAAAAACGACGAAAGGAACATCATTCCTATTTTCTTCCAATTTTAATTTTCCGGTTTTGCTAAAATCTAAATGGCCGTTGGTTTTAATTCACGCTCATTTTCTCAGTCTCTTTATACCACTTTTAATTTGCAAGATCTCCTTATACTTTTATTATTATTTGACCCTTTATTAGGCGAGGTTAGGCCTGAGTGGGCCTCTCTTCCACTTTTAGATATCGAATGGACAAATGTAACCATGGAAAGAAACGCTTTTTATTTGGAAATATCTACATTCTCTCGCTATTTTTCAAGGACTTCGCAAGAATAAGATTTTAGAGGGAAGGATAACCAATTTATGATGAGTGGTGTTAATCCTTTTGTATTTTAACCTAAAATTGGTGCAGGAAGTATGTTCAGAACAGAGCTTGATTTGATGAGAGAGAGAGCAAATAGATTACCAATGTAAAAGACCTTAATTTTGGATTTCTATCGGCTCAAAACAATTTCTGGTTAGTAATAGATTAAACCAGTGCTACCTTAATTAGCTTGTTCAGCATACAGCTGCACATCATTCATGACTTTCCCTAATGAGGTAAGCCTTTTATTTGCCTCCTTTATTCTCGATGTCTGCCGTCAAAGCTGACGGGATTAAATTTAACTTATAATGAATTTAACACTATTAATATATAAAAATGTCTAAAAATAACTCAATAAAGCGTTATTGATGGAATCATCTGAAATCAAACCACGGAATTTTTTTGTATATGTGAGTCATAACTTCCATTGAATATCTCCCGAAAAGGAATAAATTCTATCTCGTCGAGAAGTACGCGAAATTAATTTTACAAAATTGCTTCCATGCATGTCTTACTGGAGTTACTGACATTGGATAAGTAAATACATAAATAACAAAACGACGGTGTAGATTTGCGGGGAGTGGCGCAACTCTGTATAAACGCACCAGTGTCATTTCAATTTCCTTCATTGGAGATATCTGATGGGTGAATTAATCATTTTCCGGTGTTATTATTTTCATAATTTAGAGTAATAAAGATTTTAGAATTTAACTCATCTGATATGATCAGACTTCTTAAACGCCACAGATAAACGGAACTCGGGAAGTATTACAGGAAATGGAGCGAATTTCCCAGCATTCGTGCGATCCTTTTCTAAACTCAGCAGCATCCGCTTTAGTCACCTCGCATTTCCGCTTCTCATTTGTTTTCCGCGCAAAACTAAACTTCCTTAGGCGGCTTTCCTTTAAGCGCGTTCATAATAATTTCAAGATAATTTCGATGCGACACTTAACTTCTTCTCCATAAAACGATGACTTTTAAGGAAATATTTTTAATTAGAAAGTTTGCTTGGCTTGAAAAGATAAATTAATGTCGTTTTTATTATTATTGTTATTAAGTCCCACGCGGAAGAGGGTAGCCTAAGCGATTAAAATATATTTCCTGTTTTGTATTTTCGGAATTACAGAATAATGCCACAAAACATGTGTTCCTACTTAATATAAAACATTCGATCCAGCATCCTTCTTTTGACGGACATTAAGTGATGATGTGACGAATACCCTCGACCAGAGGTACGTGTTGTTTGATGAAGCAAAAGTAAACAAATATTTTGAGGGTTTAATACCCATAAGTATTCACGCTATTTAAGTATTATTGTTTCATATTTTATTCTAGTTTTCGATTATTCTGAATTAAAATCAGAGCGAGTGTGGTCGCTTAATTGTCAGATCCTCTCCTCAGAATCATTGCCTCGAACCGTAATTAATTTTGGACTTTTAGAAATACTATTTCCGACACGATTCCGGTTTTACTCAAAAAAAGAATCTAATTTTCCGGTCCCTTCCTACTAAACGCATGACATAAGGGTCGGGTGAAGTTATCTCCACTAATTGAGGCCTTATTATCCGAGGAAGGGGTAAATAGAGATCGCATACGGTGAAAGTGTGACAGCCTTTTGTCTCCTCAGCTTCCGTGTTTCCCCGCTCGTGGCGTCCCGATCGCCCGAATCAGACATACATATGTGAGAATGTTTGGAAGCATCTGTTACTGGAGATAAGTGAAGAAAATAAATTCACCAGTCGAAATGAAATTCATGAGGGAAGACAAGGATTGCGACTGTATTTCCACCAAAACACGACTTTTCAAATTGCGCTTCGAGATGTGTTTCTCTCCTTAGAAATCACCACGTTTCCGATTGTTTTAATACTTTCTGAATTCATTTGTGTTTTAAATGTATATTAGCGTTTCTTACGAAATAAAAGAGCGTTTATTCGCCAAAATGCTCTCTACATTTAATTTCTATTCTTGAATTTCTTATTGTTATAAAACGTCTTAATGCTATCAATTACTGTTATTAAAGAAGTTAATAGTTTTCCGTTTTTGTTTTTAAACGAGACAGCGTAACCGGTTACGGTTATTATCGTTATTAGTTAGTTAGTTGTTTCCAAAAGTGTTGCTGTAACGCAATTAAACTTGTTGATACAAATTTTCCTGAAAAATTATATTCTACGAAATTTTAAACATTCTAAATCTTTAAAAAATCATCCCCAATTATCTTAATCGTTCAAAAGACGAAAATCGTGAAGTGGTTTTCGATTTATTTTCTTAGTGACCGGTCTTGTCTCTATTTGGACGCAAGTCAGGTAAAATTGATTATTCAACTATCATGTACTAACACGTACGATTCATCAGTCTAATATTCAGGTTTTATAAAAAATATTGAATTAATCAAAGAATATTGATTTGATAACTAAAGTATGAAAGTTATAAGGCAGTTGGTTCCTGAGTTTTAGGAAAACAATGACACGTGACAGACGAAATTCAATTGGTCGTTGTTTTTGCGAGCGCTCGTGTGAATTTGAGAAATATTTAATCCAATCCCATTATAAAAATCATCAGACCCGCCATCACTTAATGGAAATTGGGAATGTTATTCATCTCGATTCAGAGAGAATATCCAGTGGATTAAATAATTAACTCGTTAGAATAATACACTTCAAGATATGAATATTAGACTTACTTAACTGTCTTACGATAAAGCCCTCGGAAAGCGCCATCAAAAGTACGCTAAACAGGAAAAGAGCCAATCACTAATTTATTTCCTTTAATTTGAAGTTTCCGTTCGAAATAATTCATTATTTCGAATCGCCACCGAATGAAAGTGAGTCTCCGAAGAGACTGCGAAGAAAAATACGACATTCCGATGTTTTGACTGCAAAATATGAAACACGAGGGAAAAACGATTTGTAAGGATCGATGATTTTGTTTTTTACTCGGTTAATCCAATCTTCTTACTTTAGATTTCTGAAATTCAATACGATAACCGTGATCATTAATTCAATCTCGGTGAAGTAATTTGGATTTGATTTTCAATTACGAAGACAAATCTCAAATCAACCACTTCGATTTGACTTAATTACCGTTCCACTTTTGTTTCTCTTAGACGATCCAATTGCTAGTTTTATACGTCCTCGGAAATTTACCATAGCATCTAACCAAAACTAATACGAAAAATAAAGTTATTTTTAGCGGAGAAATAGTTATTTTTAGTCGGTATTAGAACAGTATTGACTCTGATGAACTAACTGACCACTGACGGACGCTGATTCGATTTAATTAATAATTATTTATTACTCAGCCTCTTCGCCTACGTTGAAAGGTGACTTGTGATAATATTTAAGGTTTTTATTTCAAAAAATATTTCCACCGATAGCAAGTTTCTTAGGCAAGCTCCCCTCCTTCGATTGCTCTCATGAATGCATTGAACACAACCATCTATTGGATTCTTCGTTTTTGGATATATCGAATTTGACGTAAATACCTGTTCAGCATTAAACTATGGATGGCCGAGAAGGGACAATTTCCTATTGACTTCCAAAATGACATTTTATGTGATAAATTCAGAGCCTCAGATTTTGATTCAAGCTCCTCGTCACGGCAAATTACTAATACGATCTGAACTGCCCGTTGATTCTCAACGGAGGAAAAGGTGATCAATACCATGTTATATGTAGCTCACTGGACTCTAAACAAAAGAAGATAGAAAATGTAACTTATGTGATTGAGACGAAAAACACGCTGAAAATATGTTTACGTATTGAATTCAGTTTTTCATAGGCGACCCCTTTCCAGTTAAAATATTGAGTTTGGAATATAATCGCCTCTTCCAAAGCACGCCAAATAAAATTAAAAACAATTGATTTCAATATGCTAATTTAAATTCAAATACGGTTGCCGTTTATGAACCATAGCCAGACAGTGAGACACACGACTTTTGAGACGATTTTCCTTGTCTTGTGAGCCAATATGGGACGCGAGAGACTGTCACAAAACTTATTTGTATTATGCTGATAATAATTTTGCAATAATAATGAAAATCAAAAATTGAATATCATTACCTCTTGTCACACTTTTCTCTAAAGTTGCTTGACTTATTCGAAGAATTTTACAAAATATTTGAAGTCATTTGAACTTGAAGTAAATGAAAATGAAGGTATAAAAATGTTTAAAATTCTAGGAAACAAGCAATACCTACGGTTTTTAGTGAAACATAATAACAGAAATTCAACGTAGTGGTAAAAAAACACGATCACTTTTTATTACAAATAAACATTGATATCAGGATGTCCCAGTTAATGGAAGTGATAAGGCAGTGAGTAAAAACATTATTGCTAAGCAAGATTTTACTATTATAAAAGATTTTCATTCATTTATGGAAAATTGTCAGAAATCTGTGGCCTGAATCTGAAATCTGTGGCGTAAATTCATTAAATGCATTGATACGGCACATCTGCATGGAAATAGCAAAGATATATAATTTTAGAAATTAATCCGACCAATTGCACGAATAACTTAGAAAAATCCTACTAAGTTACAGTAAGACAATTGAAAACTTGTCCGTAAGGATAAGTGAGCTATTTATGCTTTTTTAGATGATAGTCTCATCTAGAGTAGAGTATCCTTGGAAGAAGAGAGATTAAATGCTAGGATGAGCGAGACGTTCTGCCGTTACATAGGACAGAAAAAGCAAATCGCTGGAAAGAAATCACTCATTCGAGGAATATTTCAGCATCGCTTAAACCCGCATTTGCTTGGTATTGAACGCCATCCGCTGAACAGGAATCTTCCGAGTTCAAAAAGGATAATACATAGTATATTTTTCTAGAAGCAAAAACAGGAGATCTATAGAAATACACTTAACCCTTTAGAAATTGCCTGAGTCATTTTTTCAGAACAGGTAAATATAATATGTTTAGATGTATTACTACAACGTAAAATAAAGGAAACATACTACTGCAAAAGACATGGTTCGGCATTACTTTATTAGAACATCAAAGTTCGTGTTAGCACAAATGGCTCGAAATAATCATCAAATAAGAAGTGAAATTCAAAATAGAAGATCTGTTCAACCCATATCCTATTTGCAAAATCATATCTTCAAATGAAACGTTAATAAGGAAATTGCCGAATCATCCTTACCATGTTCCATAATTTTCCTCGTATTAAGTATAGTTCGAGTAGTTTATTTCAAAGTCTTCTTTCCAAATTTCTGTTCATTTGACAAGTTCTCAATATAAGTCACGTAGCATTTCTTCCGAAATAATCTATTCCAATGTATGAAGTGCAGTTGGTTAATACATCATCCGTTTCAGAAGTCGAATACTTTAATCTCTTAAAGCTGAACGTAAAGCGAAAGCTTTGTAGAGGACGATGGAGTCGAATTTTGTGGCCACGTGAAGCAAATTAAGTCAGACTTTGGGGTCGTTTCGGAGAAGTGGGAGCTCGGATATCCTCTAAAAAAGAAAGGAAGAGACGCCGTGTGGAGTTTACATCAATAGGGAGGGAAAAGAAATAAGGAATAGAAAATAATATGTTCAACTCAGTCTATAATGTAATGAATCTCCATAGCAACGCACTTTGTCAATATAAAAATATTCTCACTTGTCGATCAATACTCGCGAATCGTACAACCTCTACTTGCGATTACAGCCGGTTCCTGGATAACCACGAGGGCAGGTCTCGGGTTCGATTCCCGGTGCGCTCACAATGACCTCGAACAGTAGATAGGCAAAGATGTCGCGTGACATTATTAGCTCGAAAGCCAATATAGCTTTTTAGCCGTGATTATCCTAATGAACTGATACTCCTATGACTAAATTTAGTTACTTTTAAATTTATTGCGCGACAAAGGATCCGAAATAAAATCATAATAATGTTTGAAAGTTATCCAGAGCGAAAATTCGCACAAATGATCAATGGTAATTAAATGAAAATCAAATGATAATTAAAAGAAAGCGGTAGTGTGGAAAGCTCTCTTAAAGTGTAACTCTACATATTCGGCAATGTTTCAGTGGTTGCTCCCGAAAGATGCCAGTTTAAAAAATATTATTATGGTTGCGTACGACGTCGAGGTCTTCTTTCATGGAGGCTATGAAATTACTTGCGACAACTGTTTCGATCATTTCAAGACTGAGAATAAATATCACCGTCCGATGAGAAAAAATATTTATTTATCATAACAAACGTAACCAAGTACATCATAAATTCCATATATAGCAACGCCTACAAATCCAGTAATGAAACAGGATGATTCAATTTTTTCTCGATTTTTTTACCGCATATTTCATTTGTCGGACTATTTTTGGCAAGAATCGGAAAACTACAGCTTCTAATGGTTACTCATTTGATGGAATGAGAAAAGCGCCGGCCACCGAGAATAAATAGGTTTTCTTAATAAAGCCAAGCATGGTTGCGTAAACTGGCCTCTACTTTGAGTGATGCAAAATATAAATAAATTTTTCAGAAAATTGTCTTCCATGGTAATTCAATGTAAAAGAGAGTAAATCGTTTCCTTGATGAATTTATCCTAACACTTAAAAATAAATTTTAAAAAACTTGATTTAATATTCTCTTTTCTTTCGGAAATATTTTTGTCATCATCCTTTATACGTTTAATATAGGACTATCAATTTCCCTGAATATAAATTTACGCTTAAGCTCAGACTATAATGTTAATTTTATCATCTAAAACAGCGATTCTTAAATCCACGAAATAATCCCAAGCGGTTTGTGAGTCTTGTCCTAATCAATGCAGATTCGCTACTTTCTGAGTTTTTGTTATATTTTTCCGTTAATTAAATCTATCGTAGTATTTTAATACCTAAATTTTCGGTAATAATCGTTCTATCTATCTAATGGTACTTGAAATCTATGCAGAATCTCAATCTGCATGTGAAAGCACAATATTTCGGGGGAAAACGAAAAAGAGGGATAGAAAGTAAAATGGCTAAGTATTGGGCGGTGCCGCAATTCTAGCAGACGTCATCGACAGAATAGCTAAGGATAAATTTATTCGTATGATCCTTACTAAATAAAAGGGGAGACTAATGAGAGTGAGGAAAGTTTTAGTTGGGGCATTCCACACACGTTCCCTTGGGGCCTTACTTTATAGATTGTTTAGATGTGTTTCGGGCGTGTTCTCCGAAGAATACAAATCGCGAGTGGTTATGAGCAGGCAACACCTTGGGCAAAGCCTTGACGCACTATCCAATACGGCACTAAATCCAACTTTCGCTTATTGCAAAAATCATTCGACGTTTAATAATTCCATTACTTACTTCACATTATATTGATATCGATGAATATAATAAATAATGATAATTCATTCGATTCAACTCCAAGGCAATATAAAAAATACAATGCTATCATCAA
This sequence comes from Pachydiplax longipennis, assembly GCA_036926295.1. Lineage (NCBI taxonomy): Eukaryota > Metazoa > Arthropoda > Insecta > Odonata > Libellulidae > Pachydiplax > Pachydiplax longipennis. The sequence goes on along the minus strand of JAVFKF010000002.1, from coordinate 72,587,518 downwards.
CACTACACATCTTATTATTAAAACATCAATACAAATGAAACAGTTATCATACATGTGGGAGATAATGAGTAGCATTAATTTCTTTGGTTAATAATAAAATACCCTGGCTGTGTGTGGCTTACAATATGTACTATTATAACTCTTACAATATAATTTATAAAAATTTTAGTTATTGCACTTGGAATGGTTTTTCGTTATGCTACAAACAGAGAGCGTGTATCAGTAAACATTATACGAGTATTTCTAACAAAGTATATGTTCGATTTAAATTTCGATTCAACTGTTACATAAAGAAAGAAGGAAAAACTCAAAAGAGAGAGAAATGGGAGTTAGACGGAAGAGAGGAGTCGAATTCTATTGTTCGTGTAACTTGATAAATGTAATATTTCCCATTCGGGATAATGATAGAGGTAAAAATCATGTTACATTTATCTTAGCTACACTCTTCTTCGAGGCAGCGGTACTATGAAAGCGACTTAATCATGAGTGATGCTGAATAATGGAATTCATCCATCTTATTGAAATTTGTTATTCATTGGGTCACTGTGAAGCACTTACGTTCATTTTTCAAACGTTCAAGATAAGAAAAGAAATTAGCGTCGAACTACGGCACACCTCATCTAACCTATAGCTCTCCCTCCAAAACGCATAATAGTAGAGACTTTTTTAATGCTTATCTTTATGCATCCTTTGTCTTCATCAATTATCTTCAGAAAAACTCCCATTTATAAAGTCAAAAATCAAGCAGAGACCATTTTCTTTTTGGAAATATATAGCACTGAGTAAAAACGCTGATAAAACACAATAAATTCTTTACAAATATACAATTATCATATAGCAAAAAAATTCTTACAGATTTTGCAAGTTACTCGCGGTACTTGACTCAAAGAGTTCAAAGGGCAACTTTGGATCTTCTCCAGGAAGAGGACACTAGACTTGTTTCATCGAAGGTGATTCCTAAACCATAGACGAGACTAAATATATGTTTAGTGGAAATGACAAGGTTATTTTTTGTTGGATTTTCCACATCACTTCAGATTCATTTTCCTCTACAAATGAGTTCTTGCTTTATCCTTCATAAATACCCGGATGCCGCACGTGACTTCAGATTGATGAGATTTATTGATCATGCACGGAATTTCTTCCCTTTATCGTTTCGTGTACATCCTAAAGAATACCCTCTACTATTTACAATTTCAATTATCCGTTGCTGCACGTGGAATAACGACCAGCATTTCTTCATTTGCAATTACAATACAAAATATAGCTTAAATAACGGTTCCCGGAAAGAGATCCCTCTTACTTAAGACGTAGTGGTGAATCACTAAACCCACACGGTAAAAATACCGCTTAAAACGCTTTATAGCTCGGATTCCTCAGATACAATGCATACCATTGAATCACAATTAATAACATTATTTCTCCCTCTCCATCTGCTAAAAATTGCTTCAATGAATGACAAAAAATCGCTCTCTTTGTCCGAAATGTAGACAATTCTTAAGAAATGAGAAGAAAACCAATATTACGCAAGACGGACTCTCTAGATATCTACAACTGAGGCAAGTAAAGCAAACTAATGAAAATTCCCTTTCGTTTTTTAGGATCACTTGTTTATAAATTGAAATCCCCTTCCAATTTATTTCTCCCTCCGGTCTCTTTCAAAATCATTTCGACATTCATCATAAACAGTTTTAAGAGTCACTTATTAACAAATATCAAACTCCCCTAAAAGACTTCATATTTCTGAGTATCTTAAGTTTTATATCTTGCAATTTCCAGGAATGCAGCACTAAAATGGTGAAGAGAATATGATTTTCGAAAACGACGATCTGGCCGACGAAAAATTGGCCGACCGAGAGAAAGAGCTGATTGCTTAGACGTGATGATAGGTGCTCAAAATGATAGAGCACACTTCCCGACAATTCAAACGTTTCATTGGAAGTAAATAACATGCTATATCGAAGGTAAAGAAATTGGAAAATCAACATCACAATCATCACTCGATGCAATTGAACTAATAGTTATCACTTCAAGATGAGTAGATTAGGAAATTGTCAAAAATAGCTTAAGCAGAATTTCTGTCCCTGCAGCAAATTTCAGTATTCCGCGAACTCGGTTCTATACCGAAATATATCCAGTTGTTTAGCAAGGTTAATTAGTTTCTGTAATTAGTCATGTAAATTTGTACTTTGTAAGTTAGCTTTAAGTAAATACGAGTAAAAGTTGCTTGCATACTGCAAGCTATCAGTTGAATGCAGTATCGTACCAAGTAATGCCTGAAATCAATTTTGAAAACTTCGCGAAAAAGACCGCCTGGCGACGAACTAAGGACCCGATCGTGCGACACAATTGCATATTAATGTACGATAAGTGCCATTCTGACATGTTCAAAAGTTTCAATTCAATATCTTATAAAGAAGGTCCTACAATATGATTACGCTATCCCCCTTTACAATACATGGTAGAATAGAAAGGACGCTCTGGCATCGAACCAAGAACCGTCTGAGTAAGGGCGGACAGCGTATATGAAACATATGACATGCTTTTATGTTCATTCCATTTTATATCATTCCCGGTAATCGGATATGCACTCAAAATAATTGTAAAAATTGACCGCCATGCATTTTATACTGGAAAATTTTTCACCGACTTGGCGTCGAACTCACGGTCATTTGGTAGCATTTCATCTCCAACCTCCGAAAATTTCACTGTTCTATCGCTCGGAGGAAGGACTCAAAACAATTTTCCAAAATTCGCGCAAAAAACCGCCTAGCGTCGAACTCAGGACCCTTCTGTGAGAGAAAATAGCGAATTAATATTAGATAAGTGCCATTATGACTTGTTCCAAAGTTTCGACCCTTATCTTATCGGGAAGGCCCTAAAATAAGATTCCGTTTTCCCCGTTTGAAATGCATGGTGGAATCGGAATAACCGTCTTGCATCGAACCAAGGACCATTAGAGAAAGGAAAAACATCATGAAAGAAGGATTTCAAACGCCTCTGTCACCATTCCGGGTTTAATCCTTCCAGCATATCGGGAAGGCATTTAAAAAAAATCGTCCAAGATTTCAGCTACGCATTTCTTAAGGAAGCATTTCGAGCCCACCTGGCATCGAACACACGGTCATTTGGTAACATTTGTAACATTGTTTTGAGGCATTCCTTGGTACGATACTGCATTTAACTGATAGCTTGCAGTATGCAAGCAACTTTTACTCGTCTATTATTATAGCTAACTCTCCGGATATACCTATTTATAGGGGATACAAATTCTGACCATGTTCCACAAGCGCCGTCGATATCGACGCTAGCTATCATTGGTTCTATACCAGAATGTCCCAAAAATCGTAATTTTCCCTTAAGAATGCATTGCACGGATATTTGAAAATTATTTTGAGGCACTTATCGGTAAGATAGAGGAACCAAAATCTCGAAGGTTGAAGCTGAGGTAGTCATCTATGGTTCTTATGGAAGAAAAGTTGCCAAATAACCGTGAGTTCGACTCCAGGTGGGTCCGAAGTTCTTCCACAAGAAATGCATTGCTGCAATTTTTGAAAATTTTTTTCAATGCTTTCCAGATAATCTGGAAGGATAAAACTTGGAATGGTGACAGAGGCGTTTGAAATCCTTCTTTCATGATGTTTTTCCTTTCTCTAATGGTCCTTGGTTCGATGCAAGAGTGTCATACCGATTTCACCATGCATTTCAAATGGGGAAAACGGAATCTTATTTTAGGACCTTCCCGATACGATATTGAATCGAAACTTTGGAACAAGTCAGAATTGCACTTATCTAATATTAATATGCTGTTTTCTCTCACAGAAGCGTCCTGAGTTCGACGCTAGGCGGTCTTTCGCGCGAATTTTCGAAAATTGTTTTGAGTCCTTACTCGGAGCGGTAGAACACTGAAAATCACTGAAGTTGGAGATTCCGTGGTTATCTATTGTACTAATTGATGAAATGTAACAATACGACCGTGTGTTCGACGCCAAGTGGGTGCAAAATTCTCCGGTATAAAATGCATAGCGGTCAATTTTGACAATTATTTTGAATGCATATCCGATAATCGGGAATAATATAAAATGGAATGTACATAGAGGCATGTCATATATCTCATATACGCTGTTCGCCGTTCCTCAGACGGATCTTGGTTCGATGCCTGAGCGTGATTTCTATTCTAGCATGTATTTCAAAGGGGGATAGCGTAACCTTATTTTAGGACCTTCCCGATAAGATATTGAATCGAAACGTTGGAACAAGAATGGCACGTATTTAACATTAATATACAATTTTTTCTCACTATTGGGTCCTTAGTTCGACGCCAGGCGGTCTTTTGCGCGAAGCTTTGAACATTGTTTAGAGGCCTTTTTTGGTACGGTACTGCGTTCTACTGATAGCTTGTTGTATGCAAGCAACTTTTACTCGTGTACATATATATAGGTATATCCGGAGAGTTAGCTATATATAATAGATATAGGACTTAAGAATTATAATTGTGGGATTAATTTATGAGGATTATATAGATGTAGTTATTTGTCAGCTTTTTTATAATATTGTAGCAATGATATATTTGTTTTATACGAGCGTAGCTGATATCGTAAATTGTGATTAATTATGTATATTTTAGCTTCGTGCTTCGTGTATTAATAATAATTATATGCTTAATGAGATACTTTTAGAAAATCAGAAGTTTGTCGGAATTTTATTAGTAAACGTTACCCTTAGAAACCAACTATCGCCCGAGAGAGAAGTGAAATATCCGAGATGGGTTTTATGAATCCACGTAAGAGCGTTGATCATTTCCTTGTGTAATCGTGCGCTCTCCTTTCATTCCGACATTCGTTTGTTTAATTCGAAACAATCGCGAGAGACATGAATGAAAGCAAAACTCCGTCGCACCTGAATTCGATAGATCGATACGACTCGCTTCGATTGTGAGCGATTCCCCGACGAGCTCAAGACAAAAGAGAAACAAAAATCGTCCGCTCGCGTCTCCAACTTTTATTTTTAACCTTTTGTGTGATGGAATGCTTCGCCAAAATGTTTTCCAATCGAAATTCACCTTGTCAATCCCCTCGAATATGCATCTTCTTAGTTTGAAATTCGTAGGAATGAGTCATTTATGGTGATTTAATTTTAGAAAGAAATTTAACTTCGAAACGCAAAACGCCAACGTTGTTGAACGAGAGATAACTCAAAAAGAGTACAATTAATTTGATATATCTTAACTCGACGGAATTCTAGAGCAACTTTCTTGAAATTGAAAATACCTGGTGATGTCAACTCGTTGACGGAACATGTCTGTGGAAGTTCCAAGATGGCTACTAAAATAAAGAAAATCAATTTTCTTAAGACAGATTACGATTACGAACAAAATATTTAGATGGATTATTTAATCCCTTACCAGCACCAAAAATTAACTGGAACATGAAAAATGTTAATTTCCGGTAAAAACAAGCAAATGAATTCCAACCACGGTAATTGAACCATCCTAAGACGTCTGAATATTCTTAATCTAATGATTTATTAATTTGGGATCGATTCTTTCCGGATGAGATGACCGTATCTGGATAGGAGAGTAAATTGGGTAACGAAACGGGATAAGCTGCGGCCTCATCTTCATTGCATGTAAGGAGGGAATCGCTCAATGGACATACGAGACTTATTACGTCTCATTATTCGGTAATAAGGAAACATTATTCTCCACGGTGATATTAAATAAATAATAAACTTGTTAAATATCAACAATTTGGGAATTAGATTGCAAAATAATTCCTTTAACTGGCTTCACATCCACCGTCTTTGGCACAACGGCCTCTGAAAGCAATATCAGTTCGCATATTCTACTTTCAGCAAATTATTTAGATGCGAAAATGAAGGGATTACTAAATCAACGATTTACTCAACGGGGAAGATTAAAGAACACTAGTTGTCCCGTGCGAAACTTTCGCAGACGACACTGATACTCGATTTCCCCAACGAATTACATTATAGTAGCAAACACTAATCACTACAGACGAATACACAAATACTAAGACATACCAAAAAATCGCACCGTCATATTCCATGACAGTGTCAGTTTCGATATACTTTCGACATCCAGTAACGAAAATCTATGGGCAAATTCAAACTTGGGTTTTCTAATCCCTTACCACTTGAACCTTAACGAAGTCCCTAATATCTTAGAGAGTGTGAGAATGTAAATGCTATAGAACAAATTTGATGAAGATAACCAAGTTGGTAGCACGTTCGCCTTGGTATGGCAGCTGTCTTTTAAAGTAACATTGAGTCCGTTATTAATCAATGGGATTAATTAAAGGGAAGAAACGACTAAAATGGAAGGAAACATCCGATTCCGTCAAAGTCTACTACAACAGATGCATTCCAACGTAATCGAATCAACTGAATCATCCTTACCGTTTGATAGGATCTCTCGTAATCTTAAGTTTCGTAGCAACGTGTGGATATCAAAAAAATAGAGATGTTATTAGAGAGAAAGTGGATGGAAGTGTCAAATATTAAGGGAAGATACATATGAAAAGAAGGAAGGGAAGGTAAAAACGGAGGGAATCGAAGAATAGAGAAAAAGGAGATAGTTAAGGAATTTTAGCGAAAATAAACCCACCGTAAGGAATATCAGATTGTGCAAAAATAAATATTTTCATCGCAACAGAAATAATATTAACAGTGTCCATACGAAAAAAATTCATTGGTTTTTGTAGCCTAATTTCTCATGATTCTCCAAAACTGAATTTTTATTCTTAGATAACAAATCTTGAGCTAGAATTAATTAGGTGTTACGGTAGCGAATTCTACTAATCAGTAATTGTATTCCTTACCATCATCAGGAAGGAGATAATAATGTTTCACAAAATGTGTGAGTAATTATAATATTTTTAAGTAAAATTCAATCATCAATACCTTCAGTTCATTGCTGCATTTCTTGAATGTGCATAAGGCATTAAAAAATTTCCGAAAGGTAGCCTTTTTCGTTGACCGAAAAAATTCTTGGTTATAAGTTCGTTTCAACGTCTCCTCCATTTTCTATATCGAACTCCAAACAAATGTAACGTCAACTATCGCAAGTTTGTTATTAAGAATATAAATAGAACAAGCGAATGTCAGATAAAAGAGGAGTTTCGAAACCGGAAGTGAACATTACGAGCGTCTTTTTTTCGAATGCTTAATTCATTGCGTTGGTCCAAATACCCCAAACTGAATCCCTTAATCCCAGTCCCCTAACTCTAAGAGCCTTTAATGCTTACATAAGGGGTCACTTCTAATCCTCTTCTTTAGCCATAAATGTATCCACCTGAACGCCGCTAGAGGGAAACTTTCAACTCAAGTTTTGAAAGTAGATTCGGATAGACCCGGGAAACAACTGATGATAATTTTCTCGGAACGATTTCTTTAATCATTAAGCGCAATGTCAACGTCTAAAACAGTGTATTCGAAATTTTGTGCCACTAAAAGCGGATAATTTGAGTCGATGAGAGTTTGCTTTCTTTAAATATTTCAAAAGCAATATATGTGCAAAAATGTGAAAGAGTTCATCACAAGATGATTGATTTGAGTACTCGACTGTTAATGAATACACTCCGTTAGGTATGGGCCAGAGGGTAAAACGTACTGTATTCAACCTCTTGATACTTATACACACCACTTTACTGAATTAGTTACTCAGTGGCTACCACTGTATCCCTGTTGCGACCTTGCAAAATAGGTCTTTTAGCCATCACGGAAAGTAAATAAATTTCGCGAAAAATTTCAGTTAGGATATCTGACCTTAATTTCAGACAGATATGAGGGAATATGTAAATTAAAATCTGGGCAACTTCAAAAGGCATTCATTCCGACCCATTTCGGCAGATAAACGACATTTACCAAAACCGTTTCTTTGAATGTCCACACAACGTGAGGCACGAAACGTAGCCAGTAAAAATCGCCATATCGGTGATGAGAGACATTTTGTGACAACGGGCTAGAATCGAAAAAAGCTTGCCAAAAATACGAAAACACTTTTCTTGAGTGCGGGCTACGAAACCACGCATGATTGATATCCTGCATACAACTATGGAGGTCATTTACGTCGGATCCGTCACATTAAATTAATACAGGGGGTAAAAGTTGACCAATTTTTGCGAAAATTTCCAGTTTCCTTCAAAACATAAGGCACTCCATGTATTTATCATTCTTTATTTCGTGCACAGGAATTTTTACTCACTCCGCGGAGTGGCTATTTTCATTTTCGCAATTACCGAAGGAAACTTTTATATTCAGTAAATTAAGTGATTGTTTTCGACATGGCTATTGAAAGTACTTCGGATATATCACTCTGCGGAAAATCACGGCCCGAATTATGCAATTGCGAATATTTGAGGCATCTAGATTTTGGGACTCGAAATATAGAAATATATTTCATTATATAATTAATGATCATCAATTTACTTGTGAGAAGTATATCACTTAAAGACTTAATTCAGCAATGGACCAAAATGAGTAATTTCTGCGCAAAACGTCACGTAATGTCATAAATGCGTCTTTCAGTACATTTTCATGTCCGTTTTCCCTATGACTTACCCGTGCAATATATCCTTTCACATCAAGGAATAGAGAAAAACAAGATTTCCAACAACGGCATGAGGCTAAAAGTAATAATTGAAGGGCATGAGGCTAAAAGTGATATTGAGGGGTATGAGGCTAAAAGTGATATTGAGGGGTATGAGGCTAAAAGTGATATTGAGGGGTATGAGGCTAAAAGTGTGCGTACACGCCATTTAGTGTGCGAGCGCATCAAAATGCAAATCATTCAGGTTTCAATTAGGGGCGCATAAGGGTATTAGGGAGTGGATCAGTGATGATATAGGGCGCCTGTATTAATTCGGTAGTTTTTATGTGCATCTTGTGTTATATTCATGGTGATGTCATCATTAAATGGGTGACGGCGAGAATGTTTGCTTTTACATTCATTTCACACTCTCCGAGGGAATTCACTGATAAATATTAAGCTTTCGCAAGTGCTGCCTCCTATATTCAAGGAACGATGTTAGAATGGTAGACTGCGCTTACAATCGAGAGCTAACACAAACAGTGTTCTTTAAAATATATTGCCATTGTAATCAGTACATTTCACATAGGTGCTTTCATAAATCCTCTAATCAGAATAAATGCATTACTTCAATAATAATCGGTGTTATACCGCATTTAGATTTTTTATTTCGAATATTTTCCGTTAGTCTTTTGATACCGAATAAAGGAATTCTTTTGTTTCTGTACTGTTCGTGGCTAAGATAATATGAGGTGCGATTTAATTTAATGATTCACGGTAACTTCTTATGGAGCCACTAATAGAGTGATGCATCTTCTTAAGTATACCCTGAGATCATTAGAACGAGAGAGAACCTTTGCACTCAACCGACCCATAAGCATTTCAACCATATATTTTCGTGTACTGAACCAAAAGACAAAAGATTTCACAGTACAATGTGATAGCGACTACTATTAAGAAACAGAATAAGAATTGCCACAGAGGATTATTGTACTCATCAAACGAATCATTCTTTACATTTACTTCTCCGAAAGGTACTCATCATCATTCTACTAAATATAGAGTGTTAATCAATGTGAGTTGTAATTATACTCGATTTGTATCCATACATTATATCACGAATGTATTTCCTAATCGCATTCACTCATAAGGCGATTGATTTCTCAATTGAATTTCGGGAATTAATTAGTTCACTAAAGATGTTAATTAGTTCAATGAAGATCTCAAAATGGAGGAAAAAGAAGCTTTAGTTTTGGCTATAAAATCTAGAAATAAATTTAGGTTCTGTAATTTTTATGAGTGAAAGACATAAGAACAGCCAACATTATCGTGCAGATAAACATTAAAGGAAATATATAATTAGCTATTTCAGTAACCATCAAGTTTAACTGAATTTGATTTTAATTAGATAAACGACAAAAGGACGATAGCAAATGTATGTGCAGCTTACTGCCGATTTTTTGAGTCAACCGGGAGAAGGTTTAGAGTAGTGGAACAAATAGGCGAGGACAAAACTCCGATACTTTCGTAATTCAGATTGGTAAACGAAAAAACATTTACTGTATTGAAAGGAGGTTCATAAAACAGCAAATCATTTGATTCATTCCTATGAAACGATTTACATAATAATAAGTTCGTTTCTGGCGGAAAATTCCCTGCGTATTGCTCAAGTTATCATAGTTGTGACAAAGCAGTAAATAGAATTAGGGAGGACTTCTATAATTTCAATCCAAAACTTGAATAATATCAACGCGTTGTGTTAGCTTTGTAGTAGAAGTAGTGGTAGCTTTGGTTAGAGTGCCCGGCTCGATTCCGGGCTACGAAAGAATCTTCTTCCTACTTTAATTCCCTTAAATTCAAGATGCATCTTCAGGAGAGAGAAGGTTTATTCAAAGACTTAATTTACTTAATGAATTCAGAGTAGAACATGTAGCAGATATATCCAATTTTTATAGGCCGTTCCGATAGAACGAAGATGATCAGAGAAATAGATGCTAGAACTAGTCGATTCAAGAATTCATTTTTTCGACTACGATACGCGGCTTTTGGATTAGGCCCCTGCCACACACCGAAAGGCGGCCCAAAGAGTACATATGTAGATGCAGAACAATGAGTTTTTCATCGTTTATTTATAATCTGATCGAAAACAGCCATGATTGGCAACTTATGTTGGAAAACAGGAAATAAATAAATTACAAGGTGAATGAAAAAATACATTAAAATGACAAAGGAGAGAAATAAGAATACTCTTTTTATTAGTATATTAGTTATTTAGGTCACTTCCAAAATAGAGATCGTTTGAATCAGCCAGAAGTATATCGCAGGAAAAGGGCGCTGTTGCAATGCATTTTGGGAGGCAATTTTCCTAATTGCGCTTTCCCCTTTCTTCCCCTCGCTCCATTTGAAATTAAAACGGAAAATTAAATTAGAAAAAAGAGGGATCCCTAACAGAGGGAATTTTTTATTCCCTAATTAAATTTTCCTAAAACTCTCTTTCATTTGGGTTTCCTTCGCGCATCTGTCGATTCCATTGCCGCGAAAGAATACGTCAGAGTGAAATGATAAGTTTACGAGCTATCAACGTGATTTATGGGATACAAATGCATGTGCAAAATGTGTGAAAATGTATCTCAGCCTTACTTCTCGTGAAAAAACATCACGCCTCGCTTCTACTCCTTCCCTGGGCAAACTTCTCTTCTTAGAATGACTCATCATTCGTTACACACAGACCGCTTTTCTCACTTCAGAGTCATACATATTCTCTTCATAGATTGCTCAGTCCCTCTGAACGCAAGTGTGACACACATGAACTAAATAATTAACTGAGGGACAAGAGAGGTGCACTTTTCCACAATAATTCATTACCGGCCGTCATCAGGTCTCAAAAGAAAGCAATATATAGGAAAAGAGGCTTTTAAGATGGGTTGTTAGTTAGAATAAAATTCGGTGTATTGGATAATTTCCAGTTGCTCTAAAGCATTCAAACTTTAGTTTCAAAGTGCAGGATTTCAAGAAAAAAGATACTGGAATGCTTTTGATGTAAAAGATGGTTTCCTTTTTCTCAAAAGCTTTAGAATGTTCTTTGGAGCGTATGAGGAAAATTCTATAAGTATGACCAACGTAAATAGCCTCACAATCATTGCAATGTAACATAAACTCCAGACAGCGGGTCAAAAGGGTCTTTCTGGTTAGAAAAGTATACGATTATGACGATTCCGAAAGACGGGAGTAAGACCGAGTATTCTGAAAAATTTAGCTAACATAAATGGATAATTGCCTAGGAAAGGTCTATCATCATGAGGCAAAGGAAGAGACTTTTTGAAGGAAGACTTCTCGGGTTTCCAGCCGGGTGCAGTGTTGGATTGAGTCCGACGTTTCGGCTACTAACAGCATAGCCATCTTCCACCGAGAAGTCTTCCTTCAACATATTCACCGGGAAAGAACCAAATCGTTTCCGAAGAGACTTTTTGTTAGAGCGTTAGTTTTCTTATGTTTGAGGAATTTATCGATTAAAGAGGGAGGATAACCTGTAGCGTTTGAAGTTTGTTTAATAATCCGAAGCTCTTTACTAAAATAATATCGAGGAGATAAAGGGATATGGAGTTGGATGAGGCTATGGAATTTTTGTGAAAAGAGGTAAAGGGAATAACTTTATCACTGTGCGAGGGTTTCCGTTAGATGCGAAAATCAAGAGAGTGGTTTACAGTGAGGTAATCGAGAGAATTATTGGATTCAACTTCATAGAAATGTTGGAGGTAATTGAGAACATGGAGGAAGGAAGACGTCTTAAAGTGTCATTCCAAACACAGAAGATATCTCTGACGTAACGGAACAAACATACAATATTTTTCAGAAGAAAATTATTAGACTGAGAGTTTGTTTTTTAATGAGTCCATAAAAATATTAGCCAAAAAGAGGGAGCCCATGCAGAGTTCATCGGTTTGCGCATAAAAATCACCATCGACAAGGAAGTAGTTTTGTTTTATTCACTAAGGATAAGGCATCTGAAATAACAGAGCCACACACTTTGTTTTTCCTTAGGAGAAACTCGACAGAATACAAACTTTCACTGGTAAATAGACTGAAAGCATCGAAGGAAACAAGTTTAAAAAAGAGATAAAAGACTTGCAATTGCCGACAAATTGTGTTTCCCTCGATGTAGTCCATTAATTCGTAATTAATTCGAGCAAGTATCTATGCTTACATATTTCCCGCTACCGATATACAGACAGTTCCAGCTTTTTGGTCAATTTGACGGTTGAAAACTGTGGTCGAAATCTTCATCGTTAACAACGAATCGTAATTTTAATTGTAATTTGGAGAAACACCACATAAATATGACCTGGAATGAGGCTATACTTTCAAACGGACATAGGGTTTCATTACCGTGAATTGCAGTTTATGGCGCATTAAGCAGGATTAACGAAGTGAACAGAAGAATTAAACTCGGCTTGAGTGCCTTCGGAGGAAATGCACATATTCTAAAGTCACAAATGCCTATGGTCTTGAAGAGGAAGGTCTTCAACCAATGCATTCTACCAGCGTTGACATATGGAAGTGAAACCTGGGTGTTAAACGCAGCAATAACCCAGCGACTTCAGACAACGCAAAGAAGTATGGAAAGATGCATGCTTGGGACCACAAGAAGAGACAGGAAACGCAACACCTGGGTGAGGATGAAGACAGGAGTGACAGACATCATAGATAAAGTAAGATCACTGAAATGGATGTGGGCAGGCTATGTTGCGAGAAGAAACGACAACCGTTGGACAAGAGCGGTTCTGAACTGTACCCCAAGAGATGTGAAGAGACCAAGAAGAAGACCAAAGGACCGATGGAACAGAGACATCATTAAGTACTTAGGGGTGACATGGCAAAGAGAAGCCATATATGTACTAGATATACATATCGCGGAAATGGTCACTGGGGTGCATGCAGTTTTTGTTAAAAGAAAGCGGTAGTTTGAATGAAATGATAATTTAAGCTGTCTGAAAAGGTGACATTAACCTTGATATTCGGCAGTGCTCCTGTTTCTGTGGTTGTCGCTCTGCTCCCTAAAGATGCAAGTTTTTGGCGATTTATGAAACTGATATGGATGACGTCTTTATTTATGGAGATTATATAATATTACTTGCGAAAGCTGTTTCGACGGAGAATAAATATCACTGTTCGATGATAAGAACTATTTACAAACGTAACCAAGTAAACAATAATATAGCAACGCCGATATCTACACATCCAGGATTAAAATCGATGATTTACATATTTACTTAATTTTTTGACCAAATCGTTCATTTTTCATTGCTCTGACTATTTTGGGAGCGTGGATTTTTGTCTTTCAAATGGTCTGTCATTTATATGCAGTGTGCGGGGAGAAAGCTCCGGTCAACGAAAATGGATGTTTTGAAATAATATATAGAGGATAGGAATGTTATGCAAGTAGGATATTAAGACATTATATTTTCTCTAATGAGAAAAATGAGAAAATAGATAGGAATGACGAATCCGTAGGATGCAAAGGCGAATTATTGATTTGCTATTTGATGTAAGCATCTCTTTTAAAGGGTGATTAGAGAAAGTGCTACTGCAAAGCTTACATAAGACGTTATTTAATCACTTATCATCATAAAAATGTCCAGCAATAATAAATATCCTATAATCTAATGTTCACACAAGAACCTATTTGATGTTCATTTTAAGATTACACATGTACGTATACCGAATGGTTTAATTGAATTCGTTATTTTTTGTTCACCATACTGCTATGTCTTTTTCATATAATCCCTTCTATCCATGCGGTGAATATATTCTAACTGTGATCAAAATCCACCGCAGGAAAACACGTCTCTTCAAATATAACCTTTCGTTTCTTTTCCTGTATAAATCATATACTATTGCTCAAAATCTCAATTCATAGTGAGTGCATGGGAAGACTATCTAGACACAATTTTATTCGATTGCGAAGAAATTGTTAGGGTTTCGAAATATACGGTGGATTTAGTGCCTCAAAATTCCCAAATGCTAAATATTTTTTAACAACATCAACGGTCCAACGGCTCAAAAACTACAGCTTTACAAAGCATCACTGCTCTTCTTCTAAATCAGCTTCACTTTCTTAATCGTGACCCTTGAATGAATTTGGAGGACACGAAATTGTCCTTCCCGCTTAGTTTCCGTTTCCACCGTCAACTCGGAAGGGCGCTGCCGCTCGAGCGTTCTGAATGCATTTTTGCATAGTCATTCGTTTTCTTTCGGACTTCAAGATGTGAAGAAGTCAGCGGAAGGACTTTCATTCGGTTTCAATCGAGAAACGTTTTCTCATAAAAATGTACGAATCTCAAGAAGCAATGAATGCTTTACTAATTGGAATGCTAAATTTTTTAACATTTAAATTCTTGCAATGTAAATATTAATATCCTGTATAATAATAATAATAATAATAATAATAATTTATTAAACACATACAGGATACATTCCCACTCAGTTGTGTTATATTAAACATAAATAAAATTAAAGAAATCGAAAGGAAAAAAAAGAAACTGTGATATTATATACAAAAAGAGGGATAAGATGAAATTAAAGGAGCTGTAAACGGGTGACAAAGAAAATAAAGGAGGAGGAAAGGGAGGATAATAAAAAACTTAAAATTAGCAAATTGAATTCTGCAGCTTCTTGCGAATCTGCGTTATTGAATCACAGAAGAAGTCAGAATTCGTTCTGGACACAAACAAATTTGCTTCCCTTGTGATTCGTGGGATTGGAGAAAACTTGTATGGGTATGTATATGTATCTGTATATGTAAGGGAAAATATTCTAGTTAATCGTTGAATTTTAATCTTCGTGGCTGTCGTAGATTTATCTCCTATTATTCATTTACTCTTGCATTACAGTTGGTTCAATTGCAAATCTTGTGACATAATCTTCTATGATTTTATCCGTAGAAATTTAAGATATTCTTTGTGTTGTTAACTGACGCCACCTAGTGTGGTATTATTTCATTAAATAATAATATAGAAGAACTCGAAGCCTTAAATTCTGCGTTTCTGCTCGGGAACTCTTTCCTTCGCCCAAATTTCCCTTCATTTGGTAGTACTTTTAATTTCGTGGGTTAGCCAACTATTGTTTATTTTCTTCAAGGGAGAGATCCCGGATAGATAAGAGGGAAAGCGGTCGATTCTCGGTGGGAGAATGAAAATCACCTCGGCTGTCGAAGCACTTTTCGCAATACTACTACTTATGTGACCGATCGTTTTCAATGTTTTTTACAACGGAACAGAAGAAATTGCAGCAGTTAATACCAAATATTTAAAGAGAGGCGAGAAATGTTTCTGTTCCGATTTTAGGCACGAGGTAAAATTCCCTCAATTCTTGAGCGCAAAAGTACATAATATGAAGTGTATATTAATTTTATAGATAAAATGGCATCATTTTTTGAAGACAACGCTTTTATTTTTTAAGTCTGTAATCCTCGTGATGGTAAAATTTACTTCGAAAATGTCTGATTGTTAGTAAAATTCAAATTTTGTTTAGCACGTCGAGATTAAATTCGCTGTTATTTACTAATAGCCCAAAAATAGTGAATTTAATTATTTCGGGGGATCTCCGATACCGCGGTAAATGGAGGCACAACCGTATATCACTGTACGGAAATGCAGTCCAAAATGAGACCAGTAAAACGCATAGTCATCAACGTAATTGGAGTTTTCCGTTTAGAATTATTAGAGAGAATGTTATAAATCAAGAGCGTATGCGTTCCTGTTTAAGGAAACCATTAGTTATTCCTAATTTTCCAAAAAATATTTTTTTTTTTAACTTGTGTAATTCATTAGTGGAGCAAATGATGTCTGAAACGGTTGTTAAGGAGATGACAAGAGGGATCCCTTTAAGGATCGCACCCTAAGACAAAGATTAATCATTCCCTTCCAGTAATTAACAAGGGGACAGAAGAGCTGGGTAATTAGTTAACTGGCAGCAAGTGGCGATGAGTGGTGGACGAATAATTCAACTCCACAAAAAGCCAAATCGAATTTATAGCCGTGATTTTGCTTCCAATTGTACGATCGATATTTGCGACGGAACACTCGGCTATACGTCCAATTTCAAAACAAAACCAAAGGACTCCTTTAATCAAGTAACAAGTTTAATATTAAAATACCAAACAGAGCGAAGCACTCACTTGCTAATAAGGGCATTAGGAAATCTAACCATTTATCTGATACATTTCTCATACCAATGCCCTAAAATAGAAAACTTTTCAAAAGTTAAGCTTAAAACGAGTTACATTTAGCTTTTCTTGACAATATTAACGATTTAAAAAAAACGGATTTTTAATTAATTCAGAAGCTTCAATGTATTTCGTGCAATATTGTGGTGTTTAACATTACTCATTGTCGTATTATCTGTTATGTATATATTATTTATAAATTTTAACGTACTCTTCGAAACTCTTTCTTTTCGAAGACTTTTTCGGCGTTAATTACGAACATAGCGCACCACAAGTGATAAAAGGAAATTAACGTAACATTTGAGTTCTCCGTTTTCATTAAATGTAAGTTGGATATTATTAACACATATTGTAATTATCAATACATCATTGAATCATCTACATATAAGCAGGGTCCCATCTAAACTGCCTTCTCCTTGTCTAAGTAATTAATTTGTCACCAACTATTGAAAAGCCTTCGGCTTCAAATTTCACGGATTCCTAAATTATTTTGCAAAGTGCGCACGGGAATACAGTTCGTGGTGTAATTTAATCAGAGAAATTGCATATTAAACATCAGCAATAATGACATAAACCAAGCGCCTGCGGTAATTTTTTGAGATCTAAAGAAAACATTAAAGGGAAACATACTCTCAATTTTGAGCGCTATCTCTCAACAAGATGACCGATTGGAGAGTAGATCAGGGTAAGTGAATCTAAAATTGTGGATAAAAATGATGGAAACCAGCGATGGCAGAGTTAAATAATGGTCTCAGAAGGGAGCGACAGAAGTGCTTCAAGAAAAGCAGGTTGCCGCAATGAATCTAAGTGCAATATCGTCGCTGTAAATGAACTTCAAAGCGGAGGATTCTCTCTAATGTGACGAAGAATGATGGAAATCGAAGTGTAGAATGGCATCCTTCGCCATACTCGATGGAAAAATATGCAATTCGTTCATTTTCTAAAACAAATACTCGATGTGGAAAACACACTGATTTGGATTATTCCTCTCCAATAACACTAACTTTATTTCTAACGATAAAATGCTTATTTATATGCGGTTACGCCATTAAACAAATTGCTGAGAAAATTCTTTTGCTGAATCTGCTTAAATACCGAATAATTTCTCCCCAAGGATTTTCTTAAAGTAAAATTTTTGCAACTTGATTAACACAGGAAATTCTAACTAAATTTTAAATACCAAATACGCGTAGGAACTAACTCTGATGCGTATAAACTAGCATTCGAAGGTAAAGATTTGCAAAATGGAATATTTTCAGATCATTTCGCTTCTTCCCGACAAAGGCGCAGTCGTTTTTGAATTTGATTTTGTATGCAGTTTGTATTATTTTAAGTAAATTATATGTTTTCGGCTTGAGTCATGACGATGACGGTTCCTTAATAAAAATAAACCAAAATAATTTGCGAAATTCCTTTCACAACGATAAAAGGTTTTCGCATCTTTCAACGAAACAAGTTTGATTTTACTAAAATATTATTACTACGAAAATTATTGATATTTTTAGCGTGGATGCTGTATCATAGTATATTCTAAGCATCACTGTCGCTTCAGTACAGTCAAATGAAAAATTAAACTTTTCGAGAGAGTTCCTTGTAGAAACGATGTTAGCATATCTAACGCATCCCTTCAACATGATGTGCTTCGTATTTGAGCAGATGTTAATTGATATCTGCGTTGCTTAGTTATGCAAAATGTAGAAAGCGATAATTTAGAGACTCTTTAATTCCGAAAGTAGACTACGCGATCCATTGAGAATTCCGTCCACAGAATGATGCAATTGAAAGATATAAATTATGCGGCAAAACAATCGCTTTGCAATGCGAAGTTCACTTCCTTCAGCTGGATGAAGTTGGATGAAAACGTATCATTCTAGTCGAGCTATTTTCGACATTTTCTCACTCTGCCGTTTTTCTATGAATACTTTTGCGAAATGGAAATACAAAAGTAAAAAAAGAGATCAGTTTTCTGGAATTCGAAGGGCATTGAGGAGATATGATCGAAGAGGCCAGGGAATACCCAAACAGGCTAACCATATTTATAAAAGCGGAAGAACGAATTTCCCGAGAAATCTCGCTCATATCGGAGCATAAAAACAAACGCCTATCAAAATGCGTCGTAAGATATCGCACGGTAATCCTCCGTTTATGGGGGACTCTCAATATGCTCTGATCCACCCTCCCTCGGGTCGTAATTCATCGGAAGGTTATTTCCCTTTTATCTTTCCTTCTCAAATGCAAATTATCTGACGCATTCACGAGGAAAAGAATATTATTCTGCGTTAGAGCGAAGGATAGGGTATAAACGTTACTCCATTTTCGGATAATATTCCCCAAATACTCTCTCCATGTTTTCAAAGACGAGTTGGATTTTATTATTCTTCAGAATGTCCTTTTTTATTGCAGTTCCAGAATGAGTTCTTAAAGAGGGATCTTACTTCGGGGAAATTCTGAATTGCATCTCCTTCACTAGGAATACAATAAAAGTGTAATAGAAAAATACAGAAATGATTACGTGATGGCGCAATTTAAACTTTGGAAGGGACAGAAACAAAAGGATCACAACCAATTTTTTAAACAAATTGAAATACTAATGTACTGTACTAAAATATCGTGCACTACAAGAAACAAAAAGTAATGGAAATTATGCGTGTGTGTGTGTGTGAGTGAGAGAGAGAAAAAGAGAGGTTATAGAGAACATTTTCTCGGTGGCGCTGAAAAACCAGTAAGAGGAACAGCAAGAGTTACAATAATCATAGGCACTAATTATGTAAAATACAAAAAAGATTACTGATAGATATGAGGAAGTTGAAAAATGACTGATCAACAAAAACTGAATATTATATCACTTTATGGTACGAAAGATTGTAAGACAACAGCTGACATTTTGCGAACAACTACAAGATTCAATGAAAAGCAACCTCCAGATGATACCAATGAGGGACTTGCTCATGGAATTATCTAACCCAATGCTTAATACTGCCGCTCACACCTTATGACGAGCAAATGGATTTTAGTTCGACATTTTTCCTACTCTATTCTGACCCCGAGCGAACTTAATTTTCGACATACGAACAGCACATGCATATGAACCGTAGAAAAAATAATTGTATTACTGCATGCGAAAGATTTTTTCAAAGAGAAAACGGATTGTTTTACCTCAAGATGCAATGGGAATCTGGCTTTCGAGATTTTTACAGATACGAACTCTTGTCTGGAATGGTCAGTAAGTCGAGGAACATGGCACTTTATTTTATTTATTTTTCGAATTTGTTAATTCGAAATTATTAAGTTAAATTGCAAATAAATCTTCCAATAGCTAGATAGCAATTCACGACTAAATTATGAAATTGTAAAATATTTAGTTACAACAATCAGTAAAGATATGAGCTCATTGTCCATTGTTGTGACCTGGTTGTCTTGAGTACATTGAAAGCGCGACTTGAGAACAGTAAAGATCGATGATCTGATCAACTGCCCCAAATTGATGAATCCGAAGTCCTAGATTCGAGTCCCAGACACGTCGACTTTTACCACATCTTTAAGGTCTCGAGCAGAATACTCGTATGCATTCCAGCCTTAGGAAGAGACCGAGTAAAGCTTATGGCTCCGTATATCCCTTAAGAGAAAGTGAGTTCATTGTTATTATATTAAACAAAAATTATTTGGAAGGGATAAGCATGAGTTAACTACAAGGTAAAATCAATTCCTGACAGCGCGGTGTAATTTTATCAAGGTTCATTTTCGAAGGAAAAATATAAAAGTGATGGTTTCCAGAAAATCGAGAAAAGATATTGATTTTCTTAGAACGGATGTATTAGGGTGTGCTTTTCAAGAAACACGGTCTTTCCTTTTTACTTCATTTCACCAAAGTTACTTTGCAATTGGAAATTTGGAGACGAATGTCTTGGGAGACAACACCGAGAGTTTTCGTGAAAAGGCAATGAAAATCTAATTGCCTTTGCGTAACATTTTCGAGGGAGAAACATCCAGCGGGAAGAGAGAATACTGAATTTATTTTCTGCGCAAATAAAAATCCTTTTCACAAATATAAACTCAATGCAAAGAAAGAACCATCTCGTTTCAAACAAGGTGAACTCCTTCCGACCGCCGCTTAAAAGTAACAATCGAATTCTTTGGAACAAAAACTCGGGTTTCCATCGCAACAGAATTCTCATTCCCCTCGGGAATTCCGAAAGTGACTGTCCGTTTCGCAGTCATAAAAAACTCCCGAAACCTATATCCTCAATACTCATTACTCAAATTCCCCAAATGCCATATGCTTAGAGGGGAAATGCATACCCCTGACGCGTACGACAGATGCTCGCTGACGCGGACTGAATACGCTTAAAGGAATTCCGAAGATAGGATTTTTTCAGCGATCGTTTTTCAAAACTACGAAATGGGGAGTGCGTCTGAGAAATAGATTGGCAAAAAAGGCGTGGGTGAATACGGCGTGAAATTGCCGTGCTTCAGATCGACGTGATGCTGCAATCCGAATAATGGACCACCCTGATTCAGCCGAAGAAAACAATCTTATGAAAATGTAAAATATCGTGCATGCATGCGACTGTATTTCAGGCGAAATGGAGAATTAATAGTCTTATCGAGAAGAAAAAAATGAAAAACGATAAGAATACGAATTCAGTTACAATAAAAATTAAATATTTATGTAACAAGGCATTACATATCTACCATAATAGTATCGATTCTACAAAAAAGTTAAAGAAAATCACATTATAAGAAATTATATTCCGAGGAAAAAATAAAAATCACGGAAAGATATTGGACATTAAAAACAGAAGATTAAATGAGTCACTTACTAAATTTCTCTTGTTAAAGAGCCATTCATCCGTCATTCAAGAAGTCCGCATTATTTTACTACATTCATCGTAAAGGTTGCTCGTGCTAATGTATATTGATGAACAAAACGCGCAATATTTATTTCGAAACTGATTCAAAAATTAGATTTGTGGAATGGATACATTACAATCTTCTTTTTAATTGTATAAAAATTTTCGCCGAGGATCATCTTAATGTAGTGGATGAAAACTAATTAACGCTAAAAAATTATGTAATACAGTGGAAAGTGCTATCGAAACAGCTATTCGTGTACCTTTAAAGATGCGTTTCAATAGGAAAAGAAGTTGTGTTTTTGGACAGCTCAGGCGCATTCAGCTTTAGTGAAAGCGATTCGATTCTCGGTGTGATCCCATACTTGCAAAATGACCTCAGCTGTCGCAACACAATTCTGTTTCTGGAATGGCCTTTCGGCAGATTCTGCACACCGCTTCTTTTTCGGTTGGTTTGCGAAGGAAACAACGCTGATTCAAACCAAAACCACCGAGATTTCAGGATGGATCAACGCCTCAGAAGCTTAGGGCTAAAAAAATAAACGTAATCGTAAAGTAGAAAACTATAGATTTGAAATATTTTCAAATGTTCCTCGAAAAATAATGTAGTGGAACATATAAAGTACAGAAAAGTGGCGAACGGGGAGCGAGGCCAGCATTTGGAGGGCGAATTTATATTCGACGCGAGAATACGTGCAAGGGGTTGCTAGACATGTCATTTCAGCATGTCTACTTATTTATCTCGGCCTGAAGAATTTAGTTTTTCTCATAATGCTCCAACTTCTCATTCCAATGCCGAAAAATATTACCCTTTTCAAAGATCTTAAGAGTTCTAAAGTCGAAATTGTAGAGAATAAATAATAATAATAACAACAACAATAGTAATAAACGAGTACATGGTCTTCCTTACTTATTCCATTCAATTGGGAATATTTTATGAGCCGAGAACGTGTTTTTGTATGCTGTAGGAATATTAGTAACGGTATAGTAGAATTCACTTCTGCGTTATTACATAAGGTATAGTAAGTAGCATTGTAGAACTGTTGATATTGTTTCAATAGCATAGTACTTTTAGCTAAATATCTCTGAATGAGGTTAACGAAGAACGCTAGACAGGAATTTCGCTTAACCCCTCAAATGACTGTCAGCTTGTTAGTTGTCTATTTGCAGTAATAGAATAATAAACAAACTTAAATAACCTCCCCTAATTGAGCTGTGACTATTCTTCACATACAATTAATGAGAGTAGATGCACACCCTGCGTTTTGCTTTGTTTAATGGGATTTTAGACTATCAATACTCTGGGCCTTACGATCGCTTATAGTTGAAGAGATAAAATACTCTTGATAAATAAGCTTGATTTATAAAGTGGAAAATTATATTTTTGAGATAATTAAAGTATTTCAAGGAAAAATAGAAATCTATAAACATTATTTCAGTCTGAATCCAAGTGTTTTTTCCAACGCCTTGATAAATTGAGCTTTTGGCACAGGACAGAGGAAAATGTATCCTTCACACCACTCACATAATCGCAGTATCATTAGCTACTGAAGTATACTGAATTAAGGAATCTTAACAATCGTATGCTATGAAAAATTATAGGTTTTTCGTGTATTTTTACCTGTAGCATCGTTGGACAACAAAAGACAAAGTGGGAAGATAAGCAATTTTACACTCTAAGCGTTCGAGAAATTCATCGTAAAAGATGCAAGAATAAATAGCTTTCTTACTCTACATCATGTGACGTTAATTTTAGAGGACGATTTTTCACCATCCAGTTTTTCTAGTTAGCTCGAAACTTCACTTGAAGTCCTCTTCTTGAAAATTTCAATTTATCGACAGAGATCGGCAACAGCGAGTTTTCAACTTAAAAATGAAATAAAGGAATGGAACCATCGATGTTTTACAACTGACAGAGGGTTTTAAGTCTTTAAACAAAAGTTTCTCATGCTTCTTTTTGAACTTCTATTCCGGCCATTCTCAGCCATTTCCACATGCATTCGACGGCAAGAAAAGGCTGTATTTAGAGGCCTATCGTTGTCGTAAAAACCAGGCTCACCTGCGAAGGGGAGGTTTTTATGATGCGGTGAATTCAGAGATTGAGATGGACCCTAAAAATATTACGACTCAACTGCTGCAAAACGAGATTTCATGGACGTAATAAATATTGATATATTTTGAATCGACGGAATATAGACGCGGAGGTTCGGCGGGCAAATGATTAACACGTTCATCAGCGAGTATTAAATTCATTTATTGGTACTAGTAAAGGCCTGATAACTGATTTCCTACCGATAACGATATCGAAATCGAAACTTCGCAAAAAAAGATTCGTTATCTGGGTAGTTCCATGGGGACGAAAATAAAACATTACGCTAATTATTTAGAAGATAGCTGAAGAAACTTCAACCTGTTTTGGAACATATTGCCTAAGCATATTATTATCTAAACTACCTACTTAATTTTTCAACAGAATAAAGGAAAATCTTATCGCAATTTAGGTGGAGCGAGAAATTTCGTTATAACTGCGATTGGATAAAGAGATTAAAATTACACAAAATGTTTGCACGCCAAAAGAGTTAAGTGTTACGTATTTGTTAATGGATGTTGGTGTATTGTAGTCGTGTTTTAATCATGAGTTTGTGATAATGATTCACAAAATGATACGATTTTAAAAATTAACGATAAGGACCTATCGATATTGATGACAAAGCTTATAATGACATATTTTATTTCCTACTACTATGTAGGTATATTATGAATAGTAAGATTTAATGCCGTAATCTTAGTAGATATTTTTGGGACTCTGTAAATTATGTAATGTTTCCAGCACAATTCCGCCAAAATATAACATACATAACAATAATAATATCAAAGCAACTGGAATAAAAGAAGAACGGTGAAACAGATACGACTATTTCAAATGACTACAGCGAAGAAAAATGCTAGATAAATCCGGCAATTTAAACTTGATTAACTCTCTATAATCAATAGAGCCAACTAGATTAGAGCGCCGAAGATAGAGAAAAGAGTGAGCTAAGGTTCCTTTACAAGAAAAGAAATCACGCAAAGGCGTATGGACGGGGGCTTTTGTAGTGAAAGATGGGATATGAAAGAGTGGGTGCAGAATACAAACGATGGAGGGGAAATTGAGAAGGGAGATGACGACAAAAGGTGGGCAGATAAGAGTGAGACGCCTCTAGAATACCCGAAGCAACGGATCTACAACAGATCGCGTGAAATATAATCCGTTTAAACGCTACTATACTTGCAGGTCCATACACACACAGTAAAAATAGGGCCTGTGGAATTTTCTCTTCCCTGCCTCAACCGAAAATTGTTTCTATTATTCTTCCCTACCTGGTAAAAATTGCTGCATTGTAGAGTGAAAAATAAACAAAAAACAAAGGATTCTGGTGTTTGTTCAGTGAAAAACTTTCACAGAAGCGGGAAATTTTACTAAATACACGTATAGGTATTACCAGCATATTTTAGAAGAAAAACTTAAGTTATGATCCCAAAGAAGGAATTTCGATGGAACCGAGAATCGAACCTGGGATCGCCGGTCTCTGAGGCCACATGATAAGATGTACTCCCCTTTGGTTAAATGGAACCAAATGCCGTGGACACCGGGTTCGATTCCCGGTTCTCATCGGACTTTATCCGGAGATTTTTCCTGGGTGCACGCCATCTCGTTCTACACTATTACACCAATTTCCTTGTTTAAAATAATGTAAAATGAGAATATTTATTACACATCTTACATTTCGTTGAAGTCCCTACAGCTAATAATCTCAAATAGTTTTGCTAAGTGTCTCTCTGTCTGCTATGAATAGAAATGCACTATCCTTTATATAATTAGCGGAGTTTTGTTTTGGAAACGGTTTGATATAGAGATTCTAGACAAGTTGCATTGTATTTCTACGCATTAGAAATCCCTATGAAAACTATTCCCACTACCGAGATTCTCTATCCTACCGGTTTCGGGCTACAGAAGGCACCGAATGTCCGAATTTTCTCACAGGGATACATTACGCGAATTTTCGAATATTATTTAAGACAGTAGGATAGAGAATTCACGGAGGCCAGACATGATGCGGTCTTCTATATTGTCAGCAGAAGAAAGGTCACAAAATGAACGTGGGTTTGACGCCAGGAGGGTGCAAAATTCTCCCCTTTACAATATATTGCGGCGATTTAAAAACATTTTTTGAATCGCTTCCCGGTAATAGACAAAGAGAAAACCCGGCAGGTAAACAGATTCCACTGTAAAATTTCATATACGCAATTCACCGCTTCCCTGATGATCCTTGGTTCGAGGTCAGAGCGCCATTTTGCATTCTACCATATATTTTAATGCCGATGCATGTCCGCCATATTGTTTTAACCGCAATGCATCATGGACGTGTTTACATTCGTGATGGATTGCGATTAAACATCATTGTAAGATTTAAAGTCAAGGCGATGGTTGAACTACGTCAATCAAAACTATAAATACCACGGAAGACATGCATGCGAATTAAATACGGTTCGTTACAGAGAATGGGTATACTATATATTTAACGTAAAATATCAAACCAGGCTTCATTATTTGCTTGAAATATCTTTCTCAATCCTAGCGACTGGTAATAAACCTGTAAATTGCGAAAACTTTATGTGAATCTATCACGTTCCGTATATGTATGTACATAAAAAGACTGAATTCCATAAGTAAACATATTGTGGTCACTGGTTTCAGAGTGTTTTTCCTCGAGTTAATTTTCGTTTCCGTCGCATAAGTTACATTTTCTATCTTTCGTTTTGTTCGGAGTCCAGTTTGATGCATATAATATGGCATTTATCACTGTTCTTTGCCCAACGGGCAGTTCAGCTCGTATACCTGAATCTTATTTCAGGTTGGTGCAGGGATTGGCAGTTAGATTTGAACGAAAAGAAGTGCGTAGCCATGAATTTTACACGTTCCACTAATGTTTCTCGCATACCGTATAATCTTTCAGGATATCCGTTGCAGTTCGTGAAGTTTCATAAATATCTTGATATTACGCTCAGTAGTAATTTTTCCTTTAAAGAGCATATTCAAAACGTAGTAGGTAAAGCAAATACAATGCAAAGTTTAGCTAGTAGAATCCCAAGGGGTTGCTCATGGAGAGTAAAAGATATAGGGTACTTCTCCCTGATTTGACCTCTCCTTGAGTATTGCTGTGCGATTTGGGATTCGCACGAAGTGGGATTAACTTCCAGCCTTGAGATGGTTCAACGTAGGGCAGCTAGATTTGTTAAGGGAGATTACAGTTTTGACAGCAGTGTTTCAGCTATGATAGAATCCCTCGGTTGGGATTCGCTTAGTGATAGAAGACTTGATTACCGTAGGAAGCTTTTTAATAAATTTATCACTACAGATCTCGGGGAGGAGATAGTTGATATTGTTATACCAGTTAGTAGCATACGTGATCTTCGAGACAAAACGACGAAGCGTTACAGGGAAATAGTTGCTTGGAAATATAGTTATTTCTGGTTATTTTTTCCACGAAATATTAGAGAAGCCAACAGCAGTCAAAGGTAGATAGGGTTTTCGGTGTTTCACACCCCCTGCCATGCGCCAGTGGCGGTTAGCAGGGTCTTTATGTAAATGTAAATGTAAAATTAGTAAATCTGACGCTCCAGCGAAACATGTAACTCTATTTATGTGTCACGTTTGTATTCACCATTATTTAGTAAAGCGCTGAGGATTCGCATCGTACTAATCTCACCTTACATATTTAATCCTTCAAAGTCATTGGACACAATCAATCAATAAAAAACTAATAGTCTCAATTGCACCAAAATCTTTATTTGTGAGATTACGATCGAATGAAAATATTAATGATCATATGAATGTTGCAATTGTAATCGATACGTAAACTCTCAATTATATTAACTACAGCGAATTAAGAGCAGACAAATTAAAATTAATTTACGAGACACAGATGGAAAATGACTGATCAATCGCCAAGTAATAAATATGAATGGCAATTCAGATGTGACACCATCTTTCACATTCTAAAGCAAAAGGGGCATTTGAATTTTTAAATAAGTAACAAATACAATTTAATTCTAGTTATCTTTATTTCTAGGAAACACACAGACAAAGGAATTGAGATAAAAATGTTTTTTTTGTAATTTAGTCCCACCAAAATATACAGCTTAAGATGCGTCACTATTTTGAAGTTGCGTCTGTTTATTTCAACAATCGTCGTTTGGCGAAGTATTTATTTGGTAAGTAACCACTTTTGGAGCGGCGTTCAACCTGTCGCGAATATAAGCAATGGGTCTGCAATGCAACGCGAATATAAGCAATTGTGCTGATATGACCAACTTTCATGTGAGAGAATTAACGCGTTCGAAACAGGGAGGCAAACAAGGAATAGAAAATAAGAGCAGTAAACATAGAGGCAAATGAAGAGGCTCTCAGGCGGAACTCCGACATATATCTTTAGTAATACTCTTTTCGCCCTAGCGACCATTATTGGCTTCAGTTTCTTTTGGTTTCCTCGGAAACTAAATGAATGCCTACGTAATTGAATTACATGCATTAAAACCAAGTTATGGCATGATGCTGAGATCAACTTTCATATAATTCGGTTTCGAATGTATTTCATTTCTCATTCTTCTTCAGAGTGATCTTCTTCCATCATATCTTCCTTCTAATCCCATGTTTCTCCTTCTTCTTTGTGATTAAAGCTATCACATGTCCCCTCCATAATATTTAGTCCTTTCGCCACTTCCTTGTTTTCCTGCTGTGGGCTACTTTTTTTACACGCATTCTTACGCACTTCTTTCTTTCAACGGCAGAGGACACGCCCGTATGAAGACGCCTTACCTTTCTCCAACAGTGGCGTTTGCGCGGAAAGAACAAATCAAATGCGAATTCAAATGAGATTATGGTAAGATTGGATTATACCAAAAGTGCATCTCTTTGAAATAAAGGATAAAGTCAAAGAGATATTCCTTCTCAAATAACGTCGCACATCCTGAAGCTGAAGAGAAAATGAAATATTTCTATACACTATCATTTTAGAATAAGTTAATTTTAAGGTAATATGTAATGTATAATTATTGACGCTCTTTGTAAATTGATGTTATGTAAATACTCGTACTCTGTATTTGTAGTGTATGTTCGTTCTAGTTACTTGTTAAATTCAAATGGTGTTTGCGGTAGTTGAAGATGTTTTCATTATATTTTCGTTTCTTATTATACTAATTAATCTTTTTCGCATTATAGCTGATTAAATTTTACATTAGTTCGTGAAATATCGTAGTAAATGCACGGGATTTAAAATATGTATGCTTTGTACTTGTAAGCGTAGAAATATTGTTTGTGTTATTGTAGACGTCGCCTAGTGACTAAGAGCGGCGTTACTGTACATAACAATAAAAGGCAAGGGAAAGCAGGCATGTGCTGAGGGGAGGCACGTGGTAAGGATATAATTCGGATTAAGGATTTGAGGGAAATTGCTGGGGGAAGAAAGGGGGGCGTGAATCTCTGGGCTATCGCGGAAAGGAGCTGATCCGTACCATCAGATGGCAGTTTAATCGGATGATAGCGGGATTAGAAAGAGGGGAGACCAAATATAGAAGACGCGGTTTGTCACATATTTTGAGAGACTCTTCATGATTTTTCCTTTATACACCATTAAATCTGAGGATCAAAGGCAAATGACAAAAGGAATGCATATAAAAGATTATGAAAATGCGAAATTCGGGATATTTCACGAGACTCGGAAGAGGCTTACACAATTTCCGATCTTATGATTCACAGGAGTACTTCATCGATAACCAAATATTGTTTCCTTTGAATTTTCAATTCCATGGGGAAACTCTACGCATATTTAATCTTATACAAGCCTAAAAGTATTTATTTATTATTTGCTGCGGTTTGACTTGCTTCAGATGGCAAACTCTCGCAACATTTGTAACACAAACGCATTCCACGATTCCTGGCAATAAAAGTCTCAAAATTAATTAACATTCCAAAATATATGCTTAAAACCAGTATTAGAACATGCAAGCTTAATGTATAGAGCATCCCCCTTATTCTACCACATTTACACCACTAATTACAGTTACTACAAGGTCACAGTTCCTTTGGGAAGCTATATGTCACTTCATCAAACACCACGTTTTTACATCACATACTTACAGCATCTCAATTACAAAAATTTACCGTTTCACTCCACTATTTTAACTCCAACATCCACTTCTTAATCAATGCTACGAATAAATAAAATATTTGTATCTCAGTTTAAAACAATTTTAGTCAATTCACTGAATATAAAACTGCCTAGCGTAAGGTTAAAAACTCAAAATCCTCATGAAAAGATAAATTTATGGTGGAAAAAGCGGGAGTTTTTGACAGATGTTTCCCTGTAATTAAGAATGCTTAGCAGGAAAGTCGTATGAACAGATGCGTATTCTCTTATTTAGATCGTTTTAAATACGTATAAGTCTCATTTTTACGATGGAAGAAGGACTTGGTGTAACTCAAGTTATGCATAAAGCGGAAATTTCTGCGCTCATTTTAAAAGTACATCGACGGATTTGTCTTTAGAGTTGTGCGAAGTCGAAGTAGCGGAAAAGGTTGTTTTCCCCACAGTCAGTCAATTCTAACATTTATAGCAAGTGATAATTATCGTATTAATTATTATATTAAGTTAAATCTCTGTAATTATTGCGTACTGTGAATTTTTAAGCATTTCTCAACGTTATTTTGAAATATGGAGAGGAATAAAATAAAAGAAATAAATAAAATTCTACGTGAATAATGCTGCAACTCCTCTAACAGCGGCGGGAATAAATGAGTAATATTAATATTGAGCCGTCCTGGACTCCTAAACTTAAACAAGTGTCGGAAATCACTAGTCGACTTTAAGAAATCCCTTTGTAGAGCAACTAGCTGAGGATATCGACAATGAGGCGTAGTTACAATAAACTGTCAGAATAAGCATAAAAACTAATATTATTCATCAAAAGACAATATGAGATACAATACAATACAATACCAAGGGACAATAGATTTGTTCAACGACGGATGGCACCAGATAACGTCTATTGAAAAGTAGCGAAAGCTCGTTGTCGCACACACACTGCTCAACACATGTATCACAGCTTTCTCTTCGCGGCTCTCCACTCAAAAACATCACGTGACACGCCAAGACTCTCCTTCCACCTTCGCGTCGGGGGGCAGCGAGGCAAGCTCGTAGTTGCTGGCTGGCGGACGGACCAATTCTACCCAATACCGGCAGTGTTTCCGCAAATACAAAAAGTGCACCCTGAATTTTTGTATTAATACACCCTTGGGTATAAATACCCAACAAGGATCGGAGCCACACTCCGCCACCGCAGCCACCAAAGTCACAAAAGTCACTCATATCACAAGTCACTCATATCACTCACATCACGAGCGTCACGATCGGCACGAGATTATCGTCAAAAACGGCACAATATATAATCGACAGCAAGGTCTCTTATGTTCAGTAAGGAGCACATCCAAGGGCCCTTCTATTATGGTTCCTCTCACGAAATGATAGTTTAAAATGCGAGGGTGGAAATGAGAAACTCAGGATTAAAGCAAAGATCCTTATGCCGGAAATAGCGTTGGTTTATATCATACTACCTCTTGCGCATGCGCAACAATATCTTCCACTTTCGAAGCATTCTGGCGGTCCTTTGTCGACCGATCGATCGTAGGTGCTTTCGCTCCATTCCTCATTCTAAAATATCTGTTCCCTCTTTTTCTTCATATGCATCTTTTTAATTATTTATACGCTTCGGCTCCAAAACGGTCGCATAGGAAAAAACCATTGACTCAACCGTTGTGGATTTTATTTCTTTCGCAAATAAGAAAGAACAGTTGTGCAAAGTCGAAACATAAACCAAATGAAGGAGAATTGAATGAATATACTTATTTTGGACGCAGAATATTGTTTTCTCTTCGAAAATGCAATATAGTTTAAGATGTAAAAATCTGAGCGATTTTGAGATTTTAAAAAGCCCTTGCGATTGATGAATCCGAGTAGATTGAATTGCCTTTTAGGATACATTGGGAACTGAGAGACAACTGAAATATGAATTGGATTGACTATAATAGATTGTGTGTCTATTGCTCTATATATATATTGCCTAATGAACGTATATAGTTTCTAAGACGGCATTACAAGTCATAATGAAGCACATACCAATCATCGTTGTAATCTCAGAACAATATACAGGTATTTCTTATGTCTAAAAGAGAAACTTCTTTCCCGCTTTTAAAAAGCGGTTAGTTTTTCATCGTTCCGCTCTTTTCTTTCCGTCTGCTGAAAATCCCCAATTAAGAAAAAGATGCAAAAAACGTCGGAATTCCCAAATTATTTCGATTGCTCTCTTTTTTTCGTACTCTGGAGGCAATAGTACCGCGACTGAATTTAACAACGAATTCGGTTCGAATTTCCCTTCATTCCCAGAGGAATGCCACTTAAGGATACAAAAACCTCTCCATAAAGGAGAACTACGTTCTTAATGTTTCAACAGGAAGTTTGCATTTTGGCTCTCAAATTAACGCTGAATCTCGCAGCTTATCATTTCGCGTAGTAAAACATCAGACAAAGAAATCTGTTTTCCTCTAAAAGATTCCTTGGCGAAGGCACTGTCACGGCATAGTAATAACGATGCTCAATTTAAAAAAGTGCCGCCTGGAGAAAAAACAATCGCAGCAAAAAAGGATGTCCCCCAAGGGACAGCGGTGGCGTCCGAATTGATCGCAAGAAACAAATGAAAGCGCACGCAAAGCAAAGAAACAAAAGGCTATTGGAAAATAGGGGAAAAAGGATAAAAGCGCAATTCGGCGAAAACTCTGTTTTCGGATGCTTTTTCGATTATTTTGGCGGATGAGAATTAAACTCGGAAGATAATGAAAGGGTTTTACCGTCGAATATTTTATATTAACTATTAAATTCATTCGCTCGGGTAACAAATGGAATTTTTTTAGATTGTAACAGTCTAACATTATAAAAATTGTTAAAACTTAAAAACTTTGCTATGACCGTTTCGTCAAAACTGAATTGTTTTCTATAGAGTCTTATACAATAAATACCGTTTTGAATATAATTATATCTTGATATCCATCCGATGTCGGTAACTTCCGTAAGAGGTAGGAGGAACTTTTGAAAATTAATTTCACTCACCTTCCTACGATATAGAATTAGAAAACTTAGAA
Source organism: Pachydiplax longipennis (assembly GCA_036926295.1). Taxonomy (NCBI): domain Eukaryota; kingdom Metazoa; phylum Arthropoda; class Insecta; order Odonata; family Libellulidae; genus Pachydiplax; species Pachydiplax longipennis. Next base: position 72,554,663 of record JAVFKF010000002.1, on the reverse strand, counting down.
ATCCGTTTAAATTCGAAAAGACGCATCCATAGTTTTTTGCCCAAAGTACCATGGGTTCGGCTCTGGACTGCTTGAAAATACTCTCATATGAAAGGTAAGTTCATTTTAATCGAATACAGACTTGATTTCCTTCGTAAAATTAAATCAGAACTAATAATTCTACGGAATCGAGAAAAGTACTAAGTGAAAGAAAGTTTATCCTTATTTTGGTTGTGCAATATAATTTTAGATTCGAAATTGCGAGAATTCGGATGGTAAATGCGAAATTTTGTACAATTTAGTGGTCATAAACAAGTATTCCCCTAAACGAGTATTGTGATTCGACTCTCTTATGATCAGTTATGGGAAAGATAAGCCATACCTTTCTAATATCCCGTTGTGATTATTAAATTTATTCTGATTATGATTCAAACTCTTTTGTTCTATTCATTTTAGATACATTTTATTCAGTTCGCGAGAAGTATAAATTACGATACACGCATGAAAACGCTTTAAGAGAAATATTACCGTTACGCTTTAATTTAAGTTTATCATTGTGCATTTACCGACCGCGGTGGCGGAGTGGTTAGCGTGCTATCACTCCAACACCGTGGTCCCTGGTTCGAACCCCGGCTAGACGGATTTTTCTGGTTAGGGAATGGCCGTGTCTGTTCGTCAATAATTATTAAAATGGATGTAATTGGGTAATATAATATCTGTTTTCATTAAACGATTATTATGCTAATATGACTCAACTTTTAAGAGGGTCAGAAGCAAATTCGAGGTATTTTTTTATTCCGACATAGTGTCCTTCTAATAAAAAGCATAAACATATTTCAAGTAAGGTTGAGATACTTCTTAATGTAAAACGGAGATATGGATAACATGATCCGAAAAACAACTCATTTTCATAGACAACCTCTGAGTGAGCAAATATATCGGGCTAATGATAATATACAACTGAGAGAAGTAAATTAATGAGAATTTAGATTACATAAAATCCTCTAGACATTTTGTAACCGAAGATCACTCTTAAAGTATAATATAGTCGAGAGGCATGCTTTTCAATGGACGAAAATTCATCATCTTCTTCAATTTGACAACGGAAGGAATATTGAATTCCAAAATGATATCCTTACTTAGGGTGATTGTTATGCATAAATTCAGGGAAAAGCAGAAAATAAATTTATAAAACAGTTCCTGCAAAATTAATAATTAAGGATAGACGTCTCCACGAAGTGAGGAAAATGTTCTCATGAAATGCGAATTCTTTATACAGAAGATCATAAACATGTTGACAATCCTCGGCAAAAATGTGCAAGAATAACTATTGTGATATTTTGAAGATGCCAAACTATGCGATGCCATAGATAAATTTGAACAATAGTAGGGTTTAAAGAGTAAAATTCGGCAAAACTAAAGAACGAAATTGGCAAACATCGAACGAGATGTAAATCGAAATAACTTGATCGGATGGATGCATTTCATCGAAGTCTAAAAGAGTCAAAAACTTGTATTCCCTTTCCACCACAAACAGCATTATTATTCAACGACGCCCTGGAATTCTCTGAAAACTTTTCAGGCAAACCGAGTTTTCTGAAAACTCATGATGTTGTGGTACATCACATAAAATAAACTGAATACCGCAGAAAATAGAATTCGAAATAATTTTGAAGAACAATACCGTAGAATACAGCGAAAACTGCTCTTGACTTGAATATTCTACACAAGTATTTCACTCATGAAATATAAAGTATAGCAAATGGGCGTTCATGTAACATTTATCCATTTTATGTGTGTGAGTACAATAAATGTGTTCATCGGGAATTCCCAATCCGACGTCAGATAGAGGCCAAGGGTTCCTCTATTCAGAGCTTCCGGTCAAATCCCACTTTTTCCTATTAAAAGACGATATATTGAAAATCTTTAAAAAAAAATTACTTCCATGATTTTTGACAACGTGTTGTCATCTTCAGTTACCTAAATAGCCACTATGAAATTTTACAATTCATCTTAATTTTATATTCAATATTGTGTGTGTTTCCAGTTCATAACCGCTCTTGTCCAACGGTAAGCGTTGCTTCTCGCCACACGGTCTGCCCACATCCATTCTGAGCAGACCTCATGAGGCATCCCTTCAAATTTGATTGGTTCTTGTGCAAAAGAATAATACATTACCTTTGTTTTTTGTTAAGTTTACCCTGAGTCCTATTTTCTGTGCTGCTTTGTTCAGTTCTTGAAGTCTTGAAGCTAGATCTTCTCCGTTGGTTGCGAAGAGTATTATATCATCTGCAAAGCGCAGATGACTGATGTGTTCCCCATTAATCCGCAGACCTTTCTGCTCCCAGTCCAAGGTTTTAAAAACTTCCTCCAAAACAGCTGTGAAAAGAATTGGGGAAAGGCAATCTCCTTGTTTAACTCCCTTCTCAATCTTGAATTCTTCAGTAACTTCGTGTAGCATTACTGAGGCTGTGGCATTTTTATGAATGCTGCGTAGGAGACGGATGTACTCTGCATCTACTCCTTGTTTTTCCAGAGCTTCTAGTGTAGAGGAGGTACTTACCGAGTCGAAGGCCTGAGCATAGTCCACAAAGCATAGTACTAGTGGCATCTCATATTCATTCGTCCTGCTGATTATTTCTTGTAGTGTGTGGATGTGGTCCATAGTACTGAAGACCTTTCGGAATCCTGCTTGCTCTCTAGGCTGGGCAGATGATAGAATAATCTTTATCCGTTAAGCTATTATCCTCATGAATGTGGATAATGTGTAATGTGGTAATGGTGTGGAATGTGGTAATGTGAATGTTTCATAATGGAGGCCTACCACAAAGTCAAGGCCAACATAGTAAATTCTCATGAATGTTTTGTAAGCAACAGGAAGAAGACTGATGGGGCGGTAATTCTTCATCTCTTCGTTGCTTCCTCTCTTGTGCAAAAGTTTCATTTCGGGGCACGTATACAATAAATGCCAATGAAACCTTAAAGGAAATAGCAGACGATATCATCAGACCAGATCATGGATGCCTAGACTAAGTGGACTAGACAGTACCGTCTAGTTTAACAGAGAGCCGTATCTTTCCATTAAAACCGTCAGATCATTCTACTTTTCTCAATTAAGATATCATATGGTCTGATAGCCATTTTTCGAGCTTTAAAGGCTTATGTTTCGCAATGGAAGGTCTTTCTGTTGGAAGGAAAGAAGTGAAGATGACCAAAGGACATTGAGGACGCCAAGGAAATGCGATATAAAATGCAATATAAAATGACACAATGTCATACGGATGCTGACTAATATTTTCGAAAAGAATCGTGGTAAATTTCCTCAAAAATAATAAAAAAGGCACAAATGAAACCGACTACGCATGTAAGTTGTTCATTCGTATTCTCGAAATCTGTAACAGTCAGTTTAGTGAATGATTTCTCATGTCATCTTTTCAGGGATTAAAAAAAACCTCTTAGGAAGAATCCTCGTACCCGAATTGCAGGGGCACCACGACTCCGCTATCCTAATAGAATACTTTCGGTTATCTTTCTCGGAAAAGATGCATTCTTGCATCAACTGTTTATTAGTATCCATTTCTCTGATCTTCCTCGTAGTATCAGAACTTTCTATGTAACTAGAACGCATAATAACGGTTATATGTTCTATGAACGACCTCTCTCCGAATTTATTAAGTAAATTAAGTCTTTCATTGAAACATATTTCTTCTAAAGGTTCCCCATTTGCTTACTGAAGCATTGGAGTAACGATTTATCATGATATTCCTTAAAAAAAATTCGCAATGGGAATTGGTTCGCTTTTATAAGAGCTAAGTATCCTTAGAGCTAATCTAGAACCACAGACAAGAAAATGATTCACTTCGTCGGATGAAGGGCACGCCGAGATCAATTGAAGGGAATCTGGTCTGAGAATTCCAAGAGATATTCTTGGGCCTGAAATTCCTCCAAGAGCTTGGGGATGTACTTCCCAAATCAATACTCGCACCAAATTGAAATACAGAGCAATTAAATCATTTTAAAGGAGGGATAGGTCAATTTGAGATACCATAAACTGATTACATTCTTATTATCGTCCACTTAACCCGGATATGGAAAATTTACGAGGGAAATTCTATTTTAGAGTGAAAAAGCAAGCTATAAATTCATTCCGTATTTGAGAGAAAATTCAATCAAAATCGTAGGTTTTCTATGGTTAGGGTCAGTTAATGTTGTCAATTAAAGTTGACGTACCTAGACTTGAGTATATAAAAGTAATTTACGATAAGAAAATGTGTTGAAATAGGAAAATACAGGGTTTCCAACGATGCAGAGTATTACTTTTCAAATTAACTTTAACATTCATAAATTCCTGATTTACCGGAATAAACCACATTGAAGTCCTTGAAAGAAAGGATATTGCGATTGCTTGACAAATTCACGTTTGCAGAGGACATAATCGGTGAGAAGTTCATACAAAATAAGGGAAACATGCTAAAAGAAGTGGTTTTGAGAAACCAATCTTTCCGTTTAAAGAAGAACGCTCGCAACCTCTCCCATTTAATTTTGATATCCAAGAGAAAAGGTCGTTATCCAAATTTAACAGAATGAGGAGGATTTCCACTAAACATATATGCTTTGTAATCAAGATTTCTGGTTAAATACGAAAGTATGCAAGTAAATGCATTAAATATATCTGATAAAATATTGATCCCAAAAGTTTGTTCCACCTCTTCATCATAAAGCCGTGCAGTGAAAATAAGTAAACCGCATCGGAAAATAAACCAAACTGGACGCTTTTGGACCTATACAAAAACGAACAGTTAAAGAATATAAGATTCTCATTTATCAACAGAATTTCCTACAATTTAGTTACAATAATAATACCACCATTTTCACTTCCTCTTACCACAAGCACGACATAGAAGTAAATCATTCATATATTTTCAATATCTTGCACCGAAAGATAAATAAAAAGTTCCAGTCATGAAAGCGGAAACAAACCATTTTTGAAAAAAAAATAATTACTCCTTCAAGTTGCCTTTCGTCTTAATTAATTTACTGATTTAGAGGAAGAATGTTATGATGACATTCCCTGAAACAAATTAAGAAGAATTTGCACCAAATATCGCTTTTTATTTTGTAGCGAATACTTTACCGCTACAATAATATACGAAAGTATTCTTTTTTAGTTCCCTAACAAACATCTGTTTTTGGACCATCACAGGAGACACGTCAACAAACACATAGCACCGTTCTCTGACCAGCCGGGATTCGAAGCGAAGACCTCGGCTTTGGAGTGCTAATCATTCTGACACCGCGGTCGATAATAATAAAACTTCTTAATTTCGGCAAATCCATTGACGCATTTAAATTGATAGTTTATGTAGGTGATAAGAAATGCTAGGACGGAAGAAGGGAAGCAAAAGAAGAAAGGGAGATGAGAATGCTAGGACGGAAGAAGGGAAGCAAAAGAAGAAAGGGAGATGAGAATGCTAGGACGGAAGAAGGGAAGCAAAAGAAGAAAGGGAGATGAGAATGCTAGGACGGAAGAAGGGAAGCAAAAGAAGAAAGGGAGATGAGAATGCTAGGACGGAAGAAGGGAAGCAAAAGAAGAAAGGGAGATGAGAATGCTAGGACGGAAGAAGGGAAGCAAAAGAAGAAAGGGAGATGAGAATGCTAGGACGGAAGAAGGGAAGCAAAAGAGGGGGGTTGCTAGGCGACCGTCCTTCTTCAATTGTTTTATCTCACTCATTTTCGAAGATGTGATTATTTCCTCTTTTTATCACTTAACTTAGAAAGAAGGTGCCAACGTATGCAGTGCCATAACATATTAAAACATGTGTTTTGATTCAGAATAATGGGATTCTGTTCGCTGACCATCAACATATAGAGATGAGCAATTTCACTGTTTACCAGAATCGATGGGAATTATGATGGCATCTGACAGAGCAGCAAGAATTTCTGATTTTTTAAGGCAATCGTCATTAAAATTATGCAACTTGAGGTACATTATTTATTTAACAGATTTTTGATACCTAAGCAGACCATTAATTTAGCAGCACATTGCGTGTTCTGTTAGCTCTCTCTTAAAGTTTTGAACATCTCAAGCATTTACGGGATTCATACTTCTATCTTATTATTCTAAAGTTTATATATGAATTGAATGGCGATCGGTTTTCGTTATTATTATCTTTAGTAAGTAGTAGTTCATATTGACTTTCAAAGGAAATAGCAACACAAGAAGTTATATGCTATTTACAAATGCCATTTCAATCACAATCTTCAGCCAATTTTGTCGCTTTGTATTTTTTTATTCTTGTGAATTAGCTCGTTAGATTACCATTTAACTTGATGACGACTGAATTGGTGATGAGTGACATCTTCCAGATACAAATTTGCCTCAAATTGCGTACATTTTCATTTGATAATTGTTAAGGTTTAGTTTGGATAGACGAGAAGCAATTTTCTCTTCACCAAAAGATAATAATCAAGACAAGAGGGCAGTCTTTTCAAAGCTTCATTGTGGCATTAATTATATTTTTAATAGTATTGATTGTCAGGATATTTTTAGCCCTATGATCTCTATATGTTTGTCACCAGATTTAGAAACAAAATTTTTTCTCACTTCGACAAAAAAGTAGAATAATGATGATTTGGTTAAAGCGTGGGCATTGCGACGGAAATCAAACTTTCAAAATGAGCATTAAGTATTTCCTTGGAACATTTCGTGTGATTAGATTCTACCATTCAGTGCGCAACGATCAAATTTCTTAGGCAAGTACATGTCAAAGAATGAATCTATACAGAAGAAGAATAAAAGACAAGATACAAATTACAAAAACAAAAATTGAACATGAAAAAGTAACGACTTGCAAAGCTCGCATTAGTTAGGAAAAGTACAGCAAATGGATGAAAAAGAAAACGCAAAAATATATCTCCACGTCTAAAAATTTACAATAATGAATAGCAAGCGAATGTTAACTATAAGCTATCACGGATGTTTAAAAATAAGAGAATGATAATGGAAGTACGTTAAAAGAAAACCTTTCACAGTCGATAAAGCAATGTAAGCCAAAATAGTAGAAGTTTATATGCGATTAATATTGATGAATGTTTCACATATTTCAGAAACCTTTCGAGATTTGGATTCGAAATCTATGAACGACAATAAGAATACAATCCGTTATTAAAATCCTTTTGTTATGGTATCAGTCTTGAATTAATTCTACGATTCTTTCTAATTTAATCCCGCGAATAAACCTGCAAGCGAGACGAATAAACAGTTATAATTATTTCTGTTCGGAACTATTAATTCTAGAATTTGAATAGAGTCGAACCAGAAGCCGTTCATGAAAATGTCAATCAAAAGACAGTATTATGAACATTATATGCACAGAGAAGATATTAAAAAGTATGAAAAGGTTTGGCTCTCTGAGAACATTTGACGTATTTTATAGAGTGTGAAAAGTGTAGGAAGCTAAAAGAATAGGAAGAGCCAAACGCCTTTAATACAAACAAATCATCGTGAAACCCAACTAAAATACCGACAAATGAAACATTAATCAAAGAGAGGAGGACTTGTTGCGCTCAGTGGACATTTTCTTCAAACAAACAGATGAAAGAAGGAAATAGCTTGTATTCCGGAGGCTTTTTAGTAATCAGGAGACGCCGTCGTCATGGAAACGGCTTAATCTCGCTTATTGAGATTGATCGTCGACGAGAAGGGTGGATGCATTCCTTTTGTCCCTCTGACGCCCGTTTAAGACGCTATCCCATATCCTTTTATAGTAAACACATGGTTAAAACCCACTTATAAGGCGGTCCCCACGTGCAATACCATAGCCAATGTTACGCCTCAGTAGAGAGACCGTTTCCTCTAATTGTGTATCTGTTGAAACTACTTCATTGCAAAAGGACCGAAATTAAGTAACAAAAGTGTTTGCCTGAAAATCAGGGAATTCTAAAAAACACAAGAAAGCAACCATTACTGCTCAACTAACGCTCGTGAACTTTACAGAGAACACTACAGCTGTGGCAAATTAACCAACTACAGAAGATTCCTTTTCATTTTTAAGGTGCAAAGCACTTCAAATGAAAGAGCGAAAAACCCTTCCCTTTTGCAAAATGCTATAAATATTACAATGTTTACAACACTTGAGAAAGCGGACTTCATTCTACATGATGCTATGTTATACACACTCGTTTTGACGTCAGATAATGAGAAAGCAAGTGATTGCGAAAAAATGAAGAGGAGAGAAAAGGTGAAGGGGAGAGCATTCATTGGACAATATTGGAGTGCCATTTCGATAAGAAGCCAAAAAAGCCAATGCGACGAAACTCTCCTAGAAATAGACGAATGGTGCTCATGTTTCTGAAGATTAGCATAAATATTGTGCTTTAACGAAGCCTTAAAATGAAAGCCAATAAGAGTATAATTACTCTAAGCAGTAGCTGAATCTCGCAGAAATACATTTTCCACAATAAATGCTCGTCTAAGAAGGGTCCACGAATACATCTTCTCAAATGCAGTGAAAGCCCACCAGAAACCATGAAAATAATTGCATGATAAATATAAATCGAGGAGAGAATATACTATTTAAATTATACGAGTAAAAAGAGTCGTTTGAATCAAATGTAGAATTTTTGGATAAGAGTTGGTTGAAGTAATAGCGGAACAAACGAATTTAAGAGAAACTCAACAGCTTTTGGGGTATTTCATGACAATAGAAGAAATAAAAAATAAACCGCAGAGGTTGCTGGTTTTTGAGAGGTTTATTTTTTTAAAATTAGGAAGTCTTTTATTTCTTCCATCGAGTTTTTGCTTTAAAATCTCCAACTCTACCTCAACAGTTTACCCTTGACTAATTAGCACTTCACCAAAGGTTAACACGCAGAGTTGAAACCGATTTCAGGGAAAAATAAGGAAATGACTAAAAGAATTGAGAGAATAGTGACGCATCTTCGTAATATTTACAATTTGAATGAGACCTCATTTAAGAACCCCAATTCAAAATTTTCTGCATAGAATACGAACCGAATTTCGAGAATAAAAAGACCCGTGAAATGAATCAAACATTTGGCTCATAAGTGCTTTCGTAAAGATCATATATGAGACTCTATGCTCACTTCTGTTAGTGATTTGCTTCACGAAAACTAAATAATGAAACCTGTGGTAAATCGAAAATGAGGAGATATTGCATAATAACCTTTTTAAATTCTTTATTTTATCCCATTGTGATTATTATTCCCACCTCAACTCAATAATGACTTGAGAATATTTGAAATTCTTTAAAGGTACAACAAATAAAAACTCTATATATAAATATCTACGATTTGTAAGTGTATTAGAATTGAAACATTGTATAGTTGTAGCCAGTTGTCAGCTGTGTTACAATGTATTAATATCTGTATATTGTTGCATATATTGTAATATTGTTTCATAACTTGCAACATTGTTGCATATGGTTTAATTTCGTAGCTACGAGATTCATAGTAGTTTATTGTTGAAGGTAGTTGACATATCTTCCGTAATCGTCAATAATGTATTATGTATATTGCAATATAGTGGGAATGCAGTATTGTAAAATGACATTAGTTCACTATAGTAGAAAATGTCACAGCAGCGATAGTTCATTAATTTAATAAAAATGATCTTAAGGCAGTTCGGCCTTTTACTATACATCTCGAATGAACGGCCTGAGGAGTCGGAATCCGATTGGCTAATTACAGTACACCATAATTGGCCACTATAAGAATTTAAGGTCCATAAAAACTGAAATCTGTTCACGACTTTACAAAAGAAGACAAAGCAAGGGAAATGTAATGCATCGCGTATAAATTCGGCCACCGATGCATCCTCAAGATTATCCGAGGAAAAAAAATGTCGCATTCATAATGAGGGAACATTCACAAAGATCTCGTTCTGCATCAGATTATCATAAATTTTCATGCGTAAAAAGGTCTCTTGGCACTTAGGAATGAGAGGACATGAATAAAAGAAACAGGGCTATCAATTTCAAGGGCTTCAAATGAGAGATATTTATGTAATTTATTTACATTTGATGAGCATAAACAGGCAGCCAGTTGATGGACAAATAGAAATTCACTCGAGTCGGAGAGAAATCCCATACAAATCCGCACAAAGGCATACGAAGTTGTTTAACAATATTGCTATAACAACAGTATCATCAACACTACAATGCAGCTTTAAATTTCAAATAGTTTACGAAACAACATAATTATAAGTAAACAAAACCATACGATCATTAATATACCTTAAGCATATAATACTGCTTTTGCTCCGATACTCTTAATAAAATGGAATAAAAAATCAAAGCAAATAAAATAGTAATAAGAAACATGTAAAATAAGAAAAAAGGAGAAGATTTTAAAAGCTTTTGAGCTTCTTTTTGTAAATTTTAACATTTCTTCGGCATTGGAATAAAAAGACATTCAAATATTAGTTTCAGTTGGATAAAAATGAAGTTAAACTACGAAAGGCAACTGACGAAGTGAATCTCAAATTGGAATAGAAGGAATAGAAGGAATCACAACGGAATACACTTATCAACGGACGCAATATTCCCACTTAACTCCTTTCAAGATACATACATATATTCATCTGAATATACTTATTTATATATGAATATAAAAGAATTGATTGATTTCAGATTTTCAAATACAGTACATCGAGGAAAAAGAAAGAATAATTCGTTTTGAGGAGAGAAAAGTATAAAATATTGTGATCAAAGAAAATTAATGCAGAAAAATATCCACGAAAAGAGATGAAAAGACTGACAAGATTTTAAGAAAGAGTGAAAGAAAAAGAGAGAGATATTTGAACAAAATGATCAAAAGTAACCAGAATATGTTAAAACCACCTGAAAACATATGTACATACCTATTCTTCGTCACAAAAAAGAACGCAATAAGAAGTTGTTAAAATGAACATGAAAGAGGAAAAGAGGAGAAAATGAAAGAGACGTGCAATTGGGGGTACGAAATGAGGAATTTCAAAGTATGTTTGTGACTATTAAGGAATCCAATTTTCGTTTTTGCTTCAGAAACCTTGTCATTCACAAAAGAGCAAGCAAAGATATATAGCGATACATAGAATAAGATATGTTGATATAAAGTATAGTGATAGATTTGTACAAAGTTATGAGTAAAAGATGAAGATAACCCAAAGAAAATATAACATGAGAATTTTCGATTGATATGTAATAATAAATCCTCGAATGCAATAACAAGACAGAAGTGGATGCCGCCGAAATAAGTAAGAGTTGCGGAAGGAAAATAAAATTATATTTCTGGAGATAAACTCGCTCGGACCGGATTCTCCAAATACAGAAAAGGCTTCTCAAGAATAAATTAAAAATAAATCTAGGTAAAAAAGGAAGTTCCCCGGTTCAATATTTATTCTCAGTTCATTTTTTCACGCGTGTCAGGCGAGTGAAAAGCGAGCATCGATTATGTCGCTTCCGCATCAGTTTGAGAGATGGCGTTGGCTGTCAGAGACCTCAAAAGAGAGGTGCAATTCTGTATAAATCAGCAGCAATAGGAGATCCATCGCATTTTGAATAATAATAGGGAGCAGAAAAGGTCTCTTTTTGACCGTCTAAAATATATAGAATACTACTGAACTGAACCAAAGAATGCATCTGTAAATCTTTTCTGATGAAACACAACAACGTTCCCGCAAGAAGCTGAAAAAGTTCTTCGTATTGTTTGTCATATTTCGCGTGAGATTGTTGAATAATTTCATTATTACGCATTTGAAACAATACAGCACGACAATATAATTTTCTAAGGCCATCCAGAGGAAATTGCAGACGCCGTGAAAATAGGATAATTAACATCTGCACCATCAATTTCTCGAAAGAACTGAGAAAAGCAGGCTTACGAATGAATTCCGAAAAGACGATCACCGAAGAAGCGAAAAAATAAGCAAAATAAACTTGATTCTGTGCAACGAAAGAAAACACGCCATGGAAACGGTAGCGACCGGCATGTCCTGCCACCTGTGAGCGAGACTGGGAACTGCGTCGGCCCTAACGCCGCCTCGTTTAACATATATAAAATTAGCCGACGAATTAATTGCATTCGTCCATTGAATTTACACTCTGGACTCATTGAAGTCCTTCTATTTCGATTGGTTTGCTCGAATTACTTTAAATATTTCAAATTAGAATATTAGTTATATTTCAAACCATTCGGTTTCACGGCCAGAGATTTGATGATTTCATTTCCATATTTGACGAAAGAGTGAAGCGAAGAAAGAAAACGGCGTCCAAATGCGCTCTCATTTTATGCGCTAGAAAAGAAAGAAGCACTTCAATTTTGCAAGAGGTCTCCTTGATATGGAATCGGACCTAGTTTTATTCCATTACGAATATCAGTTGTCAGTCGCGTACTTGGCTATGCCTTCACTTTGATGCAATTGAGAATCCTTAAAATATATGCGAAAATATTTTTCGATTGGTTTTTAGATGTTTTGTCCCCTTTATGAATACATGTGCAATCGGTTAATTTTACAATCTTGAAATTGGTCAGTAGAAATGTAGTGTTCATCCGCATACCCTTTCTTTTCAGGTATAAGATTTACATAATAGAAGAGCAAGCATAATCTATGCCACACCATAACAGACGGGTATGGGATGTCAATAATAACACACTATGTTATACATGATTCAACTATTATTAAATAATATACAGCTGCAGTTAGTAACTAGGCAGATGGCAAAGTCAATGTGATCCACAAATATATAATTAACCAATTACCGAACTTTAATTTTAAAAACCCAGTCAATGAACAAGAATAATTCACAAGCTACACTAATTTAGAATCAGAATAGCTTTAATAACACCGTTTGAATTTAGCAATGAAGAGCAGTAGAAACATGTACAAATACGAGTGTATACATTAATAAGTATACACATGCACATAAACGAGTACATACGTACATTAACTTAACAGGGCGTGTTAAATAATTCATCCATATGCAAGAACTCTCTGGATTAGCATTTAAAAATGGTTGGTGAAAAGAGGACAGATTAAATAATCTCTCAAGAGTCCTTCCCTTTTACAAACGAAAGGGTAAAAATGCATGCAATTTTCGGTCTTTTACGAAGTTAGTTAATGATAGGTGAATTAAGGGCGTTATTTATTTTAAAATGCATTCAGGTGAGGAAGTAATGAAAATTGGGGAGTTCCTCTTGAAATAAATAATTGCATTATTCCTCTGCATCTCCCTGGTCGACCCAATAAAAGGGAAACTAAATGGACATTACTTCTTTCGATTCATATTGAATATCCCTTCGCCAACGATATCATATCGACGAGACAATATGACAGATATAGTTAATGTAATGAGCCAAAATGGGTTATTTGCCATAAATTTGCCGATTTTCCAACGTTGACCCCATGTAAATGGAAGTTCGCCCAACTATTCGAAGAAGACTTTTAATTGGACTCAATCCTTTTATAATCACGAAGAGGCAGCATTAAGAAATCGCTAAATAATATTAGTCAGATGAGAGAGTTGATCTTTTCTTAAACTCAATTCGACACCAATGAAATCAAACGCATCTGCAATTGAATCAAAAACAAACTTCTTTAGGTGCAGAATGCTTCGTCAAATCATTCCGTCGATTTATGGGCACGATTATAATTCAATCATAACTCATAATTTGTATGGCACATCCCCGATTAGTGCAATTATCTCCGTGTTCGCTTGAATTAGAAAGGAAGTCCTCTAAATATTAAATGAGGATAATTCAAACCCACTTAAATGCGCCATCTGCATTACTATTCGTATTATTATTACACTTCATTTGGTAGACCGAAAATTGTTTACATAATTCTTCCATTATCTGGTGAAAATAGTTTCATTGTAACCAATTTAATTAACAAAGTAAGACGCTCTCTTTGCACGATCATTCTTAAATACTAAAAGGCAAACATTGTTACGTGACAGTAGTTGTCGGACTCTATGGCTAGTAAAGCAAACTTAAGATGATTCCTTTTTATTTTTCAGGTTTATTTCATAATAAAAGAGCCCGAAATGCCATCGGATTGGGCAAAGGAAATAAAAATTATCCTGCTTAAAAGGAGGTGCAATGAAAAGTGTTTTACTAATATTTATTCGGTGGAACGAGTTTCTTTGCTTGATTAATGGTAGTCGATTGACATATTGATTCACATTTTCAGTAAATATAATCAGCCTCTCGTTAAATACGATAATAGAATTATATACTATCCTACACGCATTTCAACAATTTGTCCTACTATACAGACAGCACATGACACTGTTATATCATTCATATAAATTCCTAATTTTGTACATAATTTATATATAAAAGTGTACACATTAAAACTAACGATTATTCTAGAACAAGTGGACAAGATTGCACTATTTATATACACAACCTGATTGATAATAGACGTATGTGCGTTAACTACGTCCGAGAAAAACGATCTAAAAATTTAATATTCGAATTTATAACATTTTTCAACCGATATTTTTTCTTGCAAAGGTGATTGTCATACATACACTATGCTGTAGCGGTAATCGTTGTGATTTAATATGTAGCGTATATTTAAATTGTGAATTATACTATTCAGGACGTGTGGCGGTTTATGTATGCATCAATGCTTTTTATATTTAGAGTAGAGCAATAGAATAACATTGAGTGTATTCACTCTATGGTGGAAGTCTGCAAGAGGAAGGTCGTCGAAATGCAGTGGATAACAATGACGCATCCACCCGGAGATCCGGGTTCTAGTCCCGGTCCTGTCAGACAATTTTCAAGTTCGCTTTCATTGGACAGTTAAAATTGGTGTGAAATTGTAAAGTTCCACTTTATGTCTCTTTTTTATAATTCTTTTCCTGTGAAGCCAAAAATTTTATAAGTAGAGATCACGTCCTTCTAATTCCTCCATTTAAAAGTAGAAGTTGAGTAAACTTTTCCCTTTTCAATGAATGGTAAAGAGGGTCATGAATAGATTACAGGAAATTCCCAAAATGAGGGCCTCTGCAGGCCGTTTTCCGAACTGACACACCGAGACAAAAAAGAAACGCTTTTCGCGACGTAGAAGATGCCAAACACCGACGTAAATCCATCAAATGCAGTAGTCAAGTTGGATAACGAGAAGAATCTTCCCTTAGCCAAGAAAGATTCAGTAGCATTCTAGGGAGAGTAAAAATTTCGAACTGGATTGCCCACTAAATAAAGCACAGTTGAGGATGAAAAGAAGGTTGCACCAAGGCAGTGAAAAACAGACGAGGAAAATTGTAGACATGACTGTAACTCGAACCCAGGTCCCACAGTTTCCCGGACCTAGATTCCAGAAAATTAAAAACTAGTAATTAAATATTTTCGCAATAAATTTTATCGTCTTAAGGATTCTTAACTTTTACTTGAACTCCTTAAAGCTCGCGGTGAAAAAAGATAGCTATAAAAGATAAAGCTGTTACAAACTAATAAGATATTCATCTTTAAAATTCATTAATCTCCGGCGAATTAATCTTGTGGGTAGGAGATAGGGGTACTCTCGCTAAGAAAAAATTTCTTTTGGAAAATTAATTCAAATTCTAGTAAATAAATCAATAATCAATGGCAAAGACTTTTTTCGGAGGTCTTTTGAGCGACAACATTCTACCGTTGGCCTCTTTATTTCGGTTATCTTTAATTTGGGTCCGTTGGAAATTCGTCGACGCGGATATATTCACATTCACAGCGCCATCGCGTAGTACGAAAAGCGACACTATGAGAGGCCAAGGAAAAGCACAATCGAAAGAGGTATCGCATATCGTCGATAGAGGCGCCACCGCAGGCGGGTAATGTTGGTAAAAGCGGCTGCCATAACAGCCTGAGGTCACTTAAACAATTTGAATAAACAAGACCACGAGATCCATTTAATAGGAAAAGTTCGGATCAGATAATATTTTCAAAGAGAACAACTTTTGCATCAAAGTCACAAAATGGAAGGCGAAATAACTCTGCAAAGATCGTTTCTTGGAAATACGATATTTGCATTGATAGAAAATAATTGGATTTCTCAATCTTGGAATCGCTAATTATAGGTTATTACTTCAATAACATTTGGAATAAGAACATTCAATAAATTTTCAAAGCAATTTTCCTCAAATTATTACTGAATAATGTTCCTTTCTCTGTGCCGGAATTTTTGAGATTAAATGTAAATATATTGAGAAAAAAGGAACAAAGACAGAAAATAACGCTTATGAATGGCAATATTATATATTTGCACACAAAAATGAGTTTCAGAGATAGAATTCCTCCAAACCTGAAGTACTGTATTACGCATTGCCACTTGCATCCTCATAACAGTAATACTGGTTCATGCAAAAGAATTCTTTGTCCCATTGAAGATTTCCTAAAAATTAAACGGTGATGATATTAAATAGGTTTAATTCCCGGTGTGACCTATGTGTGCCTTGGCTATGAAACAAGATACGTTACTAAATATATTAAATTTTGAATCATAGATAACTTAAACACTCTGCTGTTTAAAAAGGCGAAATTCAGACGTCAAAAATATTTAAACATCTTCATGAACAATGAAAAAACCGAGATTTTTCGAAAGTTAAATCATATTAATTTCTACATGATCGTATATTAGGCTCCGGTTAATCTCCCAAATGTATTTTTTTTCCAAAATTACCAAATCCTTAGGGCCCCATTATTTTCATCCATGTGAAAAGTATATTTAACCACCGTCTCAAGAAATTAATTTAGCCTTATCTGAAATCTTTTGATTGTATTATGTAAGAAAGTTTTCACTCATCAATGTCATTATTTTTCATTAGTGAAGATTCGACCCCTGCTTTAGACCATCCGTTTATATGGTTAAGAAGCATCGACGAAATTATTTCTTTCAGATGGATTAAGCTTTGAAGATGCAAAATATTCCACGGAAAACCTTCCTCTCATTTTCGTATTGAAAACGTCCTGTTTTCTATTATTTAGTATAAAGCAAGATTACGTAATGGCAATTTACAACAAATCCTAAATACGCTTATTATTTGCAAATTAGATAATTATAAAAAATGAAAATGATATGAGCAGAACCGGAAACGAATCTGAAATGGAAACCGAGAAATGCAGCTCTTCTTTACCGGAGTAAAATTCTGATTCGAAAATATTGAAATTCTTGAATCCGATTCATTCCGTTCCGATTTCCGTTTCCCTATTTAAGACTAATAGGAGATAATAATCTAATAGAAGATGGCTAACTAAACACCTGTATCAACTACCTGCAAATTAATATTCCTAAGTTTTATATTAAAATTTACCATAGAAAATTAAATTAGCAAAGAGTAGAAATAATAAAAAGAACGCTTACAGAGGAAAGTTCTACTTACGCAGGAGTGAAACTGGAATGAATTTCGGTTCGAAAGGAAGGTGGATTTATTGGCGGACGCTCTTCCGAACTCAGCGTCGCCACTGCGTGATTGCGAATCACGATTTGACAAGTGTTTCACGACCCAAGGATTTGTCCGAACCTCAGTGATTCGAAAGATCATTCCTCAAAGGCATGGATTTCACGTATATCAGAGATTTCAAAGCAGCCGTTTGAAGAATCCAAAAAGAAAGAAGGCTCTGCTTTATAATAAACCTTATCTTTACTTGATTTAGACGAAATTGTCTCTTCTTGCATCTCTTCATATAACATCATTTGAAGGAAGGAAATAAGTTGAAAAAAGCACAGAATAAATCTACTTTGTGGGCTTAAAAACCTAAGTTAGTGGTAAGTGGAAAATATCCCACGGCAGGAAAACATCCAAAAGATGGGTCTAAAACTTGCGACAGATAGAAAAAAATTAAATCTTATGGAAAACGCAGATCAAGGAATCTGAAAGCATACATAAATAAACTTTGCATAGATTGTACAAAAATAAGTACGTTTATATGAAAATAAAAAGGAATGAGGATTATGAAGCAGTACAAAAAATAAAATTTAGGGTATGTTAAAATAAAATATAGTTATAAAACTAAAACGAACAAAATAGGAAATTAAAAATTTTCGTGCAGTGGTCAACTTTAGAGGTCAAGATTGATTGAAAAACTGATATTTTTTCGTTTTCTTCGGGAGGTTTCTTTCCCGTCTATATCTCAGAAAATGCATCTTCCCCTTCGCTAAAGGTTGTTATTTATAAAAAATACATTTACTAGCAAATACTGAGAATTTTTTGGTTACAGGTAAAATGAAGCAGAATTAGTAAATAGTAAAATTTAAGAAATAATGAAAAGCTTATTAAGTAGATTTTCTTACGATAAAGATTGCTAAATTAATCGGTACAAATATTCTGCTACGGTTTTGACGGAAAACTGTTTCACTTATAAAGAAGCTTTAGTCGTTTAATATCCGAGATTTCTATACGCTTATTATTTGACATTTCTGAGACATACTTCAGTTTCGATTGGTAATAACAGTATTTTAAGTATTAATTAAACTTTTGCTTGATGAATTCAGTTGAAGAAATTTGAGCTCTAAGAGAGCGCCCAAATTTGATAGTAAAAAAGAAAATCGTATTAAATTGTAAATGAATGATTGGCGTTCTTCCTTGAAGGCGAACTGACGTAATCTACATACCGATTTACGTACGGTTTAAGCCGATGGTAAATAGAGATGGCCCGCAAAATGTTAAATAAGAAATGTAATGTTGAATGGTCAATAATCACGGCTCCCGAATAGCGTGTTCGCCTTGGGTCCCGGGTTCGATTCTCGGCATATCATCCGTCGAAACACTATTAACAACACCTCAATAACTACCAATTCCATTATTATGTCTTTTAATTCAAGTAAAGTCGACTTAATTCCCTCCGCAGTTGGCGGAGGCTAAATAGTCACATTTATGTCCGTGATTTCCTCAATTCACGAAATAAATAAATATGGAATATCAAACCCACTATCTTCACTACATTTTATTTTATGCCATCTTCGATGCGTAATAAAATCAATATTGACGGTTCTTCTGTTTTTTTACCACCCGATAGTTCAAGCGGGCATCTACGACTATGGTTTCTATACCGTAAGAATCACCAAATTCTGCAGAGGATTCAACCGCAACGTTGCCTTAAAACTTTGAGTGAATTTTCGTGCTTTTCAGACACTTAAAGAGTGTGCAGCTTCAAAAACGCACGAAAATTTGCATTCAAACTATTTCCATCCTTCCGTATTTTACTTTCCCACCATCAAACCGAAACGAGAGAAAAATTGATACATTTTTAGACAGTTGTAACCCTATCTACAAACGTTCCGTAAAGTACCAGAATAAAAAAGTCACGATAAACTAACTTAAGTAATTAAAGGGTCGTCAGAAAAATATGTATATTCTAAAAGGCAATTAAAAATGAAGTAGCTCAAATACACTTCCATGAATGAAAAATCGTATTACACAAATTAACTCATAACATTTGCATCAATCTTTTCATCTATGTCATAGACGATTTTAATTTAAAGGAAATAAAACGAGTAAGTTAATGAAGATCAAAAGAACGTAGTTGGAGAATACAAAATGTCGCACGAGGTAGTCTCTTATTTTTGCGAAGAAATTGCGTGGGTGTGACAATCTCTCATATTTAAAACTTTGTGGAAAAAGCGAATTATCAATTGAACATTTCCTCGGCGAATATCTATTTAATTAAATTAATCGAAATATAAGAAGAAGCGCTAAGTATTTAATTATGCAATTTGTTCATTGATCGTTCGCTGCCATATCTCACTTGGAAAAACGAAAATTAAATCTTTCCTTCTGGATTGCATCCAAGTATCTAATGGAAGCGGTCAATTTAGATAGACACCTTAAATATTCACTTTCTACAGCGGAATCATTGGCCAATGAGAAACTCCCAAATTCAGGATTAAAAATCGGATCTCCATGGACTGGAATGGAATTCTTCACAGGTGAGAGATTTCAGAAAGACCTGTCATCAGCTAATCAGTTATGTGACGGAGGTAAGAAGAGACTCAGTTTTGCCAGAATTAAGACTCCTTATTCACATTGAAAATCCATTTCTCACAAAATCATCCCCCGGTATCTCAAATCATGGCCCGCAATCCGCTTACCGATAAATAAAAGACGTGCACTCCGGCGATAGATGGTGCTGGCGATGCTCTCGAGCCGAGGGCAACGAGCCGAGAATGACCCCGCCGCCTCACACACATGCCTCATTAATATTATTCCTTCAGTTGGACCGAAATAGCCTCTGAAGGTATTACGCGATAATTTTAAACTACCGCAATAAAACAACCACTGCATTGATTACAGCTAACATCCGAATAAATCTATACATAAGAATATTATATATACTAGATAATGAAGGCAAACGAATGGAAAAATGATAGATGATCCATTCATGTGCGTTCATTATCGAGTGTATAATATTCTTATGCATAGACACAAAAAGACAGAAAGAATAGGGTGGTGGGGAATCAAATGAAGTGGTACGGAAGAATGTATGCAATAGCGTCTTAAAATGATCTCAAATGTAAAAGAAGAAATAAATTAACCGAGGCAAAGTTCGTTCGCGAGTTTATAATCTTTCATGACCCAAAAATATACATTTTACTTAATCGAAGTAAGGTTTACTAAACACGTGTAACTACGACTTGTAAGCAATTCTTCGCAAGTTTTGTTCTATAATTTGGTGTTCTTTATTGTATGTGAAAAAATCCAGAAATAATAAAAAATATCGCAATCGAAGTGAAGAGAAAGCGATTGGTAGACGCAAAGTCGAAATTAAATAAATTTTGCTTTCTCAACCAAAGCGAAGACTGTACGATTACATCGTTAACTTCATTACAAAGATGAGTTGCATCCAAAATTACAACGATAACACGCTTTGTCGTGTTATCAAAAGCTTATTTATAAAAAAAACTGTAACTAAGCTTCAATTCATAGAAAAAGAGAACATCTAATATTTCGATGGCACTTCTCCTTTTGTTCATAAAAACTAATTCAGTGTAATTGACCACTGTGAAAATCTATAAAAGGATTCTATTGACTCTAAAAGTAGGACAAGTTAACATCTCCTAATAGATTATTTTGGGCATTCCCATTCATAAGCATCAAGTATTTAATCCTAGATTAGTCTTCTTAATTGAGAGGATGGGATATGCTTTCTGGAGATAGAAGATCTTTGTATAAATGGCATTTAATTAAAGGAAAAAACAAGACACAAGTGAAATTGTAGAGGATGACAAAAATGCCGATTTTCAATTCCGTTATTTCAATTATTCCAGAGTTCGAAAGAAAATCACTCGAAATGATTTTTTTGGTCCTTTCTTAAATGATAAATTATGCTGCCGAAAGATCAAATAGGATTAATAACAACTCCATTGACTAGACAGTAACATTGTCATCGATTTTCAAAATCAATATATATATATATACACACACAATGAACTCTCCAGCAATTGCATTATCTTCGACAAAGTACAGCAGAGATGACAGTTGGCCACAGTCGAACTTGGCTGTCCGGGAGTCCTGGTCTAAATTTACATGCGACTTAATTTACTGCAATGTAAATGTGCACAAAACATTTTTGTAGTGTTATCGATATAAAGCGAATTATGAATCCCGTGTAATGTGATTTCGTGATAATAATGTTTGGGTTAGTCTTTGGAATCGGTGTAAACATTTAGTACAAATAGTATTATTTGTGTTGAACGAGATGTGTCAATTTATGATTTTGGAAAGGTTTTCTATCGACAGAGAATCCCTTCTTTGCCTCTACTGTTCTAATTCATAACTAACATGTGCAGTTAATATACATCTCATAGACTCTAATACAAATAATTAGTCAGATTATATGAAAAATGTAAAATTTGTAAAATGTAATACTTACTAACTTATAGAAAGTAAAAGCAAGAATTGTTTCAAACTAGGCCGTGATTACATAACAAAGAAGAGGGAAATAAAAGTGAAAGAGACGTCAACACAAGAAAAACCAGCGAAACCTCGCAAGAAATAAAAAGACACAATTTTTCATAATAATATGTTAACGAATATAATTGTATGTGAATCTCGCGAATGTATGATGTTCATAATAATAGTGAGATGCCGACAAATAGCCAACATCTGATCAGCAGCTTGTGTTGGAATGCATGTGCCCGCCCAACAACCACTTCCACCCGATCACGAGTTTGCCCTCGCCTCCACCGCAAACCATTGATTCTTCCTTCTCACACATATATGTATAATAAGTATTAAAGCGATGAACTCAATCGGATACGTTTCATTGCCCCTACCACCGGAATTACATTTGCGGAATGAAAACCGAAAAATTGAAAATTTTCAACCGAAAACCGCTCAGATTTCCGTTCTTGAGAATGGACAATTTACGTAAGTCTAATTTGAGGAAGGTGTAAATATGTGTAAAGACGACTTCAAAGAAACTACAGAAAAGTTTCATTCAAAAATTTATACGAAAAGGGAAATAAATGAAAAAGGCTAAAAAATAGTAAAACAATGATTCAGAAATACATAATATTTAGCGCAGCTAATACTACGAAGTGAAGTCTTTATTGCGTACGGATGAAGTGAAGGTGGAACACATTCAAAACGAAGATCCATAGGCAATAAATACAGATATAAGAGTATTTAATTTCGATCCAGTGGATATCGTAGATAACTTAGGCTCAAGTTTATTTTGTCGATCCTAGAGTTTTAATCAAGCCTTGCTAAGTTAAGGAGGACAATTACGGTGCCCAAAAATCGTAAGCTTTTGTTAAAATTTGCTTTATACTCGTAAGAAAACGTTTTCGTCCAACCAAACACAAATAATATCTTCCGAATAACGACGACTTTTACGGTTTTCCACCTTCGATGAAGGAGATCCACACAAACAAAATTTACCAAAGTATGTTAAGAACATCAAGCACACATAGTAAAAGTATGTACTTTTCAATAACAGCCCCAAATAGGACAGAAGTAAGGAAACTGACCTTTCTTAGGCCTTCAGTGCAGTCTTTATTCCCGAAACAAACAACCGTACTTAAATATTTTGTTTCCCAGTTTTTCCAACGATGTCAATGAAAAATACATAAAAAATTAAAAATCAGTGGGTTTCATATGCATCTATGAGACGAAATGTGGCCTTCCGATGGGAAATAGTTCTTTGGATGTGTTCCAGATTGATGAATATCTGTAGTTCCATTGCACTAATTTTCTTATTAATACGGAATATCCACTACCTAATTCGTACATTAATAGCGAACCATCGATAAAAATCCACTTCTGTCAAGACAGATAAACAAGGAATTGAGGAAGCAGTATTATTCCATATAAGTGTGGAATTATGTGGATCAGAAGACAATTAAAGAGAGATTGGAATCCGTAGAGATGTGGAAATAGTGAATAGACAAACTCTAAGGGATAAATGAGGAGGAGAATATGATGGAAATGATTATAAGAAGGAGATTAATGAGAGAAAGGCAAATAATATGAAAGGAAAACGAGAAAATGAAGAGATTATCAGAGAGAGAGAGAGAGTAGGTCGATTAAGACAGACAAACGCAAATGAATGATTCCGTCAAACGATCTTAAGAGAAAAAAATTGAAATAAAACGCGGTGACTCTCGAAAGAATTCAACGCAAATCGCTCTCCCGATAGAACAGGGATAGAACAATGGTTGCAGGTATTTCAATATTCAATGCAATTGCAAATAAGCTGAGGAGAAGAATCACATGTTTATGGAGTGAGAGGACATAATATGGATGTGCCGTCATATTTTTTGCTCCTACGAAATATCGGTTAGAACTTCATTCCATACGTTGAAATATTATAAACTTGTGATAGAATCGAACCCACTTTCACCATATGCGCTGCCCCCTCGGCTATTAAGGCTTTTCACTATTCTTTCCCAGATTCCCTGATTTTTTCGCTCACAGAGATGTCACTTGTTTCCATTAATCCAGTTCTAATCTATGGGTGTAAGAGTTTGTTTAATCCATTACGCTTTCGCGTTGCTTTTAGTAGTATTTCAAATGACGATAATAAGTCTCACTTCTCCACGTTTGACCGAATAATATATAACTAAATCCAAAGAATGCGTAATTAAAAAGCCGCCATAAGCCACGGATTAAAAGAAAGTGAGGCCAAGACTTTGTTGAATAAGCTTCCTTAAAACGGAGTAAAACTGCTTTTCGAGAAGAATGAGTTCCTTTAAAAGTAAAAAGCCGGAGTTCGAGCTCCTAGAAAAGCTTTTACCAGTTTATCTGCAAATTAACTTATAGCTAATCATAAGATTGATATTTATGTATTCTATATTTATTTATGCATTGTTAATCTGGATTATGAATTACTATAGATTTTACTTTAATACGTTTAGGTAAAAAATTGATATATAATGCAATATTGCAGAGTTAAAATGTATTTTAACTCTCTCTATTCCTAGAATTTTTAAACATCAACATGCCAGATATTTTGTTACATGATATTTGTACTCTGTATTTAAATTACTTCCCAATTTATGAATTAGCTCTTTATTTTATATGAACGTATGCAAAATTATAAGCATTCTCTCTTTTCTTTCGATTCCTTATTTTTATAAGTATTGATTGCAAAATTTAAAAGGGCATATTCCCATAATAAAAAATATTTAATTATTATTTCTTCAATTTAACAACTACGAGATCGATTTCAACAGATGACGATCGACTGTCAATGACGGATCCTGCGATTAAATTGTATACCCAAAATCCCTCCAATTTATATTACCATATAAGGCATAGATATGCGTAGAAATGATCCGATAAAATTATGAACTTTTGAGAGCACATTCGAGCGAATCTCATTTGAGGATTCAATCGAATTCAATGTCGAGAAATGAATAAAATTATAACACACAGTCGCTTTCGACGGCCATAAAATGAAAAAGGGCCGCATTTCCCCATTAACGGAGATCGAAATATTGTTCTGATGAATATAAACAAGTTGCCAGCGGCGGCCAAATAGAATAATTCAAAAAGAGAAAAAAAGATCGGTCGTTTAAACAAGTCTCGTGATGAACGGTGGCGACGAAGGAAGATAAATCATAAGCGAAAATCCCAAGGATTATTTACGCGGTGGTCACAAAAGCAACTCGGTCGATAAATCAAGATATCCAAAGGAGCAACACTCAATTTTATTGTGGCATCGAACCTTGCTTTTCTTCTTTAGATAAAAAAAAACATCGATTCGGTTCTATGTTACACTTAACATTCACCCACGTTTTTATGAGTGACGTCATGAATTACATAATTTCCGACAAAAGAACGGTATAAATACAGTGAAGCCCAACGCGTGATCCCATGGTTTCAGACTAAACAAACAATTGCCGCTTAAGACGCTCTGATACCCACTTATAACGCGGGAATCAGTCGATAGACCGAAATTAGTTTTCAAATTTCTTCCTTAATTCGGTAAACATTGCGTAATTCTAGAGTGTTCAAATGACTAAAATTAAGTTACAAAGGAAGGCAATCTCTTTTTACAAAACGAAGACTATTCTTTTAAAAAATATACCGAGAGGTAAATCAGTATTACATGGAAATATTTTGGGGACTCGAACTCTCTCTCCACCATTACACTATTCAACAAGTATTTGAATACATAACTGGGAAGGCCCTGTTCTTAAGCGTTATCCTATCTGAATATAGATTACGAATATAGACGAGAACAACACAGGTTTCAGACATCATTTCCCTGTTCAAACTACAGGCGACTTTATATTGGACATGAGAGAAGAGACTCTACTAACCAGAATAGTATACGAAGAAATTGAAACAGTTTCCGGGAATCAATGTCAAAGGCATGGATATAATATTGCTTACCAAAAAATTAACGCCATACTACCGAATTATCCATAGATAGAATCAATGCAGAGAAGAAAAGCACCCACCTGCAACAAAGGAAAACATTATCAGCACGATGCAAGTACATATTTCATTTGTTACCGACACGAAAAAGATATATATATATATATATATATATATATATATATATATATATATATATATATATATATATATATATATATATATATATATATATATATCGTACGTGTACGTGTGTGAAAATTTAATTATCAAAATAAAATAATCATGATCTACATCAATTACTAACTATTTTGTAAGTATAAGATGTTAACATCTGTAAAATTGTAGATTTGACAGCAGATGTTTTTGTTTCATTTGGTTTCGTTTTTTGCCTCATATGTTCAAAGGCATACGGTATTTATACGATTGTATTTTTTGTAAGAAGTTGTAAGATTGTATTGTATCAGTTGATATTAACTTTTATACGCTATAATAATTGATTATTTTAAAACTATAAATGGCGCAGTAAAAACTATTTATAATACTGTGTAGATATAATGGTAAATAGATGTGATGGTTTGCAGTATTACTCGATGAAACTCCCCAATAATCTCAGAAAATTCTATAGACATTTAGAAGCAACAAAGTGAGACAAATAATCAGAGTCAATTTCCAATAATTCAAGAGAATTTCAAGGTCATCGTTGGTTATAAACCTTCTCTCGTTCAAACTGATCCATAACATTTAGAAAAAGAGCTAAATTATTCAGCAATTACCAAAAAAAAGATTAATTCATTTCACAAATAACTGCAATATTTCGAAAGGAGAGTTTGTTATAACATTAGAGTAAAATTATAAAAAACCTGTTGATGCAAAATCTTAGACAAGACATTAAATTTTAAAAGTATACTGAAGGATTAAAAAAAACATAAAAAATTAAAAGAATCCGACTAGTCGTTACAAATAAATTCTTTGTATTACAGAAAATTACAAAAATGTAAGATAATAAAATAATATACACAATAAAGTACCTATAAAATAAACCACATTATGTTCACAAGTAATTATTAACATCACATTCAATTATTGATTATCATTTATAGAAAGGTAGTGGTTTCCTGTGAATGAAATCGGAAGGCGGTTTAAATGTGAATGGACCTTCGCACGAACGATATTTATACGATTTTCTTCCACTGCAGAACTCGAAAAATCTTGAATCTCCGGCTCAATCCGTTCTTAAAGATAATACGTGATGGGCGTCGATTTCTAGAATTCATATGAATGTTTATAAAAAATACAATAGTCCAAATTGAAGCGTCTTTTGGGATGATTACATCGGACGAAAAGAATTGTCACTTTTAGATATCCCAAAAGACATAAGTGAAGGAAGACATCCATCTTCAGAATTAGCTGTAAGGGACATATTTGCCTCTCATAAAAAGGAATAAAAGTCTTCATTCGAAACTGCTGAAAAATGAAAAATGATCTCTTATAGTCATTTTATTGACCAAGAATTATCCACGAGATTAGCCACTCAGATAAAAATGAAAATGGATTTCAGAAGAAATATTTCGATCCGCATGAGTGACACAACACTGAGACAGAGGCAGATTTATTTTCCTGTGCAGAAATTTTAAAAATAACAAAAAAGATTTTTCCTTTTGCTTTAAATGTTTTCATTAAAATGAGTAGATCGACATTTAAGTAGAATTTGTCACATTATAGGTCATAAGAGAAAAAATATTATTTAATCAACCGATAAATCAACCGGGAAGTTGGAAGTTCTTAAGTGGTTTAAACTTCTGAGATTTCATTTTAAGATTGCTCTTAATTAAGGACGCTCTTTCAGACGAAAGTTATGCATGCAACATTGAACACAATTTTATGCAGTTTCAATTGTAAGAGATCGACAGGTTGTGCAGAAGATTCAATTCTCTTCGGAGAAATAATCGACGAGTAGATAAGAAGAAGAGAAATGAGGAGAAAACGAAATAAATAGGAGATGAGGAAAATAGAGTGAAAGCAAGGAACACAACGGAATGTGAATATTAGGTGAATAATCCGCTTTCAGAGATCACTTTTGACGTTCAAATCACATCTCAAAGTCGAGATTACGAAATTTTTCTGATTTATTATCAATTATCAACATCTACGATAATGTGGGATTTTTCACGAATCACTGAAAAGATGCGAAATATGGTTGACATAAAACGGAGTCGTTTTTTATGCTGCGAAAAGAGTGGAAGTGGCACAGCAGAAGAGAATTGTCATTTTTCTCCATTGGCGGCGATGTATTGGGAAGATTTACTTTATTATCCTCTATGCACACGTTTTAGAAAGAAATGTCTTTCTAGAAACACATTCGCACGACTTTATTTTAGGCGAAATCGGGACTAAATAATCCATTCTTACCCCTTCGGCTATAAGTAAAAATAAGAAGGAAAACAATATTTATACTGAAGAAGGAAGAAAAGAAAACAATAAGAAGAAGAAAGAGAAGATAAAAAATAGACATCTGTATGAAAGGAATACCAATATCAGGAAAGTAAATGGTGAAAAATTTAACCCAACGGAGACTAAGTGCAAACCTCAGCTATTAAAATTCGAAGTCTAAAAGTGAAAACCGGGGTTTCAGCCGAAGACTCCATGACGATTCATTCCTAAAACCCTCTCATATCTCAATCTTCGCTGATTGGTGATCTGTTGAAATTCACAGATTGCGTCCTCCTCCGAAGGCAGTCATTTAGTGAATAATTTGCGATTTTTAAGTCGCGGGAAGCAGCATGGTTCGAAAGCATTTCCGATGGAAACAAAAGAAGCGCGGCCGTTGGTAAACATGACGTGTTCAAAAACAACTCATGAATTATGCATGGACTGAATAAACGACCGAATCTGCCTCCGAGAAAATTAAATTCCTCGCTAATCATTCGCTAGATTTAATCCATCGACGGTTCAAATCGATATTTATATTCATCCGGATATCCTTTCTGTAAACCTATCGATTCTACAAGGTTTGCACAGTGTGCGAAATTATCGTTCAAGTTTCATCAATCGCTTGATTACTTGCAAATTAATCCATAAATTGCTGAGTGGTGGGACTTTGTGGTAGGAGATGATAAAAACGAACCACTTTTATAACCAAATTTCGCGCCATCTCCATGCGATGATCAAATTCTCGTTCCAATTAACGCTTGAACTTCGCAAGTTCTCCCGTAGTTGATACTCCCCAGTACATCGTAAATTGATAGACACAATGCGTACAGAGGCCAATTCTCCTTCGAAAGATTACACTCTTTTGATTATCTTATGAAAATCGACGAAAATATGAGATATTTCCATCTGAAAAGATTAATGTCAACGTTCCAAAATATATCTCTGCTATTTCTGTAATAATGATAACCGATTTAAATTATTTTCGCTAATTCTTCTCAAATGGATCACGAATAGATATATCGATATGAAAACACTAGACCTTCATGGCAAAAATTGATTTCATTTATGCGACCCGCAGTAAATTTTGGAAACTATATCTATTTACAAATTTGGTAATTATGCATTGGTCGAGAGAGAATAGCAGGTATAAAAGATATAATTGGGCAATGAAAAACTGATTAGTATGTATATATAATTAAATTACATTCCTCTATGTCTAATGAATGATTATAGAAGACATTTTAAGAATCTCTTATTTAATGCTCGATCGCAATAAGCTTGTCTCTGAAAAGTGTACTGTGCTAATTATTTTTCACTTTCGATAATAACACTTGAATTTACCTTAGATTATTCATCACGTTTATGCGATTTTGTGTCCTGCTGAAAAAATGACCGAAATTAAAAAAAGAACGACTAAAAGGTAAGAAATCAGCGAAAAAAGGTTCGCAATAAAATCGCTGGAGTGAGAATTCCAGAATTAGGTCGGCAAATGTAGCGAAGGAGACTCCGAATGGACCGTGGCGATTGCATTCCCATCAAATAGCTTCCTAGATAACGGTTCAATTATAACTCCCATTATTCTTCTAGCAGTAAATATAATTACGCAGATTTGCTCATTGACTGGGAGATGCAAAAGGATCTCTCTCCCATTACATATAATAACTTCACAGTTTACTGTTGGGCTACAATCCTCTATATATTATTTTAAAACATGCTTTTTTGGTTACCGGGGCTTTCCTCCTTTATTACTAGACTAATACGTATAAATGCATGACCGTTTGAAAGAAAAGTTTTCAGGTTTCTGCTAAAAATGGTCAAACAACTGGAAAATCCACCATTTGTTAAAAACATCAATAATATTTTAATCATCGCGTTGCGCCCTAGACGAAAAGATACCCGCTACATACGAGATTAATTTACTAGTACAGATTAATTTTTTTTACTTAGTGACGTTTGTAAACAATTTTTAAAATCGGATAGGTATATATCTATTCACGATCTTTAAATGATTGAAATAGGTTTCGCAAGTAATATTACAATCTCCATGAACGAAGACCTCGACGTCGTACGCAACTATAATAATATTTTAATAAGCTGGTATAAACTTGCAACTTTTGGGAGCAGAACGACAGTCACAGAAACATGAGCACTGCTGAATACTGAATCTGAAAAGATCTGTGTCTAACTTTTAAGTGAAATATCATTACCGGTATACAGACAGTTTACGTTAAGTCGTTAGTGATGTTTTGATTTTTGTTTAAATTCGTTATGTGATATATCCATCGAGTGAATTGAGGTATTCGTTATAAAATATGCATACATCGTTATAGTGATGACGCGTACTGTTCATGATTATGTTAATAAAAGAAAGTTTTAAAAAAAATTTATCACAGTTAATATGGCATAAAAATCTCTCTTATAAATTAGGGATTCGTTTAGGTGAAAATGGTAGGGCATTAGAAAACGCCCATAGAGTTTTGTTACTGGATGTGTAGGTAACGATATCTAAGGCTAAGGATATCTAACGATATAGAGGTTTATCGAAACAGACACAGAATATGAAGAAGTGTATTTTAGGTATGTTTTAGTGTTTGTGTATTCGTTTGTAGCGATTAGAGTGTTTGTTGAAATGTATTTGCGTGGGGAGATTTAGTATTCGTCTGCGAAAGTTTCGCACGGGACAACTAGTTCTGTATAATTATAATTTCTGTAATGTTAACATCACGGCTGTTTAAATCAGCCGATGACGATATCAAAGATTCCACGACCAACATTCGTTGAATTCTGGGTGATTTCTCAGGGAATCGAATCATAAATAAACAGCTATTTTTGCTGGAGTGAAACAACAAATAATAAATTGGTGATCATGAACAGAAACCGAGCATCCTCATTTATCCCGTTCCGATTTTCAGTTCTCAACAACGCAATTAAAGTGTAATTGGCCGGAACAAACATATTAGCATAACTTGCAATAACCATTGATAAATCTTTCTATCAATTTTAATTAAATGGAATATGAACGAAATAGGCTGGAAATAACAAAATTTGGTTCCAGATAGATTATGTATAACAATAGTCGGAGCGAAACAAAAGGAATTGGTGAATCTGGATTTCTTCGTAGTTCGATGCCCTTATATTTAATACCCATATAATATATAATTTGCCCTTGTCTATCTACATAAATACCCCATTCGTGGGTACTCGATTTCCCTGATCGATTACTTTTGCGTGGAAAATATGAATTCTTTAAGTGAATAGTTCTACTCATCCGATCTTTCTGCTTCGGAATCCCGCTGTAACGCTTTAACCGATATTTCTCGAAGTATCCTTAGTTCGGCACTAGGAAATGCACGTCAACTTCAATTTGATGGATTGCAGACATTTCTTCTTTTGAAGAATTAAATTAGGGCCTTCCGAAATAAAGCGTAACACAGAAAAAGCAATAAAATAAAGATTCTCATTTGGCTGCGAAAATTCGATTTCGGTTCAAAGTTCAAACGTAAATGACGAGATATTGTATAATTTTACGAGCATAAAAAACTCCCAATAGATTAAAGCGATTATTGAATTCATACGAATGTATGTGAAAGATAGATGAAACAAATGAGGAAAGAAAACCGGCATGCCATGGTGAGGAATGCAAAGTAAACTTGGAAAATCGAAATTCAGCAATATATTTAGAAAATTATGTCATCTTCTATAATGTAGGTGGATTAAAAACAGACTTTGCGGATAAAATTTCTAACAGTTAATAATGTTTCCGTTCCGAAATATACAGAAAAATTTGCCTTAGAAATCACGAAATGATTTCTAACACCACAAAGTAAACTAAACGCATATTATTTCAGCAACTAAATAAACATCTACTATATCAATTCATTTGGAAGCTATACGTAAAATTTACGAAGAACATTATTGCAGGAATTTTCAGAAGAAAACAATTTGGACCATGTTTTATTTAAAATCTATAAAAATCACTCTCCACTTGAAGAGCAAATGTTTTTACTGTTGATTATTCAGGAGTAAATGTATGCAATAATAGTGGTTCAGTTTTTATTCAGTTATTTTAGTTCCATTCATTTAGTATTCATTTTTAACGGCTGAATTCTCTAGTTTTAATATGAGATGCATTCTTCAAACCTCTTTAAAAACTGCACTAGATCGGTATTTCATTTATTTAACACAACACGTCTCTCCTAGGCTCACCTATTGGTGTGTCACTCCTACCGAAAATTCTGTAGTAAGAAAAGAAGGAAGTCGAAACAAATAACGAAAAACAGAAAGATGGAAGCGGGGTTTGTGTCGGCTCTTGCCCACACAATAAAAGAGCTCTCTCGAATAGCCTCGTCACAGATGATGCGCGAAGCTGAGGAATACTCTTTCCCTGCATTAAAAAATCATTAAATGGAGTTATTTTCTTCCCTTAAAGCATTGCTCTACGAAGGAATTTCAATCACCTCTCATTGCCGATCTGATGTGTTGACAGAGCGGATTCTTTGAGATTAGTCGATTCCAGATATGATTTTCAAAAGGCACTGAAAATGTTCGAATTCTTGGAAA
The DNA here is from genome assembly GCA_036926295.1 of Pachydiplax longipennis. NCBI lineage: Eukaryota > Metazoa > Arthropoda > Insecta > Odonata > Libellulidae > Pachydiplax > Pachydiplax longipennis. The sequence continues at coordinate 72,521,883 of JAVFKF010000002.1, read as the reverse complement.
GTTGGTTTCCGACTTTGAATGTCTTTTCAATCGAAAACTCTACGATTAAATCATCTTGAAAGTAAAACGCTGCGTAACTTCCACGGTAGATTTTTCATCAACGAGTTGATATCTTTCGGCAAAAAATATTAGGACTTATGTGCTACATGGAAAGAGGGGATGGGGAACAAATAATCATTAAATTTTTTATTTTTACTAGAAGTATTTTTCTCACACTTCAAAATTGTTTCCTGAAAATGCAAGAATATGGATTTCCTTCGCAAAATATGTATAAAGAAGCTATGACTCACTTGGTGAGATCGTAGCAAACTTTGAGTATCGAAATGTTAACAACAAAATCCCAGTAAATAATACCTGTGAATTGAGGATACTCTCAAATTAAAATCATAAGACTGAGGGGTGCATTAGTTTGCTTGCGGAACATTGTTAAGCCGAAGCACTGATCTTGGAGGGATTCAGAAGATATGTGAGAGATCGCTTGCCACCAAAGCAATGCGTTAAATAAAATGGTAAACATATGAAAATTGCAAAGGAAAGATGCAGTGGAGGAAATTCCAAGAGGATCGGGACTTGAACCCGGATCTTCCACATACAGAACGGGTGATTTAGTCGAATAAGCCACCCTGCATTCCAGTTTTTCTATTCAGTCTGATAGCAAAAACTGTAGTTGAAATCTTAATCTGCGGTTAGTATTATTAAGATTGGGGAAGACTGCATAGTGAATATGGAAAAATGTATAGAATTTTATTTCCTTATAACGATCCATTATCACTAGTAAAAGTGTTACGCGCTAAAGAATAACTTGTGCATAAATTTCCAAAAACGGAATTCTTTAATGTTCTGGAAAGATAGCTTAATTGGTTAAAGAGTCCGCCCAGAAAATTGAAAATCCTGGAACGAGTGTCTGCGAGATCAGTTTATGTCCGTTTTGCAACATGAATATTACACGCTCTTATTTTAGCTCAAGAATATTTGAAAAGCAATGAATTCCGAACACCCCTCATAGAAATAAATAGAATCGCCAATAGAAAGCCAATAACCGTAACAGGAGAGTAATAGTTTGAGATATTCCATAAAGTAGGGATGAAAAATGATCAATCGACATGGCCATTATATTTCCCAAAAACTATTAACGATAATAACCGTGGGCATGCCATAAATCTCAGCAGTGCCGTAAAAAAAAAACGAATCGAAACGAGAGTGGGAAAACGTGGCATTTCGTCCACCACAAAAAGATCGTTTGATTGCGGAATAAATTGGAACGAAGGCCGTTGAAATAAAAAGGGCGCTGCCGTCGCATTGGGCGCCAAATCACTACTCTTTTGTTTACTTTAAAGGACGCATAAGGCGTCGAATGCGATATGACACCTCGCCAAAGTAAGGTTTGTTATTCGACAGAAGATGGATGAACTATTTGCATTCATTTTCACCTCTATTAATGCTTCGGGATTAATCCCTCTGGTCATAATAACTGGTCTTACACCGTTTCAACGAAAACCTACAATTATCTGTTTTGAACCTTAAGCTAGCGCCGATCCAGTGCGAAATGTTATGTTTTCGCTCATATCATTACAATGTTATGTAGTACTCACGAGAGCTTCTTTTATCATTTCTATCTGTTTTCATTTACACTAAATCACATTAACTTTCAGGCAAAAACTTAGCGATAACTATTTGCATGTCGATGTTTAGTAAATCCATTGCCATTTAGCAAAATGTTGCGAACCAAAAATTAATTTCGGAACGAAGTTTAATATCGTTCTTCGGTTTGAGAATTTCAACGTTTTCGGTTCGGTTTTCAGTCCGGCACAAATATCGGTTCTTCACGGTTTTCGCATCAACATTAGATGCGGGAAAATGAAATTTATATCTCTTCTTCGGTGGGTCGGCAAAAGAGGACTTCCTTAGAAAATGTTGAATGGAATTAAAAAGCAGGTTTCCAGAATTATAGGAGAGTTTTCTATAGTAAAAAGATATTATCACAGAATCTCGCAGTTTGCTTTTTTCTTCTCCAGCATCACTCGAATCCCCTCCACTCAGCTCCCATTCTTTTTGTCAAGTGATACTTACTCTCTTTTAATAAGCCATGAATCATACTTCCCTCTATTGAAGCTCTTTAAATGAACTTTTCGTGAGCTAATTGAAGGCTGCCATTTTGTTATCAATCAAGATGGCGACGGGAACGACGACAGTGAGAAGCTATCACAAGCGATGACGAATATAGGATAGACATTATTCCATCCGTGTAATACCAATATAGCAAGTGCAGGGTGAACGCTAGCCAGTTAATGTGAAATCATTCAAAAAATGAAATTTCCGTCGATCTTTTTCAGTCAACATTAATTTCTCTTATTAACATCCATATCTCTGTTCTTTAGATTTTAAATAATTTGTTTTTTTAAGTATCGTAATATATTTGTTCTCCTGTTTGTTATGCAATCTAATGTTAATTTCCAACTACGGCTGCTACTGCATCTGATTATAAGTAAATAAGTAAACAATGCTGTTATATACGGATACCAAAGTTATTTGTTCTGTCATTTGTATTGCAGTATCAAGTAACACAGAGAAATACAAAAAATACTCACTAAAGCGGATATGAACATGGGTCAAAAAGTGTTCATTTGGTAGACTACATTGACATTTTAAAGCAGAAAATACAATAAGGAAGAAGTAAAATTCACTCATCACGATTCTTTCCATCAAAGCCGAGCTAACGACAGACAAGATTATCGTCAATGTTCTTAGATACATGCCGAAGAGAGAAAAGATGGATTTTATTAGTAAATAACTCGATTAATATTTCGATGGGCGATTTAAGTATCGTTTTCGAGACATGATCACCTCGTAAAGAGCCCAATTGAGGGTGACCATCGATCGGTCCATTTATATCGGATTGGGTTTGCTTCGTGGAATTCATCGGCTCAGGATCTCTCATATGCGTTCGGCCCACACAATCTTAAAATTACATCACCCGTACACACACATGAGACTATGCAAGAAAGAAATTCAAATCAATGGCCTGGAGAAGGTATTGTAGAAAACTTTTCAGTGAAAAAGCGACCACTCGATTCCAATTTCAAGCATAATTTAAGGGATATATAAAACATTTAGATCAGAATTTCACATTTGAATTAATAAAAAGTGAGCTATACATAAGTAGATATGGTAGAAGTTCGAAGGACTTAATCAGCCCTCCACCTAATATATATATATATATATATATATATATATATATATATATATATATATATATATATATATATATATATATATATATATATATATATATATATATCATCATCATCATCATCAGCCATTTTCAATCCGATGTCGGATGTAGGCCTCCCCAAGCGCTTTCCAATTCTCTCTATTCTGAGCTTCTCTTTGCCATGTAACCACTAAGTACTTAATGATGTCTATGATATTCCATCGGTCCTTTGGTCTTCTTCTTGACCTCTTCATATCTCTTGGTGTCCAGTTCAGAACCGCTCTTGTCCAACGGTTGTCGTTTCTTCTCGCCACATGGCCTGCCCACATCCATTTCAGTGACCTTACTTTACCTACGATGTCTGTCACTCCGGTCTTCATCCTCACCCAGGTGTTGCGTTTCCTGTCTCTTCTTGTGATCCCAAGCATACATCTTTCAATACTTCTTTGCGTTGTTTGAAGTCGCTGGGTTATTGCTGCGTTTAAAACCCAGGTTTCACTTCCATATGTCAACACTGGTAGAATGCATTGGTTGGAGACCTTCCTCTTCAAGACCATTGGCATTTGTGACTTTATAATGTGTGTATTTCTTCCGAAGGCACTCCAGCCGAGCTTAATTCTTCTGTTCACTTCGTTAATCCTGTTGTTCTCTCCTGTGGTTACTAGTTGTCCTTGGTATGTGTATTCTGAGGAGACATCCACAGGCGTCCCTTCAAATTTGATTGTTTCTTGTGATGCAAAAGAGTTATACATTACCTTTGTTTTTGTTAAATCTATCCTGAGTCCTATCTTCTGTCCTGCTGTGTTCAGTTCATGAAGTCTTGAAGCTAGATCTTTTCCGTTGGTTACGAAGAGTACTATATCATCTGCAAAGCGCAGATGACTGATGTGTTCCCCATTAATCCGCAGACCTTTCTGCTCCCAGTCCAAGGTTTTAAAAACTTCCTCAAGAACAGCTGTGAAAAGAATTGGGAAAAGGGCAGTTGCCTTGTCTAATTCCCTTCTCAATTTTGAATTCTTCAGTAACTTTGTGTAGCATTACTGAGGCTGTGGCATTTTTTATAAATGTTGCGTAGGAGACGGATGTACTCTGCATCTACTCCTTGTTTATATATATATATATATATATATATATATATATATATATATATATATCTGTGTGTGTGTGTGGCAACACGTGTGTCACGTGTTGCCATGTGGATAATCCGAATTTAAAATTCTAACCTACTATTCTCGAATGTAGTTCCCTCTGTTAGTATACAATATATATATATTAATAATAACAATAATAATTTTAATAAAGAAAAAGCTTAGTTAGATACAAAATTTCAGATATTTCTCGTATTCATTTTAGCACAATTTAAACGTGATAAACATTTGGAGTTGTCGAGTTCCTAAAGAGGTGTCCGATTTAAAAAAAATAGTAACTTTTGCGACGCCCTATATAATACCAGGAAATTTTATTTGGTAATTTTAAATTGCATCCTAGGAATAAATAGAGAGTATAAATTAGGATATATGAGGTCGAAGATAATTGGAGGTGTCATTAGTTGGGCGCGTACCTTTCGAATCCCATCATTCTCGGAACAAATTGCTGCATTTTTATTTGAAATTGGTGCTGACAACGATTTCATAGCCATTCGATATATGAGGAAGGAAATATTTCGATGTGAATGAATGGAGTGTAAACATGGGAAACGCTGTTATCAAGTCACCAAATTGAATGCAAAAGTGAGCATTTGGTCCCATCAAAGGAATGCCGCGCTATTGTTTTGGGTTGAGTACATCACCTTAAATTATACTCTGGTGAACCTGATATGATTCAGAAAGCCACTTTGGAAGATTCTTACGTGTTGTCCAAGAATGACTTTACGATTTCAGGAAATGGATTTTTAGGTGTCTTTTAAATCATGTGCTATTAGTAATGCTGAAAGGATAGTCAATAAGATTAATAGGTCGGCATGAAGAGCACTCTCCCATTCGAAACAAGCCAAATTCGCTATCCTATTAGTGGCGCCACACTAAGTAAGTTGATGCAAATATTTAGGTTTCAGTAGTAATTTATCATTTAACAGGAATGTGTGTATAAATGTGCCCACAATACTGAAAATTTACAGCTGGCTGAACTTGCAGCTTATGAATCATCGTTTTCTCAAAATAAAATAATTTTAGATGAAGTAGTGGAAGAATGATGGTGAGGATGAGGTAGAGAAAGAAAACAGACATTATTCAATAAATAACACAGTTTTAGATGTAGGATAGGTGGTTTTTGTCTCTCATTTGGAAGTGCACTTCTACAAGGAAAAGAAAATAGCTATCCAAAGAGTTTTTGAGAAAATTATACAACATATAAAACAAAGGAAATGGTTAATGAATTATTTTGACCAGAAAATTCATACTAAAGAAATGAAATATTTTGACATTTAACTCAAAATTAGAGATCAAGAGAACAGGCAGCAAATGAAAGTTCAAGGATAGATTTAGAAAAAAAGAGAAGCTACTCGAGACAATTCTGGATAGCTTCAAAGGAACAGAATTTTGAATACTTAAATTGTGTCGTGCTTTGTATAATTCAATTTACTAAATGAAAAATATTTTAATATCATGGGTCAAAAATACGATGTTCAAACGAAATAAAACACAATAAATGACTGTGCCCACAAATTTTCTCGAAATATTTACGAATTTTGACGTTTTATTTCGTTCACGCAAGGACAAGTTCCACCAGGTATTGCTAGACTTATTTAACTAAAATGCAATGTTATGTTTATTAATTTATAAGATGGTTCTTTCCTTACAAACTTTAGTGCGCAAATAATTCCATTTCTTTCTCGCTAAAAGTGAATATTGTTGACCAATTCTTACGGCATTTCCATGGAAATTGCTTCTCAGAGTAAATTTCAAACAAACTTGGACTGGAATCAAGCGAGATAATTTTAGTAACTACTGTCATATTTATTAAAGGAACATATTATATAAAGGAACGGATTGTAAAGGAAGTTCATAGTTTTATCGCTTTTCTCGAAATAATTCCGGTCGTTTCACTCGTAACATGATGTTAAATACCTCTTCACTTAAAATATCGCTGGTGATTCTTCAAAACATTGTATATAATTTGGTAGAAAACTCGCGATGATAAATCGCGCAAGAGAGATGACTTAAAACTATGAGTCTATGTTTCCAGTTGTTGCTCACGTTGCTGTTGTAGCCCCACACATGGGCAAATTTTTCTGCCGCCGGTAACTGTAAACAGACTTTCTATAAATAATAGACAGTTTACCCCGAAGATGAAATTTAATCAGCCTTGTAGAAACCGGTCATTAGAGAAGGTATACGACCAGAATATTGCAAATTTTATTTCTGTAACATTAAAAGAAACAAAAGTTCTTTTTGGCTGTTATATTTTTGAGCAAGTGCTTCTTAAGAAAGAAAAGGAGTTTTCTACATTTTACTTCATTTACCACAGCTTTAGACAGTCCTCAAACTATTAATGTGTAATAATGACTGCATTCAGACTTATTAAGAATGTTCTGCATTTCGTGCAAAGAAGACTTCTTCCTTAATTTTTATGATTTTCAATCTTTTTAAATCACTTTTTATCACAAGGACACCTAGGGAAGAATAATATTCTGTCTTCCGCCGGATTGGCTTTGGGGAGTGCAAATTCCGCCTTGTTAGCGTCTTAAGCGATTGAATGAAAACCACGTATTAACCGGGTTCGCCAATTCTGAAATTACTTTCGAGCGATCCATATTTCACTCCTCAAGAGAATACAATATTCAATACTTTGTTTATTCTTTGAGAGTCGGCTGAGGTAGCATATATTTTATTGTATCATAAATTGGAAATCGTGCTCTCATAATCCCTAGTGCGGGCTTCGATCTGGCCTTCGCCCTAATTTAAGATACCGCCCCTTGATAGATTCTACAGCACTATCAGTGATTGCTATACTCAGGAGATGTTTTTACACCGAGAGACGTGAAACATGGCATGCAAGAGCTTTTTTCGATGGGAGTGTAGTTCAAGCATACGAAGAAACATGAATATCTTGGAATAACTCTTACCAATAACTTAAATTGGAGCACTCACTACATAATATCTGCGGTAAAGCTAGTAAAAAGCTCGGCTTTATAAATCGTATTGTCGGTAGATGCGATGAGAAAGTTAGAGAGCGATGTTATTTCTCCTTGGTCAAGCCCCATCTTGAATACGCGGCAAGTGTATGGGATCCAGCGGATGAAACGGGAACCCGCGAACTCGAGAATGTTCAGCGCAAAGCGATACGTTTCGTTAAAAAATGCTATGGAAGCAATGGAAATCTCAAAACTTTTATTCCTTGCTCAGTTTATTTTAATTCAACGGACAGAAAAATTTATAAATTGATGAATAAGAAACTTAGATTAGAAAGCGATATTTTCTACTTACCGCACTCATTAAGCAATTTCTTCTCATAAACACCTTCCTTTTATGTTAAGTATACACTCATTTCCAAAGAAGAGACTTTGGGATTTCTGTGGCATAAATGTGTTGGGGATGAGCTGAGAAGGTCGATCTATAGATAGGGTGCGTTGTTGGTGATGTTGTTTTAGAATGTTTGTACTCATAGGTCTTGTAGTGTCACGGATTGTGGAGAAATGTATATAATGTGTCAAACTTGAACGTACAGGGGCTGCCAACTGCATATCATCAAGAACGTGCGTGCATAGCTGCACTCACCGAGCGCTCGGAAGAGTTCAAATTTTTCGTTGGACATTTTTGTCTTTCTTTCTAAAGATACCACGACTTAATATTCTAAAAGCGCATTTCTGAAGTCGTCTATTCATCTCAAGAGCTCAAATACGAGTTGCCTCGATTTTCGAACTCTCCTTTGCAGACATGTTTCTTATCGAAATATTATCAGATCGGCTTTATCTCACACCATATACGCCTCTTATCACGGCATCTCCATTTCATTCATCTGCCCTTCTTTCACAGCGCTTTGAACATTTCGCATCTATTAGACGAGCCAAAGACGAAAATATCGGGGCTTCCTTTATTTATGCTTGTTTTAAAAACTATTGTTCACCGATTCTCATAATTGAGGCTAGCAATGTGTAATAGATGTGGCTTTACATGGATCAGAGACAATTAAAGAGGAAGAAGCCGTAGAGACGTGGAAAGAAAAAAAGAATTAGATTAAGGGAGATATGAGGAGAAAAAGATTAGAAGGATTAAGGAGAGGAATTTGGAAAAGGAAATAATATAAAATTAAGAGATTATCACAATAACCAATCTTTCATGAATAATTAAGCAAAGTATCGATGCAAACCGCACTCAAAGATATTATTTGAGTTCATTTTGCTCGATTTACTGAGAGACACTTCCGCCATTTTGGACTTGAGAGCCAATATAACAAGATTCGATGGAATCAGCGAAAACAAACGACGAACGATTTTATTGAGCGCCATCTTCTTTAGAAGTCCCTTATTTATGAGTTCGGTGGAGATGATATCGTTTGAGGTCATCTGATGGATACGCTAATTAAACAGAAGTAAGATCTTTGGAGAGAAGTTATTGCTGCGAAATTCTCACGAATGCAAGGGAGTGATTTATGTGCGAATGCACAATTCCCACGCATTCTCTACGAATTAATTACACAGTATAATATATTCCTTTCGAAGTTCTTTATATGATAAGGATATGAAAAATTAAATGTTAGCTTGGAATTATTAGCTAAAAACATCATTCAATCATTACGTATGTAATTCGTTCCGCCATTATAATAGTTCTTTGCTTTCTGTGGCGAAATTGCGGCGCCTTGGTTTGCTACGAAGAGCGGCTTGAATATTGACTGGACATTTCATTAAAAGATTCAAATGGAAAATGTCTCTCGTTTGATTCAAATTAGATAAGTTAAACATTAATCTCATGTCATTATTGCCGTAAGTATAAAGTACTATCATGTGAATGATTTATTTTGTAGCCTTTCCAGGCTAATGATATGATACTTATAGAACTATTACGTAAATTAATTGCATCAATGAATACTATTATTCAAAATATATTTACTAAAATAATATACGTCTCCGCTAAATTAAGTTATCGGGAATTATCTGTTGCTAAGAAACAAGAGCGGCAGAACAAGAGGACAAAATGGCGAAAAAACAAAGGTCAATAGAACTCGAAGAATAAACATATAAATGACAGGAGGAGTTTTTAAGTTTTAAAACCCAACAAAGTGAAAAGAATTACTTAACTGGAGGGTTTGACTTTATTTTTTTCCAAATAAGTTTCAAAATCTCAAATTGACTCGTCGTGCTTATTAAAACAAGTCACTTGAGTTCACTTTGAACCTCCATTAGTTACAAATCTTTAGGGTCGTGAATTACGTTCTATTCATAAAAATATTATGAATAAGCAAATATTACTTCGTCGATTTTAATTTCCTTACACAGCTAAAGTTACGGAATACCAAACGTTGGCTCAGTAATAACCACAATTATAACGAGCACAATAAAATTATAATATCAATTTCCTATTCGTTTTCCAACTCGAATTAGAAAAGACTCGGAGTGCAACTTTGAAATTCCGCATCGGAATGTGTTAGCAGTCGTGTTCTCCCATAAACAAAGAAAGGATCAAATAATAATGTCCAGTTAAATACCGCAGCTGTCACAAGCGACTTATGTATTCATTCATAAATAAACAACGGGATCCTTCTTTCACACCCAAAAAACTCCGACGATGACAAGTCCGTGCAAAACATTTCGTGCATTTTTTATGTCTGCGTGAGTTTAGGTGTCTTTGTATCAGAAGAATAAACAACAGCAAAATCGGAATCTCTTCTTTTTCGGAAGATGCGAATAATGGAGTAATGAAGGTTCAGTTACAAAAGTTCTTCGTCAAATGCGAAACAAATAAGTTCTGATGAATCAGACTGCGAAACCAAATATTTCGATGGTTGTGTTTCACTAAAATTAGTTTTCAGTTATGATTAGTTTTGGTTACTCGAAAACGATTCTATGAGAAATTTATTATTTAATGTGAACTTTACAAAGTCAGTGGTTGTCCCTCAACTCCATGGTCCCAGTTTTGTTTAAGCCACAAATATCTAAATACTAGTATTAAATTTCTCTATCTCTGAAGAATCATGCAAATATATCTGTTTTCAGTATAATATAAAGTAAATAAAAACCGTTCCGTGCATATGTTTACCGTGTGTAGAATATAAAGTCACAGATATATAGCTAATGTATTTATCTTGACTACACATAAAGTTTCCGACCCCAGATTTTTCAGAAATCTTCAGAAAACATGTCGAGAAATGGCGAAATGTCGGAAACTTTTCAGACCACCCATGTAATACGTTGTGTTAATATTAAGTTCAAATTTAAGTGTTCACCTCGACTATATGTCGTAGTGGGAATAAAACATTACGCAAGGTCCGCGTTTATTGTAAAACGTTACAATTATAACCGCTAAGAGGCTGACTATTGAGGATCGCGGAGATGAGTACGGCACCGAGCTTAAATTGTGCCTTTAAACTGTTCGGATGGCATCACCAATGCATTGGAGTCAGTGCAAGACAACACATAATTCTCATCTGCAACTGAATCATCCCTCCGACATGATTTATGCATATCATAATTAACAAGTATGAACTCAATGTTTCTATGTACTAGCCAACAGCATTATTCATATGAATACAAATATAAATGCAGGTACACCATGATATTACATAACGTATTCATTTTTACTCTAATTATTTTTAACCTTATTTTCCTGCACATCATCTTGGTGATTCAGTTGGGAAGATTTTTCCCGCCAAAGAGAATCTTTTCGTATTGTATATTACAATGTATTTTCCAACCCTAAATAAAAATTGAACTTACTTGCAGACGCTTGAGAATGGATAGTCGCCTTCATAAAGATATGAAAGCGGAGAGGGAAAGCATGCGTCCGGGAATCGAACCAAGCGATGGCTAAAATACGTTACTAATCTGAGTCGTTGAGTCTTTCGATTGGTCTGAGGCTTCGAAGAACTTTTCAATTATAATTACTCAATCTTGATTATGGGAAATAAACCTATGGAGTGACGAAAGAAATTTAACTGTTGAAAACGAAAAGCGGAATTAAAGACGAAATTTAATATTGACAGGATTTCTCGGAATTTCATTATTTCATCAAAAATAAACCAAAAGTGACAGATGAAATTAAAGGTAATACAAATATCTACGGGAAATTAAAAATTCTACGTAATAAAATACAATATCAGTATAATATTAATTTCTCTTTATCTCGCTAATGTTAATTTAAATCGTTTGAAAAAAATTACTATGATAGATTTAAGTTTTTTCAAAGCTGAAGATATATTTAAATTGATGGACATCTCTTTCCGCCTCAATTCTATCCTGATAATTTTCTTTGTCCGTTCAGAGAACACTGAAGAAGAAGTCTATCCTCCGGATCTTTCATAGGAGAAACGCGTATTAAGCGCTATTTTAGTTGTTCGTTATGATATTTATCTAATGTACATCGCGGAAGTCTTCACGGAAAAGCTGTGAACGTCGCTGCAGAAATGTGAATCTCATTACAAGATATAATGCAATTCTAGGATCTTATACACAATGCACGAGGTTTCTTCCGGAGAAATTGCTCATTCATTAAACAAAAATTCAATTGTTTTCCATTCCGTAGCCGTTAATTAGCCCGTTTATACTTGGTTTCATTAGTCGATGGAGGTCGAACACAATGTAATAATTACGTACAAACAGTCATTAACTAAAAAGAAATAGTTGATGGAATCTGGTTTGGACAGATAAGTTGAATTAAAGAGTTTATCAAAAGGTTTTAGCCGTAGAAAATTAAGGAAGCGATTAATTTTCCTGACAAATTATTGTTCATAAATTCATTTGATGAAAAATCGTTGACGTAAAAAATTCAGAATATTGTGTGATACTTCGTACATATATGTATCAAAATTCAAAATTAAGGGGAATAAAATTTCAAAGAAAATTGCAGAATCTTCTGTAAAAATAACTTATTTAACTAAATACAGAAAATCCGGTTAAAAACGCTTCCACTCAATACGACAAAGCTAAAAAAGATTCCATATCCTTTATTAATTAAAGAGCCCAAAAAACCCTTTCTTAAGAAAAAGAGATAAAAATAGTAATCGATTAAAATGCGGCCCTTTTCCCCGAAACTGACTTAACGGTACTAATTTATAAGCGTCGAGAGAAAACAATTCTCCGTAGTAGTGCAATATCTGAATGATTACACTTACAATTCCTAGAATTCGAATGTCCTTACTTTCCTGTCCACAATGTAAGACATCGCCGCTTTCTTAAAGAGAAAGCTCACTTCCGCGAATGTGCAGCGTTCTTCGTTACCTAAACTCGCAAACCATTCTGAGGCGCGGGAAAATTTTCAAACAATTTCCATTTCAAATATGCGCAGCGCCGAAAGGTAGACAACGGCCACTCTGCGAACTAAACCAACAAAATAACGGCAGTGAGCGAAGGATAACAAACAATGAAGGGAAGGAATGGGGAAAACAAGGAGGCGTCTGCATTCAAAATGCTTATTGCCGGCCTTGCGCAGAATTTACTGCAAATTAAAAATTAGGCAAACGGCCTATATTTATCGCTGTGCTCTCGCCTAGAATTGAATGCGGTCCTAAATTCTAATTCCTTATCACCGCACTTGAATAATCGCTTTTCTTTGGGGAATCGCAATAACTAAATAAGACGAAAACTTGTATTGCTTGAGCTCGATTTTTCAATTTAGCTATTTTTCATTACGATTTCAACAATTTAGCAGTTCGAAATTGGGTAATTCTTGTTTTTAAAATAAAAATAAATGTCCAGAAAAAAACATCTAAACCGGAAAAAATCAACCGGTTACTTCTTAAATTAATTTTTTTTAAATACATGCATGTTTGAAAACTGTCGGTGTTTGAGAAATCGTTCATAGATTCAGAAATGTGATTTACAAGTTAATTATACCCTCCCTTAATCATAAAATGAATAATATTTTAGATTCGTACAAAGAAAAAACTGAATGGAACCGTAAGTTCCGACCTTACTCCGTATGTTTATCAGAATATTTGTTACTCTGAATGTGATCAGCCGAAAATTTCAATTCTATGTATTTTACTATTCTACAAAACATCGAAAACTCCGCAAAAGCTTTAACTGAAAAATGTATACGTTTTTGTCCTGCTTCAGAAGGACTGTCATTCCTTTCTCCAACACTATAAGATCGAACTAACACATGCAATCATTTCACAACCGGTTAACTGGGATTCGAACCCGGGGTTGAAGCGCTAATCACTCCGCCAACGTGTCCGTCTTTGAAGATATCTGCGGGACGGAGGGATTAAATACGGGACTGTCCCGGCATATGTGTACTCCTGGGAGACTTTCATCTGCCTTCTACTTTTAGTTTTCGAGATGCTTTTCATGACAGAAACGCAGAATCACTCGATAAATCTTTTAAGCAACGAATGGTGAAAAGAAATATTTTTTTCAATTTGTGCGGTGGAGATGTAATTGCCAACGTTCTCTGGCAACGTAAACAACCCACTTAAAGCGTAAGATGACGGACAGAATTAATGCTTTTCCTCGGCTCCCTTAATTGGGTTCCATCACATAATCAGGTTCGCTGATTAATTTAACGCCATCAAAAGATGTTAAATAGATAATCTTCGAAAGGCGGATGTGCAGAAAAGAAAAAGATCGAAATAGAATTCACTGAGGAAGAGGAGTTTTCACACAAATTATATGCGCATGAATTGCCTTCTTTATTATTCATGAAGAATTTCTCTATCGGTTAAGATGTGTCAGAAAGGGATTCCCATAGCACTAACCGATCGTATGCATTGATTCCGATTTAAGCTCGTTAAAGAGGCAATTATGAAGCCGATGAGAGAGCACGCGTTATTAGGCGGATTAGCGTCTGGCACGCGTGATAAGGCTTAAATTAAACACGGAGTGTCAGCGCCTCTCAGCGACTTGTTTCTGAAGCCAATGCGTTTTTGTCTTCCGAATTAAGTAGTCGAATTTCAATTCCCACGAGATTGAGAATTTATACATTTCTTTTGAATTTCGGAGCGTACGCATTGCTTCCGAAAGATCCTAGAGTGGGAGTCCAAATGTATTGACCTCAGCTGTCGAAACACTTGTACGAGAATATAAAAATGATAACCACAACAAACATTGGCGCTAATTCGAACATGATCTTAAGGGTATCTTAAGAAATAGTTACTTACCGTTTTGGTATCAGTATCATCTTTCATCCTTATCAGTCAGCACATGATTCTTTAGTGATTTACTTACAACAGAAACGTGATAAATGGATTACCTGAGCCATTAGCAAGACGTTATTCCATATTACTAAAGGGAAATCATAGAAACTTGCGCCGGGATTATGGGAAAAACGGTAAATTTAAGAAATTAAATACATTTTTACCTTAAATTGAGCTAATCTTGTCTATAAATTCCACAGATCCGTGAGTAACACCTTAGTGATCCATGACAGGAAATAAATCAGGAAAAAATTTCTCGAGGAACTACATCCTATATAAGCAATATCTGAAATATTTAATATCTATTAGAATTATAAATTACACTTCTATACCCATCATCGTAAGTATCGAAATTATTGATATTTATGTATTTGTATTCTGTAGTGTTTTGCCAAGTTATTAAAGAGAATATTGTTTCCTTGTGAAAAATTTCCTCATTAATTTCCTATTGATCCCTCTTAACCATTCATTCATATAATAATCACGAGAATATTTCCGGTAATTTTCTCACAATTCGGAGTTGGAACTTGGAATCGTCACAGGAAGACGAAGACGAAAAAAATGAATGCGATCGCGCGCAAAGAATCAGCAAAAAGTCGGGGAATAAAGTCGAAATATCTGATTCCTTTCGAATAATGGAAGAATTTCTTTTCTTTATTTTAGAAGAGTGTGGTGCTGGAATAGCAAATTGCCCGTGTTTTTTATTTGCGGCGATTTTTTACAGCGGAATGCTTTTGTCTTATCTCAGGGATGAGATTACCTTCATTAGGTGATCCACGAACTCAAATGCGAACAAACGACTTCATGCTGCTCATTTCCAGTGATGCCGTTAAGAATTAGTGCTGGATAATAGCTTAAAAGAATTAATACATTACTAGCCGCGTGCATGCACCCTCTGGGTGCAGTTGTTTGGTCTGGACCAGACATCTGGACTGTGAGCATGTACTATCATTCATTTTTAATCATTACTTTCATATGGAAATATCAATCATAGTGTATTTTTCTTATGGAAAAACGCAATACCTCGGTTTCAACAATCGCATCCGTCGTCAAGGGGACTCGTTGTTTATAGCCTCAAAATTTAACGAAATTTCCGTTTATTTTAACCGAATTCTCGCCATTTCGACCCGATAACGATATTTCACGACCAAAATAAGAATCTTTATTCATTTCTCTTTCTTTTGGTGCTTATCTCGAGTTCGTAAGACTATGGTTTCTAATTTAATTTTGCAAAAGAAATGTAGCCTGCAACCGATAAAAGTGAAGTTTACGTGCATTTCTTATGAGAACGGTTTTTCTTATGGGAAAACGCAATACCTCGGTTTCAACAATCGCATCCGTCGTCAAGGGGACTCGTTGTTTATAGCCTCAAAATTTAACGAAATTTCCGTTTATTTTAACCGAATTCTCGCCATTTCGACCCGATAACGATATTTCACGACCAAAATAAGAATCTTTATTCATTTCTCTTTCTTTTGGTGCTTATCTCGAGTTCGTAAGACTATGGTTTCTAATTTAATTTTGCAAAAGAAATGTAGCCTGCAACCGATAAAAGTGAAGTTTACGTGCATTTCTTATGAGAACGGTTTTCCTTATGGGAAAACGCAATACCTCGGTTTCAACAATCGCATCCGTCGTCAAGGGGACTCGTTGTTTATAGCCTCAAAATTTAACGAAATTTCCGTTTATTTTAACCGAATTCTCGCCATTTCGACTCGATAACGATATTTCACGACCAAAATAAGAATCTTTATTCATTTCTCTTTCTTTTGGTGCTTATCTCAAGTTCGTAAGACTATAGTTTCTAATTTAATTTTGCAAAAGAAATGTAGCCTGCAACCGATAAAAGTGAGGTTTACGTGCATTTCTTATGGGAACGGTTTTTCTTCTCTGGGTTCGAACTGGGGCCGTTCAGGTAAAAGAAAATTTTGCCACATTGTAGGGTGCAGCAGTCTACATCGAATGCACGTTTCAGCATCGCTCTAGCTCTTGGCATTGGCGAGAAAAACGCTTTTTGTAGACAGACGGACCGACAGACAGACCGACAGACAGACACCGTTACGTTTTTAATATATATAGAACAATCGCATCCGTCGTCAAGGGGACTCGTTGTTTATAGCCTCAAAATTTAACGAAATTTCCGTTTATTTTAACCGAATTCTCGCCATTTCGACCCGATAACGATATTTCACGACCAAAATAAGAATCTTTATTCATTTCTCTTTCTTTTGGTGCTTATCTCGAGTTCGTAAGACTATGGTTTCTAATTTAATTTTGCAAAAGAAATGTAGCCTGCAACCGATAAAAGTGAAGTTTACGTGCATTTCTTATGAGAACGGTTTTTCTTATGGGAAAACGCAATACCTCGGTTTCAACAATCGCATCCGTCGTCAAGGGGACTCGTTGTTTATAGCCTCAAAATTTAACGAAATTTCCGTTTATTTTAACCGAATTCTCGCCATTTCGACCCGATAACGATATTTCACGACCAAAATAAGAATCTTTATTCATTTCTCTTTCTTTTGGTGCTTATCTCGAGTTCGTAAGACTATGGTTTCTAATTTAATTTTGCAAAAGAAATGTAGCCTGCAACCGATAAAAGTGAAGTTTACGTGCATTTCTTATGAGAACGGTTTTCCTTATGGGAAAACGCAATACCTCGGTTTCAACAATCGCATCCGTCGTCAAGGGGACTCGTTGTTTATAGCCTCAAAATTTAACGAAATTTCCGTTTATTTTAACCGAATTCTCGCCATTTCGACTCGATAACGATATTTCACGACCAAAATAAGAATCTTTATTCATTTCTCTTTCTTTTGGTGCTTATCTCAAGTTCGTAAGACTATAGTTTCTAATTTAATTTTGCAAAAGAAATGTAGCCTGCAACCGATAAAAGTGAGGTTTACGTGCATTTCTTATGGGAACGGTTTTTCTTCTCTGGGTTCGAACTGGGGCCGTTCAGGTAAAAGAAAATTTTGCCACATTGTAGGGTGCAGCAGTCTACATCGAATGCACGTTTCAGCATCGCTCTAGCTCTTGGCATTGGCGAGAAAAACGCTTTTTGTAGACAGACGGACCGACAGACAGACCGACAGACAGACACCGTTACGTTTTTAATATATATAGATAGATGTACAGTTATTATTGATATATTTATTTATAGGGAGGATATCCTGGGTTTAATAAGCAGCCCTTATATTCAAAGAAATTGTGCGACGAGAAGAATGAAACTCGGTTTAATGTAATTAGACGACGCGTCACCAAAAAGCCTCTATTTCTCTTCAAAAGAAATAAATTAGCCCATCGATGCTCACATCCAGTATTTTTCTGCTTAAGTAAAACTTTTATCGAAAATATATGTCAGTGACTTGGTAAAGAGAAGTATACAAACATACAATCGTGAACATGAAAATCGAATATATGAAGCACAAGTTTATGAGTTGATATGGTGTGACATTTTCTCGATAACTTTCCTCATATGGGTTCAGCATGCTATAAAAAGGAAAACCTTGTTGAGATTCGATCGAATTTAAAAAATCGAACACTATCAATATCAAATATCGCGGATTTGGCCAATTCTGACCCCTGAATAACTTTAATTTGCAATAATCAGCGAAAATTACACGTAAATATTGTGAAAATTGGTTTTGTTTTTATTTTGCTGTCCTCAATCTTTTTAAGGCGTAAAAATAACATAAAAACGAAAACTTCATTACTTTATATATATATATATATATATATATATATATATATATAAGTTTCAAGTTCCAAGTTCCACTCTGAAAATGACTATTTTCGTATTTTCCGATTGCGCGTCGCGAGATGCTTTCGAAAAAGGGGAGAATATGAGTAATTAATATTCAACTCGCAGGCAAAAGTAATCGCAGAAATTGGTTGAAAGCGACACATTCGAAATATCAATAAGGAGAGTGATTGTGGGAGGGACTCGAAATTCCACAGCGAGAAGACAATGTGGCATCAAGAAAGCAGTTTCGGATAATTTGTAAGAATAGCTCATACAATAGTTTTAGCCGAGAAACGTAAAATACGAATTTCATTGGGTATTTGTGAAGAAACAATGGGAATTAATTAAAGGAAACAATACGTTCGCTCGGATGTGCCGCGTGAATTTCTTTAAATGTCAAAAAAGAATGATGAAACAATTTACGGATTTAAACCCGTTCTGTAAATGAATAATTAGGCACATTCAAATACCACGAAATTTAATTCAAATTCAGCCTTAAAATTTGTATGATGAAAATGGGGAAATTCTAATCAATATCATAATTATTCTCAAATAAATTCTTTTTTCGGGAAATAAAAAGGGAGAATTGGATCATTAGTTTTGCAAAAGCCACAACTGCGTTGCTTTTGCCGATGACTTCTTTCTTTAAGAGTGAAATTTTATGAATGATCGGTCTTAATGAATTAATTGAAATTTGTGACATAGGAAAAGGCTGCTCCCTTCGTTCTTTCAAAATTGCGGTAAAATTAAATAATAGCAAAATGATAGATTAATGAAACATACAAAACGCTACGCAAGCAAAATTATTTCACTGTTTAATTTACTGTTCTTTTAGATTAATGTTTGATTTATATATTCCCTATTTTTGTCTACAACCATCACCTTTTTGTTGTTATGTTTATATTTAATTTATGTTTCCTTATAGCATCAGATAAAACTTTTAACATTCTCTTGTATTCTATTTCTGAGGCTGACACAATGACACTGTCATCTGCATACCTTGTGCAATGAATTATAATCCCATTAATTGTAAGTCCTATAGTGTTTTGGTTCATAATGTTTATCCCTACTTCAATTAAACAAATAGTGAGAGAGGACACCCTTGTCTCACTCATTCCCTTACTTCAACTTCTGCTCCATTTATGTTTATTTTTGTACTTTGGTTTTGATGCAGTTTAAGTCTTCCGCCTCTCTGATTTATTCCTGCATTTTTCATAGTCTTCAGCCGTATTTCCAGGTCAATCACATATTTTCATATGGTTTTCATATTTTCATGTAGCTTTCTCCAGGTCAATCAACTTTGAACATACTTAGAAAGAATATCTTAAGTTCTTTAAAAGTGCATCACCAAATGCACCTCTTCTTTTAGTTGCTCTCTCCAAAATTGAGCTTGAAACGGCTTTTTCGTCTTTTTCGCGACGATTTTGACGATTTTTGTCCAAAATTCAGCTTAAAAACGGCTTTTTCGTCCTTTTCGCTCCAAGAATCTATGTCCTCGGCTTATTTCTCTTTTTCTTCTGCATTTATTAGTGATGTCCTTCTTTAGTTTCCTATACGCTTAGAGATTTCTTTTTCTCTTTTTATTCCTCTCTGCATTTGAATTCAGTCTTTCTTCAGGCATCATTTCTTGGTTCTAGTTTTCTCTTTCCCAGGATTTCCTCTGAGATACCCGTAATACATTTCCTATCCCAACCAATACCTCTTCTTTCCAGAGAGTATCTATCTATTCATATCAGTCTCTCTTTAACAGCTCTCGTGATTTTCTGCATTTCAATACGCAGTTTAGCCATCACTAATTCGTGATCGCTAACCACGGCCTGGGTATCTACCACTAGATTTTATTGTATACTTCCTTTCACTAACAAGATGTAAGCTTCCTTTGTTTGGGGTGCCTCCCATGTGTATCTCTCTGAAACCTCAAATAAGTTGTTTGATACTATAATCTCACAGAAATCTACTAGTCTTTCTCCTCTTTTATTAGTTATGTTTAGTCCACCAATTTACTGTCAACATTGGCTCTAATCACACCATTAAAATCTCTCAAAATGATAAAATTGTCTTTCTCTTTAGACATCCTAAGAAGCTTTTCTAATTGTTCATACACATTATCCGTTTCATCTGCCTAGCTGGTGCATACGATTGTATGCTCCATTGCTTTTTTTATTTATATGGTATATGCTGCGAACACAGTTTTCCATTTACCTCCAAAGATAATTGCAACACCGTTTATTCCCGTTCATCCGCTCCTAAATTGGCCCTTTACTGGCCTTTCACATAGGCCTAGAATTCGTTATTCTCGTTATTCATCTCGTTCTTTATTTCCTCCAGTTTTCCTATCTTCACTAATATTCTTATGTTCCATGTAGCATTTTTGACCGGAATTCAATGATGAGAATTTCGTTGGATTGGGAATCCTTGTTATTTCCTTTGGGTTCCGATCATTAACGTCAATTGCTCTCTTTGTCTTCTCCTTTCAAAGGATTAATAATGTGTTCTCCACATCGCACGCCACCTCGACAGTGCTAAAGTAGTGCTGCTTCGATCACAGGGATTTCTTCGCCTTATCTGCCGTTTATGCCTTTAACGTGTTAAAATACTGACCACGGGAGTGCATGCCATGGTGGATGAACCCATGCCATGCGCCGAAATTCGGTTTGCAGCGTACATAGGTGGATGTAGAAGAAACAAGTTGATTTTGCTACTGCAGTTAACAGCACTAGAGAGAAAATGGAAATAATCGGATGGTCGTCTTTTCGTCGGGTCAACAGATAATGTAGCAGAAAATACAGTTGAATAGAATCTTTGCATCCACTTGAGTGTGTAAATGCAAACGAATTCACACCGCGTCGAAGATTTAGGACCTCCTAATTAGTCCACTTTCGGCGCATCTCTTAATTAACGCGATAGAAGAGGCATTTTGCTAAAATACATTTTCTGGAAATGCGCTCGTGATGCGTGAGTAAGCATATTCACGGCACTCATTAAGTGAGGATCGCATTCCAAGATCGTCTGCACAACATTTAAATGAGGATTCGTCTCACAGTAGCAACCATGACAGTCAGCTTGCAAAATTTTACAAATATTTCAGCATTCTTCATCGAATCTTCACAATTTGAATAGAAAAAGATACTCTACGGCCAAAATAAGAATCTTTATTCGATATCCTTTCTTTTGTCTCGATTTCATATTATATCTTCCGAATCCGCAAAGAAAAAAGTCTGCAATCGAACAAAATGTACTTTACCTGCATTTCTTATGAGAGCGTTTTCGAGTCTTCCAGAGTAGAAACAAAGATATTTTTGGTAGATAAATATCGATACATGTTAGATTACTGGACTTCTAACGAATCCCTACATTTAATTTTTCTATACTGCAAAGTAGGTAACGTTCACGAATTTCTCTCATGTATTTCTTAAGAGAGTTACCAAAATCGGCCGAATAAATATATAAATGAGCCAACATCAATTATTCAGCTAAAACATCTTGCCGGTGTCCTCTCCCTGGGTGGGGGTCTTTTGGAGTCCACAGTTGTGGAGATTGCGAGAGATTAATCAAAAAATCTTCTTTTGAAAAATGTTATTACTTCGGATATAATATATCAATGCTCAATTAAACTGACTATAATGATCGGAACCTTTGAAAAAATGCAAGATAACTCTACGAGATATGACTTAACTATTGATTACTCAAGATAAATCAATAATTATTAATTTTTAAGTGAATCTCATATAATTTTTCTCTTAGTCGATTGCGGTCGAAAGAAAGAAAGAGTCAATCAAAGGAGTTCTCCAAGCATAATATACATAGCATGGAATATAATTTGGTTGAAGAACGATCCAAAAGACGACGTAAAAACCGTTTAAGATGGATTTCAGGAAAAAACAAATTGAAGGTTATTTCGACTCTTTAATTTTTAATACGTGATTTATATCTTAAAGACTAAAATGGGATCGTGTTTACTTTGACTT
Source organism: Pachydiplax longipennis (assembly GCA_036926295.1). Lineage (NCBI taxonomy): Eukaryota > Metazoa > Arthropoda > Insecta > Odonata > Libellulidae > Pachydiplax > Pachydiplax longipennis. Next base: position 72,499,673 of record JAVFKF010000002.1, on the reverse strand, counting down.
ACTTGCAACAGCTGTACAATTGCAGGAAGTCCGCGAACTATTATTGTATAATGCATGTTTCCTCTTCTTTTTATGAATGGTACATAGAAAGTATTCCTTTGTCACTTAAAGCCTTTTAAATCATGCTTAGAAATCTATAAAGATTTAGATAGGTTTCATAGTGTAACTCGATCCATAGTATGTACGAAATGGAGAAAGAAAGAATTCCGCTGTTGAGAGGATGATGAGGAAGAGCTTTTCTTTAAGACTCTCCCAAGTTTAAGGAAAGCATTAAAATGATGGGTGGAACTCCCGTATGAATAGTACTTTATGCGCCCTTCCAGTGTGGTTTTTACGGCTTGATTCCGAGGAGAACTTTGAATAAGCCCTTCGTCGTAATGTCGACACTTAATCGGGATATTTTTAATGAAATTGCAAAAAGAAATTTGGAGAACCAGATTTATTTTTGATTGTCGTTTACCGAATACTAAGAAGGAGTTAACACTAAGTTAGTCGCCTCAAAAATATGTTCTTAATTACTCGCTTGGAGTCATTATGATTCCAAATAGTAGTTTAAAAGTGCCAGCAAGGGTTATTTCGTCGACCACTCTCATTAAAGTCGACGCCGTTGCATCACAAAGGTCCTATATATGCGAAGACATCTTATATATAATTAGCGGAGTGTCCGTCTGTCCGTCCCCCCTTTATCTTGGAAACTATTTGTCGTAGAGCCATGAGATAAACTGCATTGTATTTCTGATATGCTGAAAGCCCCAGGAAAACTATTCTCATCTTTATGAAGGCTCGGGTTCGAACCCAGGACTCCATAATACGCTTCCATAAGGAATGCACGTAAATTTCGTTTTTTTACCCTGCAGGCTTTGTTACTTTTACAGAATTAAATTGGAAACAATGGTCCTACAACATCAAGAAAAGTACCAAACGAAGGTAAATTAGATGAAGAATCTTATTACTATCGTAAATATAATTTTCGAATCTAAATTACGAGAAATATGACAAAATAAACGAAAATTTTGTGAAATTTCGCCGTAGTAAACAACCAGTCCCCCTGACGACCGAGGTGATTGTTGAATCCGATACATTGATTTTCCCATAAGAATACAGATGGATTTTCAGTCCATACCGAATTAATGGTAGGAACTAACGTCAGAATTTATGAAGAGGAAGCGATTTACTGAGATTACCGCGAATGTAAACTATGATATTTAAATAGTAGCAACAAAATTACAGCCATTTTGGAGTTTTTCTTTAACAAACCGATTTACAGAATGACATTTATACGTTCGTTTGTGGTGATCAAGATGACGAAGAAGTATTACGTCGAGGAAGGGGATTGATTTAGAGGGACAGGATTTTAACGCAAAATTGATTTTTAAGGTAGTGTGTTTGTGTGATTCTTAAGTTATATATTAAGTCATCTATATTTAAAAAGAAAATTTTGTTGTTTAATTGTTACTTATTTACATGTTTAATTACTCGATTGTTGAGTCCGTACAGACGCTTTCATTCTGCTGAAGATAGTTGACGTGTTAAGTGACTTAGTGCGGAGCGGCTGTGTTGATCGATTTTAAATTTTATTACAAGATTATCTGAGATCAGTCTGATACTGCTGAAGCTAATTGAAGCGACTGGTGTAAGTACCAATTAGCGTGGAGCGGCTGTGCTCTTTGCTATTTTTAAAGATTTTACTTTTGATTAAGTAAATCTACATGTACATATGTAACCTGCGAGCTGCCTTTCGGCGCGGGGCTGGGGGTGCATGTACCATTACTGTATATATATCAGTTAATATTGAGTATCTCAGTGGTATATTGAGTATCTCAGTGGTATATTGAGTAAACTATAACTTAATGCCATGTCTCCTTTGTTATATTGGCGATCAATTCTTTTCCTGGAAGTCAAATGAGTCGCAATGGCACTTAAAAATTTCTATTTCACGTTGAAAACAACGAGCATATAAGCTATTCCATTAATCGAAAAACATGAGAGAGACTGATGACGAAGAAATATTACGTTGAGGAAGGGGAATATTTTTGTGGGAAAAAATTTTAACGCAAACTTGATTTTATAGTAGAGATTTCGAAGTAGTGCGTTTGTGTGATTCTCGCGAACTACATTATGTTCGATGGAATGTCACCAAACAAACCGTGTGGGTGCGAAATCCTCATATTCAAAATTCATAGCGGATTTTAAGTAATTTTTTGAAGGCTTTCCCGATTACATGGAAACGTGGGACCAGGCATGTGAACCAAAGCTATATACGCCTTCGATATACGAGGTTCAGCGTTTCCATAATGATACTTGCTTCAGTGCCAGAGCTACACTTTGCATTCTTTCATACGTTTTAATTCCGATAGAAATCTGCCATATTGTTTTAATTTTGTTTTAATTATGGAGGAATAATGTAATGTACATCGCATTATAAACTCCGTTTCTCCCGTTGAGGTATCAACAAATGCAAACACACACATACGAAGGGGGTAAATGAACATTATTTCTTTGGACTGTGTGTGTTTTTCGTTTCATAGTTGATATTCCACACATACTGCCGAAAATTTATTTTTCTCTTGCGGAAGAATAAACGAATATATATATATATATATATATATATATATATATATATATATATATATATATATATATATATATATATATACGCATTTACAAATCACCTTAGGTTCGAATTAATTATATTTATTAATAGTAATGTTTACATTTAAACTAATAATAAATTAATTTGTTTGCAAAAAATATTTTGTTTTCGTTTATATAATTGTTTTGATTAGTTTGAAAAATTTTGTATATTTACTTTCACACCCCTACAACCTTCTGAAGAATTTTTTGCAGAAGCACATGCGCGCTGTGCGAAAATTTCTAACTAGAAAAGAGTACGCCTCTCTTCGTTGATTTTCTATTCATAGACTGTTACACTGAATTTTCTTCGATACTCTTCTCTATCCTTTTTCTGCTCTAGAAACGTAGAGGAGACGCTCCCGTAACATGCAGTGATATCTATCGAAATTTGTATGGGTTCGACTACAGACCATATATCTCACTTAAGATATATCTTCTCAAGGCATGGAGTCGAACTCGACAATATTTTCTTGCAACAATTTTCAAATAATTGATTATCGTATCCTGGTTTGATGATGGTGTATGTGAATCATGTACATCTTAGCACTTTCAAGTTTCCGAAATAATACGAAGTTTTTCTCCAGGAGATTTAAACCCCATTGGATTTAAATAATGTCTAATAAGTAATGTACAGTGTTAGTGGAATGGGAGTATTAGGAAACATTTACATTGGAATCTGTCAGCAAAGGTTTGCTTGGGACCTATTTGGGTCTTTAAAGCTCCTTTATTTTCTGCATTAACATAAAAGCAACTTAAATCATATTACCAATAACGTTAAATGCATACATATAAAATCCTAGAGTTGTATTTATAAGTATTTACTATCCAAACATTATAAATATCGTTCGTGGTTCATTTTTACAGAAAGAAAGCTTATTTGCATACCTATATACAAACCATTGAGTGATAAAACTAAAGGCTCTGAGGGTCTTGAACCCCTATATTTGCTTCTAAAATCTTTGGAGAGGATATATCCACTTCTTCACAAATGCGCAAAATACAACAAAGATATAACTGAGCTTCAGAAACGAAGAGAAACAGAGCTAATCTGCATAATGCAATTGAATCCGCAGCACCACTCCTAGTGAAAATTAGAACCACTGGGGTTAAAAAAGATTAACCATTTCGATTGCCACCACAAGCTCTATTATTTAGGGGACTCCGAAATCTTTCACGTAATGTTTTCCGAATTGTGTGTTCAAATTTCCTCGAATATAGAATCCTCCGTCCAGTGAAAATTAAGAGTATATTTAGGTGTGGGAGAAACAGAAAGACCATCGTACTGCGTACTTGAGAACAAATCATATGCATCTATTTTATATTCTTTGAAGCTGTTAATATAATAAGTCGATCGCGAATTTGAGACAGACTGAAGCAATAAATATCTCGATAAATCGATATTCCCTTCGATTCATCGAATGATTCATTTCCGCGAAAGGATTCAATCTCGAAGACGTAGAGGATGAATTTTCTGAAAGAATTATTTGCAAAAGTTTCCTGATTTCTCGGTAATCTCATATATGAATGTAATATATATCAAATATGGTATACATGTGATCCTTCTGAGAAAGAATTCGGGAATTATGCGTTCATTAAACTTTAATATATTCCTTACATAGGCCAAATTTCCCCTTGAATAAATGCATGTGTATACAATGTGTCGTTGGGGTATCTACCAAAATTTCGTCTACTATATCATAAATCTCGCAATCGGAAAGATTGCATGACCAAAATATCGTAGAAATGTTTATTCAATTAATTCTCCTTCTTTCGATACAGATCTCTATTTTGTAGAATTATTATTTCTGATTTGATTTCGTAAACGAACTGTAACCTGGAAGAGAGAAAACAAACTTCAGGCACATTTCATATGAATGTATTTTCAAGTAGCCTAGAATAGAACCTAAGATAATTTTGTAAAATTAACAACGAATTTTCATCCGCAATAGGCCTTCTTGTGAATCCCATAAATTCTTTCGTACAAAAAGTGAATTATTACTTAATAAGCAGTAATAGTGTTGATACTATAGTATCGTATAGTATAGTTAGTATGGTTAATAATAGTGCTTCAGGTCACTTCACATAAGAGCGAACCCGAGACCTCGGAAGGCCTAATTAATTAGTTTTTCATTGCATTTCTAATGAGTGGTCATTTAGAATTGATTCGGGGAAAAGAATAAAACGATAGGGCGAATATAAATGGGTACTGATAAATCTTCGCCTTCCGAATGTCATGCGATCTCAAGGAAATCCATTCGCCCAAATTTATGTATCTTGGGCGTCAAAAAAAGGAGAGAAATAAGATTTTTGTGTATAAATGGAAAAAAGAGCGATACTGTGAAGTTATTCCAATGCGTAATGGACTTGAAAGGATAAAAAAGAGAATCCGCGAATGATAACGTACCGAAAGACTTATATTTCTGTCTCCCGGTGCTGACATGATACAAATTGGGTATCGATCCCACGCTCTCCTTTTACTAATTCCATAAAGAAAACCTCAGCTTACAGCCAAAGAAAAGGAATTGTGATTCAACTCCATCACAGTGGTTTCCATGTTCCATCGCCTAATTCATTATCCCCATTGCCAAATCAATAATAAACGATGCCCATTCATACACACGGTAAAGATATCGATACTTAAGGATAAGACTTGAGATGCTGAATAAGATAATATTAACATGCTCCTCTAACCTTTATCACATAATTTTCTTTGCATAGTTCTTGTAACTATATCATTCTGGTTACTATAATACTATGTACCACCAGAATAGAGATCGTTAAGAATAATATTTCCCATCGTTCATTAGATTAGATGAGAATGAATACTGCAAATATGAGAGGAACAAACAAATAACTAGGTAGAAAAACTCTAAGTTAGTCAAAGCTGATGATTAGGACTATAGTAGAAAGACATTTTGAGTTATAATAACCAATTTACTGCGTTAAAATCATCAGGAATAGGATCCGGAATAGATTAATGCTTAGAACCTAAAAGTAACCCTTCCGTAAAATGTACAATGACGGTCAAAGTACCCCATTTTGAGGTTTCGAGAATTATATCCTTTTCTAGTTTTCCGCACGAACCAAATAGATATTGAGCTACATCTAACCTGAATGTATCAAGAATTATACATTAAAAGTTTATGATATAATTCATAGTATGATTTAGGTGATAAATTATGATTTAAATTAGCTGTAATAAACATTTTGTCGAATTCTTACAGACTAAGAGAACAACTTCCTGTACTACTGATAATGATTCTCAAAGTATAATGATCATTGGTACTCCAATCCCTTACGATGAATTCTCCAAAATACATTTACGACATCACAATCAAAAACTACTAATCGTGTCTTCGAAACTACAACTGCTGCACAATAATCAACAGCGAAGGAGTACTGATATGAAAGCAACACTCATATTTCGTACAACTCATCTATCCTGCAATGCGAACCCCTGCAAGCCTGGTCATCAGCCACCCTAAAAATATGCCGACCAATCACCTTCGTCGGCAATAAATTTGGATATGTCGCAGCAGAAGAAAACCAAGTGTACTCAAGTCACGTGACCACGAATCTGCTGAGCAAACTTCTCATCTCACGACGAGCCATGATCTTACGAGCACGCCTTTTTCAACGCTCAATACTCATTGTCAATATACACGTGCAATACTAATTGCATTAGAAATATAATTTTGGGATAAAACTAACTTAATATTCGGGGATTTGTTGAAATATGAGATAGGTAAAGATCATTATCCATAAGATCAATACTTTGCATTAAGAATTCGAAAAATGACTATTTGCAGTAAATATACTTTTATACAGTATATAACTTTGCAGTAAATACGACCTTAACAACTTACTATAGATTTTTATCGGAAAATAAATAACTGTGGTAATATTTAGTAGCCACTGGTATTATAATGTTTCTAAATGTTTGCTGTTCTTGCTGCTAAATCTCGATAACTGGAATATTGTATATTTGTGCAAAATGTATCTTTCGTTTGCTTGTTTCTCAGTATAATTCATGACGGTGAAACCAACTGATTAACGGCGCCCTCTGCTTGTGGAATGCTTACTGAACTTCACTGTGAGTTGAGACTTCATTTCCTTCTCTTGGCTACCGAACCAGGCTGAGGGTATCACTGAGTTGGAATAACAACTACGCTGAAATATCATTCAACAACAGTAACAGTAAAAACAACAACAAGAAACCCTTTATTGGTGGTGTTTCTTTAGGCTGAACAATTGTCTCATCACAAAACGGGATTATTTTTAGAGTCCACGAAATGCACTTTTACACACACGCACATACACGTAAGTCTTTGATACACAAAATTTTATCCAAATAATACATAGTACAATTCCCTTTGCATTCTGAAACAAGGGAGCGTGCAATGAAAGGGGGCATATTTATCAATCTGTCCCTTTTGGGTCCCCTCAAGAAATTAATCCGACCCCTCCGTTGTGTTGATTACTCCCCCTATGACGCACACAAAATAAAAGAGGGGATTGTAGTACCTGGACATAAAGACAGCCGTATAATTTAACGGTTAAACATTGCGAGCTTATGACATCTCTCAAAATGAGACAGCATTTTAGTGTCGCCATTCTGGAGATCATCGCTGAGAAAGTTGCATCAAATGGTTAACTTTACGGGATTTTAAGCCAGGTTTGAGAAAGTTTGACGTGGCGTCGTCTTCAAGAGGGTGAAATTTGACTACTCGTCGTTGAGGAAGTGCGATAATTTGAAGAGACACCGATTAAGAGTTCTTTTTCTTTGCATTTTTACGAGTTTATACTTATTTAAAATACCAATAAAAATGGCTCAACATATTAGGGAAAATAAATACAGAACCCGCTTAAGACACGGTCTCTATATACCATTATTGAGTTCACCGATTGTATGCAAAAATATCATATTAAATGGTATGAAATAAATTAAAATTATCACTATTTCGCGGAAGATAATCTGATATTTGTCTAACTCGTAGACCACATCAGCTTTGCCAGAAACCAATTCATCTCCAAAGAAATCAATCAACATGTACATCGCAAGTGCTTCTTCTGCTGTGTAATCAAGAAGCAGCACTAATTTCTTAATACTCTCTAATCCAAAATATAATCATCTTGAAAAGGAAAACACTTCGCTATTTCCACGGCAGATGACATGTTTCGTCAACCAGTTGAAATCTTCAGAACCTAAATTGAGAAATCTGAACAAGTTGATGAAACGAATTTCTTCTTCACAAGATACGAAATTCCACCAAGTCGAGACTGATTGTATTAATTTTAATCCAAAATATCATTAAACCATGATCGTCATCGCATTGAAGTCAATATTATTATTAGAAAATGAATGGGATAAGATTGAGGAGAAGAGTGAGAATCGCTCTTTTGGGAGAGAAATCACCCCTGAATATGCACAGTAGATTGAACAAAGTGTCGCCAAATACACTCCGTCAAATGCGTATCCAAATAAGAAAGTTATTCATACTTCTATAAATTTTAAAACTACCTGACGGCTGGTTATACACCTGTCTTCCTCACTCCGCTGTTTATTAATAGTAAGAATTATGCGCCACAGTAGGGAATTCTGATAATTCTGATCTTCAGCAATCAGGCAGTTTCTGAAGCGAGCAACTAGGATGATATGAAAAATAAATGTTATCAAGTAAGAAGTTAAAAATAATATTTAATTTATTTCAAATGATTTGGAATGAAACATTAATTAACTATGCTAGAGTTAACATAATCCTTCAAACGTGTAGATGTGCAAGGGTTGGAGCTTAAATACTGGAAAATATTTATTTACAACTGATATTAAAGAGATACACGATACCAAGTTTTATTGCCCTTCAATGTAGTCACTAGCATTGTTTACAACCCGTTGTCAGCGATGTGGAAATCATAGGATACCTTTGGCTTTATTGATAGCTCGAAAGGAGTGCTCTACTGCCTAAACTTCAGAATGTGAAGCACAGTCACTAATCCTGCCTCTCATTCACTGTCAACTCACGAATCGTATGGCGTTGATCACTGTCCGACATACACATCTTCTTCACTGACCCATATCTGCCACATTTTGGCTACCCTCATTGAAGGCCACTGTACTGTAAGGTAATGCAGACAAGCCTATTTAAGACCTTGATGCCATACTATACGACCTCTGGCTCATTCAATCTTCATTGATCCTCTTTCAAAAACATAGAGACAATACTATATTAGACCACCAGATATGTTCTTCTCATCAGTGCGCATGTGCGTGATGTGGGAAGGGAGAGTTCATTTGCTCTGAGGTAAGGTAGGTAGGTAACTAATGTGTGGCATAAGTGACATTATATGGTTCAGCAGTGTTGCCACTATTAAAAAGTTCCAATCCTTGTAAGTTAGAAGTAGTGAGAAAAATCGTTGACTAATAAAACACCCTATTAACTAATAAAAAAAACAAATTAAAAAAGATAGAAATGTTGAAGAATGAAACACAAAAAAAGTTTAAGTATTGTCCCTTTTTTCTAAGGGTTTGATTTTTTATTTTAATGAGGAATAAACTGGCATGGGATTATGGGTATAAAAGAGATTTCTCAGTGAAGAGGTTGGAAAAAAGGAGAATTGATTTTAGTTTATCGTAATCGCCGAAGGATCGGAGATTGGCGCTTAGATCGCTGAGGTGTGTTTACCGCCGTCAACATGGAAATTGCAGTTATTTGGCAAGATAAAGCATTACAACTCCCGTCCTAGGCAATTATTGATATGAATACATGAGTCAGTAATTTGTAAAAATTGTCCACTTAAAAAACCTATTTTACTGGCGACTGATAAGTGGTTTGGAAAGGTTTCGTCAGAATAATTGATAATGTTTTAGAGAGAGCTTGTCAGTTTGACAGATAAAAGTAAGAAAAAAACACTTATACGATGGATTAAATAAGAAAAGAAGATGAATAAAATATTTATCCTCCGTACGAAGTTAGAGAAAGAGGAACATGGTAATAATGATCCATTGACCTTTTTTCGCTTAAGACTATATTCATTTCTATCATACATAACATCCATACGTCAGTTCTCTCCCCTCTAGTAGTTATTTCAAATCTATTTCTTTTTATTTATGTACTTTAATTTACTTTTTCTCCACTTTGTTATGGCGCGCATAGTGATTGCATAGGCAGAGCCGTCGTTGGATCAGATAATTATCTAAACTTGCCACTAGTTTTCGAAAATCTTAAAGGAATGAAATCATTCATCGGCGTAATAAAATCATGATAACATCTTATCGGAAACGAAATTATCGATTCATCTACTTGTATAAAAATTTATTTATTAATTTATGCGTTTATGTTCCTCTATAACTCTTGAAAGCAATGAAACTCGATGACCTAGGATCAGCAGGAAAATACTCTGTGGATAAGAAGTGGATTCGAGATCGACATGTTCGGACAACTCTGTCTCTTAATTCAACAATGCGTTTATTCTTGCTCCTGGAGTCGAATCTAAAAATGTTGTTTATTTCAAGTTTAGATAAGATAAATTAAGAATATATTGATTTTTAAATGTTTCACTTTACAATTTATGTATTCATTAAGTAAAAAAATAAAGTTAGTAAGAATTATTAATTAAGAGATAAATAATTACAGATGTGTTAAATATCTTAGTGATCATGGATTTAACAAGTAAATTAAAATATTTCGTTTCTTGTATTTTAATTAATTTTCTATATCGATGCTTTAATGTAGTTCCATGCAATCAGTATTATCTTCGTGATCGTTTTAGATACCTGTAATTAAAATTAATTCTATTTCAAACTATAGTAGGAATTCATTCCTTTTTCTTTCTAATAGAAGATCGGGGTGAATATACCCGGTCAGCGCTGATTAATAAGCAATCCCATCTGTAAAATTCGATACTTTAATATACTTAATCTCTTCTCCAAATAAATTCAAGAAGCAAAGTCCCGGTGAAATCGATTCAAATTGTTGGATAAATAGGAGATAAATTAAGTAAAAAGACGTGTAAATGAGAATTGGTTGATTTTAGATGCATCCCAATCTGAAATTTGAAGTAAAGAGAGAATGCACACACAATTGACAGTTATTCTAAAAGAGATTTTGATTCGCTGAGGGGAAGCAAATTTAATGGAGCCAATAAAATATCAGAAGACATTTATGGCGTCAATTTGATGGCGTCACTGATTTAATCTTCAAATGGAAAATAATCCATAGCTTTCGAATGTGCTTTCTGAATGAAAGAAATTGGATATGAATATAGAAATGAAAAAATCCAAACGTACATTAATGGTTTTATGTTTGTGAAAGCATTCTGTGATTTCTCTTCTTCTTTCACAAAACGAATTTGACGGCAATCATCGATTTTTATTCCGAAACCAGAATTTCTAGAAATCGATATTCAAAGTCATAATTAGGTCCACTATTCCCCTTTAAAATGGAAAATTCGAATTAACTAAAAATCCGAATAATAAGCGATATCTTACCCTGATGTGGTGTTTAAAGTGAATTTTTACTTAAATATCAGAGTGAAGTCAGGTCAATTCAGTATCACATCACATACACTTCCTTTAAATATCGATTATAATATGGCGAGTTTAAGTGACTTAATAAAATACCAAGTCTAATTTCGGTCAGAATTTCTTCTTTTTGGTATTTTCTATAAGCCTATCGAACTAAATATTAGCACAGTCATTCCGAGACATTTTGCCGGCTGTGGCGATCACTTTATTCTCTAATCATTTTCAGTCAAGGTAATCGGTAAAAGAAAGAGAGTAATATGTGTGTCCTAATATTTTGTTCTAAATGAAGCGTCAAATAACAAGGAAATAAAGACATCCATCCATCTTGACCCTCAATATAAATAAACATATTTCTAATTCATTTATCTACTACTTTTACTATTCCATTTCCTTATTTCCATTTGCTTAACTTTCTTTCGTCCGTCTTTATTACCTTCCATCGATCCTTTCTTCTTTCTCGTAATTCTATGATAATAAAGGGTTTTATAGTAAAGAAAACAATATTCTGGTAAGGGTGTGATTTTTAGTTATTTTTCTTCATAAAAAGCTAACATATAGCCCCGATATCCAAGAAGGTAAAGTATTGGCCTTTGGGGGAAGCGATCCCGTGTTCGATTCTCGGTTGAGGTCTAGAAGAGCTATCAAATCGCTTTCAAAAATACTTGGTCTCCTCACAAAAGGAAAATAAACAATAATTTGGCACATTAACTAGCCAGTAAATCACTCTCTATGCCTAATACATTATCGGGGACATTTTGATTAGCTTGCAAGGGAAGAGCAGATGCTATGGAAGGTTCTTAAATTATGAGGATTGGCGATGTAAATTGAAAGCCCAATGGGGAGCGCAATGGAAGGGTTCGCTACAAAGAGTGACGAATACATTTGGTTATATCCTGTCCTTCAAAAGCAAAGTAACACATGTGGAATACTCGCTAAGAAACGTTAATTCAGAATTCTATTCCTCGGGTCATAATGGATTAATGCGCAACGGGTAAATTAGAGAGAATACTTCGACTTATCTTCTTATATAAAGGGTCATCGCAAATTATTTTGCGTTTTGGAAAACGATCTCACTCATAATAATGATAAAGATAATGAGTCTATGTTAGGGCAATATTGAATCTAAATAGTCTTTTCTTACATCTAACCCTTCGTCATACAACCATAGAATAAGTATGATTTTTGACATGACTGACATGTTGAGAATCAAAAGAACTATAAAACAGAATAAATTTGATTTTGGGAGGGAAAATATTTCGAAATATTATTTATAAGCTAGAATCATAACTGTTTATAGAGAAATCTTGAATTTATTAAATCAAGGATTAGTACTGAATTAACGAAAATTATTTACAATTTTCTGATGCACCTTTCTATCACGGCCTACTTATCGACTTTTTTATAATGGATTTGAACTTTTACGGCTCAATTTCCAAAAATTGTGCTTCTCTTTCGAAAATTTTTATCCAGTCATCAGTCGCATTAAATGAGGTTTCCTTGTAAAATAAAAGCTAATTAGGGCTCCTTATTTCCAATGACTGTGCTCATAATATACAACCACATAACACATACCCAAAAATAAGTCATACGAGGTTCCGTTGCATGATGAATATTCGATGAGTAAGTAAATTGGAACAAAGAAATGAGAAGAGCTATCTTTAATGGCTTTGACTTGCCAGAGAGAGATAATCTCGAGATCATATGAAGGCTGTTATTGTCTTGAGGGGGGAATAATTAATCTCGCGATAAGAATAATCATACAGCCAACGAAGACACTTTTAATCCGCTATCTAAAACCCGTGATAAGTATGGCGTGCGTTAAGATAAAGTTATCTTATATTTAACGATGACTGCCAATGTTTAATGAATTAATTGAATACGCGGCCCGTTACTGATTCATTATTGTTAATTCAACGTTAATGAATTCATAATCTCAATTAATTATGTTACCATGCTAACGAATTTGTAGTGAATTCAGCGTCCTTTGGTGAATCGAGATTGGCTCAGTAATTCTGCAACAAACTCCGACGTGACAGAAATGTTATCTTTCGATTGACCTTATTAAATACCCTGCAAGCCGGCGTATGGCAGGAGGTGTAACACACCACTTTCTCGAGTTTAAGGGACGCTTATGGACCAAGGTGTTCGCCTTATCTTTTTATTTCTTTCATTTATTTGTATTTATTCTAATTTTATCTCCTCATATCAAGTGTAATTGGTTTGTTTTAAAAGTTGCCGTTGACTGCTGTGTTGGAGGGGAATTCAATTCGAATCAATCGACTCTCCTCTCAATGGAATGTCTATATTACAGATTTCAAAGAACCGAATCTGTTGTTCAAAGAAGTGGTTGACTATTCCAACTGTCCGACATCGCAAGGATAATATCGGCTACTTCTGCAAACTCTCCGAGTGCATTAGATGAATTGTCTTCCTTCTAAAGGTTCCCATCCTGCTGTCATATTATCATAGCAAGACGTACATGATACCCGAATCACACGTAGTCCTGTACCTAAAGAGAAATGGAAAACCCTCAGTACTACCACAAATATTTGCAGAAACGCCTCATGATACTCCTTAGGTTTTGGACAATTTTTACGCTCATTCCAATATAAACGAAGGCTATAAATCCAGTCTTTGATTCGAGTTTAACACCGCTTTAAAATTTCTTACAAACAAACGACCTCAGACCAACCATTGCCTCAGAAATGCAACAACGGAAGCAATAAAATTTACACATTTATCTCTTGTTTGCGGCATAAATTTCGTCCTCTTTCTGCAGTCTTTCGCGACTCTGTTATCGGAACAGGTCTAAGTAGCCGAACTTAGGCGTGACAAAATGAAATGTCGAAAAGAAGTGGGATTGAAAAAAAAGAGGGGAACGCCCTGTGGAGACATCTTGCGACGCCGAAAGGAGCGTCTAAACAATGGAGTGACGCTTTTTTAACATCACGAAAGGAAAATGATACTCCAGCTTCAAAACTATGAAATAAGTTCCACTTGTACCGTTTTTCTGCAAGATATTTAGGAGAGGAAGATGAAGGCTTTTTATTTTTCATCTTCACCGTGAGGCAATGAACAGAAAATTGGAATCTCAATACTCAATTTTAATTTATAATTGCAATTCTTGAATTTATCCCTTTGAGGAAGACTTCGCAAATGGAAGAATCGTCTAATTCGGTCTCGACTTTGATCAATTCTCAGAAGGAAAGAAAATCAGCCTTCCAAGCACTTCTAAGAAATTTGCTATTTTAAAATATACCGAAGAAATGGTATTTCGCGTGTGCACGTTTACTAAAAGAAATGTGATACATTTCGTAGTTTCCTCTCCAACCATCACATGAAATAAACATGTAAAGAATTAACATTTTTTAAAGATATTTCAAAGCATCTCCTTCAATTTTATAACGCCAGAGGATGTCATATTCGGACAAAATGTTGATGATATTTTTATACATTGATGATAATTTTACAATTTTTGACTTAAACCAGAGTGACATCAATATTTTTTTAGATGATTTGAATAACCTCTCTCCGTCCATCAAATTCACTGTCAAAATGGAACATGAGTTCCTCTATCTACTTAGTATTCGTAATGATAATAAATTTCATATTTACAGGAAACCTAGAGCCAGTCATAATTTTATTCCTAACAACTCTTTTAACCCTGAAAATCAGAAACATGGTGCTTTCCATCAAGTAGTGGCACAGGCTAGTGAATTTTCCTTTAAAAAAGGAAAGATTTAAAACAGACCTGGATGTGATTATACACACAGCAACTCTAGTTATATCCACACCTTAGTAAAAAGACAGAAGCTCAAATTATTTTCTTAATAGTCACACTGCTCTTAGATCTAATAATGTTATTATAAAGATACATACATACAAGTCGGGTATTTATACAATCACTTGTCCACAATGCCATTAATATGTATGTTCAGAGAATTGAACCAGATTGAAAGAGCTCACTTTGAATTCGATAGAATCCAAAGTATATCTTCGATATCGGACACTCCATTTCTATAGAAAACCTAAAGCCGGCACATAATTCGTACACTCATATTAATGCATTAGAGACTGTATGTATTCATAAGAATAAAGACAATTTGAAGCGTCAAGACTTGGATTTGAAAAAACACTTTTTAGATCATTAACGCTATCTCGATCCTCAATTGTTTTTTCTCGCTCGGACTCTTCCAAGTCGACTCACCTCAATCTGAGCCGAAAAGTTCTACTATTGATGTTTTTCGCAGTTTCTTATTCATTACATTTTTCGAAAAGATTCGAACCATGGCTTAATTTTCTATTCATTTGAATTCAGAGAAAGAACGAAGACTTCTTCGGATAGGCGTGGGTTTACTTTTGATGGAAGCGGGTTCGATTCCCGGTGGGGTCAGTATGTGCTCAGCTGTCACCGCACTTTTAATACTAAGCACTAAAAATATTACTATTCATTACAAAATCCATTCCCGACACCGGGAGAAATATCAGGGAAATAGATTTATTACAATTTCTCTTTGAGAAAACATTTTTTCGCGAACGACTAGTGGAAGTAATCAATTAGGGAAAAGTACATGCTCCCCCTACGCCGAAATTCACTGGCTACATTTAAATGTTTCAATTATTAAAAATACGAATGTTTTCTAACACACGATAAAAGAATCAGAGGTTTAATTAATGAACCTTCGTCGCCTTTTTCTTACGATTTTGTCGATGTCAAGTAAGGACATTCTCTCACGAATACAATTTCATAATCAAGAAATATGATTATGAATTCATATACTTGTAATGATGAAATTCACAACATAAACATTCGTAACAATTGAATAGTTGTGCAACTACTTCTGTAAGCGAAGTGGTATTTATTGAATAAATATTTGTTTCAAATTTCCTTGGGAGCGTCCGCCCACGAGAAGAGAGAGACAAACGCATTTGTGAGCGTTTCAAGATAGCGCCAAAGTGTAACTGGAGATGCGATAAACTCTTCTTTTTAGGGGAGCCACTCCCAGTGGCTGAACAATGGACTCCCTTTCTCAGTTCAGCAATCAGATATAGCATTTCTCTCAATTTTCTTGAATACATTTTTTGCCGCAGCATCAGCCATGGATAACAGAAATTGCAAGAGTTGCTTTTGACCGTTAAAGTTTAGTTTTCTTCCCACAATGAAATTTCCATCCTGAGATTCTGTTTAAAATGACTTAAAATTGAGAAATAAGCTGCAATTGTTGGAATAATAAGTTTAAAAATTTTCTCAACCAAACCTCCATTCTCAAAACTCACGATATCATGAGAAACATGCAAGTTATTTATTTGTTTACTAACACAACGATCATAACCCGCAACTTACAGTGGGTATCTTAACAAGCATGAGCAGAAATTTTGCAATGTAAAAAGAAAACAACTGCACTTAAAATCACAAGGAGGGGAAGTTATGGATATTATAGAAATGAACGTCAAAACAGTCAATCAAAAGAATGAAGGCATGCAGAAGAATGATTTACGTTCTACAAACACGTATGCGTTTAGGATTAAATATGAATGAGCCTCAAAAACAGAATTGTCTCATTTACCGTTTATTTAATACTTAATTTAATATTCAATTGTCAAAAATGTTTAAAAATTACAATATCACAGTGTCTTCACGCCTTCAGCGATGGATGGTTGAGAGTAATGTTTTTTTTTGCATTTAGCGCGAAGAACTGAAAGATGGACTGACGCCAGAATTTTTCTGTAAAAAAAGGCAATTGAATCGTGTTTTTCTTCCCCGCCGAGAATCAACAGGCAGTTTCTGTGAATAAAGCGGAAATTCGAGACAAGTTCATCGTCTGAGGCAAATTGGTGATGTCATTTACATCTTCCTGAATGCTCCCAATGCTATATTATAATGGAAATATTGTAACTAATATGGAGCGTGTGAAAAGCATTTGGAATCAACCTTTGAATTAACAGGAGTCCTGAAATACTGGAAGTATTAGTTGATCGAACACTTAAGGAACTCAATTGATTGCTTTCACTTCACTACTTACATAGTCACAGTTGACCCCGGTTGACAGGTTCATCCGACGTGCGGATGCACAACGTAGGAATGCATTCGCAAAAAGAAATTATATTTCCAAGTTGTGTGAATAGAAAATAAAGATACGCTCCTTTAGTTAAGGATATATTATGCAAGATACATATTGAATTGTAAAAAATAGGTCTTTCAAAACAAGTTTATTAATTATTTTAAAAAGTCTTCCGAAAAAAAAGAAACCAAAGATATTATTTTTCAGTCGGAATCTCTCCATTTTGCGATCCAAAGTGATTCTTGGGAAATATGTTAACTGAGTCGCGTATTTCAGCGTAAACAGACTGATGAGTCCCCTTGTAAAGACACCGGTTCATACGCTATTTACTGAGTACGAATTTGCATCTTGGACAAGAGAAATAAGGATTACTTACTTCAAATTCCGCATTCATACCTTACCTACCTAACCATCAAAACGCGGGGTATTTAGGTTCCCACAATACTGTAAGAATTGATAGATCAATTAATCAGCTCTAGCTCTTGAAAACTGAATACAGCAAATTATTTTCAAATATCGAAAGTCTCAATTAATATATAAACGCACTAAGATACTGATAATATGCAACTTACCTCTTTCGTGATATCAACACGACATCGCGGTAAAACTCAAAATTGTGACAATCAGAACTTTGTTCCATAAAGGAATTTCCACTCTTTTAGCATATCTAAAATAATAAAGGCGAATACGTATTAATTGGCATGACATTTCTTCCGATACGAATCCGATAGGAGAGTCCTAAATTATAGAAGCCCAAACTAATAAAAAAAACGACAACTTCAATGAAGGAATTAATTGAAGAAAAAGATGAATTGATGCGAATTCACCTTCTGGCGAAAGACGTTTAATTTACATCCAACGAGATCGATTAAATGTAAGTAAGCGTGCTACTTATTCTCGTTTATATAAGAAGGAATCAGACGCCTTCTTTCTTCCAACTGGTTTTTCCGCAAGATATTGTGAATTATACTTAAAATAAATTACGAAGTCTCGAAAATTTAAAGAAATATGATAAAAATCAACAGAATAAACTAAACATCGGACTCAAGGCAATTTTGAGTTTCCTGAATAAAACTCAAAATGTTATTCAGTTAATTTACAACTACAGAAATACCGCAATAAAAAGAATTCCTAGACTGCTGGGATTGAAAATACCCGAATAAAAAAAAATATGGTAATAGACAAAGTCATTTTCCATCGGAAGAAAGCAATCGATATCTCCTTAAAAAGGGCCATCGGATAGACCATCTTGATAAATGCAGTTCCATTAAAGAACCAATACATCTGGGCGGAATCACGTCATTAAAGAAATTTCACTCTCTTTCAGAACCTATTCTGAAACCAAGAAGACAATGCCTTTTAAGCGACTGATTCAACTCCAGCCAGAGAAAAATTTGAAAGCAGGAAAGAGCCTCTTCGAAGTTAATTACCGTGAGTCACAAGCCTTTACAAATTGATAAAAATTCATTTCGATTAAATTTGTAGTTAACGATCAGAAAAAAAGAATCTTAAACTGCCATTTAAAAATAATCACACAATGGAAACACTTCGACGAATATAATTCAAAATACTACCGAACTTTCGATATACCGACTCAAGTTTCTGATAAAACTTTTAAAATAATACGAAATGAAATAATTTTAGTAAAAATGTCAAAAAAGCTTTATGTGAATTTCATTCTTGATCATTAGGGAATGAATGAAATTCAACAAGTATCGAGGGAAGCTTTTCTCACTTCAGATATTATTTAAAATTTCTTTGCCATCTTTTATTGAAATTTTATCTTGAACATGTATAAAATAGCCCAAGTTTTCGTTCGTAAATTTGATATTAAGATATAAAGTTAACCGATGAGACTTTGTTAATACAGAAGACCGTCGTAAAAACAAATAATAAGGACATCGTACATTTTCTTCGATAGGACTTCTAGAAGAAAGGTTTATTCAGAATAAGACCGGATAGATCTGTATAAAACTTTCCTATAAAATTACGGTATCTTAGTTATGTGCAGTTAGAAGCGATGGATACATTTTATATTCAAATATTTATGTTCGAAGTTAATCAACAAAATTAATAAGTTAACATATCTCTAAGAGACAAAGATTCTCCAAGCGCCGAACGACCATCTAAGGGCGATTCCCGGGAAACGGATAATCGTTTAGCGGTCACCAGTTATTCAGAATCCCTGATGCGCATTTCGAAAGCAAAGCTTTCATGATCACAGGGGGGTCCAATTGGAGAACCTATGTCTCTTAGTTCATTGACCGCCGAGTTCCTTTTTCTCTCCTCTATTAACATATCTCCCCAAAAAACTGTAAAGTTTACAATCTTTGCGATTAAAGAAAAGAAAATGGTCTGTCAATGTTTAAGAGGTTCGAAAAAACACACATCTTACGAATAGTCGAGGCTATTGGTAACTTATGATATTTAATTATGAATTAAATATGATATTTGATTCTAGAAGAAGGTTATTTCACCCAATTCCTACAATAAAAGTGGTCTTTAGGGCGCACTTAATCGCTGTGGTCTCTTTTCCTTTTGAGTGGCCTATGAAAATATTCCAAGGCATTTTTCGATCGAGTTCCGCTAACCTACTTCAACGTTGGAACGATAAGAAGGATAAGAAATACCAAAAGGTGATTTTATGGAATTCTCTAGCTCAAGATGGGATGGTAAAAAGGACATCGTAATCGGATTTGGAAATATTCAACGCACCACTGCGCGGGAAAAACGAATAATAAGAAACCGTAAATCTTTTAAAGAAGAACCAGAGGATAGGACATGAATCCTGCGGAACGAATCGATGCATCTAGGCCAGTTAAGAGTGTCTGATTAAAGGTGTCTGATTTGGATCAGAAGAAGAAATGAACTCGAGCAAGTGCACTGCTCGATTAGAAACTCATCAATGTATTTCTGGATGAAATGAGATAAAAGAAATGAGCGATCGTATGAGATTTTGGAGAAATCTGCTTCACGCACACATATAAATACTGCAATTCTCGCTAGAAATAATTCGATAACAGATAGAGAGGTTAAAGAATGGAATAAGTTGCCAGAAGAGGTCTTCAAACCGAAAAATAAAAATGAGTAAATGTTGGAATTTTTTGGAAACAGTGGATCGAAGCTGTAAAGCGAAGAAATTTTTTTGAACATCTTAAAGTGAAACTAAATATGAGATCATAAAAGAGTAACAATCGAATATTTGAACAAGGAAATATGCCGTAAAATGAAATTTACATCCGTCTTTTTCTGGCGTAAAATTTTGATATGCCTTGAAACTATCGAGAAACAGTATTTATCGTTCTGGGGTCAATACTGTAAATTTTTTATCTTAACATTACAGCAAAGCAGAATTTTCTATGTTCTAAACAAAGCAGCTAATGCATCATGATGATGATCCTTTGATTTATTATTACTTTGGCACAGAGTTTAGAAAAAATCCATCTTGCACATACTTTTTCTTGTTAATGTCTGCTATGATACGAAAGCTATGGAAGAAACATTGATGCTGAGTAAAGATACTGATTAGATCCCTCTTTACGAAAAGTGTTACTCGTACACTCATTAATTTCAAAGGACTCTTTCAGGACACTGGTTTGGTTGCTCAGTCCTCATCTCGGCCTCTCGTTTCGATGAGGAGCAAAAGGAATTTAGCAAAGAAAGAACACACTGGAGCTAAGAGCAACAACAACCAATAAAAAATCAGCAACAGCAATAGTAAAGACATGGTCCATCTCTTCGCAGGCCCTCTACAAATATTCCAAGCGAAACCAATTCTTATCACTGAATATTATTACAATATTGCGCTCCGTTTTGCGTTTTCCAAAAATCAGGATATATTTTGAGGAAAAACAGGGCAGAAGTAAGTGATCTGCAAATTTTATGGATTTATCGCAGCCCTTTTGCCATCTAATCCGAAATCTATACGGAGTTTTAAAATAAGAATCTGTAAAAATATCTAGAGTTTTAAAATAAAAAGAATATTTCCTGTCCTCAGATGCACACTCACAACGCAATATAGTTGTTGATGTTCATTACGGAAAGTATAAAAATTAAATAACGGAGAAAGACACCCACTTTGTACTAAAAACTGACCTTTCTTAAAAAATATGGCAGCCATTATTACAGAGAAATAGTTTAAAGACTCTAGATAGCAAATAAAAAATACTTAAGATTCCTGTTCGTTTATGAGAAGTAACGCACATACTTAAAAATTGAACAAAATCCCATTTGCTTTATAATATAAAAGAAGTGTTAATTATTGATATCGCGGTGTCACTTGAAAAGTATCTTAACCGGGTTTTACTGTATTATGAATCCTCAATAAAAAAGATTAATTTCTAAGAAAATTCTAAGAAAAAAGTTTATTTGCTTTAGTAAGAGAAGAAGAAAGGACAGCATGGAATCGACAACAGGGAATCTCTTCTTCGAATGCAGCATAGGGAAATACGATTTTAAACTTTAAATCATATTTGTGACGAAGATTTAGACTGATTGGCAGTAAGTAAATATTTGTTGATAAAATTACCGGGGGTTTCGTAACTTATGACGTAATTTTCGAGTGAAAGCCAACTTAAAACGGAAAAAATTGAATTAATAAAATACGAAAAATATTTAATTGCAGAGAAAAATACTTGAGTATCGCCATGTAGAAATTATGGAAACATGTTCCAATGCGTATTTCCGTTGCATTTAAATGGGTTATTTTCCAGTTAAGTAATTAAGATTCTAAGATTTACTTATATGCGACTTCATATTGATTGACCCATTTATTTATTTTTAAGATAACCAGAATTTGAGGGCATCTAAGCGTTGCAACCAATATAGGATGGCTCTCGTTTTATGAATTCTGAGCGGCTTTTATATTCAATTGTGGAAATGTTATGAAGTAGTGTCTATTTTGCGTAACGATGCTAACTAACAATACAACTCTGCTGTATTTAAGCATGTGTTTCTTGTCTGGATAATACTTTTAAATTTATCAAGACCCTACACTAAATTATCGACCATGGCATACCCGACCAGCGCTTTTCCGGAGAATCGATGTTTTTCGTTTGTTTTGCCCCGATTTCTCAAAAGCCCTTCCGATGGAGGGCATTAAATTCGCCTCCTTCGATTCCGCTGATATCCTCTTAAAATACATTTATTGGAAAAATCCGGAACACAATCAACAAAAACAACCACAATTAAATGAAGACGAAAAAACAAGAGTTAAATTAAAAGTAAAGCCTTCGTAAAAGATAGTTAAAATTGATTTTTAAAAATGAATATCCACCAATGGTTATCTCAAACATTGGAAATTTATTGAGGTAGTTTATAATTGCTTTCGTTATTGAGAAACAGACTTCGTCAAGAAAAGTTTATATGAGACCAAAACTGTCTACAAACCATATTGTGTTATTAAAGAGTTTTTTATTCATAAATAAACGTTACTATCCAATAGGAAAGTTCCTTTAAGATGTTGATTTATGATGTGTTGTCCCTCTTAGAGTGTTGCGCTTTATACTTTGTATTTTATGAATTATGCAATTTTATGTATTATGTTATGTATATTTTCTGATTTCATAACGCAACTCCGTCATTTTAAATTGCGTTGTAATGTAATCTTATGTCTTAGAAAAGAAACAACAGATGAGATTCCAACTTGCAAACAGTTATAACATTACATGTTGGTAAATGACTTTCACACCATTGAAGATGACGAAAAAGACGGAGAAGATAGGAACTGAGAATAAATTTTCTCGATAACAAAACACAAATGAAATAGATATCGTCCATCTATATATTGCATTGGTTCTGATAACTAATAAAAAACGTTACATTATACACTGAATCATTTAATCATTCATTATGGTTATTTGATAAATGTATAAACAATTAAAAATCTACTAATTTGTATATATTCTGACTGAAAATCTAACACAGTTTACAGAGTCTATAATTTAAGGCCATGTATTTCTTGATTGCTGACGTAATCCATCTGCGCCTCTGCCCAACGGCAAATAGAGTCAACTTTTGATAGGACGCTTTTTGGGAAACCGAGCGAAAACAGCGCTATAAGCGGGATAGCGTTTTTAAATTAAAATTAAGCTAAACTTTGTTTATTTTGAATTGAAAAAATAAAGGGAAAGCTTTTTGCTCCCTAATTTTGTAATAAGTGCTTTAAAATTCTTAAAAACGAAAAGTAACCTTAGTTTGCTTTATCTGCAACAAATATAAAGAGTCCGCGAGTCATCACTGCATAATGCTTGTCATATTTTTCAATTTTCTTTTCCAATAAAGGGGCAGTTTTCCCTAATTTTGGTCGTTTTTACGGACAATTAGGGAAGGTGAATCGACTGAGGTGGACGATTGGCGGTTTGCAGAGCATCTGCAATGTAAGCAGAATATTCATTTTATTGCCATGTGTTCGATATAAAAGGAAGCGCTTTAAACGGGTTTTACCTAATTTCGGAGACAAGAAAGATCACATTGGATACTCAACCAGAAGCTCTATTTATCAAGTACTGATTCTTCAGCTGTTTACTGCATCTTATTCATGACTCATTCAATTTAACTACTTCTTTGAACTGTCTCTTCATCAGTTTTGATTTCAATTCGACGGCTTTAATTTGAAACATTTCGCAAAACGATTGCAAACTTAAAAGCTCATTTTTCCTTCGATAGCTCTAAATACCTAAAGTTGTTATCCTAATTACTTAGCTCGTCTTTTTAAAATTCCTGTCTTAAATAAGCGGTATTAATAAGGTCCCTCCTTTCTGCACTCAAAGCGGAAAACTGCCGTTATTGACTGAAAGAGTTCTTTTTTCTTGAGCACAAATAGTCTTTCAAAATATATAAAAGTGACGGATACTCGTTCTTTTATCGCGATGAATCATTCTTATGAATAAGTCTTTTCAAATCGGCGAAAAAAATCTGCAATAAATCGTTCGCGAGAATTAGTTGAATGCTGTAGCTAAGAACAAATAATCTAGTTTAAATATTGTATGTACTCACAATGGTGTAGATACGCGATAGGCTATGGAAGTAAGGAATAATATATTACTAGTTCTACCCGACACACTTAAAAAAAAATCTTTTTGAAAATGTTAAAAGCCTCGTTTTAGGAGACAAACTATTTATCCGAAGCCGTGAAAGCTGATGTAGTAGTACAAGGTCGAGTTATGGAAAACGATCTAATTAATGATTCCTTTCATCCATCTTTCACGATAATTTCACGTACGATTCATAATTGATTATTTTGTTTATTCTTGCCGTAGTGAAGATACTGGACTTCCTTTGGCCTGAACAAAATAGAATTTCGACTCTCATGGCGTGCTCTGATTTGTCTCATCGCCTTCATTTGGAGGAATCTCAATCTCGACACTCCTTCGTCCGAATTATAATGTAAACATGCTGCCGTTTTTAGTTTGTACGAGGAAAAGATCACGAATCCATTATGCTCCGGTGAAAATGTCGCTCTCAAGAAAAAAGGAGTACTGACAGGATACTGACATAGCATAAAGAGCGATGAGTAAAAAGAGGTGGATCGTGTTCAAAAACTTAAAATTCAGGTTCGTTTGCTGGAAACTATAATACCGAGCCTTCTAGGGTCCTTCACCATGAAGTATGTTGATGCAGTCCAGAGATGAATACGGAAAAAGCTTTCAATTGCAATTAAAGAGTAAATAGAATCTCAAATTAGGACGCATTGAAAGCTTGGAATCACATCTCAGATTGTGGTAGAAAGAGAGATGAAGAAAAATATTAAACACGCCTTTTAAGATATACTTAATTTCTGAAGACGAAAATAGAAAATTAGCAGATATAGGAATTAATATTGAATTTATATTTCAGAATCATACTCACATGTTCTCTTACTATTCTCTCTGTATCGTATATTTTAACCCTTTTTTATTCATCATTCCTTTCTTTACATTATCAATCAACACTGTTCTAATTATGCCTCTTTTCGCTTTCTTCAAGGAATTATTAACTTTACAATTACCATCCATAGGTTATGCAGGTGTTTTACATTCATTTCCTTGTGAGTTTTCCTGAAGTGGAGATATTTCCCTAAGCACTTGACTTTCTTCCTGACAACAGTCTTCCTGTTATCTCAATTTTATTACTTCATTTTTCTATGTTCTTATCTTAAAATGACTACGATTTAGAAGTTAGAGGATCATTCAGATCTCAGTAACACTTCAATAAAGCCCAGCTATTATTATTAACTTCCCTATGCAAATAATATGTTTATTTCTATGAAGTTCGTTGCAAATCTGTGGATAGATACGCCAATCCGGACAAGAAAAGCACATAAATGGATCTTTCTAAGACCATAACATCGACTGTGACGATTTTCCTAAGAAAAAATGTCAGAATATTCACAAAATGATGGGATGACAAAGTTCTCAGAAATAGTGCGGAATTCGCGCTCTCATTAAAAAACGACCGTTTCTCAAACTTTATAAGACATAAATTGCATTTCATAAAGGCATTTTAAAGTTCATTAGTAGAACTAGAACTTTATATTAGAATAAAACCTGATTCCATTTACAAGAGACGTCTATTTTTAGGCTCAAAAACATTTTGAATGGATTTTAAAGCAAAAAGATCCATCTCTATGACTTTTTAAGTTATATCACTAAAAGTAACATTACGTATTCCAACAACGCTGAAAATAAAAAATCGGATAATTTAAAATATATAATTTAGTTTTGGGGGGGAGGGATTGTAAAGAGAACAAACTCAATACATTGCGACATTATTCTGCCACGAAGGAAATCGAGCGATGCGATATCGAATTCGTGCGCAGAAAACTCATTAACAAAAATAAGTACGTTTGTAAAGAGTTGAGAAAATATGCCCAAAAGCACTCCACCCATTTAGCACCCGAGTAACTCAAAATAAAAGAGTGGCAATTGGAAAATGTGATAATTTGAGGAAACTCCGGCTTTTGGCTGATCAGCATTTGCAGGCGAAAATATGAATCACGAACGAGAGATTCCGAAGAATAAGCGGTTTTTCCTCGAGAAATTCACGAAGCAAACAATAGAGCAAACTCAACAGCGGAGAAACATCAACAGTTCTCTGTTTCGACATCTGAAGAAAACGGAATCCTTCGAAGTGGCGCCACTGTTTCTAAACGGATCGAAGCTGAACTAGAAATTAGCAATTTACATAGGTTGCCAATTTAGCGTCTATTAAGTAAGGAATAGTTAAGTCACTAAGTTAGTTTAATTATGTTGTGGAAAATACGATATTCGGCCTTCTTATTTATTTAATAGCAAAACTGACTTATTTGTAAATCAAAATAGGATGACCTTTAATTAAGGATTAAAGTTCAATACAAAAACTTAATTGAGATAATATTTCGGTTGTTATTATATTATTAAAAGAGATTCATGAACAATTAATAATTATGATTTTTAGGGCTAGCTTTCCGAACTAGAGCTACTTTTCAAGGGTAAGTCTGGATGAATATTCCAGAGTGGAAACTTCCGCTTACTGTCCGGAAATCATACATACCATTAATTCTGTAAACACTATAACTACATACTAATATTCTATTACCTCCTAATATTTCAAATGAGGGAATTCCAAATAATTGCATTCAATAAAGAGTCTCTTTTACTGAGTTCCATCGCCTGAAGTTTAGGCTAAATCTAGTGTGACGTAGAACTCATGACTACCCTCGTAATAATATAACTCACAAGAATAATTCAGTTTCTTCGGAACATAAAACTAAAAATGAGCAACGAAAAAGCGCTAATCGAGCTCAAATAGTTCTCATACACAAAGCGTAAAAAGGCAATCACCGAAACACTTTCTCTCAAATAAAATTCGGAAGGACGATCAAAAACAACGAAATACTGTATCTAAAAAAGTGATAAACTCAGCAATGCTTGGAACTGAACGAATTGTCAAGCAGATAACAGATATAAATGCTCCTAATTATCCTTTCGGATAGGAAAGTACTTTCTTATAACTGTGAAATTCTACAAAAACTTCAAGGTCTTCGCATCATATTCTCATAATGAAGAGTTGTAAGCTCGATGACATTAATATCAGAGAGGATCTGTTGCAGTAAAAGCTTTCCAGAACAATACCTTTCAAGGAAATAGATTTGGAATGGAATAATACTGCTATAGAGATGCATGTACGTTATCTTTCACTGTGTGATTTCTCTTAATGACATACGACATTGGAACGTAGACATGCATGACAAACTTCGGGTTTTGGTTGCCATGTTTACTCATGAGCAACCTAAAATAAGAGCACAGGTAGGACATAGATTCAATAACGCAGGAAACCATCCAACGGAGTAGATTTGTCGGTTCATCATCCCGCAACAGAAGTTCGACCTGCCTTTTATGAAGAATTGATAGATTGGGTTAAAGTCACTGTCACTTACTGTCAGCCTTTTCCCTGAGGATCTTCAAAACATTAAAGACAATGCCAAGGAACCTATAAAGCAGCCTGCTACATTATTTGCCCTCCTAAATGATTCTCAAGCACTCGAACGAAACGTAAAAGAAGTCACAGGGGCCTCACGTTTAGTCTACGGCTACGATGCAAGAGACGGGTTCATAGGAGAGAGGATACTCTCGCGAATACAAAAAACTGGAACAAAAGCAACCTTCAAAGACATCAGCTACTTATCTGGTATGCGTCTACGGGTGTGTAGGCGGGTGGGACTCGATTAGCAGGCTCTACCTCATGATGAGTCCTGGATAGCTCACTGCAGCTGAACCAGCGAGGAGAAATCTTTTAAAAGTATATCTCGTCATATTCGGTTTCAATGGCTCAATATAATTGTTCCTCAATCAAAACGAATTAAAACAGTCATTTAATCAAATGTATGTATGATCCGTCAAAAAATTAACTTTCCTAAAAAAACGCAATTTTCACTAAAATTTCGAATTTTTGAGCTCTTTGGTCAAGCCCAAGACGAACTTTGTCAGAGCCGTGCTTTTGCACACTTATTATTGAGCCTAAAAGGCAACTTTTCCAACCTATTACGTTTCCCTTCTTTGTTATTCGATACGCCCTAATGCACGTACTCTATTCCAATTCTTATGTTGTTATCTTTTGAAGCAGTCGTGGAAAGATTCAATTTGATGTCTATTCGGCTCGAATGACCTCTTAAATGCATTTCCGGATTTAAATTCCGAACAAGGATATCAACTTTTATATTTAATTCTACTTCTCAACAGTTGAACGATTTCTTTCGTCTCTCCATAATTGACGCAAAGCAAGATAGAATTAATTTAACTTCCTTATAGTCTCCATCACCAACATATTAAGGTCATAAGTAGTACTTAAAATAAAGACTGCAATTAGCGAAGACCGGACGAACTTCCAAGATGCGGGCCACACTGCGGCCCAGCAAATTATTACAAAAATAGTCCACAAAAACCTGCGAAACCTAAGGATGGCAAACTAAATTTAAGGAAAAAGTAGGTTGAGACATCTGAAAGAAAATATAAACCACGCAGGCACATTTTAAATTGCTAAAACAATTAGAAATAAGCTATTACATAAAAAATGAAAATAATGGAATATAAATGAAGAAAGATTATGATAAACAACATCCTATGCAATAAAAATAGGGAAATAACCGCATAATTGACTTTTTGTCTAGTTAAACTATAACTTTTAGTAAAACGTGACTATGATGACCATCCCTGAGAGATTTGCACTAAAGAAAACTGACGTGGGTCTGGAGATCGAGACTGCAAAACCCATCCCTTTCCATACAATGTTAGGGAACTTATGATTAAACTCAACTCAATGTTACGGTGGTAATAATTTCTTCTGATTTTCGTTAAATTTCATAAAAGCTTTTCTAAGGAAAGAACGAAAACAAAATGTAAATATCGAATCGAAAGCACACAGAGATGCTTACTTTATCGCAAATGGAAATATATTTGTTTTGAAATTTTAGGCTAAATCGAATATGAACAGTTTTCTTGCGTTGATTATAGTCAGCAATGAATGTAATCCCAGCCTGGTATCTAGGCTACGATCACTCTTCTTCGACGGACAACCCCAACATTTCGGTTACAAATAGCTAATTAATCGATTCTATCACTGGTGTGGGCAAGCAAATGAATAACCGCGCTGAAAAATAATCATTTGATGGGAAGGAATACGACGAGTAAAATGCGCCGGTACAGCCGAAAGTGGGAAATCACTGCAGTAATAACAGATAGAAGATGAAGTCAAATGGCAGAAACGGAAGGCAGCCATTATAGCGAATCAAATTGGTTTCGATCAAAACGTAGTTAAATCAAAAATTTCGGCGATCCGCAGCAAAGAGAGGAAAGAAGGAGGGCGTAAATATTTGAATAATTTATGCGCTTCATTCAGAGAAATCGAGGAGACGCCATTTTAGCAGACTTTCTCGTCAAGTAAATTAACTGTTTGGGATTTCATAAAATTTCGTTCGTAGCTTTGTAGATGGAGTATCCGTGAGAAAGCGTAATGACCGCTAAGATTGATGGTGTCATTTTAGTTAGCTGCATATTTGATGCGGCGATTAAAAATAATGGAACATAAACCATAATTTCATTTATCAATAGAAGGGAATAATTTTCCTGGAGAACTTATTGTTCCAATCCCGAAAATTTTTGAAATCAAAAATTTCTCAAAAGTCATAAAATGTTATTTAGAGAGACAATGACCGATTGCAATACTTCCATATATCGTGAAATAATCACTTCTTTTAAATTTTACGTTCTTAGGGTACTCGTTTCTATATATTACTATTATTTTGTTTTAATTTGGTATTAAGTTTAATTAGAACTATTTTATGACCTAAGAAAATGTAATATCGTATTCTGCAGGAATAATTGTGTAACTGAATCAACTTATAATTGCGTTGTTACGTAAAGTATTCGAAAATGTCAGTCGCACTTAGAACTGTTGATATTGTCGTAATAGCAAAGTAATATTAAATGAATAAATTTGGTTTTCGAAGGGGTTTGCCACCCGATTTGGGTGGGATTTCTCTTTCCTATTTGCACCTCTAATGACTGCCACCATGCCATTTTTAATCATACAGTTCATACAGTAATTACACAACATTAAGGGCAGGCTTACGATGCGTATTTGACCGAGATTTTAACATTTTTCTGAAATTGAAGGTAAGTCTCCATGAGAAAAATAATGGAAGACATCTAGATTTCGCAGGAAGATATTATTGAAACGCACATTTTCATGAAGCCGTGACACCGCACACACTTAAAGAGGTACCACATCAAATTATCTCAATTTTGAGTCAATGTCCTGGCTTTGATCGATCGCCGTAAGACGCGCTACAGAAGACCCAAATAGTCCATTTTTATGCATTTTTTCGCAAAAGAAACGCGTTTTTTAGAGTAGGGTATAATATATTATAGGTATTAAATATGAGTATATATTGTATTCAATATATGAGAACGTTAGAGAAACAAAATCACGCTCCGCTTGCGGAATAAATGTGTAAATATAAAACTTAATGTAATGAGTATATGCATGATTAAAAATTGATCATTAGTTACGGTGGCGTGTCAGTCAGCGTGCTATCACCAACGTCCGGGATTCGTATCCCGGCTATTCATGGTCAAATGTGTTCTCCTGCACTTGCCCAAAAGTGGATTTTTGTGATGATCACAGCCTAGTAAAATATCTCACACCAATTTAATAAATATCTCACACACTGCAGGCAACATTAATGAATATGAACTCTTTGAAATCTATTCTGAAATTCAAATAACCTAATTAACTAATCGCTAAAAAATCTCAATAAACTTAACTTGTTTACGTTTGTATACATGAGTCGATCATATCATATTGACGATCATAGATCTTTTAAATATTACTTTAAGAAGAGGGCCTCCACTCATTCTTTAAATACTCGGGCTGGCATGTCCTCGGGACCAGGAGCTTTATTTGGTTTAATATGCCGTTAAAGTTTAATAATTTCGTCCTCCCTGAATGAGATTTTCGACATAGTTTCTACTCCATCATCTACTGGTAGGGTGCCTAATGTAATACCGGACGTAAATGCGCTTTGGAAATATTAATTTAAGATAATAGCTTTTTCCATGGAATCGTTAATTACATTGCCGCTGTTATCTTTTAACGAACCTACCGTTTAGGCTTTAACTTGGACCTCACGCACGTACGACCAAAAGGCTTTTGGGTCCTCGTCCAGATATTCGCATAAAATATTAAGATTAATATAAAAATATTAATCTCATTCTTGCGTAGATTATAATTCCTCTGTCTTAATAATTATTTTAAGCGAAAGTAATTTCGAGATAATCCTTCCTGCATTAAAGCCCGGGTTTAAACGCTTTTAGGCTATCCAGTGAAAACCACGCTTTAAGCGTGATAGCATTAAAACAGCAATAAGGAAAATTGTATTTCTTTTACGTAAGAAAGCACAAGGGAGGTTCTTTTTGGCTCTTTAAATTTTGAATAAGTGCTTTACAATTTAGAATGGTAATAATTTAGTTTGTTTAATATGTCGGGGATTTCTTGCTGGGTAACACTCTTCTCGTTGTCAAAAATGATAAGCTATTCGGACAAAAAGCTTCCTTTTACTTCATTTTAGTCATATTTCATTTTGCAATGAAGCATTCTTTAGGATCAATAAGAATATACGGTCCACTCCATTTTATTCGATATTTTTAATCAGCCCTGAAAAGAAACTGATCGCTCTATTTCAAAGTTAGAATCGGCTGAGACTGCGGTATAAAGATTTCTCTGCATCTTCCCAAACTAGGGAATCGAATGAAAACTTTTTAGGCGAAGAAGGATAGGAGAATATCGTAAAAATATGCCCATCTTTCTTTTTTTCTAGGCGCACCCTTTTATGTTCAAATTTACGTTTCGTCGTTCGCATGAAATTATTCTTTGGCCCAAATATACTATTTTTAAGAAACCTAAAAGGAGCAGAGAGCTTGAATTACTCGTAATCTCTCCTTGAAAGCTGCCGTTATCTTCTACAAACAAGCAAAAATCAGTAATAACGATTTTTTATTTTAATGATGCATATGCCTCCTGCTAAATATTCACCAGCGAGATTCGTAGTCAGTATACACTCAATGAATAAATAAATATATCGGTATATACTGGTTATAGCATACTGTTGAATGTAAACATGGGAAAATACCAAAGATTATGGCAATGTTTTTAAGTATAATAAGGACGCCAAATAAATGTAAATAAAATAAGGTTACTATAGCAACAGATGTTTGAAATGTTATTCAAATATAATAGATATTTAGATAAGCTGAGAAAATGAAGGACTGCATCCAATGTAGTTTCCAAACATCAGAGGGATTGCATCAATTCTATAAGAAAAGGAAAAGAGAATCAAAATATCACAAGATTACAAGAAAAGCAATTAAATTTCAATACAAATAAATAAATGGATTAAAAGAATGAAAAAGAATAAAATAAAGAAAAAATAAGAGGTGAGATGAAAGAAAATTATGCAAAGGGCAAAAGGAGTTGCGAAAGATGTAATTCGAGAGCATTTGAAATAACCTAAGAGAAATAGAACGTATAAAAGTGAATCAGAAGAAGAGATGCAATTATCGAAGAAGTTTTCGCTTTTAAGAATACATGCACATCTCCAAAGCTTCATTTACCCTTAAGATGAGCCCATGATCATTCAACGCGGTAATACCTCAAATGACCCATTCTGAGGATCTCTCCAACCTTTTCACAGAAACCATGATTTTCCACTGATGGATCAAAGAGATCCCGTAGTTACCGCATTGCAAAAATAACATCCATTGACCTTCGTAAAGGATGGGTATCTTGTTAATATTTTAATCTAAATGTATCTCGCTAAGTGAAAAAAGGGTTGTTTAATTAAAAGTCGAATAGTAACCGACAGCATTTGTTTTAGTATTGGGAATTCAGCAGCAAAGAATACAATGGAATCCTTTCTATCTAAAAATCAGAAAAATAAACAGCAAAACCAATGCTACAGAGCTACACATTTCAGTTTCAGTTCAGTTCAGAGTTTCAGACGCTATCTTGCTTAATACTAAACTTAATCGGTAAACTTATACTTGTTATTGCAGAAATTTTATGAGCTTAAGGAAATATATATTAACAAGGAAGATTTTATCCCAGGATTCTGTTTAGAGATATTTTTTTACTTAAGAAGAAATTGAAAATTTAGGTCCTTGAGCGACCGAACGCATACTCGATAATTGCTTAGAGTGCTGGAGCGCATGAAAGTTATATAATTGTAATAAAATAGGATATGTACCTACTTGATACTTGTGCAAATGTCTTCCGAAACATTATCGTAAAAGTACCATTTTCCTTCAGAGAAGGAGATAATGGAGTAGGAAAGATGACAAAGAACACAAAATCTCTGCTGAGTGCTTTCGTTTCCATCACTTCTAGCTATGAGGGATTAAGAATAGTAATCCTCAGATTTCCTCGATACCTTTCTTAAGACAACTGCATTTTGTGCTCCTTCAGTTTCTGGAAACATATGTTTACCGAACTAAACTGACCAGGGCAAATCAATGGTACGTGTCAAAGGGGACCCTGACGTGACTGAAATTAATTATTCAATATCAACTCAAAATTTATTCACTTAAAAATAAATTACTGAGTTATTTACTTAAAATTTATTTTACTTAAAAATAAAGAAATGATGACTGAATTATCACTACTACTTTACGTGAGGTGACGTTGAAATTTCTGTAAAGCTGCGAGGTTTCGAAGCGTTGGCGATTCGAAGCGCGAAGCGGATTACGCTCTTTGATATAAAAGTCAAAAACTCAAGTTCTATTCAAGATATCGCATCGAAACAAACTGCAAATGAAAATTACAACATATACCTCGATTTCTCTCGAGACAAGTTCTTCCTCACGTGAGAAACCAAAAAGTTTTAGGCGACGTATAAATTGGACTGCACGACGAATTTTTTCTTGAGTTACGTTCCGACTAAATAATTTTTTACGAAGATTTGAGTGCTCTAAAATTATTTCCATTTAACATTTATGCATTCAGATGATACAATGAGCAATGGAAGAAAATATCAGCATTTTATGTTGGATTGTAAGAGAGTAATGGGAGTTTCAAAAATGTTCACGGGTGAAAACTCGGCAATTCATTCAATTTTCGCTTTTAACTTTGTATTTTCTGCTATAAATGCATAAAAATTTCACTGTTGTGTTGATAGAGTTCTTTTCATTCAGATTGTATCAGAAATTAAGTTTGAATCGGTCAATATACACTACGAATCTTAATTATATCTGTCCGAATCCGTAGCTCCGCGTAAAGGTGACCCGGCGCGAGGCTAACTTCTTCGCTTACAGCAAATTACATTGAGTTTTTCCCCCGTAAGCCCACCATACTGACTGGAATCTTGAAACGGACAATACATACGTATCAGCTGAGATATAAAGAATATGACTACTTTTTTCACTTATTGTTAGTTACAGGCAAACAAACAGCTGGGGACGTCTAACTACATTCTAGTTGACAGCTAATGAGGCGTTCGATTTGAATGGAGATGAAAATACACCATAACAGAATAAAACTTTGCATTTCGAAATATGACAAAAAATGATGAGAATGCGGTTGAAAGCATTGCGTCATAATTTATTTTGTAATCAATTTGATTTGTCGAGTGATTAGCGTTAAAGATTGAAAATATTTGCACAAATCCAATTTCAGTTGATTTTTTTTAAGTGTTTCGACATTTGAAGTCATTTTACAAATCATCCATCAACATTCTACTCCGGGACACAAAAGGCCCACTTCACTATCCTGAATATAATTTTCCATTTCCGCAAATGAGATGCGAGCAAAGATTGCACGGGGGATGGCATGTGTATCATATAGTTTTCTTTGGTGTTAGTTTCTAAGTATCCTCTATATATTATTTCAAAACATCCATTTTCGTTGACCGGAGCTTTCTCCCCGCACACTGCATATAAATGACAGACCATTTGAAAGACAAAAATCCACGCTCCCAAAATAGTCAGAGCAATGAAAAATGAACGATTTGGTCAAAAAATTAAGTAAATATGTAAATCATCGATTTTAATCCTGGATGTGTAGATATCGGCGTTGCTATATTATTGTTTACTTGGTTACGTTTGTAAATAGTTCTTATCATCGAACAGTGATATTTATTCTCCGTCGAAACAGCTTTCGCAAGTAATATTATATAATCTCCATAAATAAAGACGTCATCCATATCAGTTTCACATTCGCACGGGACAACTAGTTATTTGTAATTTCTTTTAGATTGCTCTAAGTGAATTTCTCAGAGCAAATAAAATATTATTATTACTTCTATCTATAATTGAATTTTCACTAATAACTAGAACAACTATGTTAAAAGATGAAGCCTAAACTGAGGCTAATGACAGGAGAACAGTTTCGTAAAAACGTAGCGGATTTAACTTTTTCCATATTTTTCGAAGCGAATTCGTAAACCCATATTTCAATGCCCACACTCGGATCCACGAAGGAATGAATGACCGTATTAAAGAAGGAAATAAACTGTCGTAGGAAATGTGAAAGCAGAAATGGAGATAAGATGAGAGTTTTTCATGGACGCAATAAACCCATGAATGAATTCGTCCCCAATCTTTCGAAACATTTTCAGTCATTACGAACCCCCTTGGCTTGACAGGGATCCGAGTTTTGGAATATTCCCAAAGGAAACAATGCCTCGTATCTACATCTGAAGAAATTTTTCCGGTTTTCATACTAATAGTAACTTAGCAGTTTACCTTTGGTAGTTCATAACTTTTTCTTCCTTGGCTGGATATACCTATAGCCTTTACAGAACTCAGAGGGCCAAACATTTTTAAGATACTTTTATCACTTCTGTGAGCATGATTTTCGCTCGCTTTCTACATTTAAGAAATAGGAATATCTAAGGATATATTTCTTCAGGAAAACGAAATAAGAACATTTATTAAAAGACGCTGCTGTATGGTACTGGTGTGAAATAGTATATTTGTGTGATGGATGCGTTTAAAAAATTTGAAGTAAAATTATGATGATCGTGAGATTGATATATGTCCTGGCAAAGGAACTATGTAATATATGTAGTAGCTGTAATTACGGTACTTGTACGTGGCGTAAATGTATTAGACCAGCTCATTTACGTGGCGTAAATGTATTAGACCAGCAGAATGTTCTTTAAATTACGCCTTGATGTGGTTTTATTGTGTGATCTAAAATACTGCTTGTTAATAGAGTTATGTTATTTTGGATGTTAATCTGTGTTTATTAGGGAATTTTAATGTAAGGGATTGTGGAATGTGTCTGTTAAGTTTTACTCGACAATATTTGCCACCTGAAAACTGTAGAAAATAATACATAAATAACATAAGAGATAATATCTATAATGAAAATTAACTTTTGTTACTGAATGTAGCTGATTATTCATTCTTTTTCTTCAGTTCGGCCGCCAAAATTCATCAATATTCCCGTTAATTAATCCCGGTACGGATGATACATCCTTTAGGATTTAAGCTGTAAAAAAGTTGAAAAATTTAACAACGACCACAATGTACGTCCTAAACAGATGGAAGAGAAATTTAATGAGAAACAGGCTTCAAAGATGGCGACAAGAAACGGAGGATAAAATTAAGATACCTTTTGGAAAGAATGCAAATTAAATATAATGACAACCACTTTTCACCGACAAGTCATTTGAGCGTACATCAAATGGAGGGAATCCCACGGAGAAGACGAATGACGGACATTTCAAATCCGTTTACGGAAAATGAACAACATTCCCGAATTGTTTCTCCATCGTTCTCTTTGCTAGATTTTGGCGAAAATGGAGACATAAGAAGGAGAGAGTCGCTTATCCATTTATGGAATTATATCTGACAGTGCGACTACTGCTTGAATGAGATGCCTTCTTAGCTGAGGTAATATTGTATTTGCTTTGGATACATTTCCTTATTCCTGAATATAGGACGCAAAATCGAAGAAAAAACGATTCCATAAACTCTCACAATTTAATGTTTCGAACGAGAGTCACTGTCACGGAGATTGAGTTAGCTCAACTTCTCAACCAAACGAAATAAACGTGTCCTTATTTGGAAAATGTTAATAAGCAGTGAGTTGATTCCGGATTGCATGCAGCGTAATTCTATAGAAAATATCAATACAAAATACTTCAGTAGATTCTTGCTTACATTCTAAATAATTCATAAAAATAGCATCATTAAGTAATTATTAGCTTCTATGACTTGGTTTACTTTTTATCGAAAGACTCATTTTTGAATCGTATCGATAACATCGATTGTTCTTTCGATTCGTTTGCAATTGGAAGGTCATATATCAAATCAAGCTATTAAGAGCTAGGCTAGCAAGAGAAAATAGATAAGGGATATGATAGAACAGTGATAAACATATAAAATAAACGAAACATTTTATATAATGATGGAATCCATACAAGGAGAAAAATAAAGCTTTAACCTATGGAAAGACTAAAAGAGAGATACGTATCATACGATTCCATGACTTTCCATCTTACATTTTTCTGTAAATTACTATAGTTCCTTAAAAAGAAAGCTTGAAAAAAATCCCAATACTCTTAATCAAATTTTCACCATATTATATGATCACTAATAAAATATTCACTCAGACGAAGCGATTTTCTGAGCAGGTGGTTTTGAGAAAAGTCTTCAATTTTAAATTGAAAAACAGAATGTCTGGCGAACAGGATGTACGTATAAAGCTCGGCTAATTCAACCAAAATGTCATCCTACTGAATAAAATACAAAATTATTTCTTCGAATTCAATCTAATTAGATGGCGTGAATAATCAAGGGAGAGAGATCAGAAAAATGCTCAGGTTAAAATCTATCAACTCAAGCATTACTACCCAACTGAAAATTCTATTATTTTACTAAAAATCCTAAGAATCATGCTATAGTACGGTGTAAATTGCACATCAAAAGATGCAAATAATTCATAACAATATTGGACATTAATAAAACAATTTCTCACTCTCCGGCAGTTGTTAAAATGAGCAATATTTAGATAAGAAGTCCTATTGGCACTTGGGATGGAAGAGATGTCAAGGTCAGTCGCTCTAAATTCAAACAGGTGTTCGATTTGATTGCCAAGAAATAGCGTCGCACTCATTCAGCAAAGTCCATTGGCTGAGAAGAACAGCAATAATGTCAACGTAGTCATACCTCCATAATATCGAAGTAGACGAAGGACAGCATTTTTACTGTAGATGAAGATAAAGTAGCATCTTTGCGGTGCGGACGAATTCCGCTTACGATTTATATTTTCTCCTCAATTTCACCGTCGCCTTCCACATATTTATTTTTTCTTTGATCGAAAATATTGCGGATTTTTAATTTTATGCTATCGTTGAAAATCTACACTCATGTATTTATGCATTTTGAATTCTGACAATTGTTGATATTGGGCGATGATCCCAATTACGTCCAATAAATTTATCGTATTCTATTTTATTGTGTTGTAAATGGACAATCTTCCACATCGAAATGAACGAGTAAATACAGAGCAAGATGAAAAATACCATCTCCGCTATCAAAAATAGCCAAGCACAAGCACCTAGTTAGTTGTTTAAATATATATATATATATATATATATATATATATATATATATATATATATATATATATAGGAAAAAACAGTAACCTTTTGATTTAATGAAGATAAATTATATAAACTAGAATACTAAAAAAGAGAAAGATGATTATGGCAAAAAATAAGGAATTTCCCAATTATGCCAATTAAATTATCTGAAATAAACCTGAATGAACAATCTGTTGAAAATAGCGATCGGATGCATTTTGAGAAAGTGCCCTTTGGAAGTTCGAAAATAGTTCATCAATGTCCACCGAAGGCTGATTTTCTGCCCGCGGCCGCAGCAATACAAGTGTTCTGAAGCATCAAAAGAGCCGAGTTCCTTATAAGAGATGCATTTCTATTCATAGCAAGTCGTATATTCAATAACATTCTTCTCTGCGTTGAATTTTAATCCCATGAAGAAAAGAGAGGCAATGCAGTAAAATAACAAGCGCTAAGAGAATAATAAAGATGAAAATAGGATGCAAAATAAACTAAAAAAGAACAGATATTACATAAATGTCTTCAGCTTTCACTTTTAGAAATTAAGTCATACGACGGTGGCGCTTAGAGAAAATGCCGGAAAGGAAAAAGTGCTCATCTATCAAAGAATTTTTATGGCTCAGAAAACAGCAATTTCTGAGCTTTTCGTTGCTATTTTTACGTCTTCAGAGAAAGTTCATTCAGACGTACACAGATGAACCTCCGGAATAAAATTAAATAATTATAAGCAATAACTTCACATTGCTACTTTTAGGCGATCGGTATTTATTTCAACATTTCAAATGTAATTAAATTTAACAAAACTGCGGAGAGGAAATGAAAAAGGAAGCCATACCAAAAAAGGAAGCCAATGCTCAATTATTTATTGTAATAGATCAAATTAGACAGATTCACTCTTTATCTGCGAAGTCTATGTGGCCTCACATAATCTCGTCATCATATGAACAAACTAAAGACAAAGTGTAAATCTCGGAAGATTGATAAAGAAAAAACCAACATTTCGGGACCAGCAAAGGGTGTGAACAAACCAGCGAGAAAACAGTAAAAAAAGAAACACAGCGTTTGAGATTCATTGCAAAACGATTACGCTTCGTAGCATTAAACTAAAAATTTGAGTATGAATAGCCAAATAGAGGAAACGGAGGTAAAACAATGCGAAATTTTGTCGCAATTCGCGAGGAACTTAATAGATGAGATGAAAAGACAAACAAGCTCCATAAATCGGCGGAGCAGAATACTTTTGAAATTAAATCCGACCGAGAATTTCCATCGATTACGTAGAGCTTCGATTGAAAAAGTAAACGATTCGGCGCCAAACACGAAAGCTAACTTCTGAGAAATGTGGCAATTGATTAAAGAATTTCGCGCAATACCGTCAAAAAATTGACTCTATAAATTATTAGGTCGGTGAAAAAAGCACCATAAACATAGCGTTCGTGGCTGCAACGTGAGCGTGGGATTCTCACCAATAACACCAGCAGATCCCCGAAATGTCTGCTTAGCAGACAAATAAATTGCAATTTGTCGATGCTTCCATTAGATAATCGACCAGTTAAGCTGCATTAGTAACTTCGGAGCTGCAAAATATTCGCGATTCAAAATAACTTAATTGAGAGAACAATGAAGTCATTTATAAGTGACTTGTTTAGATTTAAACGAATATATTTATTACAGAGGTACCTCGAATTACAAACTTCTCTCCAATTAACTCGAATTAAGCAATTAATTTCGAACCTTGATGCTTTTACGCCTTAATGATGCGTCTTATCGTTCAACGTTCTGCGTTCGACCTATCGATTGCAAATCGATCTTTCCACCACGTTCGACCTATCGATAGTCAATATTGCGATACTGAATACCATCGACCTGCTGTTTGCTAAATGACTTACAGTCTACGAAATACAATCTTACAAAATATCCCAAAGAAGAAAAGAAAATGAAACATAGATGTCCTTAAAAATGAGGTTTAAAAGATTCTTAAGCCAAAGTACGAATTGATGGTAATGAAGATAGACCACATGATTGAGTTTCGGAATATCCGTTGACATAACAGCTTCTAAAAATATTTCAGATGAAAAGGAATCTCTTCGCGCAGAACTCAAACGATTATTTGAGCCAATCGCACAGATATTTATTAAAACCTACGTATAATTACAAATCGTTCCTGATGCAATCTATTAACAGATAATGATCGATCAGTATTTAATTAAAACCATCGGTAACTTAGTCAAAAAATATGAATGATGAGCCTAGTGTTAGATACTGCGGTAAATTCCTTTGTCCTTTGTGAGAAAAAAGAGTGAAAAAGACATTTGTGCGTTTACTTTTAGTTCGGCATCGACGGTGACCAATCCATCAACGAAATGAAAATAGAGAATCTTTAACCACTTGTACAGTAAAGACAAAATTTTACAGTAGGTTGTAATAAAAGAGAAAAACTCGGTCAGAGGTAATTATAAACTTCAAACACCTAAGATTGTTATACAGACTACTGCCAACTTGAATATTCATTTTTCTTATCTTTTTCTTGTCATATTTCACATATTTGACTTATTAACCTATCGTGTCAAACAGAATCACACCCTCTCGATTGCTATAAGACATCTACCGTATTCTATCTTTCTATATTTACAGACTTCTATCACTAACGAGGAAAAAACTGAGAAATTCATAGCGAAGATAAGTTCAAATTTATTCTAAAGGCGATAGTAAATATATAATTAAAAGTATATTTTTGAAATATAGGACCCCATTTATACAATCTGTAACAATAATTTGGAGAGAAAATTTCTCATTAGTTGCATAAAATACAACCGTAATTCGTAGAACATGTTATCAGAGTGCCTATATTTTACTTAACGCGTTTCATTACTTGATAGTGATTTGTTATACAAGATGTCATGCGGTTCATTTAACCAGTGTCCAAAAATCAATGCAAAACGGACTGTTTTAACGTTTGTCTCTGCATATGGAGAATTTAAAGTTTCGTATTACACGAATTATGAAAGCGATTATGAAAGCGATCTTAGCAAAGAATGAAAATGATCAATCCATCCAGTGATTATTATACAAGATGTGCTAAATGTCCGAATATTTATAGTAATCATTTTAACATAGTTGTATTTATAGATAGAAAATTTCTAAAATAGAAATTCATCATCACATCTACATCTAAATAAATACCCCGCAAGGCAGTGGAAAGTCACTATAAAATAAAACGTTCAAAAATTGCATTTTCCTTGCAGCGCATTCATGTAGAATCTACGGCGCCTCTCCACAACTGCTTAATATTCCCGAGAGACAGATGAGGCATCCTTTTTGAATTCTATGAAGAGTCATTCTGCTACTTTAACGTGGTTTTTTGCATTTACAACATTCTTACGGCGTGAGGAAAACTCCTTATCTTACCAACTTTTGGGAACAATATTTTACTGACCTGAGAAGCCAAAGCCGCATTGGGGGAATCGTGTTGCCTTCTATCAGATATTCAGAATTCCTGAACCTCTGCTACAAGCATCTATATTTCTGAATCTTTTACTGACGCTGAATACTAAATCTTTCAATGCGATGCAATTAGTCCCTTTTTCCTTTAAATTATTTCCGATCACTTCTTCCTTTTTTATTTTTTTTATCATTTTCATTTATTCGTTCACCTTCATTGCAAAATCATTGCTTACACTGCGATATCCTTCTTTCGTGAATTATGATCTCCGTACGTAATTTCTTATTGCACAACTATTTTTATTAAAACCGAATTTGTATTCTTATTGATTTTTGTTTTCTATCTTCTTGATAATTTTTGTTTTCCTAATTAATTGTAACTAGTTGCCCCGTGCGAAACTTTCGCAGACGACACTGATACTCGATTTCCCCAACGATATACATTATAGTAGCAAACACTAATCACTACAGACGAATACACAAATACTAAGACATACCAAAAAATCGCACCGTCATATTCCATGACAGTGTCAGTTTCGACATACCTCGTTAGTAGCGATAAGTATCGCTATCTACACATCCAGTAACGAAAATCTATGGGCAAATTCAAACTCTTTCGTTTTCTAATCCCTTACCACTTGAATCTTAACGAAGTTCATAATATCTTAGAGAGTGTGAGAATGTAAATGTTATA
Source organism: Pachydiplax longipennis (assembly GCA_036926295.1). Classification (NCBI taxonomy): domain Eukaryota; kingdom Metazoa; phylum Arthropoda; class Insecta; order Odonata; family Libellulidae; genus Pachydiplax; species Pachydiplax longipennis. The sequence continues at coordinate 72,456,723 of JAVFKF010000002.1, read as the reverse complement.
GAATGTTTTAAAAATTTTCTTTTAGCACTATAATCACGAATAGTAATATATAATTTATCCTATACCGAAAACCTCAATTCACGTAATGTATTTTTACATCACGAATGCAGACAAAAATACAAACATCACTACCACATTGCCACCATCACATTTTGGCTCTGTTCTTTTCTAAATACCACTTCCTTTTATGATGTGTCACTTAGTGTCAGTTAGTTAGTGTCAACACGAAGTTTAACATATACAACCAAGATAAAGCAAAAAATATACCTCCTGCATCCACGTTACTTATTTATTTTCTATTTTTTCTCTTCGTACACGAAATATAAAAATAACTACTACTCGTCTGCAGTGAAATTGCATCTCATAAATTCACTGAATCAGATTTATTCAATTACTGAAAGATATATAGTCAGCAATACTTAGTTGAAAGCTTGTCGTCCTGCCGGCGTAGAATGAGAGAAAATGTTACTAATTTGGGAGAGGGAAGCAAGAGGGGGAAGCATCTGTGGTGTGAGTCTCACTTTCATAAGACCATACATTGTGATACATTGTAAAAGTGCAAAGTAAAGTATAGCAAATGTAGCAAACCCATTGCCCGCATTTTTTTAATGTCTCTCACACAAATATTGTAGTCAATCATAGTATTTTAACCCATTCACAGTAATACTAGAGTAATACAGAAACACTAAAAATCATTTGATAGGGTATATAGAAAATTTTCAACAGACGAAAGTTTCACCAAAATAAATTTGAATACTCGGAAAACGGCATAATTATTTTGATCGCATGACTCGTAATTAAAATCTCTAATTTTTCTATGAATACTCCAAAATCTAATTGTAATTTGGTCGATCTTAAATTAAAACTACCGGGAAGTAATATGATGGAAAATTGTTCAAACATACCACACGATCAAACCGTGACGCAAACTTTCATATTCGGCAATGTTCATGTTTCTTTGGGCGTCGTTCTCCTTTCGTAAGATGCAATGTGGTTTGCTTATTAAACTGCTGTGGATGCGTACGACGCCGAGGTCTTCTTCATGGAGATTATTATATTAATAACTAACACTGCTTCAATCAATTTATGACCGAATATAAAACTTGTTTACACTCGTCACTAAGTAAACAATTTTAATCTGTATATAGCAACCCGGGCATTTTTTCGTCCAGGACGCAACGCCATGGTTAAAATATTAATTCAATTTGTCTAACAAATGGTGGATTTTTCATTTGTATGACTATTTTTAGCGGGAACCTGACAACTTTTGCATTCAAACGGTAATTCTTTTATTCGTATTGGGATAGTAATCAGGGAGAAAAGCCCCGATCACCAAAAAAGGATGTTTTAAATAATATATAGAGGATTATGTTAAACGGGTCAAATGTAAAACGGATCTAATCTAATATCTAATATAATAAAATAAGGTGTGTGTATGTATGTATGTGTCTATGTGTGTATGTATGTTCGCCTAAAACTCAAGAACCATAAATGGCACAAATTTCAAACTTTCACGATTGTTAAATGTACTCCCTGCGCTGATAATAGGCCTTTTTTTCATTTACTTAAATGTCCCCAGTTCGAACCCAGACAAGAAAAACTGTTCTCATAAGTACTGCACGTAAACCTCAGTTTTATCGGTTGCATGCTACATTTATTTTGCAAAATTTAATTAGAAGTAATAGGCTTATGAAATTGAGATAGGCACCAAAAGAAAGAGAAATGAATATAGATTCTTATTTTGGTCGTGAAATATTGTTGTCGAGTTGAAATGGCGAGAATTCGGTTAAAATAAACTTAAATTTCGTGAAATTTTGAGGCTATAAACAACGAGTCCCCTTGACGACGAATGCGATTGTTGAAACCGAGGTATTGCGTTTTCCCATAAAAATACACGGGTATTTTAGGTCCATATGAAAGTAATGATTAAAAATTAATGATAGGCAATATTCTGAAATTTCAGCATTTGCATTTACGAACAATTTGCAGTGTTGATTCACAGGAGGTAACGTATGATCATTTAGGGAAAGTTTCTTTATCACCTCGACTTTGCCAACTCTATTTGAAAATAATGAAGCTACTACGCGTGATTTACGCTGTAAAAATTTAAATTGATAAATGTATACAGTATGCAGCTTTTCGGCGTGTGGCAGTAGGTGCCTGAACCATGACTTCCTTAATCGTCTAACACCGTGTATTACATTAGAATTTCGGGTAAATGATAACTTCGTTCAACACCTCATTTTTTACCAAGGGCGATCTTTTGTATTCGTGAGCAAACCGTAAGTAGTATTGTCTCCATCAAAATTTTCTCCCGTATTGGATTCAATGTGAAACTAAGCAATACTATCTTAATAAGTAAATTTAAAAGAAACATAAGGAAATGGGTAATTATTACATGAGACGACGTGCACCAAGGAAAAATCCCAAGGAAGAATCATCTTACACAGTTGAGGAAACTCCTAAAGAAAGAAAATATAAGACGATTCCTTTTCTTATCGTGGATTCTATATTTGCATTCAAATGATAAGAAGTTAGAAAATATTAAACATTTTCATTTAGGATAACATTTTAATTGATCCAAGCTAAGTGAGAGATGTTAGATTCTCCTCTGCACAAGTTATAATATATTATCTACTACTTATTTATATATCCTCGTTGAGAATTAACGGGCGCCTCAGCTAGTATGTAATAAGATAATTAGTAATTATATATGTTTGTATGAGTAGATGAATTCGTTGAGAGCACAGGGAAGTTCATAGAGGATGTTATTGCTCCCTTCCAGTTTCATAGGACGCTCTGATACAGAAAATTAGATCAGAGAAAAAGGTGGATGGATTAGGAAGTCACCCCCTGCCACACGCCGAAAGACGAGAGTAATGTAATGTCTCACCAACGCTTTCGGTGGCTAAGGAAGGCTGACCTAAGAGACAGTTATATCCATTCGCTCTACAGTCAGTTCACACCGAGATGCAGCAAGCTGTCATAAAAAACGTCAGCCCATAAAAAATTCCTTCTTCTCATAAATAATGAATGCGTACGGATCAGTTCGCTACCACACGGCGGCGATTAATTTTCTTGGATCATTTTTAATCCTAACTCATTCACAAACATTCATGCATTCGTTTTCCGTCGATTATCGGAATGAATAACGAAAGACTTTTATTCCTAAGGAAAATACCTTATTATAAACACGGAAAATATTTTCTTTCGAGTGTATCAATATATAATAAAACAATGATTAATGAAAAAATTACGCGCAATCCATTAAACTGGTTTGAAAAGAAACAAATCTAGTTTTTATAACATACTTATGCGTTCACCTAAATCTATCCTTCTTTGGGCGTGTGGCAGGAGATGCAAGTTTAAAGATCGCCGAGGTCACACATAGAAATCGAACCCGGGACCGCTTGCAACAGGTGCTACTCACTTGCTTTCCCTTTTATACCGCTTAACTATAGGATAATCGACACTAATTAATCTTAAACTCATTCCAGGACGAAAATGTCATTTCAATCGAAGTTCAAACATCATCTAAGCCGCATTAGGTACCGATTTTGGGACTTCAAATACTTAATCGTTAGTTAAATAGATAGCTAATCTCTCGATAAGTGTCAGAGATATGACGTATAATTTCCTAAAACGGGCGATTCCTTGATTTCGGTAATCCCTGCAATACGCTGTTCTCTTTCAAATTAAGAATTCAGCAATGGACATCTATGACCAAAATAGAATAAGCACCATCTGACGAATACGACTGAAAGAATATCAACTCATCTCATTCGGATTCCTTATGCAATCGAACGAGAGAAGTGGAAATTGCCATGGCAATAAGAGTAACCGCAACAAAAAATTCTATCCGAGTTTTTTGCGCCATCTAGCAGAACTAACAGGTGGTTTTCGTTTCCCTAGGCGACGACTTGGTTACGGTGCTCAGCTACCTTACAATAACAATTGGAATTCTCGTTCTGAGCATACTTGTGAGGGATCGATAACTCCGATTTTATAAAATTATTGCGTCGTGACAGATATTACACAGGGCGTATTAAAATACAGGATGAATTTATTTTAATTAAATCTGTTTTGTTTATTCGAAGAAATAATCATTAGCTTCCTCATTGTTACATTCTTACGAACTTACAATTTAAACATTTTCCATAAATATTTCTAAGTTCATTCCTTCAAGATTTTATTTCCTCTTTAATTTTCAATTTTTATCGTTCGTATTTATTCATACACTACACCGGATGAATTAATTTCTTAAAAATTAGCTTTAATTTCTCCAAAGTTTAACTTCAAGAGCTGTTCTCTCCTTGTTTGTTATTATCGATCGATATTTTATCATTTGATATTTCCTTTTGGAATTCTTATGCCCATTTTATAAATAAAATGAAAATGATTGGGTGGAAACAGCAAACAATGAAACAGGTACAAGCGAATTTCACTCCTCGGAAGCAAGCATATTCTAGTATAAATTACCGCGTCATTAGGATTGCAGCTAGAAAAGTCTTATTTATTATTGACACTACTAAAATTAACACGCATTCCTTGGATTTTTTACTCGAAAATTCTATCTTAGGTAAAAAGATATGAAATACAAACAGAATGGGTTAAAATATACGAAAAGCAAACAGATTGTCTTTATTGTTCGGTATCGATCATCTCACCTAAGGAGGTAAATTATTTACGGCTTAAATAATAACAATCATCCAAAACAATCAGAATAGTGAATCAATTCTACCGATTCACGTTCATTTTATGATCAAACAGCGAGAAAAGAGAATTTTCGTTCAACTCCTTGCTCTCTATCCGCGCGCGATTCAGAAAAAAATTCCCTCAAAAAAAAATATTTCCGCAAAAAAGAAAGTTTTCGAACAGCTAAAGCGATTCTTTCTGTAAACAACAACTCTTTTCCGAATGTCAATTTGAATGGATACCTTGCGAAGAATGCCGCCGCTGCCGACGCCTGAGCAGGAGTCCCAGGAACGCCACTCACGCTGTACGCGTACTTGGTCTCGGAGTAGCCGTTGTAGTCGTGATACGAAGAATAGGACCTTCTCCCTGCGTTGTGATGCCCCCTGTGGTGGTACTTGTCCCCCGGAGGGTTGCTTTGAGGTGCGTTCATCGCCGACTGATGATGCGATCTCTTTTCACCTTCTTGGTCGCTTCGCCGCGACTGACTGCCCTCAGCCGTCTCGCCACACTCCCCTCCCCTCCTCGACGACAGCGCCAAGGGTGGCGGAGTCGGGTACTTGCCGGACGGATGGAGGAAGTGATGCGATCTCGTAGAGCCCACCTAATGCAATGGAGCAAAAGAAAATTAAATGAAATATTTATTTCTTCGGATCGGTTTTCATTCGCATCAATTTTCCTGCATTAATTTTACGGTTAATGGTGCTTATATTAATTAAATATATCGATCAAATACATTGCTGCCTTTATCCATCTTTAGCGAAAATACCGTACTTCACTGTACTCTCGATTAAACTTTCCTGTTTTAATAGAATAATTATCGTATTATACATGGATTCCTACGATTATTGGTTTTCGTGAAATATGGAATCAAATGTACAAATGATATTCTGTAAATAAAAATAATACGAACGTGAGAAGATTCACTGCCTCTCCAATTTTAAAACTCGGCAGCAAAGTGAAATGATGAATGAGAAGAAACCTTGTAGAAAAGATGATTATTAAATAAAATAGTATGCTTCCGAAGTCGTTTATATTATATTTGTACGATTAGTAGGAATGCAATTCGTTCAGAATAAATACAGTGGCGATTGGAATTTTCCTGCAATTGGACTCACAGTGAGACTCATCGTATCATTTTGCTGAATTTGAAAAGTAAGACTTGAAATGACTATAAAATAGCGGAGAATATAACAAACCAACTAAGTATTCTGACCCTCAAATGTTTCGCATCATTCGAGAAAGCTCGGGCAATTTAATTAAGTCAATAATTGTTAACAACCTAACAGAGTCGAGAGAAGGTGACGTAAATTCAACTCTTCAAGATAGAGAGTGATGGTAAGAAAAAGAGGTGAGAACATTGTATTCATTGAAGAAAGATAACATGTAAAAGATCGTCAGATAAATGAAAATTCCGGATGGCGAACGCAATACGATAATACATCATACATAAAAAGGCTGAGGGAAATCAGAACTTTTCAAGAACCATAGGAGTGTTTACAGTTTTACTTGAAGTACTTGGTCGCACCGAAAAAGTCTTGTTTTGACTGAATATCCGAATTAGGGAAATAAACAACGAGCGACACCATTTTTCAAATAAAACGAAATGAAATGGCTAACTTAAATCTCAACGGTGGAGTCTCACACACATCATATTTTTCGATTGCGACTTGAAATTTCGCCTTGAGAGAGGAGCTTGAAAATCGGTTATTCTTTAGCATTCGAGTGTACTGCGGCGTCTTTTTGTTTCCGTAACACATAAGAGGAGAACCGACTAAATATTTGAGAAATCTCTTCAGAGAAACTTCAAATATTTGCGAAACTTGAAAAAATCTCATTCCATCCTTTCGAAAGCTCGGCAAACTCTTCTATGAAACGGATATAATTCGAATATAAGTGGAAAGCAATAATCGTACGCCATCGCAACCATTTGCCTCGATTTTCTCTTTTATTTGATCAAATACAATAAGAGATTCCTTTAACATAAATTGATTAACACCGCATCTTTCCAATACACAACTATTCTTCGCGACTTAAAACTCTCCAAATACACAACACACACTCACACATATATATATACACATACACACAGACACGCACTTAAGAAAGAGAGCTCGCATCACTCTGCTGAAGCATCACTAAGTTATAATAAAGTAATAAATACTACCGATTTTCAAATGATTCTTTCGGCCCATTAGATTCAAAACAGGATCCCTTTTCCTTCTGAATAAAAAGAAGCGGTCCACAGCGAAGGTCATTCCGCACCTGGACTCCCACCGGGATTCGAACCCGGGACCGCATTTATTGAATCTCCACTTGGCCATTCCCTTCGTTATTTCCATAATTATTTTGATATAATTAGTGAATGAAATAATAATGGTTTTTGAATTCATTATATAATATTCCGCCGTACATAATAAATAGAACATTTGTCTTTTATGCAATTCTTTCTCTAGTTTAATTCCTAAAAAATCAATTTACTTGGAATCATTTGTGGTAAAGGATTAGTTGAATATAGAGATCTATTTCTATTGTATAAAACGATGGAATAATATTTTAAGATTTTCTTCTTGTGATGCACCGATAAAAATTCGTCTAATTAGTCTGATTAATTCAAAATTAATCTTATTTATTAATCTTATCTCATAATCAATAATTTCTATTCGCTTGGTAGTTTGTTTATAAATATGTGTTCATTTATTTGATGAATGTATTCATTTCAACTTTCTGCAAGAATCTCTTGTAATATCTTAAATATGTTTTTCAACTGATAGTTTACCTGAAGTTGCATCCAAAATAGTGGAGCACATAACGAGGAATGCCTAAGAGCATGTGAAAGGATGGCGATTCATCCAACTCAAAAGTCCATTCATTCCGAAGAAATATTTCACCAGCAGAAAGTGGTGACCCTTGAGATGACTCTCACAATAAATTAAAAAGATTCTGCTGCGCCACTCTCAATCAATGGATGGAGAAAATTAAGAGCCTTACAAACATTTATTTTTAAAAGGCGTGTTAAGAAGAAAACTCAAGGGAAATATTTATTTATCAAGACTTACGAAAATTATAAATTGAAGAAATAAATCCGCAGAATAATTATTAACACTTATAAAGCTAAATTCCACTCATATTATTATTAGGATATTAATTGTTATCAGTTTACCACAGAAATTCCTCGTCGAGAAAGACGGATTACTTTAAATCGGTTATGAAGCCTGTAATTGATATCTTTTTCTTATTAAATTTCTAAATATGAAGGTTTAATTTGAATTATCAATTATTCGTAACTAAAATGATAGCCGAATTTCTACAAAATAGACCTTGCATGATAAAAGGTTGAATTTGCGAATGATAACTGCAAATGTAGAGGAAATCGCCTCCGAAACACTGATATCTTATGCTATTACTTTCAAATAAGTTCTCAATTTAATTTTTAGAGAATGCGTCCGCCTTTAACAGACGCCATGCTATTCAAGGGAACGGGTTGTTTATGAATTCTACTGAAATTCCGCATATTTTTCCGAATTCCAGCAATTTCGAATGCAAACCACGAAATAAATAAGAATTTTTACCCCCTCTTTCGGTACTTATCTCGACTGATATTTCTAATTTAATTCAGAAATAGAATAAAAGGATGCGATTGGTTAAAATGATCTTGAAATGCATTTCTTATGAAAGTATTATCGAGTCGTCTGAAGCCAATCTAAGACACTTTTGTTAAAGTAAAAAAGAATTAAAATAATCAATTAGATCTTCTTACGAATTCCATAACTTCAAGAAATTGGAAAGATGCTAATAACTAACAAACTTTGTCGAAGGATAAACAGAAGTACAAAATAGAATCATGACTGGGATTCAAAACCAAAAAATACATATATGAGGGATTCTATTTTGGTTCCAGTCAATTCTTCGGCAATATTTTTCCTTTATCTGGAAGAGAATATTTTTGGAATAATTTCCTCAATGCACTTCTAATGGTGATTCGGATGAAGAAATATACACGCGGCGGTGATTATTATTTAAGGTGCAAAAAAGGCGGGAAAGTGAATTGAAAACAAGAGCGAAGAGAATACGTGGCGCCAATCAAACAAAAGCCTCTTTCGAAGCCATTTCGCCTTTCATCTGTTTTTCTCGATAACTTTCACACTTCTTTTGTTTTCTGCCCCACCAGTTGCTTTGATGCCTCAACGCTTTGTTAAAAGCATCCAAAGAGGAATATACAGCTCGACTTTACCCATTTACACTGCATGTGAAAGAAAAATGAATTCTTGAATCAAATTGCATCTATTTCTCTGATCTTCATCAGAACGGCTTGATTGATGAAATTGGATTGAAAAATGAATACTAGTCTAAGAATATGGACTGCAGCTACCAGTAATTCCGATTCGGCCAATAAAATAACCCTTTTTTGAGAAGAATTTAAAATGTTTGGGGAGGATAATTGAATACATTAGTGAATGAATGGTTCAGTTACGGCCATCAATATCTTCTTAAGTTACAGTGTGCAATGATAATAAATAGTATTTTGCATACGATATGTAATTGGGATCCGTTGCATCGAATCAGCAAAGGACATAAAGATCTACACTATGGCGAGACTCCCTATCTCTTTAATAGGTCGTCACTGAAATTAATAAAAACATAAATAATTTAGGTGTAAAAAGAAAGAATACTATAGGAGGAGTTGATGTAAGAATATAACATATTGGGGAAAGGAGCGATAGAACAAGTACATGAAAGGAGGGGTGTGAAAAATCTGCATAAACGTACCGATAGTACAAGCTAAATTATGTAAAAGAAAATTATGTAGAACCGTAAAAAACTAGAGAACTGTTCTCATTCACTAATAAAGAAAAAAAAACAAAAGAAATCACAAGTAAATGAGCATTTAAAAATACAATAAAAATATCCAAGTACTAAAATAAATAAAGAATTGAAAGTGGGAATATTCAATAAAAAATACTTATGAAGTACCGAGAAAAATAAAATCATAGGAGAGAGCATAAGAATATTGAACAGAATGATAAATAATTTAAGCATAAGTAAAGAGTGTATATTGAATTGATACGTTCATATTACAATTTCTATTTTCAGCGAGACATTAATATGTGATTCTGACTAGCAATGGAAAGAACAATCGCTGTTCATATGACAGATGAGGAGATAAACAGACTTCAAGAGAGAAAAAGGGAGAGAAAATGAGGGAAACAAAGATAGGCAGCCGAAATATGCGGGCGTCAAAGACATGTCCTTCCATTCTACACTTCAAAGGGATCACAATCCTCCTACTTTTGCCCAAACGCATTTCAATCTAGAATCCATCAAGATTCAGGGCCGGTTTTTGTTGCGATCAACGGAAATGGTGCTGAGAGTGAGTGAGAGGCAGCTGTTGAATGAGCTAAGAACTTTTATGTAATAATAATAATAATAATGGACCTTATTTAGGGCGAGATTGAGACTATAAAATCACTTCTTACATCTAACCCTTCGTCATATAAATTTTAAAAAAGAAATGGTTTGAAAAAACAGCACAGAGAAGAAGACTCCTTTGTGGATTTAAAAACCTAAGCTAAAAGCTTAGGAAAAAACTTTCCACTGCAGGAAAACAACCCTCAAGAAGGGGGGTGTGAAGAACCTGCGAAACCTACAGATTGGAAAGCTAAGATTAGTGGTGTAATCACATAAAACACAAGAAACAAAAAAGAACAAACAGTTACATATTTACATTAAGTGTCGCAATTATTATATATCATTCAGCATCACTTTATATATCTCTGGTTAAAAATAAAATCTGTGATTGATGGACGGAATAACTCCCTATAAACGCAGCTTTTCCTAAAGAAGACCAAGTAAGAGCTCTGAGAAAAGGTAATGCAGACGCAAGTACTTTCACCTCTATTTTACGGAAGAGATAATTTTAGTCATAGCGGCACATTAATTAAGACAGCAAATCTAGGGAACAGAACGGAAAGAAATTCTTGGTGGGGTCAAAGATGTAATATTTCACGGAGGGAATGACATACTCTTAGAGGAGCATGCTTAGGACACGACAAACGCAATTTTTCAACGATGATTTATCGCCCTGACCTCTTTATTGCGTAAAAAAGACTTTTCTACATGCAGCACTATCAGAGAGCAAGTAGTTTTACATTTATGTATTATATACTAAACCACGCAAATCGTTTATATTTTATTATTATTAATAATGATAATACGAAGCCAAGGCAACTTCTTATCGATGTAAGCATCATTGATCAGGCTAAAACCAGTAAAAGAAACAGTGCTCTTAAACCGAAAAGCATTTGATATTGTCAAGGACATGACCATATAGACCATGCCTCGAGGACTGTAAACAATCGGAGAGCTCAAAACTGCTCATAGAAAGCGAAAATATAGAAATGGTATTTTCCAAGGTGACTGTATAAGTGGCTTATGGTTCTGTGTAATGCCCTATTAAACCGGTATTCTGTACACAGTAAAGAAAAATGGATGTCAATACGGGTGTAGAGAATGCTTTATTTTCTGTGATTCCTCGTATAATACCATCTCTTATCTGAAGGCCAACCTAAATCCAGGATAACAGCAGGCCTAACTGAGGTATTCCTTCGATTGACCGTGAGGATTTTCTCCTTCCGTGTATTCTGCGAGACGAGGTCGGAATAAACAAATGAGGCAAGTATTTTTCTTCATTTGCTTCTCTTATTTGTGCGGATGCACGTTTCCGTGCATCGCCGATTCGAATGCAAATTCCATTCGAAAGGCGACTGAGAGGCACCCTGCTCTACAAGACAAGGAATTATTTTTCCTTTGGATTCTTTTTGATGTGTTTTTCCCGGTTTCGATCCTCAATATTTGCATCCATAAGAGATACAAATTCCTCAAAAGTTGATGGATGGACAATTACGAGTGTTTACGTTATGATTAATAAAATTTTGCTGTTTACTTTTTTCGAAACATTGATTATTCGAGTAATAAAATTATATGAAAGGATCTTTCCTTAAAGTACTACGTTGCTATCAATTTGCTCTGTAATAAAGTTAATCCTTTTGTCTCTGTGTTCCAAATAGAATAAAATCCATCTATCTTTCTCGCAACATTCTTACTAATTCGCAATGCCACATTCTCTGCGATTATTGCTGTCACTAAATTTTTCGCTTCTAAATTTGAGGAAGCAGTTGCTGGAGAGCTTAATAATCACTGAAATATCATTTTGAATGAAATACGGAATGCTCAAAGAATGATTCGGGATGAGGGCTGGCAAACCCCGCTTCTGTCGTCCAAATTTCCCGGTTATTCAAATAGAATTATCTTCAGTTTCGATGTCTATCGGATTCACGGCGGCGTGGGAGTGAATGCCGCCTGGCTAGGAATGAGTGACGACAGCTAGATTGCAGGAACTATTTTGAGCCTGCGCTAAATACCTTGCAAAAAGGACCATTAGAGTGCCGTAGAATTCCGGATGACAGGAAGTTGTGCGAGAAGGTTGTACGAGAGGTGGAAAATCGTGACTTGAGTGGAACTCGAACCAAGGTCTCCCACTTCCAGGTATTTTAACCACTATACTACCAAGCCACTTCCTCCTGTTGCGGGAGCTTATGTTTCACTTCTTGTACAACCTCGGGATAGTCGCACAACTTCATGTCACAAGTTTAATTTCAATTCCATCATTTGTGTAAATTCCTTAAGAGGGATTCTCTCAAAACATCACTTTGTTGAGTGGTTGCCTCAATGAGGACCTCTGGTGGCGCTCGGTGACACTAAAAGTAGAGCACTACTCTCTTGCTCATGAAAAGCTCCTGTTTATAGAAGTGAAGATGATGTAGCTTGGTAGTTCAGTGGTTAGAATACCTACCCTAAAAGTGGGAGAGCTTGGTTCGAGTCCCACTCAAGTCACAATTTTCCACTTCTCGTACAACGAATGACAGAAATTATCGGAAAAGGAAAACTTTGCCCAGTGATAAATTTAGATACTGCAAGAATACTTCGATTGAAGAAGCAAAGGAAATAAGAGAGCCAATGAGGAGAGAGAATTAGAAAAAGAGAAATGCTGGAAGCAAATAATTAAAGCTAAGATATAAGAGAATATTTTACTAAAATGGCTTTCAAATAAGAAGAGGCAGTACGAGGAGCAGAAGAAACAAAAGCGCTCCACTATTAATTATGAGAGTTACAAAATACTGAGTAGTGTTTAAATAAATTATTAAGAATTATATTGTGATATTAATTATGTCTAGACGTAGACATGTGGCTGCAGAAACAAGGCATCGTCTTTATTAGAAGATGATGTGTAATTACGTAGTATGTTCCATAAAAATGTTATTGAGATTTGATCAATTCCTCTCTCAAGCAAAACAGAAAGTATCCTCCCTTTCAAAACTTAGAAAAATGACACGTCATTGGGAGATGATGATCGAGGGTGCCCGAGTAACCAATGGAAAATTACATCGAAAGACTACCGAATTGAGAAAAGCTGAAAAATTGAGAGTGGGAAGTTCTAAGGAAAGGCAAATGGAGGACGATATTTTCCGAGAATTCCCTTCAAAATATAAAAATAGAAATAACAGCGAGAAGAAATTAGAATAAACGGTAAAAGAACGTTTAGGAAATGAACCGGTGAAAGAAGTTCGGAAAAGGAGGAGTCAGCAAAAGATCTTCGAAATTATTCAGAGAAAACTCAAAATTCAGTAGCTCATATGTTCATGGAAGGACGACAAATTGGAATAAATTGAAAGTAATAGTCAGAATGGAATATTTCGTCACAGAATGCAATCGTCCTTTCTCTGAAAGTTTCAATTTATGCCGAATTCCACGAGATAAAATCAAAGAGAAAAAGTGTGGGATAGGAAGGAAAGGAAAACCGTGGGAGAAACACAAGTGAATAGAAAATGGAAATGATACATGTTAATTAATGCAGAAAAGGAACGATAAGAATGATTAAATAGGGAAAATGACTTTATTACGAATGGAACTAGAATTCCCAATTAGCATTCAGCGCTCAAAAAAGATTTTCCGAAGACATAAATCGGATTACGCGATTCTTAAAAACTCGAATTTTCACTCGCTATGAATTATTCTTCTTTCTTCAGCCTTGTTTATTTCCATTTTGAAAAAAGAAAATGTTGGAGACAAAAATAAGAGAGTCGTCGAGAAATGTTTAAACTGAAAGGAAACGCCATTAGAGAGTGATGTTCCCTCCTGTTCTTCTGAGAGACGCCAGTTGTTTTAACTCTTTTGGCCGCACCTAAGGAAATTTCCAACGAAAAATGGATATGGTAAAAGGTTCGAACTTAGAATTTCCTGTTCGTTATTGTATCCTATATTGCGGGCGACACTGTTCAACGTTCTGGTAAGTTAGCCACAGAGCAACCGACCGGCTATTGGGAGGTTCATCAAACTATTTTCATGTCCATTGGTTGCACCACGACGTAGCGAGTTATTTTTGCCACTATAAGTAATTGCTTCAATGAAGGACACACCAATTTTCAAGAGTCTTCTTTTCTTCAAACACAAATGAGTTCCACCATAGATTGTTGGAATAATTTTACTGTTTCACTTATGTCTGACATTGGATTTAATTATAGATCTGACATCTCAGTCTCAATTTTGCCAATTAAAATCGTTTGCATTGCTTCAAATTGTAAACGGAACTTGATGGAACGGGTAGAAAAAGAATGGCACGAAGTGAGAGCACTAGGGAGAATCGATAGAAGTGGATATAAAATAGAGATACGAAAGGGGGACCCTCAAATTTCGAGCCAACACCTTCGCATAATACTGCACAAATGAGTAAGTCGGTTAATGAAGGCCACTACGTTTTTCTTTCTCTCCCTCTCATTCGCAGGGAATACGACAGCAGCCGCCGTTTTCTTTTTATAATGAGCGTGAATATAGTGTTCTCAATTAGACACGCTGGCTGGCGGCAGCACCGCGAGAAGTGAAATGTAATTCCAAAGAAGTCTTGATTCGGTGACAGGCGAAACTCGGAATCCGTTGAAATAAATTCCCCTTCGAATCATCAAATATTAGTGCAGCAGAGCGAATGTCATATTTGATAAAGGACTTGCGTGCCAAACCATAGAGTGAGGCGCTCATTTATCCAGTTTATTACCTCAAAGTTGGAAATGAGATATAGTAAGAGACCTTAAAAACCAATACTAATAACCATCTTGAAAGGAAGACCGCTTCCAAAGCATATTTTTAATCGGACATATTTAGTCAGCGTGTTAAGGTCTACGGGTCCTGATTATGGGAACTTCATTCGAAAGATCCGAACTAAAGATTGGCGAATCCGATCTTCTTCAAGATCGATTCTTTTAACGCGATTATTTTGAATCGATCTTTTAGAGCCGATCTTTCGATCCGATTCGATGCAGTCAACCGATCCGTACGTTTCGATACGAATGTATGCGATCTCTCTCATTTTTCTAGAGAAGAATTCATCCGCGTGGCAAAATAATCATACGCCACTTCTGGACTGGACTAGTGAAATCCAACCAATGAACACTTTTCAAAGTTTCTGAATCAGATCAGGAAGTTTTCTTCCATTTGTATCAAAGCAGCTTTCGGTGCAAATCCTATCCATAAGCGCAAAGGTATTTCGGCTGCATAAGAAACATTAAGGGAAAACTCTTTGCTAAGATACAAAACTAAGAATAAATCAAAATTGACATAAGAAGTATTTTACTTTAACGTACGCAAAATATTATAATAATATATTGTACGATGCCTCGATCCCTAATATTTTGTCTTTGACATTCTTATGTAATTTCTATACGATATAAAAGAATGCGGCGGTACAGTAATGTGCATATTTCTGTTGAGATCTGAAATCATATAAATAGACATACAATACAATAGAACAACAGTGTGCCCTTTTGGAGTAACCAAAGCTCCTAATTTTCCTGCGATTAATAAAAAACTCATTTCTCTCCGACGGAAGCCGAAAAGAAAGATAATGGATAAGAGAATCAATTCATTAAAAATAAAAAAAGGAAATTTTAAAAGAGGAGTTATCTATATTTCGAAGCAAAGGTCTCAAGGAAAACCTGCTTGCTTTTCCTAATATTAGACGGAATACTTCCAGGAATTCAGGAAAAATTTGATTCAGGAAAACAAAAATGCTACGGTATTGAACATGCTAGAAAACGCCAGAAGCTGCGTCATTAGTTTGTTCTTATTATGAAATCTGGCCATGAACTTCTGAAAAGTAATTCAATATTCGCATCGCATTTATTCCCAACCAATTGCGAAGTTCGAACAACATTTCATTCAATAACTATTCGCACACTCTTGCTATCTATCTCAAAGATACCTGCTGATAAATGCTCTGACCATCCTTTTTAAACTGCTGGAGCGAATAAATTGGCACTCTTCTCTTGTTTTCGCGATTGAGAAGACAGCTGTTCATCAAATTATTTAAGTTAAACGGATGACATTAATGGAGGTCATTGCAGACAGGTCAAGATCGACACGTGTATTTCACATATTACCAAGGACATTCTTCTACCAATAATTCTATTTTACTTTGGTGAATTATACTCAAGGGGTGAATATAATAAAGAAATCCATTTTGAGCCCCAATAGTATATTAGCTGGATAAATTGGGCAGAAATTCTACTGAGTTATTTAGTTAAAGTTAAATGCAGTTATAACGCAGTTATACACATGATTTCGGATGTAAAATTGACAATATTTAGATAAGATAAATAGATTTTTTTGTGAGGATGAAACCTGTTGAGATAAAAATAGAAAAACAACATCTACATATTTACCCAATTTGTACATATTTACCCAGCAAGCCGTCTTTATTATATATTTACAGTTGTTATAATGTTATTATTATCTTTATAGTTGCGTCAGGGGAACCGTGATTTCCAATATCTTCTCGGAATTTTTTAAGCAAGTTGTTCTCATCTTCCTCAGCCTATAAATTAGAGAGGACGCATAATATCGGTTGAATCTTCTGTACTTTCTCTGAGTTTAACAAGTAAGAAATTAAGCCTAAACCTAAGACTTTTATCCTATTTAAATTTCCCTCTAGCATCTGGGTAACACTCAGTGATTTGTAATGGAAATTTTCGACAAAATGTGTTATTGTTCAATAAATGCTGCTGATGGTTGTCTTAATTAAAGAATGTGACACTCCAAAAACCATCAAAGAACAAACTTACTGCTGTACGACCGGTCATCCTCAGGCACCATCAACTGGACGTAGTCAACCCACAGATAAAGTGTTAAACAAATGACGGATGGAGGCGTTAGTGGTCTATTAACTTAAAAAGGATTTTGTCAAAATCTATATCTTGGTTCATTAGTTGTTCTCTGTTTATAAATATGTAAATTTTCCAAAGCATTAAGGTATGAATGAGCATATTGGGCCAGTTTCAAATTATCAAATATTGTATCAGACATGTGTTTAGCCATTTCCCATATTTAAAATGTGCCAAATTCTCTTTAAATCGAGTTATTAATTTACGTCTTGTTTGGCCAATATAAGGTTGGATTCTGAACAATAATGCTGTAAATTCCGGATTTCTCAAGATTATTTATTTTATTTTTGGTATCGTCCAGTAAATTTTTAAGAGCAAATGGATTATAAAAGCAAACAGATGTCTTTTTCATTAAAAATGTTGACCTTTTATTAGTTTTGGACAATAATGAAGTTTAAGATATTTCGTTGGGATAACATTATTGGAGTTAAGAGTAGTATTATTTTTAATTAGTAATTTAAAATTGTTTCCTGATTAGATAATTGATTGATTTAGAATTGTATCCTAGTTTCACTGCAATTTTGACAGTTAAATAATATTCAGTTTTGTAGCGTTCTTGATTCAATGGAAAATTTACTAGTCTGTATACCGAATAGAGGAAGGTTTTTCACTGACAGGGTGAAAAGAGCTGTTAGGAATGAAATTAAGACCAGCAGTTGGTTTTCTGTAAATATCAAACTCCAATTTGTTATCATGACGAATAATAAATAATCTGTAATTCTGTTCGACTGCATATTTGAAAGACGCTGTTTAAGAAGATATTAATGTCACATTTCTTGAGATCAAAATTCTTAACATAGCAGTCGAATTACGTATTAAGTTTGTTCTTTGATGATTTTTCGAGTGTCACATTCTTTAATTAAGTGCTGTTTTACCTTTCCACGAATCACGAATACAAAGTTTGCATAATTACAAATATACTCAACAGGAGGCCTAACTAGCACAAACATCGTTCGCGGACATTTTCGTTACGGTCTAGCAGTTCGTCAAAAATATAAGCAAATAAATTTACATAAAATCATACTTCAAACGCTAAAAGCTTAGGTAATATTCGCTGCCGTTTAACGATTTGACTTTTACCCTCGTTAAAGAACTATATTCAGGCGATATTAAGACAGAAAACTCTCTCCTTCCATTAAAGCTGTCCTCACTGATATTGATAAAAACATAAATAATGCATGTATATATAGAAAGAGAGAAGAAAAACTATAGCACTTGATGTTGAAAAAACTTACGCATTATCTTCTAAAAACAGCAGGAAAACACCCACAAAAAGAAGGGGCGTATGAAATACAACTTATACATTAGTCAAGTATAAACATAATTCGTCTCAATTCATACACAAAAAATTGAAAAGGAAATCATAGAGGCCATTCATTGTGATACATTGAGTGGTCATCGCGTACATATTCCTTAATCATATTTGAAATAAATCTCTCGCATTTACTACGAATGCATCCGTGAATATATCCGTCAAATATAAAAAGAGGGCCGCTTCGATTTACGACGGGCCCTTCCATGATAGCGAGAGGAAAGATAATTATTTTGTTAACAGATAACTACAGTAGCAATTTTCCGAGACACCAATTTAACAGGTCCTCGCATTCAGTGTTAGTTTTCTAGCCTTTAAAGGTGATGAATAATGCAAATTCTTGAACCCATTACAACATTATCTGCCGAAACGCATAATAACCCATTTCGAGAACCCATAATTTTCCCTTTCTTCCCATTTTAAGAGAGATTATTTTTTGCTCCGAGGATGGGATCTAATAAGCGAACACTCGAGCGAATGGAGTTAGATTACCATCTCTAGGACGAGACGCATATCTGTTTGAAGCATCTCAAAGGACCGCTCGGACAGCAGAAGAGGTTTGCTTATGAAAAGAGATTTCATCGGGAAAGAGTGCGATGCAGGTTGATGCGCACAGGAAAAGTAACTAAAATTATTCAAAACGAAGACAGGAAAAGAATCATAAAAGATAGCTGTATATTTGTAATATTTCCATCTTCATTAAAAACCTTAAATATTCTTTTTGGAGTCGTAATGTGTTGAGCCGCAATGTGTCAGGGAGACTCTTGACGATTACTTTCGCGCATAAAAAGATGATTTCTTGAATTGACAGCGTCTATTTTTCTCATCAAAACGGTTTAATGAGAGCGCAATTTCCCCTCTTTAGCGACTGTTTGTTTCATAATTTAATTCTGTAAATTCATCTGAGCGATTTCGGCATGAACTCATCATATTTACTAGGAGACAAAGGTTCTCCAAGCGCCGAACGCGGCGACCGTCTAAGGGCGATTCCCGGGAAACAGATAATCGTTTAGCGGTCACCAGTTATTCAGAATACCTAATGCGCATTTCACTCTTAAGGCCCTTGCTTGAAAATAAAAATCTTTCAAAAAGAAATGTTTTAAGATGTTATAGTAATGTTGTGTAATGTGTAGTAATAACATAGGGACATCTGGAAAAGTAGGGGCTTGCATGGCAGGGTGATGTACGGTGGGGTTTCTACCCCGTGACAGTAGCCGAGAAAGGCCTGTCATGAATGCCGAAAAATCCAGGAAAAACAGTTACAAATAATATTATAAATTCATTATTTAGTTGTATGGTAAATACATGTATGGAATCATTATGTGGGATTTGTATGCTTATCAAGTATGTATTTTATGTTAATTATGTTTGTCACTAAGGTGTATTTATGTATGTATAAAATATTGCCACCAGGCTTTCAGCCTACCTGCGGTTTGTGTAATAATAATAATAATAACAATTTGCAGTGTTGATTCACAGGAGGTAACGTATGATCATTTAGGGAAAGTTTCTTTATCACCTCGAATTTGCCAACTCTATTTGAAAATAATGAAGCTACTACGTGTGATTTACACTGGAAAAACTTTAAATTGATAAATGTATACTGCGTGCAGCCTCTCGGCGTGTGGCAGTGGGTGCTTGAACCATGACTCCACTTCCCTAATCGCCTAATACCGTGTATTACATTAGCATTTCGAGTAAATGATAACTTAATCAAACGCCTCAGTTTTTACATGTGCGATCTTTTGTATTCGTGAACAAACCGCAAGTAGTATTGCCTCCATTAAAATTTTCTCCCGTATAGGATTCAATGTGAAGCTAAGCAATACTATCTTAATAAATAAATTTAAAAGAAACATAAGGAAATGGGTAATTATTACACGAGACGACATGCACCAAGGAAAAATCCCAAGGAAGAATCACCTTACACGATTGAGGAAACTCCTAAAGAAATAAAATATAAGACGATTACTTTTCTTATCGTGGATTCTAGATTTGGATTCAAATTATAAGAAGTTTGAAAATATTAAACATTTTCGATCCAAGCTAAGTGAGAGATGTTAGATTCTCCTCTGCATAAGTTATTCTTTCTCCTCTGCACAAGTTATTCTTTCTCCTCTGCACAAGTTATAATATATTATCTACTGCTTATTTATATATCCTCGTTGAGATTCAACGGGCGTCATTACATGAGACGACGTGCACCCAGGAAATATCCCAAGGAAGAATCATCATACACAGTTGAGGAAACTCCTAAAGAAAGAAAATCTAAGGCTATTACTTTTCTTATCGTGGATTCTAGATTTGCATTCAAATGATAAGTTAGTAAATATAAAACATTTTCATTTAGGATAACATTTTCATTGATCCAAGCTAAGTGAGAGATGTTAGATTCTCCTCTGCACAAATTATTACCTAATATATTATCTACTGCTAACTTATATATCAACGGGCGCCTCAGCTAGTGTTCCATAAAAAGGTAAGTTTATAAACCAGAAAATGTTATAAAAATGAAGATTATAATAGCTATAATTATATTTGTGCTAAAATGAATCGGTGGTGTAAAAATGCAGTCGGCTGAAAAGTTTTTAGGTAGGAAAAGAAAAAATAAGAAAAATGTAGAGCTAAATGCGGCAGCACTTTGGATTTTATGGTTACTTATCTGTAAACATAAACAGTAAAGGAATAAATTTATTACGATAATGAATGAGTATTACATACTGATGAAGAGTGATGTAGATTCTTCAGTGATACTCAAATACGAGTGGAAAACGTTGGATAATGAATGTCGAGAGTAAGTTTTTTGGATTCAATAAAAGTCACCATGATGAAAGCCATTCACATACATATTTTTCGGTTCACAATGAAATAAATAAATGTAAGATGCAATTTTCCTTCGTTATTTTCCAAATGACAAATGACTGAAATCTAATTATCTGGTTTTCATATTTAATGTATCGGAAGTAAGAAAGGCAAAGAAAAATACAATACTTAAAATGATATAAGATAAAAATAAAATTATTTAACCAACAAAAATATTATAATAGATATATAATAATTAAATCAATTCGACTTTAATCATCATTAAAATTTTAATTTAAATAATTAAAAAACATTCAGATTTAAAATTGCGTCGAGATTGGACGGAGGAGTCAATGACTGGACGAGACGCCCTTTTCGCACTTGGCAATGCGACCACTTTGGCGCTGCAGTCGTGACCATTAATCATGCTACGACCCCATCTCAACTTGGCAGATTTACTTCCCATTACGAAGCCATCTCTCTCCTTACTAAGGGCAAGAGAACTGCCGTAGATAATAGGATTTTTGTTAGAAATTATGCGTCGAAAATATCCGTCGTTGGGTCATGACACGTGGCACATGATTCGATCGGAGGAACAACAAATCTAAAATTGAGAAATTTTGCATCTATTTTTAACATCTTCTCTAGTGAGAAGAAAGGGAAGCTGCTTAAAATTTCCCAAGACCAATACTCGAATCCGTTTTGGTCTTGGACTTCAAGAAATAAGAACACAGCAGCACAGAAGATAGAGCTCAAGATAAACTTAACAAAAACAAAGGTAATGTATAACTCTTTTGCAGCACAAGAAACAATCAAATTTGAAGGGACGCCTCTGGAGGTCTGCTCAGAATACAAATACCTAGGACAACTAGTAACCACAGGAGAGAACAACAGGATTAACGAAGTAAACAGAAGAATTAAACTCGGCTGGAGTGCCTTCGGAAGAAATACACATATTCTGAAGTCACAAATGCCAATGTTCTTGAAGAGGAAGGTCTTCAACCAATGCATTCTACCAGTGTTGACATATGGAAGTTAAACCTGGGTGTTGAACGCAGCAATAACCCAGCGACTTCAGACAACGCAAAGAAGTATGGAAAGGTGTATGCTTGGGATCACAAGAAGAGACAGGAAACGCAACACCTGGGTGAGGATGAAGACCGGAATGACAGACATCATAGATAAAGTAAGGTCACTGAAATGGATGTGGGCAGCCCATGTGGCGAGAAGAAACGACAACCGTTGGACAAGAGTGGTTCTGAACTGGACACCAAGAGATGTGAAGAGACCAAGAAGAAGACCAAAGGACCGATGGAACAGAGAGATCATTAAGTACTTAGGTGTGACATGGCAAAGAGAAGCTCAGAATAGAGAGAATTGGAAAGCGCTTGGGGAGGCCTACATCCGACATCGGATTGAAAATGGCTGATGATGATGATGATATATATATATATATATATATACACACACACACACACACGAGTAAAAGTTGACCGCCTGGCGTCGAACTAAGCACCCAATCGTGCAAAACAATTGCATAATAATATTAGATAAGTGCCATTCTGACCTCTTCTAAAGTTTCAATTCAATATCTGATCAGGGAGGTCCTCAAATAAGATTACGCTTTCCCACATTGAAATAGATGGTAGAATAGAAATAACGCTCAGGCATAGAACCAAGAACCGTCAGAGGAACGGCGAACAGCGTATATGAAGCATATGAATTGCCTCTATTTACATTCCATTTTATATCATTCCCGATTATCGGATATGCATTCAAAATAATTGTCAAATTGAAAGCTGATATTTACTTTTCCACATATTCCATATATGAATATGTGGAAAAGTAAATATCAGCTTTCAATTAGTTATTTCCACCACATCACGGCCGATACTATTGAGTACATAATTGTCAAAATTGACCGCCATGCATTTTATACCGGAGAGTTTTACACCCACTTGGCGTCGAACTCACGGTCGTTTGGTAAAATTTCTTCAGTTAGTACCATAGATAACCACGGCATCTATAACCACCGTGATTTGCACTGTTCTATCGCTCCGAGTAAGGACTCAAAATAATTTCGAAAATTCGCGCAAAAGACCGCCTAGCGTCAAACTCAGGACCCTTCTGTGAGGACGGTCTTTTGCGCGAATTTTTGCGAATTGTTTTGAGGCCGTTCTCGATGCGACAGAGTAATCATAATCACGGTGTTTACAGATGAGATGGTCTTCCATAGTACTTTAGGAAGAAATGTTACCAAATGGCCGTGTGTTCGACGCCAGGTGAATTCGAAATGTTTCCATAAGAAATGCCTTGCTGAAATCTTGGACGATTTTTTTAAATGCCTTTCCGATAAGCTTGAAAGATAAAACCCGGAATGGTGACAGAAGCGTTTAAGAACATTATTTCATGACGTTCACCATTTCTCTAGTGGTCCTTGGTTCGATGCAAGAGCGTCATTCCGATTCTACCATGCATTTCAAGCGGGAATAATGGAATCTTATTTAAGGACCTTCCCGATAAGATACTGAATTGAAACTTTGAAACACGTCAGGGTGACACTTATCTAACATTCTCATGCCATTGTCTCTCACGAATGGGTCCTGAGTTCGACGCCAGTCGGTCTTTTGCGCGAATTTTTGAAAATTGTTTTGAGGCCGTTCTCGATGCGACTGAGCAATTAAAATCACGTTGTTTGCAGATGTTAGATCGAAACTTTGGAACAAGTCATAATGGCACTTATCTAATATTAATTCGCTATTTTCTCTCACAGAAGGTCCTGAGTTCGACGCTAGGCGGTTTTTTGCGCGAATTTTCGAAAATTGTTTTCAGTCCTTCCTCCGAGCCGTAGAACAGTAAATTCACGGAGGTTGGAGATGAGATGGTCTTCCATAGTACGAAAGGAAGAATTGCTACCAAATGACCGTGAGTTCGACGCCAAGTGGGTGCAAAATTCTCCAGTATAAAATGCATGGCGGTCAATTTTTACAATTGTTTTGAATGCATATCCGATTACCGGGAACGATATTAAATGGAAGGTACATAGAGGCTATTCATATGTTTCAGATACGCTGTCCGTCATTACTCTGACGGTACTTGGTTCGATGCCAGGGCGTCATTTCTATTCTACCGTGTATTTCAAAGGGGGATGGCGTATTCTTATTATAGGACCTTCTTTATAAGATATTGAATTGAAACTTTGGAACAGGTCAGAATGGCACTTATCTTACATTAATATGCAATTGTGTCGCACCATCGGGTCCTTAGTTCGTCGCCAGGCGGTCTTTTGCGCGAAGTTTTCAAATTGATTTGAGGCATTACTTGGTATGATACTGCATTCAACTGATAGCTTGCAGTATGCAAGCAACTTTTACTCGTACTCACTATTCGTGAGTATATTGCAAAATTTTTTTTATATTCGATAAGGTTTATAATCTTACGTTCTCTAATATATGTTTGTGTTTGGGTCATGAGGCAAGGCAAAAGTTTGAATTTGCGAATAGAGTTTTGTTACTGGATGTGTAGACCTAATGTATATTTATCTAATGTGTATCCATCACTACAAACGAGGTATATCGAAACAGAGTCTGAAATTTTTAGGCATTATTTAGTGTTTGTGTATTCGTTCTTAGTGTTTGGTGTGTTTGGTATAGGTAAAATATGAGTAGTTTATGGAACATTATACTTGCATATTCCATCCAAATTCTTATAATTCAGTACACAACTTATGAAACTTTAAATAGACTATTCAAAAAGATATTTAAAATCATATTGGGCTACTGTCAATTCAAAATGTATAAAATATAAATAAAATAATACAGTAATAGTGAAACGAAAAAGAGAGAAATATTTTCTATACACGTATTATCGAGGAAAAGGATTCAACTGTATTTGTGTAAATACAATTGTAACTTTGTACAAAGAAAGGAAAGAATATTGAAAGGAAGAACCAGAAACAAAAAGATAACCTTTTTATATAAACTAATTCGACTTTTACTTAAATCCATCTCCACAGGCCTCAAAGGGATGTCACTTCGCAATGAATCAACGTTTTCAATCATCAGCGCCTCTGAAACCTCTCCTTATCCTCGTGCTTGAAAATATTTAATGAGATTGCGGGAAAAATACACGCAATAAATTCTGAGACTTCGATTAAGAAATCCAAAAGTAGTAAAAATAATTCGGTTACTTGCTCAATCAACAATTTCATTTCCGTCTTATTCCATCATCCACAAGCTAGCTGTTAAAGAAGATTAGGATGTCCTGTCTAGATTTATTTCATGGAAAGATTAAATATATCCATTTCTCTTACTTTAATTCAGCTATGCTTTCGGAAAAAGAACGACTCTCCATATACATAGTTAAGGTCACAAATGCAAATGCGCAGGTCATATGTGCTCTGAATGACATTGGGTTACAGTCTGAACTCAGGATTCCTAATCCAAGGCATCCGCGAACTTAACTTCATAAACAACTAATATAAACCCAGTTTTAGTAGAATATGATTGCATTTAATACGGCTCATCTCATAGAATAAAAATCCTTCTTTAGCAGTTGTTTGCAAACGTTACGATTTAATGATGTGGCGGTAAAAAGTTGCAACTAGTGTATATACTAACTTTTAGCCATAATTTGAATGAAAAGAGAAAATAATACGGAACGGAATACTTCTGCCGCCTTTTGGGGAATAATCGGATTCAGGTTCAGTTGCAATTTTCAGGCGAAAATATCGGTTCGACATGTTTCGTAGTCAATCTACACGAGTAATGGTAACTGAATGGAAGGAACGAAGAAAATAAGAGAAACGTATGTGAGGGCAATGAAAGGCGGAAAAGAATGCGCTCTTCTGAAAGGATGTTCGATTGAACAGAACTTAGCTGAGATCGATGAAAGGTCCTAATGAAAAGTGTTATTTTGCTTCCCTGACTTTCTGGCTCAGTCAGGAAACAAATTACCTCACTCCTCATCTAACCCTTTTAATAGGGGGACCTTCAGACTGAAAATTTTACTGAAAGACCTTTTAACAGCACGCGCTTTCATTAAAATCAATTTTATGTAAAATTATACAAAATAAAAAATTAAAAAAAACTGTCCTAAATAAAAAAGTAGCAAACTAAAGTGAGATTATTTTCCGGTAATAGTCACAATTGGAATGGACTGAAGATCACTTTGTATACATAGAATATAAAATATAAAATTGAATACTTGATTGATGTTGTGGATTAATATAACTTTTCCGAAGCCAAATCTCACATATTTTTAAGATAGAATCGATTTGGGCTTATTTTTCTAGAACTCCATGTTTTTGATTGAGTAAAAAGGAGTAGTTCCAAGGCTATACAAGAACTGAAAAAAATTGTGACTTGGCTGGGACTCGAACCCAGGTCTCCAACATTCCGGGCAGGTATTCTATCCATTGAATATAGCCTTGGGTTAGTCGCACAACTTAATGTCCATTTCCATCGTTTGTTGGAGTAGTTCCGATGGGAGCCCATTCATACGACATCGAAGAACTTTTAAGAAAACTACAAGTTGCATTTTTTTACAACTTTGCTAGGAAAAAGTAGAATTGCTCTCCTTATGCAATTTGACGTATTAATTTTAACAAAACTTATCAACGAAACTTGTTGCAAAGCAGAGCAAAACAACAAATACAGAGCACGACATGTTCATTAGCGCAAAGTGAATTTCCATCATGACGAATCATCTGATTAATTTTTGCCAAATTACGTAGTCGTACGGATAAATCGCACCAAATTAATATATTCTCAACGGAATTGAAGAATTTGACGTGAGGGCTAGTTCCGAAAAGAACTTTCTCGATAATAACCGCATTTCCTCGGAATAAAAAAGCCCTGAAAATGCATTAAATGGCCACATTCTATTAGCCGATCACTCCACGCGTTCGCTTCCCACGAAGTTTTCGAGTAACGGGGTTAATTCACGGAGGAAAAAAGACGAACGCCGGAGTTTGAAAAAGTGGCTCCCCTTATAGCGCGTCCCAAATCACGGCGATTTTCATATTTTCTCTGATTTTCAAACTCGGAGTTTAGGAATTGGGAAGTGGAAATGGAAGAGGGGCGGCAAAGCGATAGAGCGGTGAGGATTACCAAGCATCAAGTAGGGGATCAAAGTTTGGCCAGAAATTATGGGAGGTAATAAAAATGCAGGGGCATGAAAAGGGGCTGACATAGAAGGTAAAGATATCGAAAAAGAGGAAAGAAAAGCTTCTTGGATTAAGGTTCCAGAGATACGATCCCAAGCGTTCAGCTCCTATTCTCAAAGATGAAAAATCCTTCAGATTTTTGCAGTTCGTTGATGCGAGGGATGAATGCTTTTTAATTTTTACGTCCTATTATGACGAGTGAGAAACTTTTCGTTCGTCTTCTGGAACGAAATAGGGTTAAAAATGATTTTCTCGATCGACTTATGAATTAGATAAAGCGAAAGCCGTCGAGGAATGCAGATGTTAAATAAAGTTGATGTGTAGTACTTTTTCACAAAATTATTCTCTTTGACGAAGAAACACGGCCAGGTTTCTACTATAAATTGTCATCATCAGGTCGTATTTCCTCATTAAAGAAAACATATTTGTGAAGGAGCATAACGGCCTCTTACTGTATGATATGCTTGCCTCATCATCACCAGAGGTGGTGAGTTACCAATAATAATAAGCACGTCTTTATCGGAAGAATTTTCATTCCTTTTGAAGACTCAAAGCAGCATTCGACAAGTACACCATCGAGGAAGAATCCCTAAACAGACCCCTCTGAGTGAGGCACTCCATTAAGCCGCAGAGATGAAAAATGAGAGCTGAGGAAATTTCAAACGAGACACTTTTAGCTTCGACGGCAGAGGTTAGCGATTTGATTATCAAGAAAGGGAATATCTGACATGCGAATGTTAGAAACATGATATGGATGAAAGCGATAAATTTCCACCACGAATCATTCAAGTGATGATAGATTTGCAATGGCTAAGTAGAAGAAGAAAAGAGAATTAATCGATCGTAAGCATTTTGCATGGGACGTTTGAATCGTGAATACTGATAGCGCAATGATTAGGGAAAAGATGTGAAGATGCACAAACAAGTAATCAATAAAATGGGGAAGAGTGATCGATGGAAACAAGCAAAAGTGGGATTGCGAAGGCAACAAGGCTACTTGAGGGTCTCGACATTACTCGTCGATTTTTAGGGTAAATAAGATCTCGGGGGAGCCTCAAAGTGAAGGTGAATTCACCAAAGACGGCTATCCCGAGGACGGAAGTAGTATCGCAAAGTGGAGAACGAAAATCTGTCATTTAATTTACGACATCTGTGATCAATAAATAACTGAGGTTCCTCTTTGAAACTATCTCTTAGAGTTTCAATAATCTCTATGTTTCTGTAACGTATTTTGACAGGTATCAATTAAATTTTACTGCTTGCAATCTACTGTCTTCTTGTAACCTCGGGTTGTTATGAATACACTTCGCTCGTTCAACTATATTATCACGCGTGAGTGTATCTCTACACACACACACACACACACGGATGCGGATGAGAGCGCGAAGGTCCGTCACACTATGTATCAAAAACTGAAATAATGAAAACACTAGTTGTCCCGGGCGAAACTTTCGCAGACGAATACAAAATCTCCCCACGCAAATACATTCCAACAAATACTCTAATCGCTAAAAACGAATACACAAACACTAAAACATACCTAAAATACACTCCTTCATATTCTGTGTCCGTTTCGATATAACTCTATTTTAGCCTTAGATATCGTTATCTACACATCCAGCAACAAAACTCTATGGGCGTTTTCTAATTCCCTACCATTTTCACCTAAACGAATCCCTAATGTATAAGAGAGATTTTTATGCCATATTAACTGTGATAATTTTTTTTAAAAACTTTCTTTTATTAACATAATCATGAACAGTACGCGTCATCACTATAACGATATATGCATTTTATTTTATAACGAATACCTCAATTCACTCGATGGATATATCACATAGCGAATTTAAACAAAACTCAAAACATCACTAACGACTTAACGTAAACTGTCTGTATACCGGTAATGATATGTCACTTAAAGCTTCAGGTTAAACGTGTATAACCAAAATAAAACAACAAAATATACCTTATGCATCCACGTTACTTATTTATTTCCTAGATTTTTCTTTTCACATAAAAATATAAAAATAACTACTACTCGTCTGCAGTGAAATAGCATTTTATCCATTCACTGAATCAGAGTTATTCAATTAATGAAAGATGGGCAATGGACGACGCCTATGAAAATTATTCTTATTCAAGGAATCTCATATTCAAAATGGTATCTAACAAACAGGGTTGTAAATAATTTTATAATACACAACATTCCGCTTAACATCACTTTAGTTTAAATTCCAATTTAGATGAATTGAATATTAAGCATAAATTTATAATACCGGGTAAAAGTGAGGCAAAGAATTTTGTATTCAGCAGTGCTCATGTTTCTGTGACTGTCGTTCTGCTCCCAAAAGTTGCAAGTTTATATCGGTTTATTAAATAATTATTTATAGTTGCGTACGACGTCGAGGTATTCATTCATGGAGATTGTAATATGAATTGCGAAACCTATTTCAATCATTTTAAGACCGTGAATAGATATACCTATCCGATTTTAAAAATTGTTTACAAACGTCACTAAGTAAACAAATTTAATCTGTATATAGCAACACGGTATCTTTTCGTCTAGGACGCAACGCGATGATTAAAATATTATTGATGTTTTTAACAAATGGTGGATTTTCCAGTTGTTTGAATATTTTTAGCAGAAACCTGAAAACTTTTTCTTTCAAACGGTAATTCATTTATACGTAGTGGTCTAGTAATAACGGAGGAAAGCCCCGGTAACCAAAAAAGCATGTTTTAAAATAAAATATAGAGGATAATAAAATATAATAAATCTAATATAATAAAATAAGGTCTATGTATGTATATTCACCTAAAACTCGAGAACCATAAATGGCACAACTTTCAAGATTGTTAAATGTACTCCCTGCGCAGATAATAGGCTACTTTTCATTACCCTAAATGTCTCCAGTTCGAACTCAGACAAGAAAAACCGTTCTCATAAGAAATGCACGTAAACCTCACTTTTATCGGTTGCAGGCTTCATTTCTTTTGCAGAATTAAATTATAAATAATAGGCTTACGAAAACGAGATAAGCACCAAAAGAAAGAGAAATGAATAGAGATTCTTATTTTGATCACGAAATATCGTTATCGAGGCGAAACTTCGCTTAAAATAAACGAAGCTTTTGTGAAATTTTGAGGCTGTTAACAAGCAATTCCCTTGACAACCGAAGTAATTGTTGAAGCCAAGCTAATGCATTTTCCCGTAAGAATACACAGAGAAGTTTTGTCTATATGAAAGTAATAGCTAGAATGAATGATACGATATATGAGGCCAATATTATGAAATTTTAGCATTAGAAATTACGAAAGGATTACGATTTGCAAGACATTGCTGGGAATGACCATTTAGGGGTTTATCTTAATCAACGTGACTTTATCACGCTATGTTAATATAATGGAAATAATTAGTGTCCTTTTTCGTTAGATAACCCACAACCTAATATGTATATTACGAGTCGTCTTTCTGCGTGTGAGGGTGTACGTAACCTGCTTTACCTCTCTAATTTGTTAATGTCACATATCGTAGTAGTAGGTCGGGTAAATACGTACAAAATTCCACGTCTCTTTCGTTATATTATGTATCTACTGTTTCCATAAGGGAAGAGTAATTTTTATTGTAATCATCAGTTTACTTCACATTGAGAATCGATGGGCTATTCATCTATTATATATTGTGATCTGAGTGTGGGTTTATTTTCACCTTAAACTCGAGAACCAGAATTAGTAAAAACCTTCAAACATGCATATTATGAGAAATCTTCCCCTCTGGAATTTTTTTATCCGTAATATTGATTAGGTGATTCAAAGCGTAATGAAACGTAATAAAAGCAATTCATCAGTAATCGTTTTCTCTCTCTATTT
This sequence comes from Pachydiplax longipennis, assembly GCA_036926295.1. NCBI lineage: Eukaryota > Metazoa > Arthropoda > Insecta > Odonata > Libellulidae > Pachydiplax > Pachydiplax longipennis. The sequence goes on along the minus strand of JAVFKF010000002.1, from coordinate 72,425,612 downwards.
CAATAGGAAATTTAAAAGAATAATCGAAGAAAATTGAGACAAGTTTCATAAGAAGTCTAATCAATCAAGACTCATATTAATATCGTCGGTTTCAAATTTTCTCGGTTGAGAGGCACTTCAATTAGAAATGTGTAAATTATTAATGTTACGAATCCAAGTTTTAAGACAAATATCGTATTAACATAGAAATCTTATATTTTTAAATTTAAGTAAAGCCTTTGGAGAAATTTTAAAATCTTTTTAGCTAAAATTAATTGAGCTTAGTTGCTTATTTATTGCATTATTTCTAAAGATGCTTGAAAATTCTTTTCAGAAAGTTATGCTTAAATTTATCAATTTCAATTCTAATTAGACGCCGTTTCTAACTTCTTTTAATGAACCATCAAATTGAGGTCAAAAGTAACGATTGAGAATCTTTATATCTTACATATCATATATCAAAAACATACAGGTCAAACAAGATGAAGTATTGAAAGGGCAATTTTCTTTATCTTAACAGAGGAATTCATCGTCAGGTCATATTTACCTTCCAAGTTCAAAAATGAGAATAAATATTTAATTGCCCGTTGAGAATTTACGGGCTTTTCAGCTATTAGTAAATAAAATCAAATAATGAAATATTAAATAATAATTATTGAAAAGTAAGATACGAAAAAAATAAAAGATGGTTTAATGTAATACCATCAGTCAATTCTAAGTTGTTATATTCCAACTGATATGAGCTCATGATAATTCCATCGAGAGATGTTTCTAAATAAATCGTCTGGATTAAGTTTCGCGTAATGATATTAACTTTCGAATATGAATTTAGAATTATCCTCATTTCGATGCATTTGATCATCTGGATTTTGACATCAAATGGAATTGTACTGAATTTAGAAGCGAGAATTTTATGTATATCCCGATATTCAATAGTGAATATATTAACCAAAGGAAGATGGTATATTTGCATGTAAGAGCGTGCACTCATCATATCAACTCATATCACATTAGTAATCACATCAAGAAAAATATCAAGGAAAATTGGACTTAAAAGTATCTGACTGGACCGGGAGTCGATCTTCGTCTTTCTGGGAAGTTACTTTTGCAACTAAGTAAGCCTTTGGTATTGAGCTCTGGCCGATTTGGTGGAAAAGGCAACTTCCCAGAGAGAGCAAGTTCGACTCCCGGTGCAGTCAGATATTTTTAAGTCCAATTTTCTTTGGGATAAAAACTAAAACCCGAGAAAGGAAATGCGCAAAGTAAATGACGCGGAAAATTTCGATTCGAAACGAAGAAAGAAATAATTTGCCATCGGACATTCATCAGTCTATGAGATGTCATCTACTGAGAGCTTTACAAATCTTATAAAATTCACGATTTTAAGGTTAGCTTAGAAACACAAGAGAAATAAAATATTTCGGTCAAAATTTCATTACAATAAATTCCTTCGTGTTTAAGGTAAGAAACATTGTGCAAGTATCGAAATAAGGTAAAGCAAGGAGAAAGAGAAGTGAGCAAAGACGATAAGAGTTGTAAATAAGCAAGTATTCGCAACAGCTACATTCTGGTAGAAGAAACGAGGGCACACCGAAGAGGAGTTGAAAGACGTAAACAAGAGATGTAAGTTCTAAATTTTTGCGAATGACTCACTAAAGCAGCAAAAGTTATATTCCTCCCTGCCAAGATTTGGTCCAACCTGCCCTCAAAATGAAACGAGTGATTTCACCTATCTGATGAACTATTTGACAGTAAAGTTATAAACATGACCCTTCTTCAGCTCTCAATTGGCAGCTGCACTGGATATGAATATTATGATACTTAAGACACCCAATTTCGGACTTACATTATTTTTTAGGCCTATTTTTCATCTTCTTACGTAGCCAACGTTGTTAAAGTGACATTAAATCATAGGAACACGTGCATAGTATGCACAGGCCATACGCTAGATGAAAATAAATTACAATGAATTATTTATAAAAGAATTACTTTCTCTCTATCTCTAACCCAATCCACGGTCATCGGGAAATTCCATCAGTGTGGTTGCATCCGGAAGAGTTCCCTCAATTAATACTTCTGGTGGAAAAGATTGTTACCATAATTTATATTCCGATAAACAATAAAAGTTAAGGAAACTTTAGCATCTAAATGCATCAACAATCTTAAATTGAAAAGGAAGAAAAAATAGGAGTGGAAATCTCATCAGTTCAAATCATTCCAAGGGCAACATAGAGTGTTATCTCCAACCTCACCGTTAAATCCCTAAGCTGCGCTTATCTCATCGACTCAGCTGCCGAAGGAAGATTTTGAGGAATCCAAAATTTAATTTTATTCGAGGATAATTTCTGATAATTCTTACAAGACTCGGTACAATAGTACAGCTATCAACTCGAATTCCGCCCCGAATCCATTTTCTTCTTTTGCATCGAACTAAAATCGAACCGAACGGAAACATTTAAATTCTTAAACCGTTATTATATCAGCAACGATTATCCATTCTCATGAAGTGTAACAGTAAGTAAAATGACTGCATTATAAAATGAATATCATCACTCGTGATCACATGACATTTTTCGTCAATCTGAAGTTGACAACACGTTGATGAAACGTAAAATATATGTTAAATATGTGCAGTGGAAGTTACGAAGAGTTTTTCTTTTCAAGATGGTAAAAGTAGCTGTATTTAGTGAACATATGCAACGGTGAATTACAACTCACTGGTTAACATTTAAATAATAATATCTGAATTTATCATTTGATTATTTCTTTCATAGCAATAACTTTATCCTAAAATTTTATCAACAAAAATTCCACTTCAGGATTATATATATATATATATATATATAATATATATATATATTCACAGATATTAAACAGATTTATAGTCAGTCTAATTATATGGAATATTGCGACAGTAACTATTAAAAGAAACATGAATACCCTGAAACATATTCACGCCACTATATCATGCATTGGTTTGCGTAACTGTGGTATAAACGTGGTGTTGGATACGTCCAGGCAAAGGAGAGTGACGGCTTGAAACCGTCACAAAATGGTATTCCTTTGATGCTCAGTGAAGCGTTTTCAACGGCTTTTTCAGGCGAAAGGTTTTCATTTTAAAAGTAGTGGACTGCAGAGTAAGAGACCGTTTTCTACCTTGACTGGATCACGACTCCGACCGCGTGGTTCAGAACCAAAGAATAAGACAAAACAAAAACGTTCCCCGCTAGCCAGAGCCTCTGGGCAGAAGTTGTACCTGCCATCTATTGGCGAGGTAAGTCAACATCCCTCCCGGAGGGCGAAATATAACGTCGTTTGTATGTACTTGCGATGTCCCGTGCCTTTGGTATATAGAACACTGGAAGGGTGTTGTCCTCGATACAGGAAGATCAGTTGGAACCCGATGGCCTCTTACACACTGACGTGTTTCACCGGTACCGCATCACCAAGTATCCAAATCTGGTTCCGCAATACGTTGAGAGTGAGAGTAGGTCCACCATGGAGTGAGGAGCAAATTGAGTTAGTACTCAGGTGGTATTTTTTCGGTAGATTCCTGGGTGCTTGGCAATAAAGGAAAGATTAGAGTGAAAGAAAAGAATAGGAACTCGGTGTACAATAGGTAAGAGACAAAAGAAGCGCCGAAAGCGGCCAACCGTCGGATTCAGCGTTTGACCCCTCCCTGAAGATGGAAGCTTAGCTCTTGAAATGCGCATCGGGCAATTCTGAAAACTGGCGAACACGTGGGTGATAACCTTCTTCCTGCCCCCGACAATTGGCCGCTTGAAGAATTCTTGCGCCTCTTACTGAAAGAGTGTTTAAAGGCATTATACCGTCGACCAAAGGACGATTGAGACGGTTTTCCAGAACTTAGTAATGTTAACTCCTCGATTGCGCCAAATGAATGGCTTTGAGCATGCGGTACAAAGAAAAGTACTCTCAGCGGATTGCAAACGTCGACAACGAGAAGCAAATCTCAGGCATTATGCCAGCACTCTTATGAGTCTCATCAGGGTGGAAAACCTTTTCAGTATAAAATGTTCTTTCACCGTCTCCTGAATGGTATTTGCGGAGCGCGCAAAGAGTCGACCTTGCCAGTTTTCCGAGGGGCATGATAGCCACTCTGGTCCTCGGCAACATAACGTTGATCTCTTGAGAGCAACAGGATCTAGGCCCCTACTTGGGAGGTCTGCTGGGTTTTTGTCTGATGGTACATGACGCCATACAGCAGAGGGCAGATCTGTCTGTATGAAAGAAACGCGAATGGTGACGAAGGTTTTCCACGAACCGGGATGTTTTCGCAGCAGGCGAGAGTCACTTGACTATCTGACCAAGCGAAGACAGGTAGTGATGAAAAGGTTTAAATTTTACGCATATAATTGTGTAAGCGCACAAGGAGTGCAGCGATTCAACTTAGGTATAGTGATTGTTTTGACCGGGGATGGACTTGGCTGCAAGAAGTGACACTCGACAATTGTTTGCGTCGTCGAGCACGCGTATGTAAACGGCAGCCGCGTAGGCTCTCTCTGATACATCAGCGAACCCTTGCATCGAGACAGTGGTGTTACTCCCAGCCAGCGATCAATTTTCATCTCCGAGGGCAATGCTATGCAGTAGGTAGATCATCGCTCTACAATATCTGCAGGTAAAGGTGTATCCCAATTTAAAATCCACATATCTTGCATGAGGATTTTTGCCACGCGGGAGACAGGGCTGAGCCAGTCTAGTGAATCGAACAGCCGCGATATGTTGGAAAGCACCGTTCTATTCATAATTGCCAAGCTGGATACCTCTAAAGCCTAAAGGTTAAATTGGAACAGGTCAGCTGTTGGATTCCACATAAGCCCTAGAGTTTTAATGAACTTTTTAGCGATAGATATGTGCAAGATCCTAATTCCATAGGAATTCTCGCTCTGTTGACGCAAGAGATCTAATTGCCACCCGACGAGTCTCCTTTGCAGCCTCAGGAAGCTCCGATGAAATGGGAAGACGAAAGATATATCTTCCATCCGGACCACGAGAGAATCTTTACAGTCCTGCAGAGATCGCTCATCCTCTGGGCGCAATATCCTTGTGGAAGGAGGAACTTCCTCTACTTCCCAGAAGCGCTCAAGAGACTGCTCTAGATCCCAGGCAGCGGCACAGTGCAATGAGACGAGAGAGTTACTCAAGGAAGCTTCCATGACTCGCCTGATTTACTTGGGCCTGAGATAACCTATCCAATAGCCGGGCGATGATTTGTAGTTGAGGGCAGCCCTTTCATCAAACCAAAGATGAGGTACATAGTCTCCGGTTGATAAAATCGTGGGTCAGCCAACTGAAGACCGGAGAACAAAGACAGACCCATCTCAAAAATTTCATTTCCAGGAAGTTGATTCGTGAGCCGCGGCAGTACTAAGACATCGAATTCGAGGAATGATGATGGCTAGTAAATGGAAGAGTTGCACAAGGTCCAGTGCAGTGCCAGCCTCAGCGGCGCCAAGTCCACACAGGAATGAATGTTCGCTGGCGAGGTAGGTGAGCCAAGGCTTCAGTTATGAATGATGTCTCGGAGCCATTGTCCAGCAAGGCCTGAGCTCGAACCCCATGTGGTCCCATGATCAGCACCTGAGCTGTAGCTAGAAGAACGGTTGGAGCAGCCATGTTGGGAGTGTTGACTGCCGAGCCCTCAACAACAGAATTCGATTGAGGATGGGCATCAGTAGCAGTGCGAAGAGAATCGTTGTTTACAACTATGCAGGAGAGTGACACTTTAATAAGCGTTTTTCAGATGTGCAGTTATGAAAGCGATGACGACCCAGGCAGTTGAAGCACAGTTGCAGTCCACAAACTTCACTTCTTCGTTCGCGTCTTCTCTTGCAAGCGGCGCCTATATAGTGGTACAGCGAACAGAGCCCACACATGTTTTACAAGATTCAGTCTTCCATTGAATGTGAAATGATTTCGCCTCTGAAGAGGAAGATTTAAAAATCATTGAGTTTCCTTTGTCAGGACTCGTGATAGGAGTTACCATAAGTAACGCCCGTATGCGACACTCCAGAAATCCCATTAGCTCCTTAAAACTTGGAAAAGAGTTTGAATCCAACTGATTCCCAATAGTGTGGTCACTCATCACATCCTTGGTGTGCCTCCCAGAACTTTCGGGACTCCTTATCCAGACGTTGAGCAGTGATGAAGACCAGCCCATGTCGTCACAGGTCTGCAGAGTTTCTCTAGCGCCCTAATCACCTGCTGTCAACTTAAGTCCGTAATTCCGATTCCTTCGTGACTTTCGGATTACGGTAGACAGATGCAAGAAGAGTCGCGGATCGCAATATCCTTCAGGGCCTCCCAGGTCGGCTTATAGTTGGCACCCGTTACTGCAATATTCTAAGCAAATTCTGCCGCAAAATCTTTCAAGCACATTTTTAGGTACTGCAACTTTTTGCAGCAGAAAATCGGGGTTCGGAGTCTACCATCGCTGTGAATAAGTCGCGGAACGATTCCCAATCCCACTCGAAAATGTAGGTTTCACAGTTTTTGGCAGCTGAACCGGTAATTGGATATTGACGGCATTAGCTTGATCAGCGATGCTTTGTAAGGGCAAACGTATGTCAGTAAATATCGCGATCCTTAACACGCGTCGTGATAGCTCTCCTCCGTCTGCTGACTTTCCATTAAATAACCTTCCTTAGTTGCATCTTCTCGCCTCATCAGCTAATAATGCAATAATTGCTCCAATTAGGCTGAAGAGAGTACAATCTCGTTTGAATGGATTCTTTAGTAATGTTTGCAGCGCATTTCTTCTTCAAATTCGAAACCAGTCGAATTATTGAACACTCCAGCTGCGCGATCAGTTACTTCGTCGTTGGAAGCATGATTCCATTAATGGTTTGATGATGAAGGTTTCCCCGCTAGCCAGAGCCTCTGTCCAGCAGTTATACCTGCCATCTATTGGCATGGTAAGATTCACACCAACACAATTTGTGATTTGAGAGTGTCCAATGAGTACGGAGAGTCCTCAAATTGGAATCGGCGCAAGTAAATAAGTTAGCATCGTATGAAGAAAAATTGGCCAGATTACCACGCAGGGAAGGATTGATGAGCTTGTGATTAATTTCGACAGAATATTCGAATGGTTTGCATTAAAAAGAAGCATCTCGAATGTTATGAGTCATCATTCTTTCCCCCGCGGAAAAGTGATTTACAAAAGAAGAATGTCTCATACAAGAGAGAGGAAATAGAACATAAATATACCATACGAAATTCGAACATTTTAATAGACGGACTAAGGCGCAATCTTCTTTCAAGGAGTACATTATACAAAGTATGTCCGTGAGGTGATCACCCAAAGCCTGGTTCGATCCAAAACCCAATTATCGATGACGGCGACAAGATAATAGTCGAGCCTTCTCTAAATTAAAACGAATGGAAAGGTAACGTATCGCAATTACTTCATGAATCTTCAGAACACTCACAAGGATAAATGCTGCAAATCATTTTCATCTCCGTAGTAGATTGTTCTCAGTATAAACATTCCGTATTAGAGAAGTATAAACTCGGTGCAGATCGGAATGCATTTGCAAACGGACTGAATGTACGGCGGTGGCAGGCAAATGGCGGATGAAATTATGCGGAAGATGAAAAAATGCTTTTGATCTTCAGACGTCGGCTGGGTTCTCTTATACAGGCGTCGAGGAAAAAACCTATGAATCCATTAATGTATATAATGTATAGATGTAACATTACTCCTCCCAGATATTGAAACGACTTTGAATACTTTTTAAGTTTTTGAGGTAAAATAAGATACTTTAATGGGCATCCATTCGTTTTCTTTCGAAGTCTATTCAAGACGGAACGGGGATTATTTAAGAAGCTATTAGTACTCAGTAAGCGATGAATAGCACATGGAATTTTTTTACAAGTTTATTATTAATAATATATTTTCAAAATCAATTTTAATTATACATTGACGGAAGAACTCTAGTATTCCTCCTCCAGGTATGCTATAATTCCCCAAAAAATCTTTTATCTCTGCATGAATTATTCCAACATTCACATCATTCAACATACCACATAGGTCGCCAAACAATTTTGGTGAGATATTCCCGATTTGACAGAGTCTTATTCCCGAGTTTTTCTTTTAATGCCCCGCTACTCAATATTAAAAAACAGTCTTACTTGATATCACGATTGCAGCATTGAGAGATATAATTTTTTCCCTCTATATTAGCTACTCAGAGATGACATAATTTTACTTCTGCTTTCAAAATTTAGGAGCAAAAATTTCAAGAGTCAAACCGAATTTCAAAATATGTAATAATATACTAGAGCTGAATCACAAAGAAGAAAGAGAGTTCCATTGATGCAGTTTAGTCGTCAAGGAGTCCTGTTTGAAATCGGAATAATTATTCCATGTGCTCGACTAAATAAATACGGAGGCAATAAAATCCTCCGCACGAATAATGAAATTCATACGATCGATTTAATTTAGCTGATGAAGACTCCAACATATCGATTCTTGAATTCTAGAAAGAAGATACGGCAGCGCACATTTGGTTGAGGCGAAAGAAAGAAAATTTTTTCTCGTGTTTCAGTCCAATTCCTTGGTGATAATATGATCTAGTACCAGTTTAAGAAATCGCACTGCTTTAGAATTCCAATTAAAAGTGTTAATAAATGTTGATTCAGCGTCGTTTATTTGGGCCGCACCGCACGTTTCCTGTCTGTCTCCAATCCATTTGGACAACAGAAGGTGGCGAAAGACTCCTTAATTGGAACGGCACGAGTGAAGCGATTGTTATGGCAACAGAAGAGAAAATCCAGGTCATCCACAACAAACATTTCCTCTAATTAAGAGCAAATGCGAATAGAGAGCCATCTATGATCGGGTGGGAGAAGATCCAATTAAGGTGCAGACCTTGAAGATGAAATTAACGAGCTCTGATGTTTGGTAATGAGATGCCTTCGAGACGCCTCTTCCCCAACGACAATGTCAACTCAATACTCTTTTCAGTGAAACCTTCATTTGCCACTATTACAGAATCTGTGAAATGAGCTTTCACTTATTATGGGAGAAAACGTCCGCTACTGCTATGCCTTTCAAGAGTGAAATCCCCATTATAGGTAGGATAGACTTATAACCAGGACACAATCTTATTTCTTTAAAAAAAAGGAAAGAAATTGGAAGGCTTCAATATTTTAACACACAAACGGAATCATTTTTGGTTTGCTTTACTTGCCACAGCTGTAGATGTCTTGAGAATTAATGTTGTGTTTTACTGCTTACCTTCTCGTCATATGTTTAAAGAATGATCTGCTTTTCTTATAAGGACAGCGTATTCCTTTTTTACATTATTTTGGCCACTTTTCAATGACACTTCTTTTATAAGATTGACAATCAGCGAGAAATTATCTGAACAAATTCCACTCTATCAACTGAGAATTGGCAGCGCTTCTAAAGAAGGGAAAAATCCGCTTTAAGGAAAAAGGGACTCTGATGTAATTCCAAATAGTCGGATTTTTTCGAGCATAAAAGGAAACTCTATCAAAAAATGAAAATAGCATTATCGCTTCGAAAATGTAGATATTGACAGTATGTTTCCTTAGAGAAAAATTTTAATTCTGTAGTTCTCCAGAACGGCAGGTCCAGAGAGATAACTTAATAGACCGACCGAAAATGGGATGCGTCTTCCCTCAGACCGAGAAAAAGTGGGCGTTGTTATGTGCAAATTCATATCAAGTTCTTTAATTATTTCAAGTTACTATACTGACTATATGAAGAAGTATACAGAAGAATAGAAGAGGTTAAAACATTATGGAGCATCATCCGGAAAAGAAGAACCAGATGGATTGGACATATCTTGAGACACAATGGATTTGTTAGGAACGTACTTGAGGGAAAAACAGAAGGAAAAGCAGCAAGAGGAATACCAAGAGATGAATATATTAGCCAAATAAAGAGAGATATTGGAAAGAAGAGATATCAGTAGAGTTAGCACTAGAGAGAGAGAGAGGAATGGAGGGCTGCAGTCTACGGATTGAATGACCTATGATGATGATACTGACTATTGTAAGGTTCGTAAAAAAAGATGGAAGATGATTTGAAGAGTGCTCAAAATCGAGAGAAAAAGTCATTTACAACGGAAACTAGAGGAAAATAAGGTAAAGATAAATGAAAGAAGATTGAAAAAGATCGGAAATCATCCAAAGGTGATTGAGATGATTTTCTTCGTTGTGAAAAAATCAGGATCCAAGTGAATGTTTACTTGTTTGAATTGTTTGGCATACATCAAACAAGTCAAAAAAATCAAATTTTGTTCGTAAAGACAATTCACTCAATGCATGCGATATGTCGATATTAGAGCTTCCAAATATAGCCAAGTGGGAAGTGCGCTTACTTCTTGTGAAAGGGAAAGAAAACCCGGAAATCCTGGAGTGAAAATAAGTGCTTCATTTAACATCACTGCTACTGCTCATAGGTATTAGATATTATTGGTATTTCATAATCTTCATTATCTGGTCCAGCTGTATAAGCGCAATATCTTTCATTCGACTAATAAAAATGTACTAAAGTTTTAAGTTGAGAATACATTAACAGTTAAAATACAAGTAAATGATATCCATAAAATTATAAGAACCATACGACTTCAACGATAAAACACCAAAAATTAATGGGTAAAGAGCTGAAGAAGGAAACCTGTAAATAGATTTAAATAAAAGTGAGAGGTGATGGAAATTTTCAATAGCTTAGCCCGGTGTCAAGTACAAATATACTACTGGTGCTTATATATTATTTCCTTCCCGTCGGATGAGAACGACTCCTTGTTAGACACTTCTATTTGTAAGAGATATAATTTGCATGTAAGAGAGAGGATTTCAAAGAATTGTAATTAGGATCATTTTATAGCCCCAATTTCTATTTGTAATGAACAATAAGGCGTAATAACAAGATGTAATGGATTCTTCATGGCCATTGAAACGGTTTCTTCGGATATTTTTCATTTGGATGATTTTCCACTACCATTTTTACAGGAATTAAACGAAAACGAATATTTGGGATTTTTCTTCTAAGAACATGCTCACTTGGTGATACACCGTGAATGCGGAGACTTTTTCAAAATTCTTTCAATGACCGGTAATAAAGTTACAGTCAGTCAATTTATTTGCAGCGCCCATTGATAATCACAGGAAATTTTTCACAGAAAAAAGTCACAACTTTGGCTAGTAGACGAACGAAATATGCCACCATCACAATGGAATATTACATGTAATTGCCGTTTAGAATACGCTTATTCCACTTCACTTAGAATACACTTCCTCAGTCAGCTCTCTCTGCGAGCTCGCAGTTGCTTTGGTTTTGGGTGAAATTAATTAATCAGTTTATTTTTCAGTGTATATTATATGCGATAATACTCGCGGTGAATCGTTATTATTATTATTATATTAATGAAATGGAGACACTCTTCGAACATGACCATGGAAAACCGTGCTCTGAACATGTCTTTGTAATTGGACTCATAGGTGAGATGAGGGGGTCATACAAAATGGAAGTCATTCACGAAATACTATGTATCTCACGTTACTGAAAGTCGATACTTTAAAAAATGGCTCGAAAAGAATTAAGTGATTCGGATAAGATTGCCGCGCACCGCATAAAAGGGCAAATAAGAAGAAATCGCTCTCTTCGCATGGAAAGCAGACGATTATTCAAATCTAAGACGAAAAGAAAACCAGCACTCCGTTATAGAGCATACAATGCAGTCCCCTGAAAAGCAAGGTATCAAATTTGACTATCTCTGAGTTACTTTCGGGAAGAACTGCGTCATTCAGATGCTTTAAGTTACGTTTGCTCCTGTTATCGTATATGAGTAGAACATTTTCCATTTGTAAAGAAATCAATGTTAATCTTGTTTATAGCTGCGATGACACGTGAGATACAGACGTTCAATATTCCGATTACTCCTCATTTAACGCTTTGAAAAGTATTATTCGTGATTATTATTCTACTATGCATCCTCTCTTATGAAGGTAATCGTTATAATCCAAACGGGTCGTTTAAATATATATTGTACTCGTTTAAATATAAATAAAATACTAAGAATTGTTTCAGGAGAGCGTTCCACTAATTTCGTGGAATTAAAAAAAGTAAGCATTTTTGCAGTAACCAACGGTAGCGAGTCTTTTAATCACGGAATAAAGAGTATTCATAAAGCATGCTCATTAGCGTCCGTCCCCCTTAAGCAAGATTTATTGAGGCTGATTCTATCCATCAGCTAAATCCTTTTAAAGACTCCTCCTTCGACTGACAATATTTTAGCCAAAGATTTGCCGCCGTTCTTCTTACTCTGCTGATAAATAGGAAAGAATGGTCTTTTAGGTTTATTTTTATTATTTATTTATTTTTGTGCATTATAGCTGTTTCAATTGAAAATTAGTGTAGACTATGAAATATTGTAGGTAACGGGTTTTTCGATAGTAATGTTCTGTAATTGTATGCGTATTGTAATATCGTTTGCGTTATTTTAAATTGACGACGCTACCTGTCCTATTGAGTAACTGCGGCGATACAGAAAAGACTGAGAAATGCCTTGAAAAGGATGCTAAAATGTAACGGCAAATCAAATGCGGAAGAATATTATGGAAGGAGAAAAAAAGCGAGGTCAAAAAGTTTATATTCTTAAACCTGATCTGAAACTTATTTTCTACGTGCCAATTTTCCCATTCTAATCATTGGCAATCATGGACATAAATTGCACGTAACTAATTTAAGTTCATAATTTATACACAGACGCAAAATGTAATGAATTAGTTAATATTGCGACTTTCATTCCATAATTTCAAAACGCTACTACATTACGAATGAAATTTATTTACTTTATGCAAAGTTATGCATGGCAAAGAACTTAGAGAATAATCTTTCATAGCTACTGGAGAATCATAATGCACGGGATTTGGAATGAAACAGCATGTAATATTAATGTAATTAATATGCAACAAACTGCATGGAAATAATAGTGCGCTTTGTATGAAGCGTATACGTGTAATCGTATGAACAAAACAGGCTCAATACAGTTTGGAGCATTAATGGTCACTTTTAAGTAATTCATTCATATATACTTTTTAGTATGAAAACTTTGGGTTTCTGAGTACGTAATGGAAGCTTACAGACAAGTTGAAATGACTCTATAACTCTTGAGAAGAAAGCGCAGCGAATCATATCAAATGACAATCACGAATGTCCTCAAAAAGATGAATTTACGTATTCTTAAATATTCCACAAAAACTTCTCCCGATTTTAACTTATTTTGATTCCTATTCTGTGAGGCGTTGAGTGAGGAAATGAAAATCAGGAAAAAAATAATTTGAAATTTTCAAACTGAGGACGCTCTCACTATTTCCGAAGAAATATTCGACATTATATTCGGTGACAAAAATCCAGCAAAAGGAAAACTAAAACGAAGTTAATTTAATAAGAAGATTTATGCAGGACTCGGATAGAGAAAATACTTGCACGAAAGTATGAAACGAAAAATGAATTTCTTCGAACGCGAAGATTTAGGCAATGACATTGCCATGCGCTGTACATCCAAAGAGATAATATTCCGTTACCAATTTTCAATATTTTATATTAAAAATTTTTAGTGAATATTTCGATGTATTCCAATAGACTGGTTTCATAGCTTTCACCACATTTCGGAACATAATTGAACGAAGAATAATTCGAGACGGTCTCATACAAATTGAATTAATCTTACAGAGATAGATCCTTTGAAAACAAGTATTACTGAAATCAAATTCCTAAGACAGACTTTTTTCAACATATATTTGGCTAAAAATATATTATTGCTCAATCGCAACTTTTTCTATTAGACGATACTTCTGTGATAGATGAATCGTTGTTCCAGTTTTTGTATATTTGACGCATGCAAATATAGCGATAAATCTTACGTTTGAAAGCAATAAATATTTACATCGATTCATACGCATGCATTTAATAATAACAAACTTCCTCTTCCCGAATTCTTCGCACTTGTATAAACTCCGCTTATGCATATAAATAGAGCCATTAAATTTCAAGGCCAACCCATGATTTCAATCAGTATGTTGTACTTGACACTTTCAAATCTTTGTTTGTACTTGATATGGTGCAAACCATAGCAATGATAATCCATATTTCGGTAATCAGCAAAGGTATTCAATGGGAAGTAATAGTAATTGAATTAAATTGAACGGGAAATTTCGTGATACAAACAAATAAAAAATATAGTTATTTAAGTACCGATGCTAATTTGATAATTCTCAGTCCCTATATTATAAAATACTTCCATTCGTCACCTTTATACTCACGCGCGCAGAACAAAATCTCAACTGAATTGGTGTTAAGTCCAAATTAAGGCAATCAAGGGTAGTTACATTGTAATGTCAAAAATAAATATTGCTATGTTATACGAATAATAGATCACTGTATCCAATAGGATATATCACTATTCAACTGGAATTCATCAACCGAATAATTACTTTTTTTAGAATATTTTCTGAAGACACTCCTGAAATGGAGATCAATTTCTGTCTGTCTGAAATGGAGGTCGAATAGATAGATACGAGTATGCAAAATTATAGCGATATAATCACTGGATGATATCTCAGTAAAAAGTGGAGTTACCGTAATAAGGCACTGCATATTTAAATAATTACGCTAACATTGAGATGCGTTACAAAGGATGGAGTGCAGAACGTATTTACTAGAAAGAAGTCAAAGTGACCAATGGGAGCTGCACTTGTAGCAAATAAAGAGCTACAATCCAGCACTCCGTCACATATAAATCGGGTTCTAAGATAGAGAGTTTATCGATAGGGTCTATTCCCCTTCTTGCTCATAAATAAAAGGAATAGGCAGAAGGGAGGACGTCGACAGGGAAGATAGATTAAGGGCCGAAGGGGAGAGAAAGTGGATCGATGCATCCATTGAGTTGGATTACCAAAGAAAAGGATTTTTCCATCGATCACACGTAGATCCATTTTATGGATCATTATGCAGTGGAACCATCGATGGCTTTCGGAAAGCATCCAATTCGCATAGGTTTTCCGTCAGATGGCATCTAAATAGTGACCATAGAAACGAATAATCTTATTGTTGCGTCCTCTTTGAGACTTGGTGGTATAGTAGATGTCCGAGTGGAAAAGACTTCATTGCAAAAGTCACACTTAGGCCTGATGATGGACCGATCGTCCGAAACCGGTCTCCTGTTGAACTAAATCCGAAATGAGGAACTTTGCTCAGTTATTTCCTCCTCAAATGTTCGAAAAAGTGAAAGCATCGTCGATAGAAATGATTGGTAATATACGATCAGTGTGTTTAGGTTTAAAATAAAACTAGCAGTGATCAGCAACTTCCGTTCCTAGGAAATAGCTTTGAGATAGCATTCATACGAGAACAGAGTGAAGTTGGGAAGCATCAGTATGCAGAGGGGCGGCAGAAGAAAATCAATTTTCTCACTCGGGAGAGCAATAAGAGGGTGCGGAAATGGAAGTGAAAACTCCACTTTCAAGTCAACTTCCTTATGGCGTTCCATTAAATATCTCATTCGTTCAATGGATACCATAATAATGCAAGTAAGCCCTGCTCCCTATTTATCAGTGATAACCTACGCACATACAAATATATGGCTCTTTTACTCAGATTTCAGTGTTTAGAATGCAACCTTAAAACGGAATCGTTCACATTACTTCCCCCACCCCTCTCTCTCACGTGACCCCTTGTCACGTGGTTCCATGATATCTAAATAAATATCTTTTAAAAAGAATAATTACTTGGGTTTAAACAACTTTTCTATCGCTCTTCAAGGCTTCCGTAGCAAAATTAAAATGGGAAACGCTGACAAATGTAATATAAGTATCTATTTGCTGACAACTATCCCTGAATCTATCTCAACAGAAACGAAAGAAAAGATATATTGTTCTTATATGTTTCGGTAGACTTTCAATCAGTATTATGAAGATAATCAAAATTCTGCAATAAAGTTTAAATTATTCTACGACGTTCACAATCGAGTTACTCCCAAGTGTCATTTAATTGTGACATCACTTCCGGAATTCTGTTCTGATACTTCCTCTACGTTATAATAAATTAGAATGGTTTTGAAAAGGTATTTCTGCGTCTATCTTCGAATAAAGATTCGTGGAATTAAACTGACTAATTTTACATGCGCTGAAAATATGTTCATTTGTGAAACAGCTCCTCTGTGAAAGAATTACTGAAAGGTAAATTAAGTTAACTATTTTGTATTCGAGGCTAATGATATTTATCAAGTTACAGCAGCAATAAAAATTCATTAAATTTATTATTTACCGCTGAACCTGATATAATTTGCGATAAGTGGCAAATTTTAAGCGAGAATCTGCAGAATAAATTCGGCAATTCTCATTCGCAACCGCATCGAGAGGCTTTATAAAAACATGACAAAATGTGGAGGGAATACAACTGAAAGATAAGGTAAATTAAAAGAAAATGGAGAATCATTCGCTTCGGATATGGAGTGCGAGTAAGGAGAAGAAAGGATTAGCAGGAAGGAAAATGAGATAGAAAAAATATGAGAATGAAACTAATATAGAACTAAATAAAGTCCATGGAAAATTTTAATGAAAAGTAAACGAAAAGAAACCCTGGAAAACAATGCAAGTAGATCACCAAATAGGAAATGACAATCCCATGAGGACAGAATAGGACAGAATAGTAAATTGGAGGAATTTAAAAGGAAGACTTAAGTTGGAATAAAAGTGCAAAGGGAAACAGTCTAGAAAAAATTCTGACGGGATCGGGTATGGATCTTCCTCTTTTCAGGCGGTTGCTTTATCCAACTAAGCCATCCGTCAAGACCGAGAAATGCTGTGTCTTAGCTGAAAAAAGTAATTTACCAGAAAAAGGAAAGTCCCATGTTCGATTCCCGATCCCGTCATAATTTTTTCAAGTCTGTTTTTCCTTGGTGAACGCACTTATGTGCAAAAAGTTATCTGAACGCCTTTCCTTGGAATGGTTAGCAAATTTCAGACAGTGCAAGTCGGATTGTTTACATAGATTATTGAAAAAGTTGAAGAAAGTTGAAACGACAGTTGAAGAAAGGACTAAGTGGTACAATAAGAGTGAAAACCTTCTTAGAAATATTAATTGAATTATTCAAATAATTATTTATATCAAAGAAATATTGCTTAACATTTCATGGAATAAAATTTATAGGAAGTGGTGGAATGCCGCTAAGGAGAATACACAACTTTGTTGTTAACACAGAATCATTTTTGCTGAATTTTTTAGCTAGAATTTACTTGGGAGAAGAAGGTACATAGCATTGCTTTCCCTGCTGATGCTAAGCACTAAACTATTCACCGAAAATAACCTGTGTAAACTACAAAATAGGGTACTTTCTCTCCTAATTATCATAATGTTTGTGAGCAATAAAATCTATTATTTTTAGAGCATTACGAGTTAAACAAATATCATAAATTTTGCTTAATTTTGATCTTGTATTTTCCATGATATTTTTACAGAACTTATAACCCAGATGTATATGAAATTCTCCGTGATTTGTGAAAATTTTACTTGAAGGTTGAACTTCTAATTTGAGTTAATATTTGCGATTGGATGTCAGGTGAAAATAATTCTTCCCGGAATAGATTCGCAGTGAATTATTGGTAACCAAATGAGTCGTAAACAGTTATAAAATGGGCATCACACTCGAAACAAATGATGATTCAGTTGGATGAGAAGATGCAACAAGTCTCGAATATGTGAGAGGGTTGGAAAGGGAGAAATGAACGGTTGGAAACGCAAGCGGGAAGGGCTCAGTTTTTATATGGCAGCTTTTTACTTTGTCTAACATTGCTAAAGATTTTATGTCCAATATATTGCTCAATAAATTAAAAATTACTCATTATAGAGAATGTGAATATTTGGGCATTGGTATTTGATACATGACGTGACATGAATGCTAAATAAGCAGAAAGACTTGGGAAACATGAAGGAAATCGGGAAATGACTGGGGAAGTCTTGGATGAATGTTTTTTTATCAAAGTAGCCATTTTAATATCAACGTCATCTTAAATTGAAATCTTTTCTAGAAAATTCACTAGAAAAGCACATTTCACCAACGAGCATCCTCTTCATGAAGATACGGGAATGCTGATCATACATATTTATCTATTCATTCGATCTTACTTCGTGGAAAGACAAATTAAATTTATATACTTCAAAATTAGCAGATATCACTAATGTAATTGATTTTTAAAATTATAAATGAATGCTCGCATTTTAGTAGTTGGTAGGTCTGCAATCAGTACTATTAATCTATTATTATATTAGGACAATTGGACAATTTGGACAATGAATCTATTAAATAATGCACTTGAGTGACATTCAGAGAATGCCGTCATAGAATGGAAAAAAAGCTCGCTGACTCTTCCTAAATATTCAATGCAATCGATCCATCTCTGCTCGCAGCTCCTCTCAAATTCTAAGCCTCTTAAAAGAATATTCAAAAAGGATCTCTCAATATTTCATTGGTAATCTGGTTGTTAAAAAGGAAGGATGAGTAAAAGATTCACCCGCCGTGATCCTTGTTTACTCTCGGATTATGTCCTTATTTTCTTTGCCGCAAAGCAAACATTTAGCGAGAGGCGATGTCCGGCTAAGCAAACAGCAAAAGCCGATGACGGTGCTGCCACGGACGGGTGGTGTCGCAATCAGAGTTGAAAAATACACTCTTCGAAGGTAGCGTTAATTATATAATGAAGGGAAAACGATGTGAGGCTGTCTTGTTGCTATGATATTTAGGTTTCTTTAATTCCTATTGAATAGCGATAAATAAAAGAGAAAAATGACGCCGTAGACGGAGCTCGAACCCAGATCTCCCAAGACTACAATCTGACCCATGATGTCCTGTCGTGAGAGAGCCGGGTTCGACGGTGGACTTTTCATTTATTCGTCTAAATTTAAGCATGCGTTTCTATCAATTCTTCTTTTCTGGCTTTAATTCTATTTGCTTCATCATTGCTTACACACCCCAACGGCTTCTACTCCAAAGTCTGCTTTCCATATTTAATCATTCTTTTCATCTATTTTCGCACTCTACACAGTTATCACATATCAAATAAACACCTTCCTGTAGATTTCCTTTCAGAGCACATTTTATTTCCGATGATCTGTCCTCTTTGCTTTGCTGCACAATGTCTTGAGCAAAAGCAACTGCTATCCGATATAATAAAGTAAGGTGTGTTCGCCCAGAACTATAAATTGTACTACTTTCAAACTTTCAACATTATTAAATGAACTTCCTGCGCAGATAATAGGCTACTTTTCATTTACTTAAATGTCCCATATCAGGAAATGCTTTCTTATAAATAATAAACGTAAATGGCACTTATCGGTTGCAGGCAAAACTTCATTTGTAAAATTATATTAGAAATAATAATCGTTCGAAATCGAGATAGACACCAAATGAAAGGAAATTAAATAAAGATTATTATTTTGATGTGAAATATCGTTATCGAGTCGAAATGGCGAGAATTCAGTTGAAATATTTGGAAATTTTGTGAGATTTTGAAGCGATAAACAACCAGTTCCCTTGACGTGAAATGCGATTGTTGAAGTCAGGCTTGTGCATTTTCCATATGAATACACGGAGAAGCGTTTCCCATATGAAAATAATGATTAGAATGAATGATATTTTGTTACTTTTTATATTGGTCCGTGGGTCGATCCCAGGCAAGTCAAAGGGTAATGTGAGGTATGAGTAGAGGTAATTCCAATCGTTTACAGACTTAATTTCTATTAAAGATTTGCTTTGAATGAATTATCAATTGAACATGAGACAAGTTCCATAAGATAAATATTCAATCAAGATATGATATTCTTATCTTCGGATTTACAATTTTATCGGTTCAGAATTAAGGGCTACTTGAGATAAAAGTTGGATTCGTAAGATTAATAACTGAAAGATTTCTAAGGCAAATATAGTACTACCATAGATTTAAAAAATAACTTACGAAGCCTTAACAACTCTATGGAACTTAATGATAAATTGCAGTTTAAGTTAACTTAGTTTAGTTGGTTATTGGTTGCATTTTTTTAAAGATGTATGAATATTCTTCTCAGAAATTTGTGTTTTAATATATGTAAAATAATACATAGGGAAAAGGTTTCCATATCCTTTTAATGAACCATTAAATTTTAACAGTAACGACGGGGAATATTAATGTCATATACCATAAGCATATGGAGCAAATATGATGACCAAGCGGAGATAATATTTATCTTACATAAAGGAATTCAATGGGAGAGCATATTAATTTATTATGATAAGAATATGAGTCATATAGTTATCGGAGACGTAAGTAGTATGGTAAATAGAAACTTTGAATCCTCCGTTGAGAATCAACGGGTACTATTCTATATTGTAATTTGAGTGTGGGTCTATTTTCACCTTAAATTCGAGAGCTTGAATTATTGAAACATGCACATTATGAAAATTCATTCTCTTAGAATTAATAGAATTTATTTCATCCGTAACATTTATCTCCGGTTGGAATTCGAATGAATCAATGCGTAATTTAACGTAATAAAATCAAGTACAGTTCATTTTAATCGTTTTTACGCTATATTTCCATAGGAAAGTTACAAGAATCATCCTGCAAGGTTTACAAATATTTCATAAGAAGTATATCGAATCAAGGCTAATGTTCATATCGTCGGTTTCATAATGTTCTCGGTTGAGAGTCAAGCGGCATTTCAGTTAGAAATGTTCAAACCATCCGAATCCAATTGTGATGACAAATATAGAATGAACATAGATATATAAAATGTCTTAAAAAATTTAATGACACTTTTGGAGTCACTTTAAGATATTTTTAGTTAAAATTAATTGAGTTTAGTTTGTCATTAATTGAATTTTTTTAAATGCTCGAAAATTATTTTCAGAAAGTTATACTTTAATTTATCAATTTTATGAAATACCAAATAGAAGCCGTTTCTGTTTCTAACTATTTTTAATGAATCATCAAATTGAGTAGAGATCTTTACTTGGCATATTATAGACCAAAAACAAGCAGGTGAAATAAGATGGAATATTCGCGATTAATATTATAATTTGTTTACATAGAATGATGCGATTTCCGTTCGTAAATACTGCACTATAATACGTTTACTTCACTATAAGAATTTTATACAAATTAGGTATTTTATATATAGTACAATAATGTTACGTGATGTATATGCAATAGCAGAGATTGTGTTGAAATACGTGCATTGGTGTATAATTAGTGCAAAAAGGGTTTTCAAATGTATCCTCAAACTTGGAGATCGATAACTGAAGCATTCGAATGCAAAACACTTAAAAACAATGGGCATTTCATTTATGTCGCAGTTTATTCCGCGAGCATGATAAATTTGCTTCGAAATGAAAATGGAATTCACTGTTTGTTGAGTTCGCTGAGCTGCCGTCTCACGGATAGCTTCTTTCACGATGATGATTGTTATCATTGAAGAGATCACTGTGAACCATATGATAGTGAATGGGAAACGAGATTGTTTATCATAATTTATGTTTCCGGAATATAAATTCCACAAGAAGAGTGAGAAGTGAAGGATTTAGAATAAAGAAGGCGCAGCGGAGTTTGGAGGTGAAGGAGAGTTGAATCAAAACATAGAAATTAGAACTCGTTTATTTTTCGCTACATTGCGATCGTCTTCTCTGCTCCATTTAAACCATCGTCGTGGTAAATACAAATTAATAATAATAATTGAAGTTCTTTACATTAACATAGCACAGGAGCAAATTTGTTTCGATCAAAACAAATTCTCTTTTGCTTATTATAATACCTGTTCTATTGTGATATAATATATTACTAAAACAAATTCTGCTGTCCTAGTTTGTTTTCCCATCTCTTTCATCATATATTCTCTTTGCATCACTGCTTTTCTGTTTTCGTAACTTATCTAGTGTTTGATGGGAAGGTCACATAAAAATAATAAACTCAAGTAAATAAAATAACCTATCAAATAATAAAATATCCTAAATGATGCTTAAGAAAAAATATTCTCGGCAAGGAAACACCAAGAAAGAAGGTGAAACCTGAAAAAAAACAAACAGAGAGTAACATATTAAATAGGAGAGGGGATGTAAATTTCTGTGGCAGGTACAGAAAAATATTAAGTAATACTTGGTTAATTGAAACAGGTATCGAAAGAATGAAGTTAAAAGCAGCAGCAGGAAACAGATAGAAAGAAATGTTTCTTATGAAATGATCCTCTTTGTCAGCGCCCTGCTGGAGAGGTATTATCATCGGAGATAATATAAAAGTGTGTAATTGATGATTTAAGGGATGATACTCGTACAATTTTCTCTACAAAACCGACCAAGTATTCACTTTGTAAAGTGTACGATAGGGATTCATTAATGAAAATTATGTTGCTATGTATTTATGTCTGTAGCATTTAAATTCGAATTTAATCCTGTGTGTGCGTCTAAATATACTTCTCTCAAATCAATATACTTTAATATATATCAAATTGTATTTAAACGATGATTGTATCACAGTGGCAAATTTATAGTCACGATTTTGGCATGTCCTATACTTACGATCGTTTACATAGCACAATAAAATTATGATTTGAATATTAGAAATAAATTTTCAGTTGAAATGAGGTAGCGTCGTCCGGATGAATGATCAGCTCAACATTCGTCAGACACAATTTCAATCAAAAGAGGAGACGAAGCTCGTTTTTCACAAGAGGATAAAATCGCTTTGATGGACACTCATTTTCAAAAGACTTCTGATATTTAAACGGCACATTGATCCGGCGAAATAACCACCGTAGGAAAAGCGGTTTTCCGAAAGGAGAATTATTTTCCGCTATTATGGCGGCTAAAGCTCTCTCTCTCTCTATTTATATAGCTTTAATGGCGACGGCTCGCTGAAGACCTCTGACGGCGTGTCTGAGAAATAGAAGGTCGTCTCGAAAGAGGAAGAGAACGCAGAAACAACGCAAATATGTGTTCAAAAGTTAAATATTGTCATGTCATGGCTTTCCTCCTCTATAAATGTGACTGGAAAGGCGAATAAGATTAGCCAGTAGAATCGTGTAAAAGAAACAGCCAATATTCCCCTAATTCGACTGCCCTGCGGTTCTCCAATTCGCTCAACGTCTGCGATTCCAAATTACCGATTTAATTAAATTGTAGAATGCAAATGGTAGCCTGGCATCGAACCAAGGATCATCAGGGAAACAGTATTCTACATTTGTAAAACGAATTCTTGATTTCTGTTCACATACCGGAAGTATCTCATAAAAATATTTCACTGTCCAGCCGTACATTTCATATGAAAGAATTAGGACCGCCTGGAGCCGAACACAGGTCCTTTTCATCAAATAACATTTCATGTAAATTTTTCGTAAGTGCAACACAGAATGTTTCTAAAGTTTCACGTCCATATCATATCGGGAAGTTCCTGAGCCGGAGCAGGAATTCCCTATTGAAATGTATTTCAGAATGGAAATGACGGTCTAGCATCGAACCAAGGATCATTGGAGACACGCCAAATTACTTTTACTCGTGTGTTTACACACACACGCCTGCACGCAGACACACATACATATCATCATCATCAGCCATTTAAATCCGATGTCGGATGTAGGCCTCTCCAAGCGCTTTCCAATTCTCTCTATTCTGAGCTTCTCTTTACCATGTCACACCTAAGTACTTAATGATCTCTCTGTTCCATCGGTCCTTTGGTCTTCTTCTTGGTCTCTTCACATCTCTTGGTGTCCAGTTCAGAACCGCTCTTGTCCAACGGTTGTCGTTTCTTCTCGCCACATGACCTGCCCACATCCATTTCAGTGACCTTACTTTATCTATGATGTCTGTCACTCCTGTCTTCATCCTCACCCAGGTGTTGCGTTTCCTGTCTCTTTTTGTGATCCCAAGCATACATCTTTCCATACTTCTTTGCGTTGTTTGAAGTCGCTGGGTTATTGCTGCGTTTAAAACCCAGGTTTCACTTCCATATGCCAACACTGGTAGAATGCATTGGTTGAAGACCTTCCTCTTCAAGACCATTGGCATTTGTGACTTTAGAATGTGTGCATTTCTTCCGAAGGCACTCCAGCCGAGTTTAATTCTTCTGTTCACTTCGTTAATCCTGTTGTGAACAGAAGAATTAAACCTTGTCATATTTCAAGTATTTTATGCAATAATAATGAGATTGAAATGAAGGAAGGAAGTAGAAAAGAATATGATTAGCTCTAAAGGTGAAGGTAGAGCGAGAAAATCTGTCTGAATATTTGAATATATTGGTCGAAGGAATGCGAATAAAAGAGTAGCCTCAGTGATGAATACTTATCGCTAAATGGAAATGCATGCTTCGTTTTTAGGAGTAAGTTCATTGAAGAAACTGATATTCAACGAAGAAAGAATATTACAATAGTAATCGCGCGAAATTGAATTTAAATGGAGAAATCACCAATAGGTGGATTGAAATTTCTTAAGATTTTTTAGTATCTTTACGTTCTACGAATCAATATTCAAGAAAAGGGTTTAATTGTTTTTTTTGACTCCAAACAGAACTAAGGTAAGATTTATGTGAGTTAGATGTTGAAAAAGGCGAAGGGCGTAAAGAAAATTCTAGAAAAGATGTTCTGCCTATGCTGAGCTCCTGATCTGTAAATAGTCGAAAAGAAAAACCCTGTGTTAACATCGGTACCCCAGGCGAAGTCTACAGCTACTTCTTCCGTAGTGAAAATTGAAAATGAGCTGACCGGAAATTTAATAGTGAAACTGTACTTTGCAACGCTTTCCCGTAGGTTTCACGATTAGAATTTAATGGAACGTAGATTTAAGCTTACCTTTTCTCTTTTCTTCATACCACCGGCTTATAAATAATATTTTATTATCTACCCATCCTCTTAGATACATTAACATTCCTTCAAATGATAATTAAATCTCATTAGAAGATCGAATCAACTTATCAAAGAGAGAAGTCCCTAGTGAACCCTAGTTATGACTACCGATGAGTATGCATGTGATGGGTGGGCAGAAAACTGTTATATTTCCGAATTAGAAAACTTACAACCAAAAGCAATAAGTTGTGTAAAGATTGAAATTGCTAATCGGTGAGTGTTATTCAAATGCTTTCGGATGCAAATTGACAAAATTCTTAAGCAAAGACTTCGTTTTAGACCAAAAAATTAAGGAGAAAAAGTCCGCCGAAGCCGGGACTCGAACCCGTATCTGAAATGCTTAATTAACTTATAAAATATAGTGTACGTTCGCAAGAGATGCGCCCTCTATAGGCCGTTTTCATGAGGAACATCAGAGAAATAGATTATAAAACAGGTGCTATTCATTTCATTTCATATACGAATGTTTTTCATTCACTTGATGAAGTGAGTCTTCTGTCGACTTTCGATTCAGTTTACGAATCGAAAAGGATTTTCAATGGCAGAGAATTTAAGGAACATCAAAAGAAGAAATATATTTTAAAAACATCGTAAAATCTTTTCAGAACTGTGGAATTAGCACTCTGCGACGGGAAAATGGAGATTTTTATGTGAGAATAAATGCTCGAAATGAAAATAGTTTAGATAAGTTAATGTCGACGAAGACAATTTAATGGGGTTTCAACAATTTATCATTATATCGGGGTTTGCGTTATAGATCCTATATTCCTTAATATCCCATCATATTTTGAAATTACTAAAATAAACTTACGTTACTGTTTTTATAAATAAAGTGTCACCAGGCGGGACAGGGAAACAAGTCGAACAGAACAGTTTGTGGTTCGAAATTGATATTTTCTGGATATTTATCGAAGCACTGACCATGGAGAGGAGGCGGGGATTGATCCAAGTCTTGATGCTGTCGTCTATATTGTAATGAGCGGCAGCCAGAGTTGGGTCCATCACCACTCCGGACGCATACGCCGAGCTCATCCTGCAAATAATTTCAATCATTTAGTTTTATTATGAAAGCATATCTTTGCTATTATGAAGAAGAAAACACTTATTGGGCTTAATATAGTGTGCTGAACATAGCATTGGAATAAATGGACCAAGTAATTCTCATACCAATAATAATAAAGCTCATGTATTTGGGTGATATTGGTAGATGGAAATGTCGTTGCATTAATAAATTTATTATTTTATTATTATTACAGTATATTGATATTATAATTTTGGTATTTTTAATAAATAAAACTTTTAAGTTGAAGATAAATTTTACGCTCAACACAATCAGTATTCATTTAAAGCATGCTTTTTACCATTCAAGTTCTCGTATTCTTTCATCTGCACGTAATTAATAAAACATTATTAGATTCATCAAAAGCATTTCCACTGTGCGAATGCATGCCATTAGCAAAGACATAGGGAAATAAATAAGCCAAAGCTGTCTAAATAAAAAGTGTCGGCAAAGAAAAGACATTATCACCCAAGAGGTCAAAAAGACAATAAATCTCGGCAGGGTAATTAACATTTCTTAGGTTAAAAAAACGCAAGGTCAGGGGAAAGAAGATTCTTAGGATGGATTGATTTATCAGTGATTTATGAGGGTCCAAGAAAAGAGGGAAGAAACATGGCTAATGAAGGTCAGATCGGTGTTCCTTTATTACGCTTTAAAGTGATTAAAATGAAATGATAATCTCGTAAAAAGATTTCTAAATGAATATTAAAAATATGAATAAAACAATAGATAAGCCTAACCCCTTGGCATCAAGAATAGGTGAATTTTTACCAGCCTCAGTGTTCAGGACTGTGGAGTTCCATCAAAACGACGATAAATTTATTATTCTAAAGCAAAAATTGTCGCCGCTCTCGAATAGTGTAGTAGTTGAAACACAAGCGATCTATGGAATCCGAGAAGTTCTGTATAATCTGACATACCCTCTACAACGCATCGATGGAAATTTGTTAAGCTGTGAAAATCTATTACGAAAGCATTGTTTGGGATTTGACATGAGACAGAGAACGAATTTACATCTCACTGGGAGAGACTTAAAGAGCTGCTCCGCCGATTTGAACGAAAACATTTTATGGAATATAAAAGTGCTGGTCTTAATGAGCCTTATTTTTTAGGTAAAGATTAATTCAAGGTAAAAAAAGACTCCACTTTAGCCTTTCGTAGGGTAATTTAAGGGCCCTGTTTGAAATTGTGCCCAGCGTAGAAAACTGTGAGGTTTGATGAATTTATATAATTTTAATTGAGATAATTTTCACCGCAAAGACTTTATAAAGGGAGAGAAATTGAGAGTATTAGCTAATCTTCGGACAGCAGAAAAGAATTCTGAAAAGTTAAAAATGGATATTTATGAAGATTTACAACACCAAATTTGGATGAAAATTAATTATTTGGGAGAAGTGAACATCGGTAAAAAGGCCAAAATAAGAAACCGGAGAAAAAATGAACGGAAGTAGCCGAAATGAATTTCCCAGAGTCCTTTTATTTTCTCCTGCACTTCACACTCATTTTTTCTTTGCCATTCGATAGCGCTTGAATACACCCGTCAACTAAAATAACGCTACATTTTATATAATCCGCAGTAAAATAAAACGCAAGACTTTTCTAATGGATAAATAACTAAAATAAAAAGGAATTGAAATAAGCACGAATATAACAGCATTTATTATGTCTGTTTTGTTTACTTAGTTACGTTTGAAAATAGTTCTTCTCATCAAACAGTGATATTCAATCTCGGTGTTAAAATGATCGAAACCGTTTTCGGGAGCAATATCATAGTCTCCATAAAAGAAGACGTCGTACGCAACCATATCAGTTTAATGAACCTTGCCTCTTTTGCGAGCAGAACCTCAGAAACATGAGCATTCTCGAATATGAAGGTTTGTGTTACACTTTTGCCCGTATTATGAACGCTTGCCATTTAAAGTGAACTTTAAGCTAACCCGTCGTCGTGTAGTTTGTTTGAACAACGTTGCATCGTATTACTACTCGGTCGTTTTCATTTAAGAAAGACTACATCAAGAAACATCGATTTTGGGGTATCACGATTAGAAATTGGTGTATTCATTGAAATAATTTCAGTTTTTAACTTTGAGTGTTTGGAGTAATCTTATTAATACCCAATGTCGATCGATATAATTAGGTCGTTTTCCGAGAATTCGTATTAATGTAGGTGCAACTTTAGTCTGTAGCTAATTTCATATGCCTAAACTTGATATAAAATTATTTTTAGCGTTTAAATTTCACTCACAGAATAGTTTAAATTAACTTTTCTTTGAGTAAAGAAAAGGATATCATACCTGCGATTCAAGAAAATGCACCTTCATGGAATACAAGCGTAACGGAAGTCTAAGCTTCCATTCACATTCCCTACGCCCGAAGCGCAAAATGATGGTATTACTTTGCCACATTAACGATATAAGATTAGTATTTTAAAAAGTAAGTTTTGTGAATGGGTTATTATACACGAAATGGAGTATGACTGACTATGATTTATATAAGAGACGAAATGCGGGAGCAATATGGGTTTGTTTTGATTATAATGTATTGTCGTATGAAAGTAGAACTTGAGCTTTCCTCTCCGAAACACTCTCATTCTGGCAGAGACAACAAGCTTGTGACTGATTATTTCTGGAAGGATGTCTTTCAGTAATTGAATAACTCTGATTCAGTGAATCGATGAGATGCAATGTCACTGAAGATGAATAGTAGTTATTTTTATATTTCGTCTGTGAAAAGAAAAATCTAGAAAATAAATAAGTAACGTGGATGCAGAAAGTATTTTTTGTTATTTTATCTTGGTTATATATGTCACATCATTGCCGGTATAAAAGGAAGAGGCATTTATAACGACGTAAATCTGGCAGTGATGTTTCCCATTTTTGTCTTAATTCATTAAGTGATAAATTCATTGAGTGAATTGAGATATTCGGTATAGGACAAGATACATGCATCGTAAGAGAAATGATGCGTACTATTCGTGATTATATTGCTAAAAGAAAATTTTAACACATTTATGACATTTACATTCTGACTCTTCCTAATATATTAGGAATTCGTTCAAGTGGTAAGGGATTAGAAAACGCAAAACTTGGAATTTGCCCATTCGGACGTGTAGATATTGATACCTAAACGAGGTATTTCGAAACGGACACTAATGTGTATTTGTAGTTTCGTGTATTCGTCTGCAGCGATTAGAACAGAAACGTATTTGGATGAGGAGTAACAGAGTTCGTAATTTTCGCACGAGGCAACTTGTCTCATATAATAATCACCGATGTGTGTATATTTTATTAATTCTATTTCCTTAAGATATACATGCGAGACATATTGGAACATCAATTTATTGCACTTCCAGACGTGGCAGGATTATAGGTTGGCCCAATGGAGTGTTATATATATATTGATATCTGTCTGTCCAAAGTATTCTTGGTTCGACTCTGGATGACTCGAATATACCCCCATAAAAAATGCACGTGAAGTTCATTTTGATCGATTGCAGACTTTCTTTCTTTGGCAATATTCAATCAGAAATGATGGTCCTACGAAATCTAGACACATGCCAAAAGAGAGGAAATTGAACACAGATTCTTATTTTGGTCGTAAAATATCGTATTCGAGTTGAAATTGAGAGGATTTGGACAAAAATGACAAAATGTAATGCTTCGGGTATAAACAAGCCATCCCCTTAGCGACTAAGGCGATCGTTGAACTCAACTGTCATAAGAATATAAGGGGAAGATAGGCCCATATGAAATGTATGGGGAGGGAGAGCCATTATTTCATGGTAAGGATAGAATTAGTAAACATTTGGAAATCTAAATTCAGCAATATAAATTTACAAATAATATTGCCTTCTGCACTGTAGGTGGATTGTACGTTGTGAATGTAAGTTTAAATAATATATGCTTTCGTTCTCAAAAAGTTGATAATGTTCGTTGAAATGATTCCGAATGTAATAATGTAAATAAAAGGTGATATTGTTTTAGCTACTTAATAAACAAATAATCTCCAAATTGATATTTTGTTTGGAAGCCATGCATTAACTTCACGGGGCTAAAAGAAAATCTGAAAAGATCTATCACTCCGTTACATATTCATGATTAACCTTTGCCAAGAAGCGATAAGGATTTAAGGTAGAAACAATAGCTGTGAAAAACATCACATTGGTGAATGTTTAGAATGGGAAAATATACGGAAAATAAGAGTTCGTGAGAGAGTATGCAGAGCTCAAGAAAGCTCTATTTAATTTCATACTTTGTGGCAAAGGAAGCAACGAAAATATTCACCGAAAAAGTTTGAATAATACTCGTTCCATAAATATCTTAGGATAAACCTTAGGATATAACTTAGGATATCTTAGGAGATAAACCTTCGATACATATTTCTTATCGATTAGTGACATCATCATCGGAACGAAACATTCATTTTTTTCTTAGATATTCTGTTGTCCAAATGGGAATCCCTTAGCACTTAATTAAACGCGGATGAAATCAAACAAACGTAGAAATCACTTTGGCCTGTGCAGTCCCCCGCTGTGATGAAGAGTCATGACTGATCCCTTCAAACAGTAAGCTAAACAAACACCAACTTTATATCATCCTAAGAATTTTAAAATTTATTTAGAATTAGAGAAGCCTGATTGTGTTTGTCGGTGTTGCCCAAGTAAAAAATAATTTCCAGATGTCAGATACGGAAGTGCAGTGATAATGATTGCTTCTTTGACGGATGAAACGGAAAAGGATATGGACGAAGGAATGCGTTTAGACCTCGCACTGGATTACACAAATCAACTGTTTTTAACGCAAAGGCGTAATCATCAGATCAAATAAATAAAACGAACAATCTTCGAATAGGCGGACGAGGAAAGAAATCAGACGATTGTACTGAAAAGAGGAGGATATGGAGTTCAACGGAAGAAATAACTGATGGATACATTGAAAATAAGTAATTACTCATAAGATATATTGGTTATGGAGGTTCAGCAAACAAATTTTTGCGGCAGGAGCGATTTATAATTGAAATGTCTCGATTAGTCATCAAACTTGTGCATCGAAACCGGTAGTCTGTTCGTTCACAACCGAAATGCGTAATTCACGAGGAAAATATAGCCATGTTCCATGAAGGAGTCGAGTTTATATTAATTATTATTCACTGAGGTCATATTAATGTGAAAGGATGCCAACTATAGTGCAGACGTTGGATTTCGGTCGATACGCGAATCGACTTTGAACACGGTTCGCGCGAAAAATGTTTCATCATTTATATGTGGTGAAGCGACACAACAGTGCGGTGAGCACCATCGCAGGAGTGATTCTCCTCAATGTGAGTTGGCCTTTCTGAGTGTTCATTCACAATCACGTTCCAATTTTCTTATATTTATACTTGCATTCAGCTGACAAACGATGACCTGTCTGGACCATTCCTTTTAACACGGAGATTATTTGTGAGTGAGGTTCGAAAAATAACACCCCAATGCAGAGGGTTCCAAACAAAACAGTCGAAGGAAGGGCCTATCGATCACTGTTCGCTCAATATACTTGTCCTTCGTGGATGGAATATCATTTGCCCAACTGCGCATTTCAAATATTAACGCTTTCTATTTCATTCTCCACTTTCTGATAACTCCGCTTCCATCCGCGAAATCATTAAAAAATTCTTATGACCTTCTGTGAAATAAATAGTAGTCAATTTTTGTATCTAACATCAAAAAATAATGTATTAAAGTATTACGAAAAGCAGACTGCTTGTATGGAAGCGAATACTTGGTAGTGTATTATCACTCATACTAGTTACAAACACAACCAAAACCAAAGACAAATACTTAGAGAAAATTCTTCTCTACAGGAAAAATCTCACAAGAAAGGGAATGCGAAACCAACTGAATGCTAAATTTTAAACTTGTGGGAATTGATTGAATCTTAAAAAGAATAATAAACGATATAAAATGAAAAGACCGTACAACGGTATGCAGTTTCCATACCAGAAGACGATGACTATTGAAACTATAAAAATAAATAAACAGAGGCTAAAAATATATCTATAGATCATGGGTGAATATGGTATTACAGAATATGGCGTTCGATGGACAATGGGTGATTAAAAGCAAAAAGACAAGTGACGAATATTGGCCATCGAGAAGTAAAGGAGATTTATAATTTGCATACATCTATTATTTATAGCTAACTCTCCGGATATACCATTATAGATAGATATAGGGGATACGAATTCTGACCATGTTCCACAAGCGCCGTCGACGTCAGATTTTTACAACGTACTGGCCCCACACTCTAGATGCCAGAATAATTCAGACATTGACGCTGGCTATCATGGGTTCGATACCAGAATGTCCCATAAAATCGTCATTTTTCCCATAAGAATGCATTGCGCGGATTTTCGAAAATTATTTTGAGGCACTTATCGGTAAGATAGAGGAACCAAAATCTCGGAGGTTGAAGATGAGGTAGCCTTCTATGGTTCTTATGGAAGAAATGTTTCCAAATGACCGTGAGTTCGACTCCAGGTTGGTCCGAAATTCTTCCATAAGAAATGCATTGCTGCAATTTTTGAAAATTTTTTTAAAACCCTGGAAAGATAAAACGCGGAATGGTGACAGAGGCGTTTGTGAGCATTCTTTCATGAATTTCACCGTTTGTCTAGTCGTCCTTGTTTCGATGCAAGAGCGTCATTGCTATTCTACCATGCATTTCGAACGATGATAACGGAATCTTATTTTAGGACCTTCCCGATAAGATATTGAATTGAAACTTTGGAACTAGTGAGAATGGCACTTATCAAATATTAATTTGCTATTTTCTGTCATAAAAGGGTCTTGAGTTCGACGCTAGGCGGTCTTTTGCGCGAATTTTTGCAATCTTTTTTGAGGCCGTTCTCGATGAGATACATCAATCAAAATCACGGTGATTGCAGATGAGATGGTCTTCCATAGTACCAAAGGAAGAAATGTTAGCAAATGACCGTGTGTTCGACGCCAGGTGGGTTAGAAATGCTTCCGTAAGAAATGCATTGGTGAAATCTTGGACGATTTTTTTAAATGCCTTCCCGATAAGCTGGAAAGATAAAAACCCGGAATGGTGACAGAGGCGTTTGAGAACATTCTTTCATAAGGTTCGCCGTTTCTCCAGTGGTCCTTGGTTCGATGCAAGAGTGTCATTCCGATTCTACCATGCATTTCGAACGGGAATAACGGAATCTTATTTTAGGACCTTCCCGATAAGATACTGAATTGAAACTTTGAAAGACGTCAGAGTGGCAGTTATCTATCATTCCCATCATTGTCTCTCACAATCGGGTCCTGTGTTCGACGCCAGGCGGTCTTTCGGGCGAATTTTCGAAAATTGTTTCGAGTCCTTACTCGGAGTGATAGAACAGTGAACATCACGGAGTTTGTAGATTCCGTGGTTATCTATTGTACTAACTGATGAAATGTAACAATACGACCGTGTGTTCGACGCCAAGTGGGTGCAAAATTCTCCGGTATAAAATGCATGGCGGTCAATTTTTACAATTATTTTGAATGCATATCCGATTACCGGGAACGATATTAAATGGAAGGTAAATAGAGGCTATTCATATGTTTCAGATACGCTGTCCGCTCTTACTCTGACGGTTCTTGGTTCGATGCCTGAGAGTCATTTCTATTCTACCATGTATTTCAAAGGGG
The DNA here is from genome assembly GCA_036926295.1 of Pachydiplax longipennis. Taxonomy (NCBI): domain Eukaryota; kingdom Metazoa; phylum Arthropoda; class Insecta; order Odonata; family Libellulidae; genus Pachydiplax; species Pachydiplax longipennis. The sequence continues at coordinate 72,391,973 of JAVFKF010000002.1, read as the reverse complement.
GATAGCGTAATCTTATTTTAGGACCTTCCCGATAAGATATTGAATAGAAATTTTGGAACAGGTCAGAATGGCACTTATCTAATATTAATATGCAATTGTGACGCACGATCGGGACCTTAGTTCGACGCCAGGCGGTCTTTTGCGCGAAGTTTTGATTATTGTTTTGAGGCCTTTCTTGGTACGGTACATCATTCAACTGATAGCTTGCAGTATGCAAGCAACTTTTACTCGTAATAGATAATAGATACACACACCGAATATTTAACATGCTTTTTCAGGACTTTCTTAAGATAAATCTTTTCTTCTTAAAGATTAAACGGACAAGAAGGGAACCCTTGCATTCCCTCGCTTTATAGCTCAAATATTTCTCTATCATTTTAAACCGCTCATCTATATACTTATTTTTCTCTTACGTATTCTTAGGAGGAAATGGCGCTTTCTTTCTATCTTTTAAAACTTTTCTGGTTCATTTTTAATTTCTGTTGTTCGGAAAAGACACCTTTTACCTATGAAATTTATTTCAATTCTATGGGGGCCAAAATAAAATATAATAGGACATGTTACACATAGGATGTTTCTATTCATAATATAATGCATTATAACAATAAACGATACACCTTAAAAGTTATTACTGGAATTTGTCTTACGGCGGAATTGTGGAGTTCTCCAACGATCACTTTTTGAATTTGTTGATAAATATTAGTAAAATGTGAGAGTACAGAATAATAGCGAATCCGTAGGTATTAAAAGTTTTAATGCAATCCCACTTGACCTATCATGCAAAAATTAAGCTATTCAATCAAAAGGTTAATGTTAAGTCCGTCCTTTTACCAAATCATTCTCAGCGAGTTTCATTTGTTAATTTCATCGTTGACGACAGGGAAATTCGACTCTTCCGAAATCTGCGGGGATTCATTTTATTTCCGTTTTGGATATTTCACAATCAATTTGGAACGGCATCTGTTCCGAGCAAATCCGGATCACGCCAAATATAGAATGGGATGTATATTCTTCCACTCGATTGCGAAAGATCGCATTTTTCAGGAATTCAATCGATGCCCAAAAGCATTAGCGAACGTGACGAAAGAATATCGAAAAGAACGGTGGATACAAAAGGAGAAAAAGTTTGCTTAGGAAATGTTTGAAATGTGTTTAAAATAGATAACGGAATATATTCTCGCGATTCCCAAAATGGAAAAGTAAGTTTCTAGAAGCTATTCGATGAGTATCAAGTGTCGTATTCTTATTCGATATAATGTACGATGCATGATGATGTACGATGATGAGCCAAAAACGTTTAAGCGATCGCCAGAACGGAAGTCGTAAAAGTGAGTCGATGCCTTCAACTCTGGTGTGCGGACACTCCAACCATTTAACTATAGAGATTGCAGCTTGGGTCATTTCGCACGTATTCCATTCAAGCGAGGATCTGCCAGTTGTCCTGAGTTCGATTCCGAACCACCTTTTTCACTTCCGATTGTAAGTGCTTAATATACTGGAACGAATGGATAAATTTGTCTTCATTGCAATACTTTCAGTTTTTTAAATCACCAGAGGTAGAGCGAAGGGAAACTCACAATTGGGTTGGAATTTTCTTGCACAATTCCGCCCATTATTAGCAGTACATTTACAGCTGAGCCACATTACGAACGGTGATTGAAGACCTAAAGTAGAAACATTCTTTGAGCTGAGGAGGAAAAAATGGCATCGGTTGAAAGAAAATAGATTAGGATCATCATCTGAGAAAAAATACCTCTACGTATACTAAAAAATACTCTACGTATCTAATACGTTGAGAAAATCTATATTTTTCACTACAAACGTAACCAAGTAATCAATTATAATGAGTAATCCAACGCCGATATCTACAACTGAAAATTTTTAACCTTAACTCTGTTTTTTGACCAAAGTGTGCATTTTTCATTTGTAGATCTATTTCTAGCAGAAAACGTTAAAAGTACACTCACATACATAAACTCAGACCAAATCGGGTTCAGTCCCGGTTTACCGGCTTCAGAATTTGAATAATCCAGACGATCGGATTATGTCTTATTCGATCAATGAATCTGTACGAGAATTTATCACAATATTGTTATTACTATAGAGCGCGGAATTTCCAGAATATTGGCAAAACACTAAGTACGAAAATTCTCAAGAGAATCGGTGTAAGGCACGGTATAATGTGATTGCAATAAAACAGAAAATGGAGACTGCTAAATAAATTCGAAGAAAGAACGAATTCCTTTGTATGGACGATTCGAACGCAAAATGAGACAGCACTGAAAACTTCATTCTATATATATAGTAATTAATAAAATTCACAATCACTCAAGCAGAGAGAGAGAAGGTGCACAGCAAAGAATGTAATGTATATACACAGAGATGAAGTGCACGAGTAATGAATGTGACTGCGATAATTCCAGAGATAAACGCCGTCGGCGCTGCTGTCGTTCTTCCGGCGGAAGTGATGCGAATGAAGGATCGCAATAAAGGAATCGTTGTTTTCTATGGAAAGCAGCGACGGCAGAAGGATCAGATATTGGAAAATTATTAAAGATATCAATTCTAAGGCTAAAATTAATCATTCTTCTATTTTCGAATTATTGAACCGTTTCAATGATGCAACACTTGGTAGGATAAAATTAAACTTAACCTTTCTTAAGGAATAACATTTCTTGAGGATGAAGGACACAATAGTCGTTATGCGGTAGAATTTTCCATCACTGAGCATCCATCTCCAACTTTACAGAATTCAAAAAAAAAATACTCGTAAACCATGATTATTTTATAGATACAGATAGACATTTTACCGTTAAGGTATCTACGGCTAATATGGTTCCAGTGACCGTTGATGAGCAATAAGACTTTGGTCAAGACCAAGAAATGTAGATGCAGAAAAAGAGCATTTGGGTGGATTCTAATGGAACTATGGATCGAATGAGACTAACTTTGATTTAAAGTGAGCAATGTGAAGAAGAATGGATGATCTGGAAGAAGTGACCTTCGTGAAAATGTGAGGCTCAACACATTTATTGCTAAAAAAATAGCATCCCAGTGATTAATCTTGTCAAATAGTTGCCAAAAATTGTTCGACCATGGTCGAAGCGGGTTCGATTCCCGGTGGGAGCCCACGTGAGAAATTACCTCAGCTGTCGAAGCACATTACACAGTACTACTTTTGTTTTCTTCATTACTTTTTGCATATAATTAATGAGTTAAATGTAAGACGTCCCCAATATCGCCTGAAATAAAGTCGTAAGTAAATCGATTGTAGAAGGCTTTAGAGAGGGGAAATCCATTAGAAAGGAAAGATGGAAATAAAATAAACCATTAAGTACTTTCCAAATATATTTAAACTATGGTTTCGGCATAGATCTGCTATCATCAGGTGCCGATGTAAGTAGGAAAGATGGCAGTACTGTCGAGAGCATTCTCAAAATGGGTTTTTAAATACTGAGCGTAGACCGTCTATACTCGAGTAAAAGTCGATTTTCCAAAGAGAAATTACAGAGAAGCTAAATAATAATGTTCGTTTGGGAAACACGATTGGAAAGAAAGGCAGTTAGTTTGTCGCCCTCAGATTTGTGCCTTTCTCCATTTATATGCACCGTTTAAGTCAAACGAGGCCTGAATTGAGATTCGATAAATACTCCGAGAAATTAATTTTTGCCGTAATCGGCACTGATCAGCAAGCGAGAAAATCAAGAAAACATATACACAAAAGCAAGGAAACGTATGATAGGATGGCAATATTGATTCCACGCATGAAAAAAGTTGATTACAAATTCACCCGAACAGATCTGTTGAGTTCTGTGAGAGGATGTTCATTGCCTTTGCGAAAGACAAAATTTAGATAACTATGAATTGATACTCAAAAACCCAGAACACTGCTTACTAGAATTATGCTTCAAAGCCCGAATTTACGACTGACATTAAACAATTCACTCTTATGACATCAAATAAAGCATGTAAATTCATTTGATTTATTCCTCTGAAGAGGTTCATCTACTCTTTATTCGCTAATTAACTAACTAACGCTGTAATTTGGAGGAAAAATTCAAAAGAAACACGGTTAATGGAGTTAAAAATACGAACAAATCCACTAGACGATGGTAATTGATTGAGGCCTCTCACTAGACGTAAAGACATTAAAGTCGAAAAGTAAAAGCTTATGTCTAAAATAGTCAATAATGTTGTATTGTGATTATGCACTTTCTATATGAAACGATATCATAGCATAAAAGAAAATCCTTTTATAGTGAATAACCGGGGTAATCTACAACGAATGAACAGCAATAATAAAATGTTGCTCTTCATTATAAATGTGGTATTTGCCTTACTGTGTGAGTAAAATACAATACAAATTAAGGTGTAAGGTAAGTAAAATGCAATTTGTATTGTATTTTACAATAGCGTACAATACTGATTGTACGCTACACTTGAAAATCTCCACTAATTTTGCATGAAATTTCCTGAAATAAACACTACCTAAAGCATTCTCCTTTTAAAAAAATCCCATCGTGAACACTTAATCGAAGATAAAATGTTTTTCTCTGACCTTAGTGGGGAAAATATATTTAAATGGTTTGTATTTAATGGAATGCGTATGACTTCTTCCATTTTATTATCTGTTTCTCCGAGTAGATAAACTGTTTTATTTAGGAAAATAAATATCATTAACAATATCCAATAAACTAGCTGAAGCGTCAGTTGATAATCAACGGGCACATATAAATAATCTATAAAATATTAGCAGAGGAGAATCTAATATCTCTCACTTAGGCTTGGATCAATTAAATGTATTCTAAACGAAAATTTTTAATCTTTTCAAACTTTTTATAATTTGGAACCAAATCTAGAATCCACGATAAGAAATGTAATCGTCTTAGATTATTTTTCTTTAGGACTTTCCTCAACTGCGTAAGATGAGTCTTTCTTGGGATTTTTCTTGGGAGCAAGCCATTCGAGCAATAATCACCTATTTCCTTAAGTTCCTTTTAAATTTACTTATTAAGATAATATTGCATACGTTCACATTGAATCCTATTAGAGAGAAAATTTTGATGGAGACAATACTACTTGCGGTTTGCTCACGAATACAAAAGATCGCCCATGTAAAAAATGAGGTGTTGAATAGAGTTATTATTTACCTGCTAATGTAATACGCGGTATTAGACCATTAGGGAAGCAGATTCATGGTGCAGGCACCCTCTGCTACACGCCGAAAGGCAGCACGCAATATACATTAGGGCGTACCGAAAAACAAAAATTTTTAGTAGCGGGAACGTAATAGGTTGGAAAAGTTGCCTTTTAGGCTCAATAAGAAATGTGCAAAATATGGGCTCTAACAAAGTTCGTCTTGGGCCTGACCAAAGAGCTCGAAAATTCGAAATTTTAGTGAAAATTGCGTTTTTTTAGGTAAGTTAAATTTTTGACGGAGCTTACATACATTTGATTAAATGGCTGTTTTAATTCGTTTTGATCGAGGAACAATAAAAATAAGCCATTAAAACCGAATATGACGAGATATCATACTTTTAAAATTTTTGGAAACACCATGAAAAGAGGCAGCTTCTCGCTGGTTCAGCTGCATTGAGCTACCCAGGACTCGTCATGAGGTAGAGCCAGCTAATCGAGTCCCACCCGCCTAAACACCCGAGGAAGCATACCAGACAACTAGTTGATTTCTTTGAAGGCTGATTTTGATCCAGTTTTTGGTATTCGCGAGAGGATCATCTCTCCTATGAACCCGTCTCTTGCATCGTGGCCGTAGACTAAACGTGAGGCCTCTGTGACTTCTTTTACGTTTCGTTCGACTGCTTGAGAATCATTTGGGAGGGCAAATAATGTAGTAATCTGCTTTATAGGTTCCTTTGCATTACCTATAATGTTTTGAAGATCCTCGGGAGAAAGACTGACAGTAAGTGGTGACTTGGTGACAGTGACTTTACCCCAATCTATCAATTCTTCATAAGAAGGCACTTCGAACTTCTGTTGCGGGATGATGAACTAACAAATCAACTCCGTTTGATGGTTTCCTGTGTTGATGAATCTATGTCCTACCTGTGTTCTTATTTTAGGTTGCTCATCTGTAAACATAGCAATCATAACCAGAAGTTTATCATGCATGTCTACATTCCTATATGGTATGTCATTAAGAGAAATCACACAGTGAAAAAGCCGTAAAACTCCATAGCTGATACACCATACCTTCCTTTGCAAACATGAAAACTTGTTGAAGATGAAATTCAACATAATGTCTTTTATGCTCGCCCAGAAATCGTTTTTGTTGTCACGATCGCTTATGAGTGTGTATGATAAATTATCGAGATGAATAATGTGATAACTTCGAAGTGGAGTACCATGATCTGTACCGCAATAATATTTTTATGTTTAAAAACGCTTTATAGATGAGCGTATAAGGTGTTATGTTGAATTAACCATCAAACGGAGTAGGTTAGCCAGTTCATCATCCCACAACAGAAGTTCGAAGTGCCTTCTTATGAAGAATTGATAGATTGGGGTAAAGTCACTGTCACCAAGTCACCACTTACTGTCAGTCTTTCTCCCGAGGATCTTCAAAACATTATAGGTAATGCAAAGGAACCTATAAAGCAGATTACTACATTATTTGCCCTCCCAAATGATTCTCAAGCAGTCGAACGAAACGTAAAAGAAGTCACAGAGGCCTCACGTTTAGTCTACGGCCACGATGCAAGAGACGGGTTCATAGGAGAGATGATCCTCTCGCGAATACCAAAAACTGGATCAAAATCAGCCTTCAAAGAAATCAACTAGTTGTCTGGTATGCTTCCTCGGGTGTTTAGGCGGGTGGGACTCGATTAGCTGGCTCTACCTCATGACGAGTCCTGGGTAGCTCAATGCAGCTGAACCAGCGAGAAGCTGCCTCTTTTCATGGTGTTTCCAAAAATTTTAAAAGTATGATATCTCGTCATATTCGGTTTTAATGGCTTATTTTTATTGTTCCTCGATCAAAACGAATTAAAACAGCCATTTAATCAAATGTATGTAAGCTCCGTCAAAAATTTAACTTACCTAAAAAAACGCAATTTTCACTAAAATTTCGAATTTTCGAGCTCTTTGGTCAGGCCCAAGACGAACTTTGTTAGAGCCCATATTTTGCACATTTCTTATTGAGCCTAAAAGGCAACTTTTCCAACCTATTACGTTCCCGCTACTAAAAATTTTTGTTTTTCGGTACGCCCTAATATACATACATGAACTGTAAAATTTTTCCAGCGTGAATTACAATTAGTAGCTTCATTATTTTCAAATAGCGATGGCAAATTTGACGTGATTAAGAAACATTTCCTAAATGATCGTTCCTTGCTTCCTGAGAATCAACATTGCAAATTATTTGTAAATGCAAATCCTGAAATTTTTTAATATTACCTACCTACCTTATAATATATCCTATTATTCATTCTAGCCATTACTTTCATATGGACCTAAATTCCCGAGTATTCTTATGGGAAAAGGCCTTACCTCAGTTTCAGCAATCGCATTGGTCGTCAAGGGGACTCGTTGTTTATGGCCTCAAAATTTCAGAAAATTTCCGTATATTTTAACCAAATTCTCGTCATTTCGACTCAAGAATGATATTTCACGACCTAAATAAGAATCTTTGTTCAATTTTCTTTCTTATGGCGCATGTCTAGATTTCGTACGGCTATTATTTCTAATTTAATAATGCAAAAGAAACAAATCCTTCAACCGATAACAATGAAGTTTACTTGTAATCCTTATGAGAATGGTTTTTCTTGTCTGGTATCTGGAATAGGTGGTAATATTCCGATTCAAAATTATGAGAAATTGAAAAGATTCAAATTGCGATTTGGATAACCTGTCACATTTAATCAATGGAATGTGAGAGATTCTCTGATTTAAAAACATTGTTAAACTATTGCCGCTTATTTCTATTTTCCCCGTTGATACTCAACGGGCACTTCAGCTATAATATATAAATATAGCAGCTATAATAATCTATATCTAATACCCGATAAAGAGGTTTTTCTGTGAACCAAAAGAATGCCATGTTATAAGAGTAATAACCAGGTTGCCTTACATAATATTTTTGAAGAATGGCCTGCTTTTCGCACAAAAAGAGAGTCTAAGTTACTTAATTTTGGTCACTTTGTAATCAAGCAGTGTTTATCATATATTGACAATGGGTAAAAATGACAATTTTTTAAGTGGTGTGAGTGCATCTCTCCGAGACTACGCTCAATATCTCATTTTCTGGTTTCTTCGATACGTTTCTTACTTCTTAAGATTGTGATGAAAGGACGATACCGATCATGAAAAAATACAGAAGGTATACGATTAAGTGGGTGGTAGTGCATCTGAAAAATGGAAAAATCCGAGAAGCATTTTAAGCGGTATCATGTGTTTCGTTTGAAAGGGAATCGCGAGAAAACCGCATCTTTAGCGTAATAACGTCTAGTAAATCCGTCTTCGACTGGTTTTACTGAATAAATCTGTAAAGGGTGAAGTTTATCAAATTAAATGATATGCAAGTATTTGGTATTTATGGTAATATAAGAATATGTGATTCCTAAATTATACATTTTCTAATCCTAAATTCCTAAATTATTATTCCTAAAGACACTTTATGCGTTTTCCTAAATTAAATATTTATTTCTGCACATTAACTATTATACTGCAAGTCGCACTTACTTTGTCACTATTTTTACTTCCCCTTTGAGAATCAACGGTTGTTAAATAAGAGCCCCTGCAACAATGGATATCAATGGCACGAGAGAATGTTTTGACAGGCCAGCAATATCTTTGTCATTTCCTCCATAAATAAAGGTCCAGAGTATATAAATTTGGATTCTACTCCTTAGAAATGATAATTAATGATATTTACTTCACTTGCAAAATCTTACTGCCAAATATGTGAAAATGAAATCACATCTCTCTCTCTCTATGGTTTTTTAACCCGCAAATCCATTCTTTATAGCACTCTTGACTAGAAATGTTTGCCATATCCTCGGCATAGATTACCGACTATAAAGAAATATCAAAATGGGATTTATAGAATATCAATCTAATGTAAAATATCCTTCGATGTGAATCCGTGATGAACAGCAGCTGCTCATGTAATTGTGGAGCGGCGGGGGCACGAACCCGCCTAAAGGACGACCGTCCTTTCGCTGACCTCCAATTTGCTTTGAATTCAAATAAGGTGCGCATATTGCGATGACTTGTTACTTCCAAGGAACTTCTATAGCCATTGGAAAAGAGTCTTGGGGTGCGTTCCTACACAATGAAAGCACACATAGAAATCGTATAAAATACTATATTATATCGTACTGAATTGGATCGTATCACATCACGTGACAGTACAATAATTACATTGCATTATACTATATCATACTACGAAAGTACATTACACTGTATTACTCAGCGGCATTCAGTTGATTGAAGGAGTGAAAGCTTAAAATTGACACCAACCAATATTAACAAAGTCAAGAAAATCATGCATAAATGTCATTCTAATAGTGAAACTCTGATTCCCTTCAAATCATTTAAATTTTATATTTAAATGTATTCTCATGTATTAGACTTCCAGAAAACGATATAAAGTAACCCAACATATTTTACTGATTATTTTTCGTGGGTGTTCGTTATGAGCGAGCTTAACACAAAAAAGGGACGGAGAATAAAAAACTATATCTCGAAAGATATTAAATAGGATACAAGGAACGTACCATAAGAAATACTAATTTTAAAAACAAAAATCAGTCTTGTAAGAAAAAAGGCAATTCATAAACCACCTCATATCATGGTACCGTATGACGTAAATCTGAATCTCTATAAAACCTTTGTTCAAAAGGCAGCAAAATATCAATAACAGATTCGGGAGAGAACACAGGCAAGTCTTTAAACATTTGAGGAACGACATGAAGGGCGTGCGTTTGGATAACGGTTGCAAATCCCTGCGGTGAATCACGAGATCGTGTTTGTATGGGAACGCCTCCGAAGATCTGATTTCCAGAGAGGAAAATCATGAGAGACTTCTCTGATGAATTTGATAGGACATCTCAAACTTTAATCCTCGGGAAATAGAAGCAGAGGTGAAATCCCTCGACCAATCTAATATTTTGACTTGTCAATTGTTGCATGAAGTTAACTTACTTTGGTCTCCGTCTTGGCTGAGGTATGAGTGATGCAAACGATGGAAATGAAATGGTCCCAGCCAAGTCACAATTTTTCACTTCTTGTATGACTTTAAGTACGAGTAATGCTCAATAACGGCTGATGAAATCTAAAAGGGTTACTCATTAATTCACATAAATTGCACTTCCGAAGGAATTACCTCATTTTGCCTAGCAGAACTTTTGGATTGAAGATCTAACTAGTAGAGGTAAGTGGGCCAACCGAAGGATAAACAAAGTGAAAATTTGCGAAAGGATAGAGACTTGAACCCCGGTCCCCAAATGGGCAGGTATTCAAAGTTTCGAAAAAAAGGGGAGTCTGGGCTCAGTTCTTTTCTGTTTATCCTACGATTGATGACTTATCCATAATTTGAGACTATACGAACATACGCGACGAAAATCTCGCAAATTTCGATTCATGGAAAAGAAGCGAAGAAAGTAGTGATCATTTATGGAATGCTGATAATGATTTTATGAAGGAAATTATATTAAATTAATGTCGAATGTGTCACGCAAGATGGACGTTTAAAACAATAAACAAACATTTAAAATTTTAAAAACTCACATGATTGAAAATCACATTACATTTTTGTGTATCAGTAGGGTGATTTTCAGTCGTGTTTTATTTTAATAATTACCACGAGGTTAACTCTGAATCGTTTATTTGAAATGTATTCAAATGAGGAATAGATCACAAAGTGAGTTTAATTCATTAATCATTTAAGTATGTCTAAACGAATACTCTATCCTAAAGTGCTCATAAAAACATACTTTATATCTTTTTCTTATTTCAGTCCACCTTTTATCATGGCGTAGATAGTGAAAAGTTCATCTCTCAAGGAAATGACTTATAGTATACTAAAGGAAATACTATAGTGGTTTTGTTAAAAGTGTTTCTAGAGCAAAGATCACTTCGCAAACGTGCAGAATATTCCATATGAAAAATTTCTAGAATTCCCTAATATTCAATTTCCACCAGGAATTGAACCCAGGACCTCTGTTACCAAAATTGAACGCCTGGTCCATGAGAGCCGAATACACTTCCACTAAACTATAATAGACACTAAATACTAATATGGAGTATGTACGACTTGGGTAGCTTAGGAAGTCTAAATATCTTGAACTGTCACCGCTTGACTTTTAAATTAAATCAATAATTTCCGAAAATTATAACGCTTTAAAATTATAAAGAAGTAGAATGGTAGCTGATGCAGTTCGGCCGTTTTTATGAGATAATGTCAAATATGGGTAAGCAATGAAAGTGTACGGATTTCCTTTATTCCAGATATGTCGTTACTTCTTGGTTTTTCATTCTTCTAAATGTTGATAAACAAATTCCACAGCTAATCCAATTTTAAAGGAGACTTGATGCATAATTTGTCACAGTGCTATTGTGAATGAACTTGAAAACTCGAATGTTTGAGATACAACTCATCTGATTTACGGAGATTCGAGAGAATATACAAAATAATAATAAATTTGGGACACCCGATAAGCAATCTACCGTCACGAATTCCATTTCTGATGGTCACGCATCGCATACGTGGGAGAGACAATAATATCACGAATATATTATACTGTGCTCGGTGACTAAGGCGCGAGTTTTTTCTGCAGGATGTGAAATAAGAGATTTTATATTTCACGAAACGGCGTTTGAAAAGGGACATCTGAATAACTCGCCAGAGAAATCAATGACACGTATACACACAGTTGATACTCTGATGATAAGACATTGGGATTTATCATTTCTTCTACGGATAAAACAGGAGAAAATTTCGGATGTTGCCTTAAAATTTGGTCTCAGTTGAGTTTGTGTATTTTTAAGACGAAATAATGTGTGTGCCGCGTCACTGTTTTGAAACTATTGCGCATAAATGATTTTATTAATGAAGTCCGCATATCTAAAATGGAATTCTTCCTCAGAGATTTTCAATGAAACGAAAGAAAGACTGACCGAACCCATGAGTTCCGGGCAAAACGGAAAGTATGGTGTATTCGGCGAATATTCACCAAAAAATCTTGGAACTGCTTGAAGAATATTTCCAAGTTTACCTAAGCGGGTTTACCTAACGGGTCTATATATATATATATATATATATATATATATATATATATATATATATATATATATATATATATATATCCAGAGAAGCAGCTATATATAATACGACTAATAGTTGCTTGCATACTGCAAGCTATCAGTTGAATGCAGTACCGTACCAAGAAAGGCCTCAAAACAATGTTAAAACTTCACGCAAATGACCGCCTGGCGTCGAACTAAGGACCCAATCCTGCGAAACTATTGCATATTAATATAAGTGCCATTCTGACCTGTTCCAAAGTTTCAATTCAATATCTTATCGATAAGGTCCTAAAATAAGATTCCGTTTTCCCCGTTTGAAATGCATGGTGGAATCGGAATGACACTCTTGCATCGAACCAAGGACCACTGGAGAAACGGTGAAAATCACGAAAGAATGTTTTCAAATGCCTCTGTCACCTTTCTGGGTTTTATCTTTCCAGCTTATCGGTAAGGCATTGAAAAAAATTTTCAAAAATTGCAGCAATGCATTTCTTAAGGAAGAATTTCGCACCCACCTGGCGTCGAACTCACGGTCATTTGGCAATATTTCTTCCATAAGAACCGTTGAAGACTACCTCAACTTCAACCTCCGATATATTGGTTCCTTCATCTTACCGATAAGTGCCTCAAAATAACTGAACCCATGATAGCTGGCGTCGATGCCTGAATTATTCTGACATCTACAGGGTGGGGCCAGTACGTCGTAAAAATTTCACGTTGATGGCCTTTGTGGAACATGCTTAGAATTCGTATCCCCTATAAATAGGTATATCCGGAGAGTTAGCTATATATAATAGATACATATATACCTAAAACATACCCATATCTTAATTTAATGGAAGCTTTTGAATGTGATGGGGTGCAGAGTGGAACGCGAGAAAATGTTTTTGACACGTAGACCATAGATGGCGGCATATTGTTTATGTGTTTATGAATTAAATATTTAACAACAAAATGACAGTTTATTCTGTACACTAACGATTCCCTTTGAATAATAACATCTGGAGCTCGTAAATGATGCAATAACATGAAAAATAACTCACCAACTAATAATTAACAAAAAACCCTCGATTTATCTTCGTATTCCAAAATATAACACTATTTCAGATGAAGATTCGTCGTTAGTGTCTTACAAAGTGGGATGTCATAGATAAAGTGGCATTTCTTTTACTTCCCTCGGTTAAGATTTAAGTTGTATTCCATTTCTCGAATTATACTTCATATCGCTGTCGATGACTTCGTTTGATCGACGCAGAAAAAGGAATCACATAGTTGTGAATAAGCTTCATTGAACAGAAGTCTGCGTTGGAATCCGGTTGCCTAGGCAGCCTCTCTCGCATGACTCCTTTCGTAGGCATTCCATTCGTCACCGAATTGATTAAGGGATTTCCATGGTGACCGATGAGACCCCTCCTGTATTGGATTCGAATTGAAATACCTCCTCATTTTAGTTGTATTTATAATCAAAGGAGTGGTCAGAATAACGCCCTCTCCTTCCCACATAACGCTAATACGCGAACAATTGTTTTTTTAATTAAATTTCCCTTCCGAAATATATTGTGGTTCTTAAATTATCCTCTTCATGCCTTTCAAACGCTTAAAGGGAATCTTTGTACTTTTTCCACGGCATATTTATTAAAACAAATAATAAAATACACGACTATTTTCAGCGATTTTCTTTTTCATGCATTTCAACAAGACATCGCCAACGACTGTGATTTCAAATTAATCTCAAATATAAGGGTCAATGGACAGATTTCAATTTCAACGTCAGAATAAATTCCAAATGAGACAGTTTTGTTTTCAATTTTTCGATCATAGAGCCGACCATGCCAATGGCTAATAGTATACTTATAATTTACATTTACATAAGGACCCTGCTAACCGCCACTGGCGCATGGAAGGGGGTGTGAAACACCGAAAACCCTATCTACCTTTGACTGCTGTTGGCTTCTCTAATACTTCGCGGAAAAAATGACCAGAAATAACTATCTGTCCTAGCAACTATTTCCCTGTAACGCTTCTTCGTTTTGTCTCGAAGATCACGTGCGCTACTAACTGGTATAACAATATCAACTATCTCCTCCCCGAGATCTGTAGTGATAAATTTATTAAAAAGCTTCCTACGGTAATCAAGTCTTCTATCACTAAGCGAATCCCAACCGAGGGATTCTATCATAGCTGAAACACTGCTGTCAAAACTGTAATCTCCCTTAACAAATCTAGCTGCCCTACGTTGAACCATCTCAAGGCTAGAAGTTAATCCCACTCCATGCGGATCCCAAATCACACAGCAGTACTCAAGGAAAGGTCAAATCAGGGAGAAGTACCCTATTTCTTTTACTCTCCATAAGCAACCCTTTAGGACTCTACTAGCTAAACTTTGCATCCTATTCGCTTTACCTACTACGTTTTGAATATGCACTTTAAAGGAAAAACTATTACTAAACGTAATATCAAGATATTTATGATATGTTTCACGAACTGCAACGGATATCCTGAAATATAATACGGTATACGGGTAATATTAGTGGAACGTGTGAAATTCATGGTTACGCACTTCTTTACGTCCAAATCTAACTGCCAATCACTGCACCAACCTGAAATAACGTTCATATCATTCTGTAAGCAAACATGTCATCTGGGCTTGCAATCTCTCTTTAAATAACAGTATCATCTGCGAATAGCCTAACCTTACATCGAACGTTATCTACTATACCGTTGATATAAATTAGGAACAGAATAGGACCTAATACACTACCCTGCGGAACACCGGATGTGCCGCAAACCTCATCAGATAAAATTCCATCCAACGGAACTACACTGATATTCAATCAGTAAATGCATCAATCATAAATGCATACCGATAACATATAGTCTAAAGTATTAGAATCCTTTTGAAATTTCATGAAGTGAATGTGTTGATTGTAAATATAAATATGCAATATGCTGAATGAATGTTACGGTGAGGATACATATAGTGAGGAAGAAAGAGTAAACATTTGAAGCTTAATTAAGCGATACATGAATTATATTTTCAATTACTGATTCATGTATAATGCACGGTAATTCTGTATCGACCTTAAATGTTTCAATTTCTAATAATTATGTTATCTATGTAATTATGTATCTAGGCGTACTATTTACAACTGTGGAGCTGCCATATCATATGAAGTCAAAATGAATCATGTATATTTTAAAAATGATGGCAAGAAATCGAATGAAAAAGTTTCAGACGAATTTCTGAAAGATGAATTCTTTCTTTTTCGGTAAATATTTCATATTTAGGATGAAAAAGCAAGTGTAGGATAAGTAAAGGAAGGAAATATGTTACCGACGATGGAATTTAAACGAGATTTTCAAATTATCGCTCTTTTAGATTCAGGCAATGATCAAATAATTCACTGAAGGAATAATTAACTTGAAATCGGAATTGATCTCTTCTGAAAAGAGTATTCAATAGAAAAGGAAGAAATGTCTTAGTATTATTTAAAGGTATGAAATAAAAAGAGAATAAAATTGAAAATTAGATTGAATGAACTTCACCAATGGTCTAGTTTCTTTAAAGCTTCGATTACTCCAATAGAACAATTCTAAAGAGGATATGAATAAGCTTTCATATTTCAGATTACTTGCTTACAGCATATTAGAAAATAACAGAACAATCTTCGACGATTTTACTCTAATATTAAGAAAATTTGATTAATTGAATCAATAATCATATATTGAAGGCAATGC
This sequence comes from Pachydiplax longipennis, assembly GCA_036926295.1. NCBI lineage: Eukaryota > Metazoa > Arthropoda > Insecta > Odonata > Libellulidae > Pachydiplax > Pachydiplax longipennis. Next base: position 72,375,971 of record JAVFKF010000002.1, on the reverse strand, counting down.
TTATAATGACGTATTCTGTATTGTATTTTTAATGCTTACTATGCTAGTGTTTATGTATGGATAGCAAGATTTACATAAGTATTGTTGCTATGATAATAGAGGTATTCGGATGTTTTTTAAATTGTATGTTAATGTTGCTGCCGCCGAATTGCAGCATAACCTTATCAGGAACGACGAGTCCATGACTACAACTCGACTCGGATAACCAACAAGAGGAGCGCTCTTCTCACGCTATCTAAGTTAATAAAAACCGGTTTCGAGATATTTTTGGTGCTGAATTACGAACCGAAGAGTAGCGACTTTTTCCCGCCGCTTTCTTTACGACGCTTTTCCAACTCGAAACCCATAAAATCGTATTTTAAGTGTTCTTCTCTTTCATTGAAGTGGCTCCGACTCTCCCACAAAATATGGCGTTTCCTACTTTACCACCTTTCCAATCCACCACGGCCTTCCTAAAGATCTCTTTAGCGGATTCTTTATAATCATCCGATACTAGGTTTAATCGCTTTGATTGTAAATCTAATATCAACGATTTCTAGAAACTCGTGTTTTAATTCTAACAGTAGGATAGATTTTTCCCTTCTGACGACCTTAAATACGTCATGTAGATTTTACATCATAATCGAGGAATACTTCTGACAATCCACGACACATTTTAGAGAATACGACTCTATAAGTAAAGTTAAGAAATATTTTTTTGCATCCTCCTCAATACGGAAGACGTAATTTTGATGAAATACCCCTCCTAACATTTTGTTCTACAACATTATAATTGTTACAAATAATGCAAGATTTTTAATGTTGGTTGTAATTTTCCATATTTTAAATATTACCTTCGGTGTTTTCCACTAATATATTTCGAAATTTCTATTCGTGCTATTTATGAAACAAAGCATTATGTATTTGGAGATTGAGGCCCTTTCCATACACTGTTTTGCGGCCGATGGAAGGGATGAATTAGAGGAATCGCGTTATATAGCAAATAAGATGGACATGTACTATATATATACATGGAGGGTTTGAGAAATGTGCTGTATTCAAATCAAAATAATGGAAACGGGGAGATAATCCCAATCACATCCATTTTAATAATTATTATTACTGATGAACACACAACTATTCCCTCACCAGAAAATTCTGCTTAACCGGGATTCGAACCCGGGGCCATTGCATTGCCCTCCGCCGCCGCGACCGGCATATGTTGCACTTTGTTCTAAAATAGTAGAGTGAAAATGTAAGGCTTTGTAATTTCTCCTGTCCCCTTCGATTTTTTAGTTTTAGCATTTAATGTTAATATGTTGACATTAGAGATACAGTAGTTGCTCATACAGTCTTGGATAATTATAGAGAAGAAATCATCTTAAAAGGGAATTGATCTTAGCTATGTTTTTTAAAACCTGCTGCTTTGCGTTGATATTTGAATGCATTTTCTAATTTTAGAAATAATATAGGAAAACTGTTTAGGCACTGGCAAGGTTTATAGGATAGTTTCTAGGGAGATTTACGTAGGAATAGACGACTATTGAAATTTCATGACTATCGGAAATTGAATGAATGACAAATATTAAATACGTAGAATTTCAAAAGCACTTCGCCAAGGCAACGTCGCACGATTGCTTCACGAAAGCACTCTCCACTTGGCTATACGAAAACGGAGCCCTTAGCTGAATGAGCATAAATAATAATAATTTTAACATGGTGGAATGAGGACAAAGGTCTTATACCTCCATTAGCCAAACGCATATTCCTGCAGAAGAATCAATGTTCATGGGGTTTGATATGAATAATAGAGCAATATTAGAAAGTGAAACATTAAATCGATGAAAGCGATTAATAAGCAATGGTTTCCACAGCTAAGAATCGTCGCAGAGCATTTCGGGATTGGAGATTTCTGACAGTGAACAAGGAAAACGATGTAAACTAAATTCTATTTGTAAGAGGAATGGGTAAAGGTAATTTTGCAAGTTAGGGCGTGCACCCAGGAATAATCTCAAGGAGAAACGGACTTGAAAAAGGTCTGACGGGGCACAGAACGGCCTGAGAAATTGTTTTCATCGGATAGCTTAGTTAGTCAAAGGAGCCTCCCGGAAGATCCCGGGTTCGTTTCCCGGTCCCGTCAGACTTTTTTCAAGTCCGTTTCTCCTTGGGATTTCTATTTTTATCTCGAAATTAAATTTTTTGATTCATTTTCTGGCTCCTATATATTCTCATTTAACCGAAAGAAATCTGTCGGATGACTGCTACTGGAGCAATCGGAACGATGACTTCAAAAGCGTGTGTTCATAAAGTAGTCGATCTATTGAACGTCATATTTGAGCGCCTCTTATGAGGAAATCGAATGAGATAATCGCAGCGAAAAGAGATGAGGGATTAATTAAATGGGGGAAATGATTCTCTCGGATTAATGCAACGCTCAGTTCATGTTTCATTTATCACTAAAATACTCAAAAGACTTTCACTATGGCAGTTTTCTATCAATAAGCAGATCCATTTTCTATTTTTCTCTCTTTTCAATCGAATGTTATTTATTCTTACTTCATACCAATTAACTTGAGAGTTATCAATTGATTTTTAATAATATAATTTACATTCATCATTCTATTCGTAGTTTCCCCTCCATTTGAATCGATTTGAGAATGTCAACATTAAGGAAACAAAGGACGTGGCACAATGGAGGATCCGAGTTTAGTTTAGTCAGAGATGTGTAAAGTTCTGAGAACAATGTTATGTATTTGAACATACTATAATATGATGTTAGGCTTCATGTTTTCATATTAACGGTGACACTAGACTGTCTGTTTATAGCGCTGTAATAGATTATGTCTGACGGAGAGGAGCGACAAAAATTGCAAATTAATAGTTGGCTTAATTAGTAAAATCCGGTCACGGAAAGCCAAAAACGGCGGTGAGGAATTGGACCAAGGTGAATGCCGCCCACAAAGGGACTTTACTTTTACGTTGCAATTAAATTTCGAAGCTTAAGCCTCAATCGTCAAAGTGCAGCAATCTTTAATGTATAATAAATACAGACGCCGCAATCCAACTTCGTGAGAGACGTTTCCCTTCCAGACGATGTCTCCGATAGCGTTCGAAATCCTGTTTTCCGTTTTTAGCTTGGAACATCGAGTTCTAAAACGAGATATCGCTCTGCATATTGTATTCGAAGAGCGCTTTTCTATGAATAGCAGTGATAAATTTCCTTTCTGAGAATTTCTACAATCTCGTTACCGATATGATTCTAGACGTAAGACGGGAATATTCACAAGGAAAGATGTAAAATTACCGTTGAAAGGAGCTCATTTAATTCGGAGATATCACTTATCGAGGACTTTTTTCCGTAGAGCTTCAGTTGAGGAATCTTTTTCCTAAAACCCTAGACTTTTTATATATAATTATGCTTAGATCAGTTTGAAACTATATCTCTGGTTTTTATTTATTATTAGTTTGTATACATTAAATTATACAAGTTACAAGTAATAATAATAAAATACAAGTACAACAATTATACAAGTCCACTTTTTTATTTATTTCGTTCTTGTTTGATATTTTTCTCTCTGTGTATCAGCAAATTGTAGATTTTAGTTTTTAATCAATTTTGTATATTTATATGGAATTTGTGCAAATATTAGGTCGAAAAGAGGCCTAATTTCGCCGTAAGAGTATAATAAAAACAATGACTGGATATCAGAGTAAATATGAATGAATGAACAATCCGCTGCTTGACGGAATAGCAGCAAGGACAACTTCCTGTGAACGATGAGCATCAGAAACCGACTGGACTCCATGCCAAGTAGGGGAAGGAACTCAGAAAGAGGCAGCATTTGATGCCGATATTAGAATGGATCATTTCGAAGATGGAGAGTGGGATCTGACTTACATTGGAATAGGTTAGGAGTACAAACATCTAGAAAATATGTGGGAGATCTGAGTTCGAGTCCCTATTCGCTATTTTTCACTTCCTTCGGTTATATATCGCACTTGTATATGCAAGGTTGGAGCCAAATCTCGACTGAGAAAATATCAGCCTTAAGATTTATGTAATACCGATTAATTAACTTATTTGCTATAATCTGAACAAACATACAAATTGAACTTAGCCTACGCATTTAGTTAACTTTTATCCAAAGGAGAGAATCGATTAACAGCTCATCACTTTGACAGTCTTCAATTCAATCCGTTGGTTTACAAATGAACGATTTAAGTCTTTTTGGAAGGTAAAATAAAACTGAAGATATTCGGATCGAAATTTGACGATTGTTAGGAAAGGAGAGGAATGTTAAAGAAACAATGGGAGAAAAAGTAACGATGGTCTTTTTTAATACTTTTAATTCACTCGGCTCTTATTAATGTAACGTATGAAGCTTGGTTATAGATCATGGAAAAGAGAATTGCATCTAGTTCTAAAAATAACGAAAATAATAGGAGAGTCCGTAAAAGTATAGAAGCTCAAGACTATAGACTAAATAGTGATAAGAATGCTATCTTTGTTTAAGGATATTTGCTATCGGAAGTATGAAATACCAAGTTAATAAACCTTTCTCGTGATCCGCTTCTTGAACCGATTCGACTCCAGACGAGGTAAAGCAAAACATGTATATTTTTATTCTTCACTGGTTCACGCGAGATTCCGTGAAAAAGAATGATCGTATAAACTTGGGACATGTTTCAAGAGACCGAAGTTCTATAAAGTTTTACATTCTTTTCAAGTTTTATATATTACCGTCGGTCTCATGATTGGTATTTCAAATTATGAACTTTGAAAAGATTAAACATTTTTGTGCTTGATAACCTGTTCCATTGAATTAAGTCAATTTGAGAGATTCTCTTCTTTACAACCATTATTATCAATCTTTTCTTGCCTACTTCTATTTTTTCCGTGCTCACCAAGTTAAAAGAAGCTCTAAGAAGCATAGAACTGAGAGAGACAATGGAATCTGAGGCGGAGTCACTTGGCTGAGATTTATGCCGACACAAGCGAAGAATTCCGCATTTCTACGCAGGAGTGGTTACGAAGAAATCTACAACCAGAGTTTATTTGATGAGAAAATATTATTCAAAGATAAAGATGCCCTTGTATGGATATCTTTTCTTCCGACAGAGCTTAAAGTAAAGGATTCCTATGTTTTCTATGCTTCTTCGTTTCCAAAGCTTGATAAATTTTTCAAGAAATACTAAAATTCATTCCGTTCAAATCTACCACAAGTAGCTGCAATATATGACCTCTTGTGGAATGTGGAATATTTTTCCGGAAGACATATTAACTGACATTAAGTTTGTAATTCACCTTCGAATGAATTTCATTGCCAAATCGAAAGCAACACTTTAAATAGCAATAAATATGAACTTCATAGAAGTGGCTCCCAATACCAATTTTCCACCATCAAATTACCAAATTGAGACATCTTTGTGTCGTTTTCTGATTATAAATTCAACAATTCTAAAGAATATTATGACTCAGCCGAGACGCTTTATCGAAGCTAAAACAACTGATGCCGAAAGAATTTGATTAGAGAATAAGGATGAAAATTCTTTGTAGTGCATTGGGGTATGAAACCTATGAAAGGTGCACATTTAAGGATTGGAGGTTTACATAAGTCCAAAATGTTGTTTACAAAATTACTCGTAAACAATTTTCGTTGACACCTGTCAGAAAGTTAATATAATAATCTATTCTATATAATAAATAATAAGTGAGAAGAATGGCTTTAAAGGGCATTTAATACTATCAATTAATTGTTAATGATAAACATTAATAAACGTACCAAAAGTTGGAAGAGTGAGTGTAGAGCACAGTATGTACATATGAAATTGAAACTCCTCTTTGCTTTGAGCAATGACTTATTTAGAAATTTTTTTCTCTCTTCATTCATCCTATCCTCCTCTTAGTCCTTCTATTTAAATTTTATCGGCAACAAATGTCCATTCCAAATTAACTTGATATTAACTCGTGTTAAAAATGGATCGCGTTCCTTTGTCAAGAACTGGAATTAATTTCTAATGCATAATAGGGACCGTCTGCTGAGGCATTTCAATGGTTCCGCAAAGGGAACTTAGGTGTGGTTAGAAGAGGACAATGGACTGAGCAGAGGTCATTGAAGACAATGCAGATCTTTTAAGTTTGAGAGTAGGGGGATTTGCCAAATGGATAACAGCTTAAGAAAAGAATTTTTACACCGGTAAAAATAGATTATTTTCCTTGATTCGTTAAACGGATATTAACACATGCTTGTCTCACATTCTTCATATATCTCGTACATCGCTCCAAAATACTCTCTCCGTTCTTTAATGATTAATTGTGCTTTAATTTAATTCGAGATTCTTTCAGGAAGGCTGCTGGAATATGAATAAAAATGATTCTAACATTTTGCACTATAACTGGCTTAATTATTTTCCTCAAAAATTCAATCACATTAAAATTTTTTATTCTTTTCTAACCTTAAAATTTTTTTTGGTAAACCTAAGATATGAACAGAATGAAGTTTATTTTATCCGAATTTTACGGTATAAAATTCTACAATTCAATAATTCAGGCTCGTTAAAAGAAAGGTAATTACTAATAAATTCTATACGTTCCCGTATAACTTTGCAAAACCATCGAATTGAAGGGTGCAAGTTTCCAGAGTAGGTTTCAAGGGTACAATCTATCTTATTGGCATCATTAAATTCGCAAAATTGATTCAAATACTTTTTTCAAGAATTCCACAGACGATCTTTTCATAAAGGATTGGACCACAAATCAATTTCTCCTTATCCTAGGTTCATCTCTTTAGGTGTCAAATTCTCCTTTTAAACATTAAGATCACGCGAGTCAATGATGACCTGATAAAGCAGTTCTCATCCTCAAAGTGTTTCGTATAAAATTAAAACGGTCAATCTTCACTTGTTGGAATTCTACAACACCCATCTTGAATGGAAAACAATTTTCCACAGTTCGACATCCCAAGGAATAATAGACTTAAGAAGAAAGGCACGACGAGACCGGGAATCGAACCCGGGTTGTCGTTCGGGTGCTCTGTCCGTTGAGCTATCGCGCCGAAACATTTTCTCAAGCCATTCGGGAGACTTTGTGGGCAAGGACGTTGCGATTTCGTCTGCATGGCGGTATCGTTCGCAGTCATGGCTTTAAAGAAGCACCGGCCACACAAAGTGAACCCCCCTAAGGTTTATAAACAAGGAATGGGTGTTTTTTGCACGTTAAGGCGCGCATCCAGGTAAAATCCCAAGGAAGAATAGACTTGAAAAAAAGTTCGACATGTTCCGCCAATGCCAAACATGTTGACGATTAATAGTCTACAAGTAGATTCTTGTAGAGTGAAAGTTTTACAAGGTGGGAGCATATCCCATTTTCACATATTACGTTCGTCCATTCACGCATGTAAATGCCTATTAATGCTAGTTATGTCATCAAAATAAAGCATAGAAATTAAGTAATAAACAATTAAAAACTTAATTAATTTTTAGACAATAATTTAAAAGAATGACTTTTATATTTGGTGATACGCCTTTTCAACTTCAGATCGAAATTCATCGATGCAAGATTTGAAGACCTCAACCACATAAAGAACTTACGTAAAGTTAAACACGGTTAAAGTGGAAAATCGCTCGTCTCGAGAGTGTACTTTATTAATGACCTCAGAGTAACTATTCTATGGACGCCCAAAACGTTGAATTGCCTCTTCCGCTTCGTTGGACCGAAAAGAACCCGAAATTTTAGAGAGACAAAAGAATTCTTTGCGGTGAAAGAAGAAACGTCGCCTTCCACTGAAAGCGAAAAAATAAATGTGACGGCACGAATAAAGAATTGAGAAATGCATTATCTTTGCAGAAGAAAGGTGCATTGTACGGAAGAGAACTCATAGAAAGTGTGTTTGACCTGAGGTCGTGTGCGAAGAATGCCGCTGTGGAATATTTGAGAAGTGAAACGGCGGACTGCACATTCAACCATTACACGTGGACGTACATTGCTTTCGTACGTTATTTCATTCTTCTCAACATATTATTATTCAATTTCTTCATTGGACGATAGTTAGAGAAGTCTTCTTTCCAACACATGTGGATAAATATAATTAAAATGAAAATCTTACCGGCGGAAACTTTATGAGATTCCATTTTCAGCAATATTCTTGAAATAAAAGCTTAACTTCCAGTAAATAGTTAATGAAATAATGTAATCAGTGGAGAAATATGTGTACTGTGAACATTCATCAAAGCTCAATAACTAGAAACTGTCGCTATTTTCTATAGTTTTATTAGTAAATGAATGCCATACAAATTAAGATCCGAGGAAAAAATGAAATATTTTGAAAAAGTAAACCGTTAAATAAACTTAATGCATTGCTAATTAATGCTCTTCAACACAAAATAAGATAATTTATATTTCCATGGATACAGGAAAGGATGCATTCATCGTGAACGTGATAACAAAAATTAAAGACTGAGTTTAATGCATAAATTAAATCAGTGCGGACGGAAAAGGAACTAAAACAAATGAAAGGCAAAATTTAAAGGAATTGCCATGGCGGTCAAATCAAACACTCGTAATAAAACTCGGTTATTTTAAGACTATGCATGAAACACCAACTAAGCATCAATCAACAAAACAGTTGTTAATCAGTGATTTAATTATTAATTCAGGATGAAGGAAAACTTGATGAGGAGCATTTTCAAAAAGCATTAAAATTAATTTATACTAATAAATGGGTTGCAAAGCGTAGGGAGCATTTTGGGAAGAATGTCACTTAAAGCCTCCTTCCGAGCGGAGGAATCCTTTCTCTTCATTCGCTTCACTTATTTTCTTTACCTCCAAATATATTGGGTATGTGATGAGAATGCGAGTATATCTGTCCGTTATACAATCAAGGAAAATACCCGAGATACTGCTTGTAAAGCATAGAGAAGGAAAAGTTAAATAAAAAGTTGAAAAACTTAAATAAAAGAAGCATATTAGTTTAAGGATGAAGTTCTTCCTTATGAAAGCGATCAAGTATGGAACCGGCACGTAATATTGAAACAACATTTTTTAAAAGGCTACTGAGAAGGTGTTTTGTGTAAATTCCTTTCTTTTCAAAGGATGTAGACGCACTTCCACAATGCAAGTTAAACGATCTTTCGAATTTTCAGAATAATTTACAATGTTACACAGTACATACATTAGTCACAAATACTACACAATTCACAACGCTATATAATACACAATCCTCTATATATTATTTTAAAACATGCTTTTTCGGTGATCGGAGCTTTTCTCCCTGATTACTATACCAATACGTATAAAAGAATTACCATTTGAAGGCAAAAGTTGTCAAGTTCCTGCTAAAAATAGTCAGACGAATGAACAATCCACATTTTTGGTGATCGGGACTTTTCTCCCTTATTACTAAACTAATACATATAAATGAATGACCGTTTGAAGGAAAAAAGCTTTCAGGTTCCTCCTAAAAATAGTCAGACAGCTTAAAAATCCACCATTTGTTAGACAAATTGAATTAATATTTTAATCATCGCGTTGCGTCCTGGACGAAAAAATGCCCGGGTTGCTATATACAGATTAAAATTGTCTACTTAGTGACGAGTGTAAACAAGTTTTATATTCGGTCATAAATTGATTGAAGCAGTGTTAGTATTTAATATTATAATCTCCATGAAGAAGACCTCGGCGTCGTACACATCCACAGCAGTTTATTAAGCAAACCACATTGCATCTTACGCGAGCAGAACGACGGCAAAAGAAACATGAACATTGCCGAATATGAAAGTTTGCGTCACGGTTTTATCGTGTGGTATGTTTGAACAATTTTCCATCATATTACTTCCCGGTAGTTTTAATTTAAGATTGACCATATTACAATTAGATTTTGGGGTATTCATAGAAAAATTAGAGATTTTAATTACGAGTCATGCGATCAAAATAATTATGCCGTTTTCCGAGTATTCAAATTTATTTTGGTGAAACTTTCGTCTGTTGAAAATTTTCTATATGCCCTCTCAAATGATTTTCAGTGTTTATATTTTACCCACAGAATAAACAATGTACAACATTTATTCATATCTAAGAGTAAATAATAGGATATTATACCTGCGATTCAAGAAAACTCACCTCTATGGAATACAAGCGTAACGAAAGCCCGAGCTTGCATTTCCATCCGCTATGCCCGGAGTACAAAAAGATGCTCAACGAATTTAATAGTATGAGTAGTAGTAGACGTAAGAGTATTATTTTAAAATCTAAGTTTTGTGAATGGGTTAAAATACCATGATTGACTACAATATTTGTGTGAGAGACATTAAAAAAATGCGGGCTATGGGTTTGCTATATTTGCTATACTTTACTTTGCACTTTGACAATGTATCACCGTTTATGGTCTTCTGAAAGTGAGACACACCGCAGATGCTTCCCCCTCTTGCTTCCCTCTCCCAAATTAGTAACATTTTCTCTCATTCTACGCCGGCAGGACGACAAGCTTTCAACTAATTATTGCTGACTATATATATAACTTTCAGTAATTGAATAAATCTGATTCAGTGAATTTATGAGATGCAATTTCACTGCAGACGAGTAGTAGTTATTTTTATATTTCGTGTACGAAGAGATAAAATAGAAAATAAATAAGTAACGTGGATGCAGGAGGTATATTTGTTGCTTTATCTTTAAATTTTATATAATTATTTTATTGGTTATATCTGTTAAACACGAAGCCTTAAGTGACACATCATAAAAGGAAGTGGCATTTAGAAAAAAACAGAGTTTACCAAAATGTGATGGTGGCAATGTGGTAGTGATGTTTGTATTTTTGCCTAAATTCGTGATGTAAAAATACAATAAGCGAATGGAGTTTTTTGGTATAGGATAAATTATATATACCTCGTTATATCAATGACGCGTACTATTCGTGATTATACTGCTAAAAGAACATTTTAAAAACATTCTATAACATTTAAATTCTCACACTCTCTAAGATATTATGAACTTCGTTAAGATTCAAGTGGTAAGGGATTAGAAAACGCAAGAGTTTGAATATGTCCATAGATTTTCGTTACTGGATGTATAGATACCGATACCTATCGCTAGAGCAGAATGTCAAAAAGCAATCATTATTCGTATTATTTCATAGAAATCACAAAAAGTAAATTTCACAAAACTCAAACTAATATTTCCCAAGATTTTGATCTCGGAAGCATTTGTCTCAAAGTATTTTTCATCACAGTTTGTGGTGCTTATACTCACAAATGTTTCTCATTTTTGCACTAATGAATTCCAAATAATGGTATTTCGCCGTTAAAATAGCGCTTCGGATGGAGAGGATTGGAACGAAGAAAAGAAGATTTAATGAAAGAAGATTGAGGCTGCACATGGATGTTATTTTAAAGGGAATAGACTTCGTAATATCGCAAGCAATTGGAAATACGCTTTCAGAAAGAAGAAGAGGCTTATTTTCTGTCTCATTTAAAGTGGAATACGGAACGAAAAATGGAGAAAAAACGACGGATTCAATTTACGAATTTTTAATTTACGCAGGGGTATTCAAATACGATAAGGCTGAAAATCTCTTTGCTAAATGTTCCATACCGCTTGAATAATTATTTTGCGCATATTTCGCAATTGAGTAAAGAGCAAGCGATATTAGCGAGAGTAATTAAATTTATTTTTTAGGCTTACGTTTCCTCTTTTTCTAACATGGAGATTTTACGGATATACAGCGTTGGATTCGTAGACGACACAGCCACATGGGAAATTTACCGTGAACATTGGAAAAAATGTCGACGAAAGAAAAATATGGTTGCTCGGAAAAACAAGGTAATGAGGAAACCAAGTCGGATATGAGGTGCACGGCGGCTGAAGCATCTACAATCCTGGCTTAGGAATGAAGAAATCTGCGCTACGGTAGATTAAGCAAAATTTTTGCTAGACTATTTGCAAAGTCCATTGTCACCTAGAGAATTATTTGGTACGATCCATAAACGAAGCTTTGGATAAGAAGTAAGTCTGAAGTCGGCAAACATAAAGAAGAGAATTGAGAAGGCTGGGACTTTAAGGAGAGTAACGATAAATAATAATAATCCAACATCCGAGGAGTTTAAACGCAGTATTTACATTACGCATGGAACTAAAGTTCTTATTCACGTTAATCCCTTACTAAGCTTTCATCACCGAAAATTATTTTCTCCAGGAATTATTTATTCTTTTCTAGAATACCTTATAAAAAATTTTCGTCACAATATCTCTATAATTAAGAATACTTCCTTTGCAGTAGCTAACGGCTAATCTCCCAATACCCCTCTCTAACTCCCTTCATGAATCATTTAGTACAACTTCTGCTTACAACTATTTATAACATATCTAAATCTAATTATATCTATTTAAAACACATTTACATATACTTATATCTTTTAGAACATATCTACATCTGCTAACATCTATTTACAACATACATATATAATTGTACTAGCTGAGACGCCCGTTGATTCTCAACGGGGATATATAAATAAGCAGTAGATAATATATTAGGTAATAACTTGTGAAAAGGAAAATCTAACATCTCTCACTTAGCTTGGATCAATGAAAATGCTATCCTAAATGAAAATGTTTTATATTTTCTAACTTCTTATCGTTTTAATGCAAATCTATAATCCACGATAAGAAAAGGAATCGTCTTATATTTTCTTTATTTAGGAGCTTCCTCAACTGTGTAAGATGATTCTTCCTTGGGATTTTTCCTGGGTGCACATCGTCTCGTGTGATAATTACCCATTTCCTTATGTTTCTTTTAAATTTACTTATTAAGATAGTATTGCTTAGCTTCACATTGAATCCAATACGGGAGAAAATTTTGATGGAGACGATACTACTTGCGGTTTGCTCACGAATACAAAAGATAGTCCCTTTGTAAAAAATGAGAAGTTTGATTAAGTTATCATTTACTCGAATTGCTAATGTAATACACGGTATTAGACGATTAGGGAAGTAGAGTCATGGTTCAAGCACCCACTGCCACTGCCACACTGAGGCTGCACGCAGTATACATTAATCAATTTAAAGTTTTTCCAGTGTAAATCACGCGTAGTAGCTTCATTATTTTCAAATAGAAATGGCAAAGTTGAGGTGATAAAGAAACTTTCCCTAAACGATCATACGATGCCTCCTGTGAATCAACGCTGCAAACTGATCGTAAATACAAATGCTGAAATTTCAGAATATTGCTTGCTAAGTACATATACTATCAATCTTTTTTAATCATTACTTTCATATGGAGCTAAAATACCCTTGCATTCTTATGGGAAAACGCAATACCTCGGTTTCAACAATCGCATTCGTCGTCAAGGGGACTCGTTGTTTATAGCCTCAAAATTTCACGAAATTTCCGTTTATTTTAACCGAATTCTCGCAATTTCGACTCGATAACGATATGTCATTACCAAAATAAGACTTGCTATTCATTTATCTTTCTTTTGGTGCCTCTCTCGATTTCGTAAGCCTATTATTTCTAATTTAATTTTGCAAAAGAAATGTGGCCTACAACCGATAAAAGTGAGGTTTACGTGCATTTCTTATGAGAACGATTTTTCTTGTCTGGGTTCGAACTGGGGACATTTAAGTAAATGAAAAGTAGCCTATTATCTGCGCAGGGAATACATTTAACAATCGTGAAAGTTTGAAATTTGTTCCATTTATGGTTCTCGAGTTTTAGGCGAACATACATACATACACACACCTTATTTTATTATATTAGATTTACAACATATCTACATCTGAAGGAAAGAAAAAGGGACTCGGCGTTCAATGAACTAAGAGGCAATTCAACGTTTAAATTTAAATCATTTAATCTAAAGAATTCTCGAAACTTTTCAGCATCCTCCCCAAAAATGGTTTTAATCAGCTGCAGTCCGCTACACAGCGATGTCGATATTCTCAGGGTTTTACAGGGTATAACTATTAGATTGATCAAAAATTTCATTTCCGATCATCAGGGTATCATTTTTATTTGAAAATTCTGTCGTCGGTCGGGCATCACGACCTGCCAAACATACCGAAAGGAATAAAATTTCCTTTTCTTTTCTTTTATTTTCCTTTTCTTTTCTTTTCTGGTTGTGCCGGATCCTTCGTTCACCCGAACGCGGCAACGCCAGTGTGGCATAAGAAAAACTTGTAGGGGAGGTCAGTTCATGATTCAGCTATGGCCGTTTCTTTAGGACGCAACTATGCTTCCGCGCTAAGAAATGTTGCAAATCGACGACTGCAGCCTAATCATTTTGCAAGTTGGATGATTTTTCCCACAGATCCTTCAGAAAATTATGTCAAAATCCAGCGGCCGATAATGCGGCAGGTTTAGCGACATCTTGCGCACCCTTGAGGATACTGGTTATATTTCAAATCGTCCGCCAAATACTTTGAATATTGCGGGAAAGTTTGAAGACCAGTGAGTGTGCAGTGAGGATGGAGATGACCTTTTCAGGTGGGAGGCGCGTATTGGCTACACGACAAAATATTCATGAATTATATATTACTAGCTGAATTGCCCATTGATTTTCAACGGGGAAAATAGATGTAGGATTAAATTAGTAATGCTATTTGTGAAGAAGTGAAATTATACTCTCCGACGATTTTAGAAGCAGTGGTGGAGTAATACGAAACAGTTGTATTGGAATCTATTAGTAGAGGTTTGCTTGGGATCTATTTGAGTCATTAAAGCTCCTATATCTTCTCCATTTCTGTAAAGGCATCTTAAGTCATATTACGTATAACATTAAATGAAAACAAATAAAATACTGGAGTTATATTTATATGTATTTACTATCCAAACATTATAAATATTGTACCTGATTCATTTTCATAGAATGAAAGCTTAAATGCATACCTATATGCAAATAAAGGAAGGGTCGGAGGGTCTTGACCCCCTACCTTTTTCATCTGAAATCTTTGGAGAGGATAATTTCACTTCTACACAATTAGCATTACTAATTAAATCCTACATCTATTTTCCCCGTTGAGAATCAGCGGTTAATTCTGCTATTTTGTCTAATTGTTAAACAAATTAGATGTTTTTCCTATAGCTCATCCACAAACTTGTTTTAATAACAGGCGGCCGAGAAGGCGGCGTCAGGAGAGACATCTTGCGCACGCTTGCCCATACTGATACCAGTTTTATATATTCGGCCAAATAGTTGGAATATTGCGCGAGGTTTCCTTCCGAGATTTTTTAATATTTCTTATCACTTCATGAAAAATTGATTTATACTCGGTGGAGATCAGGAAGTGTAACAGAGAGGTCATGACATGTGGTAGTATTGCGCGAGATTCCGGCCCAATACATCTTGTTCTCTTGTCGCAAACACACCATAGTCGCAACACACACCACATATTTTTCCAATACATGAGACTGCTTCTACGGTGGTCATATTAGGGTAAAAGATTTCTGTATATTACATGGACGTAATTCGAGGTACATCTTTCATAATTTTCCTTGAAAAAAGAACGGATTGTCAAATATGTCAAAGGAAGAATGGAGTGCCAACCTTAGAACTACCCGCTTTGGGAATGGTTGATTGCATTAAAAATTGCAAGCGTCAGCCATTTGAAACATGCGACGTTTACTGAATTACGCTCGGAAGTACGTAATATTCAAGCATATCCATTAATAATCCTAATCTCTGGTGCCTACCCAAGGGTAGAGTGCTACATCTCTGAACAATTCAATTCCCATAACCAAAGCAAGAGACATTGCATACCTTTCGTTTCTCAAAATTAACGAAATTATCAGATCATAAATGTAGTGCAAAATTATTTATATAAGTAAAAAATTGGCATATAAATATCTTAAATAGCTTATGTTTTAACAAAGGAAGTATATCGCCTGGGGTTATATCAAACCAATTAAGGGTTAACAAGGATTAATTGCTTCTATGAAGTGGTGCTATGGTCTTACCGTAAAATCTCTTAGTTTCTTCTTTCTATGATATTGCTAGATAATTAAAACCCTTGGGAGGAACGAGTAATTTCATAGTTCTAAACGTATTTAAAAAATGCCCGCGGCAAGTTGGGTCCGCGGCGAGTCGGCGGCGGCGAGCTGGCGGCGGCGAGTTGAGCCATTCCCCCCACTGAAGCCCTAAGATAATGTACTCGGTATTTAAGAAATTACTAATACGAAAAGGGATATGAAAGACTATGTTTAGGGAAGAAGAACATTTACATAATACAACAAATATGCATGTGTAAGCTGCTGACTTCGTCACGTTTACTACACAGTTGAAATATATTTTTCTGGAACACTTAAGTCCTCCTTTAGGTATTATCGTAATCAATCTCTGTCAGAAGGTGTTCGATATCCCGCGATGAAGTAATTCTCAGCCTCTACTAGAGTAATATATGTTGGTATCAGAAAATCTATCTTCCGCTGCTAGCGGTGGCATTTTAAAATTTAAAAATTCCGTAGCCCGTCGGGCAGCAGGACCTGCCAAACACCCAGAAAGAACTAATTATTCCTTTCTTTTCTTTGATTTCACTTTCTTTTCTTTTCTGGTTGTGCCAGATCCTTCACTGACCAAAACGCGACAACGCCAGTACGGCTCCTGAAAAATCTGGTGGGGGAGGTAAATCCATGATTCAGCAGTAGCCCTTAATTCAGGACGCAACTAAGTTTTCGCGCAAAGGATCGTTGCGGATGGACCACATTGGCCTAATCGTTTCACGAAACTGTTGTTTTTTCCCATAGCTTCTTCAGAAAATTATGTAAAAATCCAGCGGTCTATCTTGCGGCAATAGGAGCGACATCTTGCGTACACTTGAGCAAACCGGTTCGAATTTGAATTCTTCCGCCAAAATATTGGAATTCTGAGGGAAAGTTGAAGTAGCATATAGTGTGCAGTGAGGCGACGCGACGTTTTCTGGAGGGAGGCGAGTAATTCTCGGAAGATAAATACAACATTCGACTTCGAAACGTTAGGAAATTCACAAATCATGAAATTCAAATGAACTCCAAAGTTATCAAAATGAAAGCCGTATCTGGCATAGAAGTTATCTTGACATTTAGGATATTTACGAAAGGGATAAATATATTCCTGTTATCATGCGCGCACATGTATGTTTTGATCAGTTAGTAAACGACAATACATTTAAGCTATGATTTGATTGTAGATGAGAAAATAAATACAGGTACCTCGATGTTACTTTGAGGAAAGAAGGCTTTAGGTGAAGGTAATAACGCCTATGTTCCACTCCATAAGCTAACGAGTGTCACTGGCGGCTCATCGAGTGCTCTGCATTGCTCAAGAAAAACTACTGTAGCTCAGCTAATTATTATAATATGAAAATACTACTTTCCTGAATATTTTTAAGGTTGATTCTTTACATTCATGCAAAGAAACGAATATTTGAATTTTTTCAAGTTGAGAAAGGTATGTAACCCCTTAAATAACTTTCGTAAGCAATTTTACTCCATTTTAAGTATTTCACTACTTTCCTTAAAATGAAAAAGGAATTTGTGTTCGAATTACTTAGGATTTTCAGCCATATACAGCGATTGCCTTTCATATTCTTATTTCCCCTGCATCGTTGGATCTTCCAAGGCAGCAGAGGTTACCACCCCGAGGTAAGTCTTTATTTTCCTTGCCTTATCTCAAACCTTGACGGTTTTGGAGTCCTCTCGCAAAGAGTTTTACTAACAACCGTGTCTCTCCTTTTCCTTCCATATTCTTATTTAACAATCACTACGATTTATATATTTATTTATTTATCTATTTCAGTATATCTGGTAAAACATACATGACAAGCAACGACAAAATAACTGTCTATATTCAGTTTCCTTTCTTTGTAGTAAGGATTTCGTAGGACCATTATTCCTGATTTCAGTGTACTAAAGAAAAAGTCTGTAATCGATTAACGATGATGAAAATGATCTTTTTCTTTTCTTTCTTAACATTTATTATAAGGATATTTTCGAGTCATCTGGAATCGAACCAAGGATTTACTGCGAAAAAACTATCGATTTTTAATATACAATTATGCATGTATTTCTTGAATTTCTATCTCTATGTCAGGTAGTAGTGAAATTGATTACCGAAAAATGGCTTACATTCATTTCTTTCGAGAAATGCTGAAATCGGATAAATAAATTAATTAATATAAAGAGAATGGTGTTTATTATATAAAATTTTAGAAATCAATCGCTATTTATAATTGTGAAATCCTAAATTACTTGAATGCAAGCTCCTTTTACGTTCTTACGATAGTCGTTAACTACCTTAAATGGAAAAATATCGCTTACGAAGGTTACTTAACGGGATTACAAATTGTGCATACTATTTATTATTATTAATAAGTCAATAGTAAGTATCAAGGAAAGAATTAAACGAACGAAAAGAAAAATTTAATGACAAACATACCAGAGAACATCGCGTTCTTTCATGCATACTCGGCTAGCTTGCGTGTATTGCGGGTTGCCTATATCAATTTTCAATTATTTATTGCAGCGAAACTAAGGCCCATTCAGAGAAACGCTGTCACACTTTTTCATTACTCTACTTACTGCACCATTGCAAAAAGTTTCATAAAAATCCCCGGACAAAAGTGAGAGTCTCTCCTTGTAAGTAATATCTACATCTGATTGCATGTATCTACACCATATCTACATTTAATTACATCTATTTACAACATATCTATATCTAATTATATCTATTTACAACATATCTACATCTACCCTGCGAGCCGCCTTTCAGCGTGTGGCAGGGGGTGCAAGCACCATGACTCTTACTTTCCCTGTCGATTATTTTCACTAATCGTTCTCGTAAAAAATAAATTATTGAATCCATGGTTCTAGGATTCTATTTCTGTTCTATGATTCCAGTTCTATGTCTCTGATCTTTACCGCGGTATCAGAACGGCCTATATCACAAGGATGGCGCATAATATCTTCTATGGACGTACTCTGTCTGAATTTATCAAGTAAATTAATCTCTGATTGAGCCTTCTTTCTCCCAAAGATTCCCATCCTGCATTTGAAGCACTTTCAACACAACACTTACTGATTTATAACGGCAATTCCCGTAAGAATGCATTGCGCGATTTTTGAAAATTATTTTGAGGCACTTATCGGTAAGATAGAGGAACCAAAATCTCGGAGTTTGAAGTTGAGGTAGTTTTCCTTACTACCAAAGGAAGAAATCTTACAAAAAGACCGTGAGTTCGACGCCAGAAGGGGGCCAAATTCTTCCATAAGAAATGCAATGCTGAAATTTTTGAAAAATTTTTTTCAATGCCTTTCTGATAAGCTGGAATGATAAAACCCGGTGTGGCGACAGAGACGTATAAAACATTCATTCATGAATTTCACCGTTCGTCTAGTGGTCCTTGGTTCGATGCAAGAGGGTCATTCCGATTACACCATGCATTTCAAACGGGGAAAACGGAATCTTATTTTAGGACCTTCCCGATAAGCTATTGTATGGAAACTTTTGAAAAGAGTTAGTATAACACTTATCTAATATATGCAATTTTCTTTCACGAATTATCCTGAGTTCGTCGCTAGGCGGTCTTTTGCACGATTTTTCTCTATGTGTTTTGCGGCCGTTCTTGATGTGATAGAGCAATCATAATCACGGGGTTTGCAGATGAGATGGTCTTCCGTAGTACCAAAGGAAGAAATGTTACTAAATGACCGTTTGTTCGACGCCAGGTAGGTTCGAAATGCTTCCGTAAATAATGCATTGGTGAAATCTTGGACGATTTTTTTAAATGCCTTCCCGATAAGCTGGAAAGATAAAACCCGGAATGGTGACAGAGGCGTTTGAGAACATTCATTCATGACGTTCACCATTTCTCTAGTGGTCCTTGGTTCGATGCAGGAGCGTCATTCCGATTCCATTATGCATTTTAAACGGGGAAAACGGAATCTTATTTTATGACCTTATCGATAAGATATTGAATTGAAACTTTGAATCACGTCAGAGTGGCACTCATCTAACATTTTCATGCCATTGTCTCTCACGAATGTGTCCTGAGTTCGACGCTAGGCGGTCTTTTGCGCATATTTTAGCAAACTGTTTTGAGGCCGTTCTATGTGCGATAGAGCAATCAAATTTGTGGGGTTTGCAGAATAGATGGTTATCTATTATACTAACTGAGGAAATGTTACAAAATGACCGTTAGTTCGACGCCAAGTGGGAGAAAATTCTCCGGTATAAAATGCATGGCGGGCAATTATGACAATTAGTATTTAATGCTTATCCGATAACCGGGAATGATATATTATGGATTATACATAGAGGCAATTCATATGTTTCATATACGCTGTTCGCCGTTCCTCTATCGGTTCTTGGTTCGATGCCTGAGAGTCATTTCTATTCTACCATGTATTTCAAAGGGGGATAGCGTAATCTTATTTTAGGACCTTCCCGATAAGATATTGAATAGAAATTTTGGAACAGGTGAGGATGGCACTTATCTAATATTAATATGCAATTGTGTCGCACGATCGGGTCCTTAGTTCGATGCCAGGCGGTCCTTTGCGCGAGGATTTCAAAATTGTTTTTAGGTCTTTCTTGGTACGTTACTGCATTCAACTGATAGCTTACAGTCTGCAAGCAACTTTTACTCGTATATTTTATAGCTAACTCTCCGGATATACCTATTATTATAATTTACAGATTACCTATTATTATAATTTTTAGGATTATACAGGGAGCCGTACCTAGAACCTTCCCCATTCCATCCCCGTTTGGTTCGATGCCAGACCGTCATTTCGATTCTACCATACATTTTAAAAGAGAATAACGGAATCTTATCTTATAACCTTCCCGAAATTATTTCGTCTTGAAATTTTGGAAGTATTTAGAGTTGTACCGATCTAATATTAATATGCATTCAGCTCTTCCAAAAAGCCTCTGGATTCGACAGCAGAGGATATTAAAACTCCTATATAATATGTACGGAGGGAAATTCAAATATTTTGTATAAGCTCTTCCCGAAAAGATAGAAAAATGTATTTCGGCAAGTAAACAGCAGTTATGACTATGATTTGAAAATTTAGTTTATCGTTTTCCTTCTTCGTTTGAAGGAAAGAATTGCATTGTATGTACCATATAATTAAATCGGGTACACGGAATGACGTTTGTCGATATGATATGAGCTTGAAAATCTGTGTAAGCGAAGAGAGGTCCTTTCCGCTACTTAATTAGCAAAAGCGTCCGCCAAAATGTTTCCAAGTTCGACACCAGGCGGTCCTAATTCTCCCCTAAGATTATACGGTGGGAAAATTAAATCTATCCGCGAGAACGTAGAAGTCCGCAACCCAGTATGTGAAGGGCAGCTGAGAATTTGTTTTACAAACAGAGTTTACCGTTCCCCTGATGGTCCTTCGTTCGAGGAAAGAGAGACATTTTCATTTTACAACGCACTTAAATCGGAAACTTTGAATTTCGTTTGGTGACCTTCTCGATATGATATCGACTTGAAATTTCCGATACGGCTTTGCGGTTTTTAATTTCAAATGCAATCGTCTCCAGTTTTTATACTCTCCCTTGTGATATACCAATGAGGTTCATTACTTTGATTAGAATATTTGGAGGGAAGTTATTTATACATATGATGACGCATTGTCTGTACAAACAAGTTCCAAGTTTCTTCGGTATTTAAAGACATCGCGCTCGTTTCGTGCAACCGAAATCGGATTTGGGTTTATTTCGTAATCCCTCAACATCAGCTTTACAGTAGAAATAGATTTGTACAAGTACTTGTATCTTACAATAGCGAATAAGGTCTAATCAGGAAAACATCTAGCACATTTGCCGCCCACATTTAGAGTAGAGTTAGCTTTTGCGCTTGGGTTTTTGGTGACTCGTAAAGTTAATATCGATATCTATAATGACTGCTTTGTGGTCGATATCAAAACTAAAAAGGAATAATAAGGATGATTTAGCCTCTAAAATAACCATATACCTTATTACAAAAGAGTATTGTTTTAGGCAATGCCATGAAGGAAATGATTTATTGA
This sequence comes from Pachydiplax longipennis, assembly GCA_036926295.1. Lineage (NCBI taxonomy): Eukaryota > Metazoa > Arthropoda > Insecta > Odonata > Libellulidae > Pachydiplax > Pachydiplax longipennis. Next base: position 72,353,991 of record JAVFKF010000002.1, on the reverse strand, counting down.
AATATTTCCACAAAACGCTCAGTTTTATTTTTCAACACTGCTTGTTCAGATTTATATCATCCTTCTTGCATTCATGTCTTATTGTTTTCAATTTTCCCATCAAATATTGCTCATTTCTCCAAATCCTTTCCGCTGAAATCCTACGAAAATAAATGAATAATCCTCGGACAAATTAAAGACAGCCTTACTCTTATCTTTTCTTCCTTAGCTACTCTATTAATTCGAGTTATGTACAAAGATTGCATCCCTAAGTCGATTTCCTCTGATAACACAAATATGTTCTGCTCACTACCACGCAATGTTGTATTCAACATTACTAAGTTTGATTAGAACTTATATTTGATACCACTGCAAATCTATAATTCCTGAACTCCACAATAAGACTAAATGTTTGAGGCAAGAGAAAAAAGTACGCTGAAATATCAGAGGTAGAGGAATAAAATTGTCAGAAATAATCCTCAGCCAATGGATATAAAAGTATATGACAAAACGACACCTGTTATGAGACATAAACTGTCTACAAATAACGTAGTACTAAAAAGTGAGAAATATTTTAACTAAATGTTATATTTTATTATTAATAACAGAAAACATGCCGACGGTAAACCAATTTTAAGAATTATTCATAGGATGGGAGAAATAAGGAACAGTGAACCCAAGAAACACGGAGTGGAGAAATCTGATCTGTGTGAAACGAAAGGTGAAGAGGCCAGAGAGAGGAATGCTCAACTGGTTGATATAATAACATTCCTCAGTCAGTACAAATCCAACATTTCTGCCGCTATACCATGATGATATTTCTCATTGATCTTCTATTTAAGGAAAACTAGCAGTTAAATCGAATAAGAATTGAATAAACGAATTCGCTGTCTCTCAAAAATAAACAAGAGAAAATAGTACGTAAATTTGTACTTAGTAAGTTATTTATAAGTAAATATGTTTGATTTGGAAGTGTTTTTGGATTGCAATACTATGCAGTTGTATCAAAGTGTCAGCTGTGTTGCAATATTGTACTATATGTGGAAACATTGTTGCGAGTTTTTTAATCCGGTTGGATGTGTTTGAACATGTATCAAGGAGGTCTTCTTACCTCAGCTATTTCCGGAGAGGTAAAGTAAAGTGAAAAATAGCGGTATGAGCATTCTTCATGGAGCTTCATCTTCGGGCAGGTCAGAATAGGTTTTATTGTATATGGCATAGAACTTATCGTATTTTAGTGCCTGAATATTTGGTTGTTGATTAATAGGAAATAATAATTCACAGTAATTAACATGATAATCGTTCCAGCTTTGTGAAATGATCGTGAAAAAGTTTCCTCGAAATATTGGCGAAACTAAAGGTTAACGTCGAAGCAATAAAGAAAGTGAAAAATTAAGAATCTCATTGTCTATGTGAATAAATACTCACAGAAATATAAACACAATTAAATGAAAGAAATGCTTCTTTCAAACTTAACAATGAAAAATGTTACTTCAGGAACGCAATTAAATAATCAAATTTCTGGAGATTTCAACCTAAAAACGTGCTAATTATCAGATAAAATGACACTCTTTTAGATAATTAAGGTAGAGTAATCCAACTGAAACCAAATAAAGTAAATAAAAGGAAAATATTTTATAAATATTTCTCTCCTGAAATTGCATTTTCGAAAGAAACGATAAATTATATGCTGAGTTTGATTTTTGAAGAAATAGTACTATCTGTTTGATATTCCGTAGTATATGTGCAAAATAAAAACTCAGTCTATGATTGTAGTTATTTAAATAAAGAATTTGTTTATGCAATTGTTTTCTATGACTGATGGTTCATTGTGCATTGATAGTGTGTACGAGTTCTCTTATTAATGTTTATATGACATTTTTCCACTAATAATGTATTGTTGTGTTTTGTATTGGATGATTTGCCAATGGATTTTGGTGCATCGAACTTGTTTTTTATCATGATTTTATGATAACTATTTTTAAAATTAAAACTTAAAAATGTTTAATTTTATGGAATAAATTCTCATCGATTATTGATTGTATTTCAGTGGAAACAGTTGTTTTCGGGATGTCAGTGTCTTTTTCCACAATTCTGAAGACTATTGAGGTGAAAAAGTGCATTTGCACTGACCTCACTCATTAACGCGATGGCTAAAGAAAGATGCGATCTCTTTCGGAAGAGAGACGTACGAATCGCACAGCCTGAATTCTCCTACGAGGAGCCAATCGAATTAATGTTTAACGCGACATTAACGAGCTCAACGTCAGAATAAAATACAGCCACCTATTACGAAATGATTTCCTCAAAATTCTTTCCTAATTCCCTTCTCGTATTTCCCAGACGAACAATTTTGTCCATATAAAGATGTTCCCTCCCTTTCCCGTGAAATATGCCGCACTTCCTATGGAATGCAGAGTTCCGGGAGCCTTTGTATACACACAAACATATTATTCTTTTGACCGCATATTATATTTATTAACACCTCGGCATTTTCCCTGCCGAGAGATGGAAGTTTTTGACGGCATTTTTACGCTAAAACCGTAAGATAAATTCGCGATTTCTGAGAAGAAAGTTATGCAAATATTTTGAGTCTCGAGCGTAGAAGACACCTTTGTTCGAGGAAAGTGAAAATTGTAATTTTACGAAATGTTGAGGAAAATTTCCTTTTGGGGAATAATGAACAGCCAAATTTTGTCAAATTTTAGCAGCAGCTCTAAGTTGAGCAAATTGCTATTTCTTTACTTTTTCTTGAGGTATTCGTCGGGTGTATGAAATTCTTCTCAAATGACTCTGGGCTATCGCCATTGACAGATATGTTAAAATATCTAGCGCAAAATATTTTTAACTCAGCAGTGATAGGAAATTCTGAAAAGGTTCTCTTAATCATAAAAAGTCATTGCAGCGGTCAAACATGTATGTTATAATAAAACCTCATGAAATAAGATCAGTGATAGGGTTAGGGGAAAGAGAGCTACAACTGAGAAAGAATCTTAAAGGAAATAGAAACAGTAAAACAAAAACTTATTTGTATTGTTATGGCCTCATAATCTTAGATATTTAACATTTAATTTTTATATTATTATGAATTAATTAATTGCTGTTGTATTGTAATCCCTAGTGGCAACTTATACAATAGTCTTATAAACTAATAAAAATGCCCAATACAAAACCCTCTCATTTATGTTTACAAATTGAGATTTCATATGTTCATAAAGCCTCGTACAATATTTATAGGAAAGGTCTCATAGAGTTAGTATCGTCTCCGGCATTTCTCTGCTTCTCGATATTTTTTATCGTCTTCTCACAAAATTAGCCATCGCAAACGATAAAGAGCCCCATTAGATTAGAAGGATGGCTATTTAGCGGTGTGGTCAGACTCTAAGGTCCCAGGTTCGAATCTAGGGTTTTTCTGGTCAGGGAATGCTTGTTGTTTAAGTTAATTCCCGCCACTGTAATTGTCCTTTAACAGATGTCTGTGGGGTATTTGGAAAATATAGAAATAAAATTTCCGGTCTATCGAATGAAATGGGGACGGGAAAAACCGCTTATCAAAGTGTCTTAATCTTTCGTGTGAAGAGAAATCAAGGTTTTAAGTGTCATAAACGGTATAGTACTTTTATGATTAAAAATCATGTATTAGATGGTGATACTTCTAATGTTCCTTTTCATGAAATGTTGGTGTAAATACTCGTTTAGTAATAATATTGAAACAGTTCGGGTAGAAGTCTTAATTAAAAATTGTGCGGGCGTGAAATGTATGCATCGATCGATTAGAGTCCACTTTCTCTTCGGCGACACATCTCTAATGGAATTATATGCAGTCTTATTTGATCTAAAATAAGATGCGAATCCATCTGAGGTAATTAAAAAGAAAGCTGCCCCGCGTAATCGAAGGGAAGTATCTTTTCTATCCATCTGTTTCTTCCAGCTTCCTAAACTATGCATTACATTCCTTCCGCAGTTTCTGTCCTAAAACATGAAACTATCCAATATATTTTCCACTCTCTTATTTATTTAAGCTTGGATACGTTTCAAGAAAAGTTTCTCATTCGATATCTGCACTATGTTACTCATATCTTTTATTCGACTTTATAACAAGAACACCGAAATGAGAAAATAGTAATACCTTTACTCAATCAATCCTAACACAAAATTTGCGACCCGTCCGTCATTCTCAGCCACCATCTCAAAACTGTTTGATGTAAAGATGTGACTGCATCGTGTTTCCATAAGTTAGAAAACCCTAGAAAAAATGTTTTTAGTAATGAGAAAGCTCGAACACAGGAGCCTATAATTCATTTCCATAAGATATGCACCTGATCATCACTTCCATCGGTTGCATACTTTGTTTCTTTTGCAAAATCAAGTTAGAAAAAACTGTCGTTCGACATCGAAATAAAAGAAGGGAATTTTGGTCGTAGAATCCTGGAATCTTATTTACGAGAATTTTGAGGAAGAAAACTAAAACTTTCTCAACTGTTGTAAACAACCAGTCCGACGGATGCGTTTGTCGTTTTTGAGTTCGCTATGTTCAATATTAACATTTACCTATTAAATGCAATTTTGAAATAAAAGGGTTTTGGTATTCGTGTGTTATCTGAAATCGCTTTCGTGAATTCAAGGTATTATAGGTACACAACAAGGCAAGCTGAAGATTTTAATACTACCTTCTGAATTTAATTATAACCTCTTTGCACCATCATATACATTACACATGACGAAAACGAATGACTAATTTCAGCGCCTTCCTCGTGTATTTTATTCAAGAGGAAACACCGTTACATTTAATAAAGGGCGTTCATTAATTTCATAATGACATACTGACTGAAGTGAAATATTCCGATTAATATTCGATAGAAGAACGCAGTTTGAACTTTAGGCCGGAAAACAGAAAATTGGCATAAATTCCCCCAATTGAAATCGATTCCAGAAGTATATCTCCAACAAGTGGTCACATTTATTCTTCACCATTCTTTGCTTTTCTATCTTTCGGTCCTCCTACACGAGGCGCCTCGTCAGCACATAACGGTATAATAGGGATCGACAAGAGTAAAACAAATGACCTTCGAATATATATTTATAGGTTGGGAGTGGGGGCCATGATGAATGGTTCGTTATCTATTCACCGCTTCCCTACGTAGGCTTCCTCTCATTCATACTTGAATTCATGCTTCATTTGTTGAAGCATTCCTGAGGATTCATACCAAGCGGGAGGGAGAAACTAACCGTAGAAAGACGCATCCACTTTCCATGCTTTCACACCAAACACATGGTAAAATATCGCTTAAGATGCACTGTTACCCACTTTCCTTTTATATATTATCCTTTATTATTATTTATTTGATTTTAGATATCTTCCTTTCTCAGATGCATTGCAATCAGCCGAAAAGTGTTTGCAATAATAACCTAAAAATTGCTTCATTTTAGAGTGAAAATTACCAAAATTAATTGACAACGGAAAAAGCTCCCTTTGCACAAAAATAAGACAATTCTTAAGAAATAATACAACCAATATTACGCAACAAAAGTTCGCGGACTTCAAAAATTGATATCCTCAGTAACTCATTATTCATAACATCACTTACACTTACATATACTACTGCTTATCTTACAATACCGATAAAAGAGTTTGGATATCATAAGCATCATTCAATTTTATAGTTTATATATATATATATATATATATATATATATATATATATAGATTAAAAATATAAGGACGAAAGAAATATTTTGTCAGAAGCGACCCTCAATCATTCGTCAAAATGCTTCATATTTACTTGGGTAAGAATATCTCCGGCAAATTCATCACTTTCAGTACGCAAGGATATTCGCCGAAATCCTTTCTCTATGCGTATATTTTACAGATATCAGTATTGCGTAGATTACTTCTCTCATTTGTAGATATGTTCATAATTTCGATGGTTTCCTCCTCTTCTTAGAGATTACATGAGAGAGTTTACAACTATTCTAATCAACAATTTTAAATACTTTAACGCCACGATATTTCAAATTCATTATCTTCCATTAAAATCTCTAATTTAACGGCGGAAATTCTCTCAAAAGTTAATTTATGTAAATGGAATTTCCATCTCTTCCGCGAGCTAAACCATATTTGGTCGTATATTTTTATTCTAACGATTTAGTTATCTCTTCATCCCTTTTTTCTATCTTTCTCTCGCCATTTATTTTTTGCCTAATAAAAACGGTGGGACGGGAGAGTCTTTTTGGGAAGCCTCATTTTGTACATTTTGACACCCACTCGGACATCGCTGTAATTCAAAAGAAAAATAATTTCCTCCGAAGACAAGAGGATGGCAAGACTGACTCTGAAGGGGCTTTTCGACTCAAAATGGAGACGCATTTTGGATAAAAGATCCTTCGCGGAGATAAAAGAATAAAAATATCCTCGTGTTAACTCTTATAAGATTTGTATGTAGTTCTAAGGGAAATGCTACAAAATTTGATAGTAAATAAATAAATGTTTTCTTTATTTTGCGCGAAATTTGACTGTAAAGTTTCCTTTTCTTTTTAACACATTGTTAATAAAACAGATATCATACTATTAATAAGTGCGTATAAACTGTGATAATTAATAAAGAACGAGACGAGTTCAAGTTAAGGTAATAATCCAGAGCAGGAAAATAGCCATGGCATGATAAACAGGCACATACCTACTGAGAGGAAACCCTTATTCTAATCTGGAAGAAGAAAACATTAATATAATAACTTGGGTTAATAATTCACAACCTGAGTATTGTAGTGAATATCACTGGAAGAAAAATTTATAGTTGAATAATAAGGCATTAGAATACAATAATTTAAAAGTTTTTTTAGATTTTAAAGATATCACTACCGGCTGGAGACATTAAAACATCAGATAAAATATAAAAAGTTTCGAAAAATTGAAACTAAGGAAGTTTAAGTCCTTTGAATCTTTGCAATCAAAAATATAAACGATAATGATTGAACAATAATTATTTATGATTTCATATCCACTCTGGCTTACTCATTGCATTTTTGGCAGTCTTTAGGTTTTATATCGGACATTTGGGATCAAGAACTGTACTTTTACTCAAGAAGTTCCGACTTCAATGGTACCTGAGATCGTAGAGAGAAGAAGGTATTTCATGCATTTCAAAGGTGAAAACATAGTGCAGACTGAAGTTCTTAGTCATTCACTTTTTTTGCGTCAGGAAGAAGAACATTTTCCATTCGAAAACATCTCTCACTTAATGAGTTAAATTTACATGCGTCCAAAGTAACGGGTGATGTCATTTTTTTTTCTTCCTCTTAATCTAATTTTCACACGGGAAACCAGTGCCAATCGATTGCAATGGAAATCAATTAATCAATCCGTGCGAAATCAACTAGAAAGAATACTTCGTTAAAAACTGAGCATTGTTATTTACTCATGTAGAATGCAAAAAGGTTTCACGGGTTACCAACCAGGTTAAAAGAGGTTACATTGCTGTCGCCAACGTTTCGATGACGTACTCTGTCATCTTCCTCAGGGCTGCACTGAGGTGTGAATTTTATTTATTCGCTGTGACGAAAATGATCAGAATATAGAGAAGGAAGGACTCAGAGGGGAAGGCAATCCCTCCCCTCCGGCACTCACTCATTCGACGGACTGTCAGCTCTTATCGTCCATATATGCATTTTCTTGAATTACTTAGCGATTATTGATTGATTATTTATCTTATACTTTATGATTGGTACAAATATTTGGTCATATATCTGTGGTTCGATTCCACGGCGCGCCATCGCTCGTTTGCGCTCAGACGACTCTCTTCATGTACTGTCATTATAACGGACACCTAAGTTGAATCGATCGAATTTAAGTAAATTCACTATGTTCTAACTTGTCCTCGTAATCCTTGATCCAGCTAATAATTCCTTGTCAATACCTGATAATTTTAAATTCATTTCTATAGTTGAGCTTCGTCAAAAGCTTTACACAAAGCAAGCAAAATAGTCCTACTGCTTTTTACGATCGGTTGACTTTAAGATGTGATAAATGAATACCGAAATTCGCATGGTCGGAACTTTCAAAATTCCGAGTTGGCTAAGGAAGCATTTGCTATCTAAAACCCTCTAAATCCGTATAAAATTCATTCCTCTTTTTCGACATAGTCTTCCCTGAATTTCTTTCCTTTTCATGGAGGCAAACGTCAAAGGAGAGAAGGGGGAATCCATTAGTGCGGATGCCATCGACCCTTAAATCTCCCCTTTTCGAGTCCCCCAACCACTCCATTCATTGCCACTTTCTATGCGCTCGTCACTCTATTTGTTCTATTCGTCGTTATTTATCATCTCTCAAAGAAAGAAGTTCCGTTTCAAGCGAAAGGGATCGCAATCAAGCTTTCATATCACTATTACTCGCGATTTATTAAAAATACTCCGTTCGCAAGAAACACACTAATGTCGAGACTGAATTCTCATTTCAAATCCTTAGAATTAGAAAACCGAGAGCAACACCAAGGGCAGATTAATGATAATTATTATTAAATCAAAACACTAATATCGTCCTTAAAAAGTTAAATACTACAGTAACAATCCACACTTTGTTATGCTCTGTTAAATCGCATTGCCAAATGAACGTTATCTCTCTAAAATGTGTTAAGAAGAGAACATTTAGTCTCCTTCGAGTTAAGACGGGTTTTTATTTTCATTACAACGATACAGGTCATCAACTCTCTTCCGGAGTTTTGTGGTTCATGAAAAAAATCGAGGATAATTTTTATCCGCCAAAACATGTCCACCATTCATTCTTACATCAACTCATAAATGTACATAATTTTTGAGATTTAGTCGGTTTAATATACCACTGCCACACGTCAAAAAGCTGCTTGCACAGAGTACAGTAAAAGTATAACAAACTCCATAAAACATAAAATATAATAATTAATGGACAAGAATCAATTTTATATACGTGAAATGGTGTTACGAAAATATAGCTAAATTGAAATGGATCATATCTATTTGAGTTTAAATTGGAAAGAAGATCCTGTATATCACGAAGCATAGAATGTGAACTCTAAAATTTAAGAAAAAATTGCTATAAATACGCCTTTGGAAGGTAATTGGTATTCATACTACGCAAATAAAATGGAGATATTCGGCAGATTATGACATCAAAATCGCTTCTACGGATGCTACCCTTCAAAAGTAATTAGTTCAATTTGTGAGCAAATAAAGTGAGACGGGCATTCTCTTCCGCGTGATGGAATGAAATTTGCAAGAATAAAATTATTAATATGGTTAGTATTCGTCATTACTCAGTACATAAGAATAGAATTATCCATCAATGAATGAAAGGAAATTCATTAAAACTGTTCACTAAGTGGATGCTGACAAACCGATCGAAGCTTTTCGATAATGTATTGATTCAGAAAATTTTCGGCGAAGAAGATGACGTGATAACATAGCGTCATGTCATACTAACTTAATAATAATGTGAAGTCAGTAAAAAACGAGCGCAAAACATAAGAGTATTCGAGAAAGCGTGTCTGGGAATCAACGCTAAATAGAACAGTTGCTGTTTTGTCTTCAGGGCATAAGAGCCGTTAGATATTGCCGTTGTCGAATTGCGAGGTTCCATTTTAAATATGTAAATGTACGATTAATCTTCTGAAATGATTCCCATCTTCACAGTGGAAATAATAATAAGATGTACTTTTGGCACACATTTTAAACGACATAGTGAATTCAAATTTGAATTTGAAAAAGTTAAAATATCTTAAACCCTATAAATTGTTATATTACTCGTAAATTAATCTATATCGCAGTAAATAGCCGTATATTGCAGTAGAAATAAAAACACGATATTTATAATAATAATAATAATACTAATAAATCGTCTTTATTCGGGCGAGATTGAGACTAGAAAGTCTCATGTTACAGCTAACCCTTCGTCAATTTGTAGGAAAGAGTATAAAACGGAAGAAAATTATTATATCGTGGGTTTGAAAACCTAAGTTGGTGCTTAGGAAATGTAGCCCACAGCAGCAAAACACCCACTAGAAGGGGGTGCGAAAAACCTGCGAAACCTGTAGATAGGATAAATAAGATTTTACGGAAATATCAGGCGTCTAAAAGGAAGAAATAGATGTGCTGTTCAAATTGTAGAAAACGTGGAAATATATCTAAATAAAAAGAACAAGAGTAAAACAATCAGGAAAAGAAAATTATGAGAAAAAACTCTGGATACACAGGATGTAGTGTAATATAAATGTCAAGTAATAGAACTCTTCCTGACGAGTTACTATTATTATTGAAAGGCAAGAAATGTTCAATACCAAGCGTGCACTTTCAGATTAATAATGGGATATTAATTGTACCCTAAAATACGATAGCGTTTTCGTGCTTTAGACCCACCTTGCGATGTGAATTAGAGTACAATGCGACCGTCGGCTTTCTAAAAGAGAGCAATTATCTCCAAAAAAGATTCAGCTACCTTACATTGTGGTCTCATACCACACTCCATCTAGAAAATGACTATAATTATAACTCCCCGAAATAAACAAAAGATACGGAAATTCGTGGGATTCATTCGAGAAGCATTTTATCAAGACTGCGATGAAATACGACTTCAGAGGAAGCGAGTCGAAAAGTGAGAGAAAATTGCTCACAAATTATAGGTATTTAAAAAAAAAAACTAGGCATTGGAGTTTGAATATATATTTTTAATAAAATTTTACGGCAGCAAATTGCTAATGTACAATAAAGAATCTTTACAGAGATTTTGCACCTGTATTCATAAAAATTTTTATACAACTTCTGCGAAAATATTGTTTCTGATAATCATCAGAATATGAAAAATATCAATAATTATTTCATTTAAAGCATGCGCTTAAATGTTAATGTTTCAGTATTACTCAATATGCGTTCGATGGATTAGAAATTCAACTGCTACTGCTTTTCTTTTCTGTAATATACAGTATTTATTTTACTTAAATAAGCGCTTGCACTTGTTTTCACTCGTTCCCATTATTCACATAAACGGCAATGACTTTATAATTTAATTCAATCCACGAATTCCATTGTGATTTCACATACTATTATATGCAAAGATATTTCCTACATGAGAAGGTCTTAAATATCGTTTACTTGTATGTACATATGTATGTGCATAATAGTATATAAAATCCACAATTTGGATATTGTATAATGATTCCACATAATTGGACATACAATTACTAGTATTTTAATACAAACATTCTAATGCTATAGTTTGAATCCATGTATGATTCTATTTCTTCTCATTGTCTAATTTTTTCGTATATTTTTCGTATTAATTCCAGTATTTCATTAGCATTCTTTCGTATTTTTGCCCAGTGTAGTATGTTTTTACTACGATTTGCTCGTTATTTTTCACCTCTTCCTCCGTTGATATTTCCCATGTATTTTTTCAAAAAACCTGGCCTGTACCTGTACTATTATACACTTCATTATTATCCATTTGTCACGCTAGAATATTTATCATAATAGAAGACAATATTTCAGCGATTACTTTTACTAGTGTGTGAAAAATTAGGCAGTTAATATCGGACCGCATAAAATAAGAATCCGGTGAACGAAATGATTGTATTATGGTATAAAAACGTTTTTTTTTTTAATTCCAAAACAGAATGGATTGCGTTTCCACACAATGCAATGAAAAAGCCGAAATCTCCTTTCTGGAGGAAATCAGGCTCGTATTACGTCGAGTATAAGGAAGGCCCATTTAAGCATAATCTTTCAACGACGTTCCTCGTGATTGTATAAATGAGCGAACGATGTAAAGCAGTGTTTCATTGCTTTCGAAGTAAGCGATGGATGGCTTCCCACATCTCGTTAGACACGAGAGCGCAATTGATTATCCTACGACTTGCGTGAGGAAAATTCTCTATTTTCACGTAATCCTGCTGTTTTATTGACGGAGAGATATATGAATAGGAAAGATGCCGCCTTTCGAGAAATTATGGAGTTTGAAGGAACGAACGGTGAAATGCATGATGAGATCAGCAGGACTGGAGAACGTTTAATTGAACAATAGACGGAGAGAATCGCTAATGAAGAATATTAATGGAGACATACTGGAATAAAATATATGTGATGAACAGCGTATTTCTATGAAAACTGAGAGGAGCCACATGCTGCGATATCACAAATTATAATCATACTTGTTCAGAACGAGGTGATCGGAAATGTCTTAGCAATGAATGTATTGTTAAAAGTGATCCGAAGCTCCCTCTAGGAATCGAACCCGGCGCTGCAAACTTGGACATCCGGAAGACCTCGTCCTCATAATATTCCACATTAAAAAACCTTGAAAATAAAAGTATTTTAACATATCACATTAATTATTTATTCTTTTTTTGTACAAATAAATATTTGAAAGAAAAAAAACCAGCGAGGTTCTCTCTTTCCTACAAATTACGGCTTCGACAGGATTATAAAAGATATTTCTTGTTAATTTAAAACTAACTTTCGTAGGCCAAAAATTCATCTGCGATTACTTTTTATAAAAATTCCCCTTCTTCTGAGTTGTGCAGGATAAATAGAGGAGTGGTCTGAAAGGAGATTGATAATGGTTCCGAGATCGGACGGGGCATATGTGTAAAATGACTTCATCTGTGGAATGCTTAAAAATACAAGAAAGAGAAAAGGGCGTTGAATTTGAAGTATTAAAATCTGAAAAAAGGGAAACAGATATAGTTAGAAGAATAGAAATATGAAGAAATATATGAATGCGAAAGATACTTTAGTGACTGACAATTTGTAGAGAAGTAAGGAATGAATGAATGCATAGGAATAGCATGACGGCTTCCTTTACTCAACACAGCATGACTTAAAAGTAACCGTGCACCTGTTTAAGTAATGCACGTAACTTTCAGAAACTTAATCTTTCCTGCAGTAAATCCGTAGGTAAACACAAACATTAAGGGAAAATTTTTCAGATGAACTCTAAAAATTGATAGACAACTTCATGGCTCACAAAACAATTTACTTCAAGAAGAGTTTACGTATAAAATAAACTTAAATGTACACAAACACGCAAAACATTATATCCTTATCACGATCATGAAATTATGGAGATTATATTCGACGCGAGAGGAAAAATAGAACATTCGAACTAGGATGAGGGCTATAGAAATTGGTGTGCGGGAATATTACATGAAAGAGGGGATTTTGTTTGTGAGACCGCCCGAGGGAAACAAGTCAAAATCAACGCCCCCACAGTTGGGGTCACCCCTTTCCATTCGTTCTCATCGACTGAATATATCCAAGTAAAACGCACGCATCGAATAACAGATGAATCCGTTATACATAGAGAAATATCAAACGAAAATACCGAATTTCTCTATCGAACGATTGAGCTCTTATCCAAAGGCGGTACAAAAGTAGCGAATAGATTTTAAGGAGAACAAATTCTCCGTAGTTAATTTCTCCAATGGAAACAATTGCGTCATAATTACACATATAAAATCATAGCAATAAATATACATTTAGTCCAGTAATTTGAATATCCTGGAATCACTCTTGCAAATAATTTAACTAGAACACACGTATTCGAAACATCTGAGGTAAAACGATCGGATAAAAGCTCGGCTACATAAAATGAATTGATGCGATGAGAGACACTGTTTCAACGTGGTCCATCTTGAATACGCGGCAAGTATATGGGAACCGGCAGATGAAAGTTATCTGCCGGTTGTCTATAAGAAACTCGACAAAATGTAATGCCATTCGATAACTTTTGCTGAAAAATGCTATGATAAAAAGGTAAGTGTTACAAAGATGCTCTGAGACGCAGGTTGGGAATCTTTGAAAGAAAGGAGACTTTAAGATCTAATATAATAAAGTAAGGTGTGTGTATGTTCACCTAGAAATCGAGAACCATAAATTACACAACTTTCAAGATTGTTATATATAATCCCTGCGCAGATAATAGGCTACTTTTTATTTACCCAAGTGTCCCCAGTTCGGTCCAATAACAGGAAAAGCCTTCTCATAAAAAAAACGTAAATGTCACTTTTATCGGTTGCAGGCAAAATTTCGTTTGCAAAATCAGATACGAAATAATAATCGTACGAAATCGAAACTACCACCAAAAGAAAGAAAAATAAATGAAGATACTTATTTTAGTCGTAAGATATCATTATCGAGTCGAGATGGCGAAAATGGTGTCATTACCCTGCCTGCCATACGCCACTGGCAGCTTGCGGGGCAAAATTCTAAATCTAAAAATACCGATGAAATAAACGTAAATTTTGAGGCTATAAACAACCAGTCCCCTTGACGATCAATGCATTTGTTGAAGCCGAGTTTATGCATTTTTCCATAAGAATACAGGGGAATTTTAGGTCCATATGAAAGTAAAGATTAGAATGAATGATAGGATGTGTCCATAGCAGGTAAACTCTGTAATGTTTGCATTTCCATTCACGAACAATTTGCAGTGTCGATTTACAGGGAATTGCAGGGAACGACCATTTAGTAGTTTCTATTAATCAACTCGACTTTGTCTTCGCTATGTAGATATCATGTAACTAACAAGAGTTGGGTAAATCTACAACAAACAAATTCAATCGTATCCTGCGAGTCGTCTTTCGGCGTGTGGCAGGGGGTGTACGTAACCTGCTTCACCTCTCTAATTAGTTTATGTGACATATCGTAGTAGTATATCGAGTAAATACGTAACTCTACGTCCCTTTTGTTACTTAGCTACTTACTGTTTTCGTATGGGTAGAGTAATGCAAAATTTTTTGGTAATCACCTATGTTTACTTAACATTGAGAATCAACATCAGCTATTCTGAAGCTATTGTGATTTAATTGTGGGTTTATTTTCACCTTTAAATCGAGAACCAGAAGTATAGTAGTAAAACCTTAAAACATGCATATTATGAAAATCCACTCCCTTTGAATAGATAATTGTTTTTCATCTATAATATTGGTCCCCGTTTCGATCCCAGGAGGATCAAAGCGTAATCTAACGTAATAAAAGCAGATGGAGTTCATTTTAATATATTTCAGGCAATATTTCTATATAAATTTTTTTCTTTAAAAGAATCATCATACAAGCTTGATGTAAGTTTCATAAGAAGTATATATAATCAAAACTCATCGTTATTGTCGGCTTCATAATTATCTCGGTTGAGAGGCACTTCAGTTAGAAATGTTTAAAATATTCATCTTGCGAATCTAATTTGGAAGAGAAATATCGCATTAACATTGAAATACAAATCATATTTTAAAAATCTAATGACACATTTGGAGTAAAGTTAAGCTATTTTTAGTGAAAATTAATTGAGTTTAGTAGGATATTAATAGCATTTTTGTAAAGACGTTTGAAAATTATTTTCAGAAAGTAATACATTAATTTATCAATTTCATAAAATAACAAATAGAAGGTTCAAACTCCTTTGAATGAATCATCAAGTTGAGGACCGCAGTAACGATTCAGAAGCTTTACTTCACATATTATAGACCAAAAACATGCAGGTGAAATAGGATGAAATATTTAAGGGACGATATTCTCAATCTTACAGAGAGAAACTCATCGAGAGGGCATATAAATCTCTTAAATTTAAATACGAGTTATTACGATATCCGAGACACGATATGGTACGTGGAAATTTTTATTTCCCCGTTGAGGGCTTTTCAGCTAGTAGCTTGATAAATGCAAAGAAAGTACAGAGGACGCAATCATATACTTCCCCGGGTATTTCGCTAGATCCGATAATGAGAGTCATAAATAATAAAACAGTAGCAAAGATAAGACTCTTTGAGGACAGATTCTTTCCGTAAACGATAACGACAAGCTAAAGAAGTCGCTCGGTGATTACACTCCCCACCATACGCTGAAAGGCTTCTGGCAGGGTATTGAAGCAGATGTATTTAAAATCATAAAGCTGTATCTATTCAATCTTAAGCTTAACTATTTTTTGAACCATTGAGTATTTAATAACTGTTATAGATGCCCGAAGAGCGGCCGTTTCCTGAAAGATGTTTAGCTAAGTTAGGTAGAACTGTTTTTCAAACATGTTTCTAATGCTGCATTCAAAGAGGCATAGAAATTGCTTTTAACTACACAGCTTTGAAGAGGAGATATAATATTAACCTTTTACGTACTTCACGGATTATCCAGAAATAAAAGAGATTGTCCGCTTCATGTTAGTATACCCGAATCGATTGCAATCAATTACGAACAGCTTTTCTTTGTGGGAATTTACGGAAAGAAAATCAGAAAAATTGCAATTTTCATATTTTTATAGGGTATATTTAATAGAACCGGTATTAGAATTGGTGATGGCCGAAACTAGTCTTTTAAAACACATTCTCTTAGTTAGATAGACATAATCTCATTAAGTACAAATTACTCACTTGGGTGCAGAGAAGATAAAAAGGACTCTTACTCAGTTAATTGTAATTTTCGACACCCTTATATTTCGGGGACTAAATGAATTTCGTCCGAGTCAAGCATAAAAATTAGGCTCGCATGCCAAAATCGAGGATTACGATTATTCTCTAAATTCTCTACGAATGTTACATAAAGTCACGTGAACGGAAAGGACGTGTGATTTTCAATGTAGGAATAAAAAACAAAAGATCCCCAAAAGGCGAGGGAATGTGAGCGAAGTCGATGCCCAAAAGAATTTATCGGTTACACGTAATTTTTCTGGGAAACAGCACTGGATTTACGAATGAATTCATCCATTTTGAATCGCTTTCATCCATATTATAACTACACGTAAAACTCAAAATCAACCAATAGCAAGCAACCAAATCGTCAGAGAATATCTGCATGAATCAGGGCTTTTGTTTAATCTTCAACCGAATGCTATTTCATAGGCGGAAAACTCATTAAATCGTAGTTGAGATCTTTTTAGGGGCGCCTCTAAATTACACGTATTATTTTCTTCACGGCTTTGAACCATTCGAACATTCTTCGAAAGCAGAAAACTCAAAAGATTCAATTTTCTCCCATATGACAGCCCTTAATTATTAAGAAAGCGATCGCACATCTTTCACCTGAATTTGGCCGAATCGCACTTGATCGTCTCCCTCTCCAGACTCTTTTTATTCCGAAAGCACGCTGCCGACGCCCCCCATAGGCTCTCATCCACTCCATTCTGAGCCGTTTTCTGAAAAGCGATCTTCCGAAGCGACGCTGTCGGTAAACCGAAGGGATCCATTGAGTGACAGCTTCAAAGGGAAGGTAGGAAATAATGGTATTCGAGCGCCGTTGCCTTTTCTTCTTTTTTTCCGCTCCAGGATGAGCGTTTGTCTGCGAAAAACATTAATTTCAAAATATTTCTTTCGAAAAATCGCGATCGATTTCTGCGATGAGATTGCTTTTTCTTTGCGGCTTCTCTTTTTGCGGACTGCGAATATTCTTCAACTTCTCTTTCCCGGAATATTAATCCCAATTTCACCTTAATTTTTCACCTTTTCGAAGAGCGATTCAAGACTGCCGTTCATGCATGAACAGTCTGCTCGTTGAGATTTCCTTTTTCCTCCAACTTGCAATGTAGAAAAAATGATGATTAAGAAGGTGTCTAAATCTTTACTGTTTCAGATGACTTTTTCGCTTTTCATTGAACTATCAAACTTGACCTTAAACAGTATAAAAATGTAAGAAGAGTTAAGATGGAAGTATTTCGTGTAGGCTATGACTACTTGTTACTTACTAAAACTTAATTATTCGTCTTAAATACAGATCCGTATGCTGTAATTGGTAAGTCAACTGATCTCAAGTTTTTAAGAGATAACTCAAGTCGTTTAACTCATACACGAATACACATGGTACTTCTCAGCACATTCTCCTTTTCGCAAAGAATTCCGCTTTAACGCTATATGTCTGTAAATTGTTGCAATTAAAAGCTTATAAAATTCAAATCAGGCAAAGCAATTTTAATGATTTTGTAAAATCTTCCTGGCATAGAAAATTGACTATTTATAAGGAATCTTTTCAATACATTTCAAAAATTCGTTATGTATACAAAAAATCGAAATATTTATTTTTTTATTCAGCTGTTCACAATTTTTCCGACTTGAGAACTTTGATTCAAAAGTTTTGTACATACCAATTCAGGAGAGGTAAAAATGTATCGATAAGAAAATATAAGATATCTATCAGACATTTAATTTTCTCCCTGTCATTTCCTCGCAATTTCTGGTAACATATTTTAATGAATGAATGGAATGTCATTAAATTGACTTTAGATACAAAATGGAGCTGAATATGTCTTTGCTCATCACAGTCTTGTTCACGGCTTAAGTGATGTATAGGTTAATGAAGTAAGAATGATATTATGCATTGGTATCCATAAAAGACTCTCACCATAGAACTTTCTGAAAAATTCCTTTGGAATGGTTTTTGTGCTGAAATTACGTGGATTCTTCCCCTTATAATATTCTGGTTTAACGAGGAAAGCGATGGATGGGCATTTAAAGTTCAATTATATAATTAATAAAATCATAGAGTACGTTTTTATCAGATGTAGCGGAAATTACGAGCCCTCCTTATCATGTAAGCCTTATCACTGGCACCGTGATGAAGATCAAAGAAGTAGATAATTGAACAATTCTATTCAAGAACTTATATTTTCGACAACGATACGAAAGTAAACGATTAGGAAAGTCATTGTATATGCACCCCCTGCCATACGCCAAAGGGCCGCTTGAAGGGTACATACAAGTATAGTTGTTAATGAGAACAAATTCCTTTACTCCTAATTGAAAGCTTCTCTTTAGGGCCTATGTTGGACAACGGGGAGGAGGAACCAACCTTATGTTCTGCAACTTATTTCTGATCTGCTATTAAAATGATGAAGCTATCAATGAGCACAAGTACAATGTTTTACATTCATTCAAATGATCGATTCTTGATGATCGCCGTTAATTAGACATCATTTTGAAAAACCTCTTCTGGAATCGATTCAACTGAAGGGAAATCCTCTCAATTAAAGCGACGATAAGTAAAAGTATTTGTCCATTAGAATAGAAACTTAAGAAGCCTCCGTTGAGGGCGCTAACAAAAATTGCGCTCTGTAACAATTACATAGAAATAACTTTGAAATCCTCAGAGAAAATGGGTCTGCTCTTTTGTTTGTGCGCATAAATTGTCAGAATATGAATCGAAGAGCGCTCTAAATAAATGTGAAATTGGCTCGACGATGACGGGTTTTCCTCCGCTAAGAATGACAACAGACAACTCAGGTATAAATGATCCGGTAAACTACAAAATGCATCAAGATAATGGGTCATCACACAGTACGGCTGAGTAAACCTTAATTCGCTGTGAGCTAGAGAATTTGCATAAGGGTCGATTTTGCAAGTAATACGGTACAGCACGATGATTGCATTCATTGTTTTTGAAGAGTCGAGTGAAAGAATACGTACAGAGAATTATGCACAAAAAATATGGAAAACATGCTATACCTTTAAATAATAGTATGCGATATATTATCTTACTAAGGGATTTTCTGTTTACAAATTTTCAAAATTAAACTCAATATGCGAAGACATGGAGGTCTCTGATAAGAGAATCAAATGTCTGTTAAACTCTAGAAACATTACCAAGAGTTTTAAATCGTCCTGGTCTTACTAATAAGCCCTCCATATGTTTATACTGCTCGAAACACCTAAACTCGATTTCGAGATTTTTAGGCAGTTTTATTCGTATTAAGTTAAACCTCATTACCCAAAGTCCACACCTGATAAAGAGGAGTTTATTTGTAGATTGAAAAAAGGCTTTTCTCTCAAACAGATATTGTAGTTTATTCCAAGTAAATATACCGTCTTTATCCATTATACTTACTTGTTTTCACACTATAGTTTTTATGTATTATGTTATTTGTATGTATAATTTAATTTTAATTTTCTTTGTGCATTATACAAAATTTTATTATCTTAAAGCACATCCATCGTGTTATCCGAGTTCATAAGGATTCATTCTAAGATGCTTTACTTTCACTTACTGTGCAATGTTTCATTTATTTCATGTTTGTATCTCTTTCCATGAAGTGAAATGAATGCAACATTTTCATCATATATTTATACAGGTCAATCTTTTATTTTGTGTTTTTCTCCAAGCATTTATCCATTCGATTTATCCTCAGGTTCTCAACTTTCAGCGATATCTGATATTTTGTGCGAAGTATGATGTAAATATACGAGAGAGATATGTGGTTTCAATAATCATCATTCGATAGTTTAGTTTCAGTTGAAATGAGAATTATATCAAACGAACATTCGCAATGAGAGCCCATACTATAATCTGCGTGTTTGTGCGTTGGTTCGCTACTTCAGCCGATACCAAAAGATAGCGCTCTCACATCTAGAGAGGCACCGAAATCCGTCGCGATGACTTCTAATCCTGGCTATATTATAAGCCCCAAAACTTTCCATGCAAAGAGACTACCAAAATGAGTTGTAGAGAGCAAAATATGGCGTTGATATCTGCAAGACAAGTCATCGCAATTCCAAAAAGCAGATCGCTCGAAGTATTTGGACGCACAATCTCGAGTTCTCCAACGAATTGCGGATTTCGTTTTATTCGAAATATATTCCGATCGTTTTTATTAACGGCTGCGATAGCCGCTCTCTATTTAAGTGAGTATTTTGATTCGAAGCAGAAGAACACAAACATTGGCGCGCAGAAATTTTGATCTGATAACGAGGGATTTATTAAGAGATCCTCTTTTTCTCGAGAGGGGAATAAATGATTTTTGACCGCCGAACTGTTTGCTGCCGATCCTTGCTACAGTAACACCACTTAATTTCTATTTTACTCGTCTTCTATTTTAAGCAATAAATCGACTTCCGATGCTGTCGATGGAATTTTACTTTAATGGGCAGCTTATGGATTTTCGGAAGAGATTCCTCTAATTAATACTTGACATTTTTAAATTCGATACTTACTATGCTTTTTTAGGAGTTGCTGAAATTGGAGACGTCGCAGAATGAATAAAATTGACGTTTGAAAAATCTTTTTGTAGCTAAATCAGTGATAGCCAAAGTGGGCAACAGATTGTTTGATATAAAGCAATTTCTATCCATTGATGATCATCTTTCCTTCTCAACTGGATTCTATTGGGTTCGAGAATAAAATTACCATTGCGACTTACTCTATTTCAAAAAAATGCAATACCGGTGACCCATGGCTATTTTTAAGATTGAATGTACGAGTAATTCAGGTCGTTCTCTCGGTCCCCAAATACATCGGAGGCGAAAAATATAGAAAATGAGTTGATAACTGAACATCTAAAAAAGAGGACCGCAAGTTTTCTAAGGAAACCAAAGAGAAGGGCGTTCGAATAAAGTAGTTGAAGGAAAGATTATTCACAGCGAACAATTAGAAAAACTACTGTGGAAAGAACAATACTGCTACAAGTAAAAGTTGTATATTTGTGAGCAAAGAAAGAATCGCAATACAACGCAGAACTACGGGAAATATACGAACTATATTTTCATACAGCATTCAGAAAGCATTTGTGTTAATTTAGTAGAACTGATTTCTAAATGCTATTTGGTTTCCTGAAAATCCAACTGCATACCAATATAATTCACATTCTTAAGTAAATAGAATATTTTTTCATATATTTTAAGCTTTAATGGGGTATTTCTCGCATAAAATTATTTTAAAGTTAATAAATAATATCAATGAAATTATCATTGTTAATTTAATGAGCATTTAAGTGAATGGCGTCAATCAGACTATTCGCCAAACCCATTTGCTTTTTATCTCTATAGTGTCTATTTTGAGTATCCTCCGGTTGGATTTGCATTAATTACGCTTGCTATACAGATAGGGTGAGGAAGAATGAAAAGGAACCACTGATCTAAATGGTACATCACCGGACTTCTTAGGAAGTATTGGAAGAAAATTAAATTAATATCAGCTCGTAATGATTGTAATTAGCATAGTAAAATTAAAAGTGAATAGTCAACATTGTATACGCAATGAGTCACATGAGGTCCAAGAATAGAATATTGCCCTCCTGAAATAGTAGCGTAGATCATCCACTCGCACGAGCGCTTACAGTGTTCCTACAAATCCATTCTTTGAAGAAGAATACTTCAACATACCAAGATAATACAACTTTATTTCCAACTAACGAAAATTTCGTATTCTAAAGTAAGAGACAACAGTAGTAATAATCCATGGACTACACAGTCTTTATACTTACTTAAAGTTTCTAAGGTTTGAATCCTACTTTGTATAAAAGGTTTCTTTAGAGATAAAAAGATATATTCTCTTTGATGTTTCTCATTCCCTAAAAAAATAATTCGCTGCAGGGGTGGAAAATTTCAAAAGATAACCCTTCTACAACAGCTGTCACGGAATAAAACCCAGCAAGAACTCAGTACAGGTAATTGAAAGAATTTCCGTAATCATTTGCCACAGCTAGAGATAAGACATAACATAGGCAAGAAAAGCCAGCACTAATATGTTCAGGGATAACATGAAATGGCATGCAACTTGAGTTTCCTTTTGCCGATCAAAAAGACAAAGGAAATAGGAGCCGAAGGCAAACATATGTTTCCTTTAATCGATCCGTATATCTGCGGAGTGGCGAAAATGTAATTTTGCTAATCATTTCGATCGGATACAATTCTTCGTCTTTTCTCAGGAAGATCACACAAGGCATATCTCGTAAAGAAAAATTCAATTTGACGGACGGAAATATTCCTTTTCTTTTATCAGCAATAAATCATTTCTGTGACGTTTCCCTCGGTTTCTTTCATCGCGTTTGCCATTTCCCCAACACAATGCTATCTCAAAATCTAAGGAATCATTTTCGTTTCTGTAATTGGATAGACCTGCCCTTGGAAATGCTAATTTGCTCGAAATATTTGAATTTCCGGATGTTTGTCCACTCACCAATGCTGTGCTTCGCCTCCCTGTCGTTCATGCTCCGATTTGCTCCTGCAAAAACAAAGAATGGCATTACTTAGCAAAATCACATCCGTGCATTTCTCACGTATATTAAAACGATATCATCGTAAGGACACATCGATTTAATACATAAACGCTTCTACTACATTACATAATAAACCAGCGAATTCTTCAATCAAGAATTACGGATATTAATCAAACACATTTAAAAATGTATATTTATGCTAATAATCTACAATTTTATTAAATAATCCTGGGCATTTTTTCCACATATGTTTATGGTAAAAATCATGAGCTGAGATCCAACAATCGCTTTTTAGAAATGATATATGTGTCTCATAAACATTGTACGAATTCTCTCACTTTAGATTCGAAAACATTTATTAACGACCAACATAAAAACGTTTATTCATTTTTTTCTTTTGTTACTCGTCTGGATTTTGTACGACCATTATTTCTATTTTTATTCAGAAAAAGAAAGTGCTCAAGAGCATTTTCGAATCGTCGAACTAAGGATACTTTAGGTAGAAGAATATCTATATGTACTTAATCATTGGTGCTCTAATGAATCACCCAATGCCATATTTCTATCTAGTCAGAATCTGCGTGAAATTGCGTCTTCAAAAATTCTTCCGTTTATTCTTAACTCACTGATGTCTAAAAAATAAATACATATGCATATACATGTAATCGTAATTATTACATAAGGTAAGCCATTCAGTTACAAGCATATTTTTCTATTTATGGTTCCTGTAATACCATAAGTAAATTATCAGGATAATCATATTTCCCAGCTTCCTAATTTTATAGGATTAATTATGACATGTAATCCAAGGCGGGATAATTACTTCGGACCTCTTGGTCGGCATCTCTGATCCAACGGAATATTATTCACTGCATATGCGATAATTGTGTAACCACATCAGCCTGAAGTAATTCACGAAAGAATAAAAAGAAAATGAGTATCAGCACTTTCACTTTCCAGCCACAGCAGGAGATTTGCGAGAGTTTGATAGCACTTCTTATCCACGAATACAGTATGGACAATTGGATCGTGTGATGTGAATTGAACTCGTTTAAGACGCTCCCGCTTAAGACGCTATCCTGCTTAAATGGTGGTTTTCGAAGTCTTTTAAGCTCTGAAAGTTAAGGATTATAGAGTAGAAAACCCGCTATTTTAAAGATTTGAGTACAATACGGCCAGTTTGATAAAAAATTTAACAGTGTGATTGAAAAAGTTGAACGAATTTTTAACAGAAGTGTTGATGGGCTCTTCAGGATTATGATCAACAGTACTTCTTCCTTCTTCTTCGCGATATCTTCTTTTTATTCTCACTTCTTATTCACGATTTGCGACGAAAAGAAACACCTCCAAGTCGATTTAAAGTTCTGCCCTGAGATGAAACTGATAGAGAACTTTAGATCAGATTTTGTACACGTTCCGACAGTGAGATTAAAGTCGTTCTTCTTCGCGATATCTTCTTTTTATTCTCACAAATTAATCATCCCAGAGACTGGGAATATTTTAGATACAATGTGCAGTATGAGAAGACGATGTTCTAAAATTTCAATGAATCTGGGGACAGGAGAAAAGGAAGCGCTTTAAACGGGCAACAGAGCATCTTGAGCAGTATCTTCACTAAGTTCGTGTAAAACGGATCAGTCAGGAAAACGTGGATTGATTGTGCTTCGTTCCTGAAAATAGGCCGAAAGCAAGTCGGCACTCGGTTGCTATACGAATCCAATGCTTTCACTGCAAATTATGATTTTCACTTTTCACGGATTTCGAAGATAACGCTAGAGGCGGTGGATCTGAAGATTTGGGTCATTGGCCTAAAAGAGATATCAAATGAAGAACTGAGAATCCCTCACTCAAACCAATTACTTTCGAAGAACCTCATAGTTCTACGAGTAGTTTTTCTATCTACGAAATACAAAACTTTGCAGAATAAAAAATTGAAAACTTTCCAGAATAAAATCTTCTTGTTGACCAAAGACATTCTTCCTCTTTACCGTAATGAAGTTCTAAACAATGAAAGCTACTTCGATTGAATATATTGATTTAGCTATTTTGTCATTTGAGAGAATTTTCATTTGATAGGGAAGCATCCAAATCGCCCACAATTCACGAATTGTTCTCAACTTTCTTTCCCCGCTGTACTTACGTAACGTCAGGTGCAACTTTACAACGGAATTGTCATTGTCTTTCTTACGAATGGAAGTTCATTAATGTAAAATATATGTAACGTATAAATTCATGCAGCTAAGTTTTCATCAAACGATTTCCGGGGGCTCCCAAACAGTCAAGTAGATAGTAGCTCGTACGCCTATGACGAAAGCTTAGATGTCCCAGCTTAGATTCGCAATGGAAATGACCTCAGCAGTCGAAAGAAATACTGCTAATATCACGGTAAGAAAAGAAGGAATTTCGCATTCCACTGCTCGAATATCATTTCATTCCGACGTGTACTATATATTCCATCCCCATATTTTCAATCGTCTCGCGTTCAGTTGTACCTATTTAATTACGTGAAAAGGCTGATATAGTTTGTGCGGTATGAAACGCCACCGAATCCTTATAATGCAGTTGCATAGGCTAACAACATGCTCAAACAAGATAATTACACTCCCTTTCGGTCATTCGAATATAAAACTACAATCTCGAGCCTTTGGTTGCGGTATTTTCTCCGATTCAATGAAAACACCAGATTTAGGTTCGGTTACGCTCCGGCAACAACCGTCGAAATGTTTACAATTTTTTCTATCCGCTAAAATAATCTCCGTGCAAGGTTTATAATATATGGAGCTGTTGAAGAAAATATTCCTTAATGAAATATTTGGGCGACTTTATCAATGTGAAAATAAAACCAAAATTCAGCTATTAAAATTTAAGCGTAAATTAGTGAGTTTTAATTCATCCTTACATCTAGTTATTAAATACAACTAATATTACGCTAGATGAGAACAGGAACGCAGATAATAGCGGTTCAGATTTTAATTTCCCGATTCGATTTCACTCCGCTAACGTTTTCCTTTCGGTTCGACCTCACTTCCATTGAAATACAGCTGAGGTAGCAATATAGATACATTGCTGAGGTAGGAATATTTTCTGAGCGATATAGTTGTATAAAATAGTATACGCCCAGAATATACTTTGCCGAAAAAGAGAGTTAAGAGTCAAAAGAGTTGCTACAAAAAAGCTAAATTCCTTTAAAGAGTTTTGTAGTGTGGAATCCAGAGGCGGAATTCGGACTTGAGTGATGAATGAAGGGCAACCACTAAACAGAGCGGGCGGCTAAAGACATTCCTTACCATTTTCCTTAAGGTAAATATATTCATCGAAAACAAGTTTCTCTACGATTGTATCACATAAAGCATTACGTAAACTATATATATAAAATGTGTATGTGAATATCACATGGCCACATCTGTAGATATCAGAACCTAAAGAAGGTAAGCAACATAAACAACTGTTTATGTGTCTGTGTACCTTTTTATAATCAATTAACAGACACATTTTGCTGAAACTCTAACGCAATTTCACGTCGATGGACTAAACGGATATTCCAGCAATATCTTCATAAACAGAACTAATTATTAATAATTAATTATTAATTTACAAAAGAATTAAAAGGATTTAGATAACTGACAAAAATCCGATATTTTACATTTTAAATCAATTACATAAATATTAGTATCATTAAATGTATTCCTATGTTGTCTTACAATATTTAAAATTTAAATCGAATCGGTAAATTTTGTCATGGAATTGTATGGCGTACTGCTTTCGTAAGAGGGATTTACGTACCTCTGTTTAATTGATTATTTTCCTTGATAATTACTAAATACCGTTTATTTGTAGTCTTTACATACAGCCACCAAAGGCGTGTGGCAGGAGCA
Organism: Pachydiplax longipennis; assembly: GCA_036926295.1. Taxonomy (NCBI): domain Eukaryota; kingdom Metazoa; phylum Arthropoda; class Insecta; order Odonata; family Libellulidae; genus Pachydiplax; species Pachydiplax longipennis. The sequence continues at coordinate 72,327,216 of JAVFKF010000002.1, read as the reverse complement.
TATTGTTCTCAAGTAATTTTTCGATTTGCTAGTGTTCACGTCATCTGCCACACCCACATTTCGATAAGACTAAATGCAGTTACGGCTCATCTTTCGAAGCATTGTGTGAGGACTCGCGTGACACAGGCTGTGAAAATACCTCTAATTGCATTAATTCCTTGAGAAAACAAGACCACTTTTCGGTGATTCCAAACAGTTTAGCGTAATTATCATCATTGAGGGCTTGAGATATCTGTGGGACGAATCTTTCCGAGTTTCCGTTTCCGCGCACAGTCGCGTGACTTTGGGGGGCACCAATTGGGTATTGCGTAAACGTGAGAATTTGGACTTCCAAGTACAATAACTCATGTCGCTAACAATGGAAAGCTCTTATCCGAAAATCTAGCTCTTAAAGTGGAAAACACAAACAGTCGTGGAGGAAATAATTTGGTGGATCCATTTCGTCTGGCAAATTAAAATTGAATGAGAAAGGATTCTCTTTCATTGTGATAACACATTCGCTTAGAGAGATCGATTCAAATCCTCAAGAGCACGTATTCCTAATATCCTGAATGAAGGCCCTTCCTTTCTTCATTTCCTAGAATTTCGTTCTCCCGGATAGCCAAGCGGGTCACTTTCCGTTAACGCGGTCCTTGGTTCGATTCCCGGTGGAGGCTCATACGTGCGAAATGACCTCAGCGGTCTAAGAAATTTTAACAATCTGCTACCATAGACAAAATAGATATATTCGTTATAAAGTTTACATTGACAAAGAGAAGTTATTATCATAGATTTTTCAATTTAGCATTTGAATGTTTACTAGACCAATCATTTATTATATTCAGATTAACTTACGAATGAATCATAATACTTAATTGGTTTTATACGGCATAAGGTCTTACTATCTTGTTACTTTATATTATCAATTATTATATATTTTACTTTGAATAATGTACATACAGGTAAACTTTCATTCCATAATATAACATTGTAAACATTGTATTTCTTTTAATTCTCTTTATTCTTAGAATTTTTATGAACGTGTCAGCTTGACAAATATTACGTTATTGGCCGTAAAATTTAATTTAATCACGCCAGAAGTTTATTATTTCTATTTTTACCATTCATAGAAAATATCCACGTAAGTGTAGTAAGATAACCCTGTAAAAAAACAACTGACCAATACAAAAGAAAATACATGTCTTGGTTTAAAAAACAAACAATATTCTATGCATATAGGAAACCGCCGTAGTCGTCCTAACTTTGAATTCTACAATATTCCATGTCTCCAAATATACAGTAAATATGTTCTCTTTCATAAAAGAGCTTCATGAAATAGCGCCAACTTCGCATGATCCCAAATAAATTCTTGTATGCATGTACATTACTTCCAAATTGATTCTCAGCGCAGTTATCATTTGTCTATTTCCAACATTATCAAAAAAGGAATGCAATAGGACGTTTCCGTTAAATAGAAATCAGCAAATTCGATGTGGTGAACCAACACCCTGTAACAAATCCATTATGAAGCTGCTCTATTGAGAGAGAATATTTTCTCTTCAAACCAAGTTGAAATATTTTCGGCAATGTCCATACCCAATGACGAACTCAACTTTTTCAAAGCATTAATATTCTAGCCATTAATTTCTTACGATTTCTCCCGTTGTCTCCCATAAAATCTTATTACAATAATGTTCTTTCTTCTATCCTCTACGTGAATACTCGCAGATACTTGGAAATAGTTTGTCTTAATTGTATGGTTCCTTTTGTTCTTTATACAAACAGTAGTTTAAAAATCTGATTCAGAATCCTTCTAGGAAAAGAAAAAAAGAGTACGGATTAAGGTTATGAAAACTGCATTAACAAGCGTGGTATTTAAATACAAAAAATATTACTACTCATGATGACAGTGCTGACTAGAAAGCCGACTAGACAGACAGTTAAATGTAGATTTCTAAAATACACTCTCTCAATGTGCATTTAAAACTCTTTGCAAATGTTTTGGAGATGTAATTTAAAGTGTAAACACATCAAAAATCCGGAGTAAATTATTCAACTTGATGGTTAATAGAATCCATAGTTCGAACGCACCTTATCCTTTTCACTCAGATTTTTTCTTGGATTTTCCACAACACATGCAAATTGCATGGACAAACAAGCAAAAATACTATTCAAAGAGCACAGATTTGTTGTTAACGAAGAACATAAATACAGTAAAATCGCTGAATCCGGGGATTTAAAAAGCGGGGACAACCTCAGTTAAGTTATTATTAACATTAAACAATGTTCTTCCCTTATTGCTTCTGTGGTAAAAAATGTTTCATTGTAGAATGAAAAAATGACCAAAACTAAAAGACAAAGGAAAAGATTTCTTTTAATGAAAAGCAGATCGTTCTTTAAAAGTATAATAAGAAGACAACTAGTAATATACAACAATAGTTGGGGAACTCTCTTTATATCTACAGCTGTGGCAAGTTAAACAAGCTAAAGAAGATTCCTTTTCGTATTTCAGGTGTGAAATACTTATTTAAATTCAAATAAATTTTAAGAGCCAAAAAACGTCTCATTTTTCAGTTTTCTTATGAAATATACACTTAAAATGCCCCGGCTAGAACGCGGTTTCTGTAAACCTATGTGAAGGAGAGGAAATTCGAAAAGGTCTAAGATTATAAAATAAATTTCCCGAAATTGCATATTCATTACATGTCCGGATAGTAAGCATAATGAAGAAAAACAGTAGTGGAAATTCGTTGAATCTTCTATTACGATAAAGACCCCATAAACGACCGAGTCTGCAGCCATAGGAGAGACTTACCTTTCTTTCGCTCCGCAACAGGTATCAGCAAATCCACAGGTGGATGATCCGACAAACAAATACTTTTCCCACCGAAAACGATTTATGCTTCAAATGTGCCGTTCAGCAGGAGAATCGCAAAGAAGTAAGCACGAAAACCAACCAAAGCGAACGCCGCAGTTTGAACTGCCTAAACACACGCGTCAAAGACGAAGAATATCCACCGAACACAAGGAAAGCGAAAGAGCACAACCGAATGAATCGAAGGCTCCACCGCCAAATGGTCAAATGCTGCTTCGTCCGCTTGTTTCGGCGAGAGTGGAGACCTCTATGAGTGGAGGGGAAGAAAAGGAGGGGAGTGAACTTTTTGTTTAACATTGGGCTGACCACTTTCACTTACACTCTTCGCTGTAATATTTTCAGAAATAAACCGACATCATCGCTGCATGAGATCCGATTTAATTCATGGAATTGTATTTCTGTAAGTTTTCAATTCTTGAAAGATCTTTCGCGTATTTCGCGTAAATAATTTTTACTCAAATCACATTTTTATGTATTTCCTTGATTTAGTTTTGGTTGAATGATTTTTATTGTATATTTTTCGTATATTCTTGTTTGGTATTCACTATAAAATGGAGGTATCGCTGTACATGAATCTATTAAATAAATGAATGAAACCAATTTTGAATTTCTCATGACATGAGAGATAATCGACGACGATTCACATTCATCCGCAGTAGAAGACTTGAGTATCCCTTTTGTTAATGCTATCTTCAAGAGAATCAAATAAATATTATATATACACACTGCGAAAGTTAGTTATTGCATCAATTATGTCGCGTTCGATTTCCGTGATCAATATTGACTAAGATCGCAAAGATTCAGCTCTAATATATCTCTCATCATCACATAATCACAAATACCACTCAACGCACACATGAGGTCTTTGCGTATAAAATCCCCTAAAATGTCATCCCACTGCTTTTGAATTTGTTAAATAATGTTAGGTTATTTTAAATTCAACGTGCACTCGACAAGAATATTTAAAAAGTAGCAACGAATTATGTATTTTTAAATTTATTACAATTTGCTATGGGTATTCTGTTTTTCTGAGCACGTTGGTGATTTTACTTTTATTTTGACAGTTATTTTATATTTCAGACACTTAATCTCTTCTTCTTTAATCCTAGATGCAGTACGCAGGAGTGTCGTACACGTTAGATACTGCAATAATAACTTTTGACCGATATTATAATATATTCAAATAATATATGCCGAGCATGAGAAAACATATAATTAAGTTCATATTGAACTTCGGAATACATAGCTTTACATGAAAGGGTTATGTAACTTTTTACTTAACTTTGTTGAGTAAAAAGTTTCTGCCTTGATATCTGAGTTTACCATATCGTGCATTTCAGATGCACTGCAACCGGCTAAAGCGAATCAGTCGATAGAAACAAAGAAAATAGAAAGATGGAAAATTCTTTACGTTATTCATCTCTCATTCGCAAGGAAGAATACACTTAAGAAAAGTCCGACGGGACGGGAATCGAACATGAGTCTCCCAATTGCCTTTTTCTTATAGAACTTTTTTCAAGTCTATTCTTCCTTTTGCATTTTTTCTGGGTGCACGCCATCTCGTGCAAAATCTCCTGAATCCATTTCCCTGTTCATCCCTAATTTTCTATACGGTAATTTTTTTAATTATAGAGTGAAAATTATCAAATAAAGTAGGAGAGTGAAATGCTCCCTTCCTCAGAAGGTAAGACATTTCCTTCAAATACATGAGAATAAAGTCCACAAGGGTCAACAATAACAGACAAGTTTGATATCTACAGCTGTGGCAATTAAAGCTAACTAAAAGAAGAAAGTTTAAGGACATGGATCAAAATTAAGAAGCCAAAAATGCTTCCCTTTCGTTTTCAAATTTAAAAGAATTCCCGCTTATAACAATGTCCCTGCGACTGCTTATCCAACTGAACGCTAATAAGAAAGGGATGCTGCCACCAAAACATCGAATTGAGAGAAACAAGAACTTTTTCTGGATTGAAAGAAAGAAGTACAAAAATTAATAAAAACTCTCGAAAAACGGTGACCCGGAATAAGCAAAAATTGAAATAAGAAAACGAAACATTCCTTCTTTCTTCCAACACCATGCTCGCTCGTTATTCCAACGGTTTTGTTTTCATTCCAAAGTTAGTTTAGCAATACTGCGGAGAAAGACTGAACTTGCCATTGTGCGCCTGAAAGAATGACAAACCCCATTATTTTTCCAGCGTTTCCCAAGCTACCGTTATTCATCTCGGAATTTAAAGTTACTCTATTAAGCGGACTTTTTAGTCATATTTCGATTCGCCCTCTTTTTTCAGACAATCTGATCTTTTATATATAAATGCCTGAGCCCACAACCCGACTCCGCACAGAAAGAAAGTAAATAAGTTCCTGGGGTATTGAGATAATTCTCTAAAAAAATACAGAAAATTAAAGAGGAACTCATGTTGCTGGAAATTTATGTGTAGTAGTGGAGTGAGTTTTTATAATATCTTTGATATTGTATGACTGATGACTGATATGTGGCTTGCTAAAAGAAGGCTGTAATTGTAGCAGGTGTAATAGAAGGGGGTGAATTATGTCTTGCAGTTGTTTTAGTTCCGTTCTATAAATACAATGATGTTATTTCGGAGTGTTAATTTGTATAAGAGTTGTAATGTAAGGGATTGTGCTCGTGTAGTAAGTGTTAATTTCTGAGGCTGCCACTGACAAACTGCAACAAACAATGAGTAGAAAAATTAGCAACATGCTTTCAAAAAATTGTATGTTTAAAGAACGTGACTGAACTTTTAAATGGAATACCGATTACAACAGTAGAACTTTTGGAATTTGAAACATGAAAACACTAATGAATGAGGTTTCAAATATATCGTAAATGCGAAAAATAGAACTTCGACAAAATTAGTCACCTAAAAGTAGAAAAAATGGACAAAAGGAAATTATGAAAGATGAACTTTTATGACGCGTATTTCACTTCTCATTAACTTCACGCGAAGAATATAAACCGCAAAATATTCTTTTAATTTTCTACGAATTTTAAACGATTTACATTTAATCATTTGAATGAGAACGAAGACTTGAAGAAACGTATTATAATGATTGGTTGTTTAATTTTAGTCTAAATTTGCCAGCCAATAACACGTGTTGCCGTGGGAATAACAAAAGATATCAGAAAGCAAAGATTTAATTCGGCCACTCCTCTTTACCACCGAGTGATAGATTCTTTTTATCCTGTTTGCAAAACCACAAAAAAATACTCTTTTGAACGTTTGAGAATAATTAAACAGTAAATAACATAAAGAATTGACTGTAGATCATCTTTCGAATAAAATAAAGGAATGGTTTAGAATGGTTTTAAAGGAGTGAATGAAAATGATACAGCTCAATAAAACACGCTTTTCAGGGAATCGAGGAAAAACCGCCTTATAAGCAGTATATCGTTCTAACCGGGACTTTTTACATTTATTTTACATAAGGAAAAGAAAGGAAGGTGTTTTTCGGCTCTAAATTTCATATTAGTACATTGTACCTTATGTGTTAAAATAGAAAAGGAATCTATCTTCCACAAATGTAGATATCCAATCTGCAAAGTATTGTTTTGCGATACTAGTTGTATTCACGTCATATTTCCTTAAATGATCTATGGTGGAAAGAATGTTGTCTCAAAAATTATCTGTTTTTCGAGAAACTTCACTTTGTTAAACTTTGTTACTTAGCATTTGTCCTCTTTTACTGTAGAAGGAGGATAATTTTACCAGATGACAGTAGCGGGTTGAAGTGCATCTGAGGAAGGGAAAAATCCGCGCACGTGAATCGTATGACATTGGGCGAAATGCGCGTCTTAAGCGGGATTCATAAACGAGTTGGATTAGAAGAGAAATAAATTGAAGAGGGGTTATGTAGGTGAGAGAAAGTGAATCTAAAAAAGGGAGAGGCGATATATGAGAGGGCAGATTAAAAGGGCACCGTTGAGAAAACAGCGCATTCGTCTGAAATAAAAGGAGTTTACCCGGTAAATAAAAGACGATTACTCTTATTTTCTCTAATTTGGACTGCAAACCTTTAGGATGAATACCGAAAATAAAATCGCACGCTTATTAAATGTTATTTGTTTCTGCCAACATTGCCTTCATCCACGTTTGATTACTTTTAATTATTATTCTTCCTAACACAGTCTTAGAAGGATTTCATTTTTTAGCGCATTATTTTTACTAAAACTATCTATTTTTAGCCTTGATATGATTCCGCTCACTCCGTGGGAAGTCAAGAGGATGAACGAAAACCATATGTGCATCGTCTTATGTATCTTATATAAGGAATTTCCCTTAGCGTGTGAATTAACCCTGCAGAGACCCATTTTCTTTTATACTTTGGTTGACTCTTACTTTAAATATCCGCTCTCGATGTTCTATTGGTATTAAAAACATAATAATAGTAATAAATATCACAAATTCTAGCCGCTCGCATATTCCTGCAATGCCAATCATCTTTCAGAAATAATAATATTATTAATAATGGAGATGCGTCTTTATTCGGGCGAGATTGAGACTAAATAGTCTCTTGTTACATCTTTCGTCATATTTTAAAGAAAGATATATTTTAAGAATCACAGATAAAAACCCCCTTGTTTGGGTAATTAAATTAAAACCAATTTATAAAGAAATTAGCACATGCGGAAAAACCCCGCAAAAATGGGTGTGTAAAAAGTTGCGAAGGTAACTTAAGACTACATTTTACGGAAATTGCAGGTTTATGAAGAATAAAACATGTTTACTTATATAGATATATTCGGAAGTAAATGTAAATGACGCAGTTGAAACGGATAGAGAGAATTCACAGGTCAACTTTCACTCCACTCTTTTATTATCTCAGCTGAATGCGATACTGACAACATAGTTAGTTATTTAAGGCTTTGATTGTTTCTTATACGATTAAAAGTTCGTTCACAGCGATATAAATCCGTTCATGCTCAATACCTTACGGCGGTCCATTTACAAGAAGGAGGTCGTTAAAGTCTCCAGATTGAAAATAAAATTCCCAAAATGATCATAGAAAAAAACCCAATCGATCCGATGCATGGAATAGACCTATTTTCTCGGGCGACGTTTAATATCGAAAAACAGGATATTGCGTGGAAGAAATGGAAATCCATCTGAGATGAAATTGCTGCTGGCCGAGAAAGTACGGAGAATAACAAAGATTGATGGTATTCATTAGAGTGAACTATAAAACCCTCTGAGGAGCGGTGAAAGGGTGGACGACGCAAATGACATCATATGTTGTCCATCCATCAACCGTAAGGTTCCGGCGTCTTGCGAAAAACTCAGCTCAGGAAATTTGGAGAGGAAGATAACGATCTTCAGAAAAATGTTTCATAAAATCGTTATTTAATTTGAGCTCTAAAGTTTCACTAAGTTATTTCGTTCTATATTGAGTCTTTGCTGTAGGAAGAAATTCTTTTCTTTCGGAAAACCGCATTTACGAAGCATTATGCAAGTAAAAAATTCAACGAGGCTGCAGTGTCTTTAAATTTTAAAAAACGATGTCTTACATAAGGAGAGTTTCTTATCACGTAGATAAAGCTATAGTGAAATGTAATTAATTTTCCTTACTTTTTATCTAGCTGAAAATAAATGGCTCACAGTAATATGATCGCGTCTCTGTAGAGCGATTTTCACTCTTAAAATCGTCTCAATTTCGTTAACTTTTAGTTCGGATTCTTTGTTTCCTTTTCAACGTATATAAAGTAGGAAGCGTCCCTGAGCGCGATCTCAAACCTAGGAAATATCTTATTAGGTGTTTCCTTCGAGCGAATATTTATACTTGTTAAGTTGACTCATTCATCTGACTTCCCTTTGAGTCGCAATTAGTATATTTGGTTTGACAATTTCAGAGGAGAATCAAAAGTTGACCGAAAAAGAATGGTTGCTTGCCTGTTCGTCAATGAATCTTTGACTAGTACTGCCTCTTAAGTTACATTCAGCTACCACAAAAAGTCTTACAAATGGCTACCCGGAAACACTTCCATTATTTAAGAAAATGACTAGACTGGGTGAAATAATTTCGTTTTTTTATTGATAAAAAATACACCGATTCACTACTGCACCAGATAATTCATCTGTATCGTACAAGGCAAAACGGATTTCTTTCCCTTAGAATCTCAATGTATAGCGAAGTGAAAGTGTTCTTAGAAAGAATAAAACTTCCTCGAGCACGACTTCAATCGCCGAAAATACCACTAAAAGCCGCACTCGAAATACTAAAGGCTAAAATTAGTCCCGAATTAGCGCGAGATTGGTACGGGTAAAAAAGTCGAAAATTATTACCGGGCCAATCTCTCCATCAGGAGGAAGAAAAAATTGGGCGGGATTCCAGAAGAGGCGTTGCCCTCATGAGACCTTCAAAGGGTAATCGCAATATAATAAGCCATCGTAAAACGACACAATCACGAATAAAGACGGAGGGATGAAAGAACATATGATGACGGTAATAAAGTGAATAACTGTCGGATGAAATGCATAATTCCTGTTTCGTTGGAGGAAGCGTCGATATGTCGAATTTCGTGAAAAGGACGTGCTAAAAGGAATCTTTATTCTTCCGTGATAGATCAAGAGTCCGCACAGAAATAAAGACCACGATAAGGAATAACATGAGAATTCTCCAGATTGGAGAAAAGATGTACATGTTGTGCTTAGATTTTATTGTTTGACTTCATGCTCTATCGTCAAATAACTAAGTCCCTACAGATCAGAGGTGTCTTAGTCTCTGTCTACGGGTCAAGTATGGTCCATTAAGAGAGTTTGAGCTGACCAATGCTCTTCTCAAAATTTACTCTCCTAAAACTTTATTCCTGAAGTGATAAAAGCAAAACTTTGTCTGAATTCAATCAAGAAATTTATGACTTGCAATAGCTTTAATAAAACAGTGATAAATAAATTAAATCGTTCATACTAGATGATTTATAATTACTTAAAAATATTGTGAACAGCATTTTCTGTAACTCACGAAGTTTTTATGGCAGTTAATGCAATCCACTAGATGGCACACTTGAATTACGTGGTACACCCATCGATTCCGCAATGGAATCAATGAAAGTTGACCGATCCTATAAAAGGTTATAACCTCATTTTCTACAACATGGAAAATGAAAAAATCGTTCAATATTTCCCCTCTGAAGAATGAAAAAATTACCTCGCATCTAAAACTTCCTCGGTTATGAATGATTCAAATTTTGCTTTTGCTTATCACAATAAGGTAGGTGTCTTCCAGAAACTTACTTCTTTAATTATTCTATTTTTGGATTCCCAACTGCTTCCTCTTTCTCACTCTTCCTTTCCTCCTTGGTCTTTCAACTAATCGAGAGAAGGAAATGAGAGAATATGTGCGTGTGTGTTTTAAGAGCAGAGATTGGATGATAGGTCGACTATAGTTTACCTGAGGATGACCGTAAGGATCGAAACCGGTCTTTTAAATAAACATCGAGGAATAAACTAAGCATTGTGCTGCTTCTGGATGGCGTTCCACAAATTCTGACCACAACACCTCGAGAATACGTTCAACTTTTCTATTTATGTTTCTCAACGTGACTCTCTTTCTCTTCCATTGAAATGCACTATCTCTTCCGGAAGTGATTCCGTCGCTCTAAGTGATCTGAATAGAATAAATCGAAATTAAGGCCAGAATATCGCGCGCTTATAACAACTTTCCCTCCACCCGCTACCGCCCCCTTTTTCGCGAGACAACTGTTATCGCCGCACCCCGTTAGAGGCGCTGGTGGTGCGGCAGAGGCGCGGCAAAGGCGTCATCTTGAGGGAAATGAAGCAAACGACCGAATGAGCTGCGTCCGGGGAAGAAGGAACATGTGACGATCGGATTATGCAATTCCGCTTTTTATAAGTGCTACCAACTGAACGTAAATTAACCGAAAATACCAAAGGTGCTGTTTTCAACTTCGCTCCAATGTATTTTTTGCTTAATTTTGTCCACTTTTTTCATCATTATATGGAAAAGTGTTGCTTTTCAAGTTGAGAATAACTTATTTAATAATGAGAAACAAGGAGTTTCGGATGCGTAGTTCGGAAAGTCTTTTAATTGCAATACTACTACAAAATAATTGCAGTATTGCTGAAGCTAAAGTCATTTCGCACGTGGGCCTGGAATCGAAGCCGGCACCACCTTTACTGAATCCGAGATCATCGAGCCCACATCTGACCCCTTGTCTTATTATGGGTTTCAATAAATTAATATAACGTGATGTCCTTTAAATTTGAATAATTCGAACTTTCGCAGGAGTTTTCTTTCATCTTTGTCACAGTGTGATCGCCTGCCTGCTTCAATGAACTGAGATGCATCCTTCTGAATGTTATTCACGTGCGGGAGAGAAAAGAGAGAGTGTTGAGGCGGGGAATTCGTCTCCTTATAGGGCAAAGTGTTCGAAACAGATTTCACAATTGGCGGGGCGAGAAGTCGTGACTCGATGAAAATATTATCTCAATGGGACACGCTTCTATCATTTTAAGGAGAAACGAAAGATTGCACATACAAGAACTACAACTTGCTTCCAAATCATCACATTATTGCGGTCTCAATTTTTTGCGTCCTAATTTACTCGTGCAGGATATACGGAATAAATATAAATGTTGTCCATTCAGATGAATATTTTGGAATAACTCTCACCAACGAACTGGAGCTTACAAATAACCTCAGGTGGACATCCGAAAAATTTGCGATAGAAGAAGTAAAAAGCTCGGCTATATAAAGCGTACTGTCGGTATATGCGATAACAATGTTTAGAGAGCGATGTTATTTCACCTTGGTCAATCTGTAAAACGTATATCCAGCGGATGAAACGGGTACCCGTGAACTCGTGAAAGTTCAGCGCAAAACGATACGTTATGTTAAAAGTAGTACAAGAAAAAGGCAAGAGTCACGAAGATGCTCTCAGATACAGGTTGGAAATCCACGAAAGAAAGGAGACTAGAAGCTAGGTTGATCAGTGTAGAGAAAGCTCATTTGCACGTTATCTGTATTATGCCTGCTACTATCCGAGAATGAGCGTATACCAAGAGAAATAGATATTAGAACAAGGCGCGAACGATATGCGATTAAAACAAGCTAAAGAAGTTGCTCAAATGTTCTTTGTTTACATAACAAACCGCAAATTATTTATGTAGAAATTGGACAAGCTCACTTTAGCAACCGCAGATCGGAGCTCGGAGAGTTCATATCTCGAAACACAATTCCCATTTGATCAAAAAAGAAATTATTGGTCCATGGCAGTGTGAATGCGATGTGAGTAGGGTGAAAATGCGGGTTCTGGCGCAGCTAAAAATAGAATTGATGATAAGATAAGATTGATCGATAAGATTGATCGATAAGATTGAAAGATAAGATAAGATTGATTGATAAGATCGATCGATAAGATAAGATTGATCGATAAGATAAGATTGATCGATAAGATTGATCGATAAGATAAGATCGCTCGATAAGATAAGATTGATAAGATTGCTCGATCGCCACCACTGCATCATCACCACCATTTTGAAATAAAAGAGAAGTATTTCCATTTTTTGTTTATTGAACATGAATTTTTTTAACAAAACATAGTGGTCATTTTGAAATAAAAGAGAAGTATTTCCATTTTTTGTTTATTGAACATGAATTTTTTTAACAAAACATAGTAGCCATTTTGAAATAAAAGAGAAGTATTTCCATTTTTTGTTTATTGAACATGAATTTTTTAACAAAACATAGTGAACATGTTAAAGATCGTTATAAGTAAGTAAGATATTATTAGGATATATGTTATATTGACACCATTTGGAAATTTTGGCATAGTTATTGAGTGCACAAACATATTGTTTATTTTTATGAGCAGGGAGACAGCAGGTGATTTTGGCAGAAAGGAGTTTAAGTGATGGGCAGTTGATATTAGTGACTGGTTTACGTAAAATTTTTTGAAGGTATAATGATTTTTCGAGTCCTTGACAGAAAATTTCATCATAATCATCGGTATATTTTCTGAGGATGGAATGCGAGTAGGGTAGATCACCATCATTGGGTTTGATTCCGTGAAAATTGAGTTCTAACCATAGGTTTTCTTTATTTTCTTGATAATATTTAGGAATTTTGAATATCCATGATTGGTGCGATTCTTTTCCATCTCCGATAGCAAGTTCACGAATAATGTAAATGCTTTTTCCTTTTTTTTTTAAAATATTTGCTTGAAAATCGATTATACAAGTCATTGTGAAAAAAGTTTACGAGGTTTTCAAGCCTGCGCCAGTGACTCTTTTCACGTGGGGGAGGTGAGGAAGTTTACGGGGTTTTCAGGCCCGCGCCAGTGACTTCCGTGAAAAAGTTTACGGGGTTTTCAGGCCCGCGCCAGTGACTTCCGTGAAAAAGTTTACGGGGTTTTCAGGCCCGCGCCAGTGACTCTTTCACTCAAGGTTTCAAGGGATAATTGAGCAATGTCGAAGCAACTTTCTTCGACGGATGGAGTACGCACCAATGATGGATATTGGTAAATTTTTTGGATGAGTTTTTGATGGAATAATAAGCTATCCTTTTTTCTTAGTAAGACTGTCGAGATTGAAACAAATTTTCTCCACTCATCAAAGTTAAGAGAGATTGATTGATTATGATTTTTGATGGTGATATGTTTTCTACCATAAATGACGCAAAATTTAATGGGGAATTTACAATATTTGGGTTTCACTCCAGAGGTAAACCAGTCACTGATATCATGCAACCTTTCAGTTAGATCATCAAGTTCATTAACACTTAGAGTAACTGAACATTTCGAAGCACAAGTACTGACAAAGTTTGCGGCCACTCCAGTTTCAGGTCTCCATCCAATAGTAACTGATTTAGTTCCAGTAGTATTTAAATAATATGTGGCAGGAAGGTAAAATTGCTTCACAACTATTTCACGTTTTTCACGTTTTTTTTGAGGGAAATAGGAAGATACAACACTAGGGTCAACCGGTCGTATTCGCCGTAACCGTCGTATTGGACGAATGGGGTTTCTGGGTTGACTTGCAAATATACGTTGTTCTAGTCGTCTTATCCGCTCCAATTGCTCCTGCTGTAGAGTCCTATACTTTCCCACATCACCCTCCCACGAACAGGATCTAATAGGTTGTATATCCGATGGTTGTTGTTGTTGCTCGTCTGAGTAAACTGCAGGTTCTTTCCAAACTGAAGGCTCTGTCGACCAGTCTATGGGCTCAACTGAAATAGCAACAGAAGAAGGGTTAGATATCAAGAAGTATTTCCGACTTGGAAGAAGATTATTTCTAACTTATCCAGAGGAAGAAGATTATGGTTAACCAGCTTCCTGAGGCTCAAAGTAGATATTTGAGTATTTCCGATTGTGGTAGATATTTGAGTATTTCTAAATTATCTAAAAGGAGAAGATTAGTAACCATAAATACCTTCATCCTTAGGCTTCCAATACGTTGAAGGTTGGAAAGGTGGGAGTTTGAATGATGATGGTTGATCTAGATGAGGTTGTTTTATAGGTGGCTCGTCTTCTTCTGCTTCTTCCCCCTCCCATTGCCGTTTTCGGTTTGAAGAAGATTCATCTAGATGAGCTTGTTTGATTGGTGGCTCATCCTCATCTTCTTCTCCATGCCAAGATCGTTTTGAGACGGTAGCGTCCCAGAACATTTCATCTCCACAATCCCGTTCCATATCTCTTTCACAACTAACACGTTTTCAGAGATTGCGTTTTGATTTATACTTATGACAACACTTTTTTGAGATGGGGTGACATCTACGTTTTTTTCTCCCAAACTCGAAGTTTGCATAATACATTCGGGTTATGAGACAATCATTTGAATTGGGGGAGGTGAAAAGTTTTAAGAAATTGTTTAGGGTTTTTCTAGTGGATTTATGGAGTACATAAAGACAGCAATATTCACCGCATAGATCAGATTGAAAATTTTGTAGTTGAATTTGATTAAATGAGCATGAGAATGTATTTAGGAAATTTATTATTGATTGGATAAAAGGTGGATATGCATAAGAATCAAAATATTCTGCATGTTTACGAGTTTTGATATGAATTGCGACCCAATGACTACCTGGTTTTGTCGAGGGGTCTAAATTAATAATATAGATTCCTATAGATGGTTTATTTGGTAATTTATCAGAGGGGAATACACCTCGAAAATGTCTTTTGGTGCGCTTATCAGAGGATAATAAATCATTGATTTGTTTTCCATTCATGATGTTAGTATAACATTTCTATCTTTATCGATTTCTATACAAGCATCATATTCTAAATATATTATACAGGTTATGGTGTTAGGAAGTGGATCATCAAAATGTGCTTCAATTCTAAGAGGACCTTGATTTGGAAGACTAGTATGATCTTCATGTCCAGATTGATCAGGCGTTAAATCAAATGCAAATATAGTGAATCCATTTAAAAATTTTTCATATGTTATTTGAATTCCTCTATCATTATTATGAATGCCTATACCTTTCATTAAGGAGTAGTAAGCTTCAGTGGCCATTTTTGTTTTGAAATCGGTAGTTATACCCCGTGAGGGAATTTGCAAATCGTTCATAAACAATGAGAAAAATGCTATGTTATAATGTCGGAAATTGAAGGGGTTGAGAGATGTTGAACCGGTAAAAGCAGTATTATCAACCATAGCAAAAATTAGAGTATTCGGTAATTTACCAAAGGAAAAATTATCTAAATTTATACTCCGACCTCCTGCGGAAATTGTTCGAGTTCTAATTTCACTTCTTTTATAAGGATAAAATGCATTACTTTTAAAGAGTCCACCATTATGTACTAATGAGACATGTGGTTGCATTTGCACATGAGGAACTGATAGGTGAGCATCGAGTATTCTAATATTAGATGATGTATCATCATCTTCTAAGATGAAAAAACTAGGATCTGCTAAACTTAATTTGATACCTACGGCAACTTTTGGAATTAAGAGTCTCTCCTGATTAAAAATATCAATGTGCAGTTTTCCTACTAATTCGACTATTTTACTGTTGAGAAAAATTTCCTTTCTCTTTTTGAATCCATCACTCGTTATTGCATTGATATTAGTTCCACCATCTATAACCCACCCGTTACATAGTAAATGAGTTTCTGCAGCATCACTACCATAATTTAAAAGGGTTTCGAAATAGCTTCGATATTGATAATTTGTTTCAGCAACTGATACTAGTTTATCATTGAATGTGACACTGCATTGTTTAAACATTGAGTGTAATATATTATTAACAACACTCGGTTGCTTTGTATCACCAACAGTATAATTACCCCCTCCAGATTTGCATAACTGTACTTTAAGAATTAATGTTATTCCAGTTAAATCTAAATATGTTTCTCTCGCTTCAGGAATTGAAAATTCTATCGTTTGTGTAGCATCAAGCGATGTAGTAGGATTGTAATACACGTCTCGAATATTTAATATAGCTACTTGTGATTTTGGTTTCTCGAAAATATCTAACGATGAGGGCATTACAGGAGTGAAATCAGCCATTTTTTATGAGAAAATATCCTCCTTCACCCTACGCTTTCTCTTCTTTGAATGATTAACATTTCGTAAATTTGGCTTTTTTATTCTCTTTTTTAGTCTTCTATGCCCCCGATGAACAATTCTAAGACCTTCCCCACTTAGTTTTTTCAATTTCTCTTCAGTTTTTCTTTTCAAGTTCGAACCTGCTTCATGAATATTACTCATCAACGCTTCTTTTAATGGTTTAGTTCCGAGCTCTGCTAAAGTACCCACCCCAGCATTGAGAGCTTCTTTTCCTATAGCCTTAATCCCTTTATAAAAAAGAGGTTTGACAGAGGTAAAAAGAGGTTTGATAGATTTCCAAAGCCCGCTAAAAAATCCTCCTAAACCTCTTCCTCTCTGTACTTTAAAACTAGATCGATATAGTGGACCTATTTCCCCACCAATCTGATTAAGATAATAATGTTCGTAGTAATGTCGCTCCATCGCGATTTGGATATGTACTAACTAACTTTTACAATACTAGTTCTTTTTAAAGTGTAATATTAGATAAGTTGGAGTGATACTGTTTGAAATATATATTTTTTCACCATGTTTATCTGTGATTAAAATTTCAATACTCTCAATTATATGTTTGTTCAAAGGGTAGTAGTAAATGGGGTGAAATTTATAATAACCTGCATCACCTACATTAATAATTCTTAAACATCGCGAATCTACATCACCTACTATCTGAGGTTCGATGATGTCTGTGTAAATAAAAATCATAGAATTTTTCTTTCTATCTTCCTCCAAAAATTCTACACTTCTTCTTTTAATTCTAGCTATTGAAGATTCTAAACTGATTGGATATTCTTCTTCTTTGTTCCTAATTGATTTTACAAGGGAATTGATTTCCTTTTCTATGATAAATTCAGCATTAGGAGTTAGATCAAGTACTTCTAATATTTCCAAAAATGATGAATATTCAGATGGGGGGATGGTGAAGGAATCAGAACCTATCTTTAAAGTTATAGAAGATTCTAGTTCTTTTAAAAAAACTTTCTTTGTGTCTTCATCTATCATTAATTTATCAATAATTTCATATACACTCGAATATCTTCCTGGAGGTATTGAAATAAATGAGCCGTCTGGTTTCTGAATCATTGTCTTTAAACATACCTCTCTCCTATTTCTTCTATTTTTATGTCCCTCACTATTTAAGACTCCTCCCACATATCCTTCCCTTAGCATCTTCATCCTCTCTAGTTTTCTTTTTGTGAAGTATTCGCGGAATACCTTAACTATTTCAGTTTCTATTGTAAACTTAGGTAGCTCATAAACCCGATTAACTTGATCAAGTAATTGTGTGAAAGAATGATATTGTCCAGGAGGGACATTGATAGGTACATCACCTTCTACCAAAACTTTTATTCCATCTTCATTTCCTAAAATTTTTTTCTTTTGATCATCTGTTACAGGTAATATATGAACAAGATCTTTAAATGTGTTAAAGTGCCCATGTGGTACTTCAATAGATGACCCATCATCTAACATTATGCTCACAGATGGACAGAGTGATTTCTTTTCAGGTTCTATAGATGGTATAAAGATTTCTGCTAAACCTACCACCCAATTTTCATCTAAATTGAGAGATTTGGATAGTTTGGTTGTAAAATGCGATATTGTATTATTAGGGAAGAATTTACCAGAGCTATCGCTCAGAAGAGTTACAAAAAAGGCAGTCATAATTTCCTTATTGAAGATTTCTTAACCCAAGAGTTAAAATCGTCCGAGTATCCTTTCCATTTAACATAATATTCGATACTGGACCCTTTCCCCCTACGTTTTAGTATTTTATCGATTTGAAATTCCATATCCTCTACTTCAACTTTAACCAATTCTGGTTCATAAAATTCCCCCTTAACTAATTCTCCATTCAAATCTATCAATTCATATGTGGGTAATGATCTATTATTAGACACTTTACGAATTTGAAATATTTCTGTTGAATAATTGGGTGTGTAGCCCTTTGAAAAAGTATATCGCTCCTTACTTATTCTAACATGATCCCCAACGTGAAATTTTGGTGAATGATTTGAAATATATTTTTTTAAGTTTTTCCCAACTGTGAAAGCGTTAGCTTCTGTTACTTCAGAAGGTGCAATATCAATACTAGAATGATATGAATTGTTATAACTTGCTAATAATTCATCTAAAACCTTAGTGTAATTGAATGTATTAAAGGCAGAAAAATATTTATACATTTTCGTTTTAAGTGTTCTATTAAATCTCTCTACAATTGAAGCTTTAATTGTGGGGTCGTTGGTTTGATAAAATTTAATACCGTGATGAGTTAAGAATTTTTGAAATTCACTATTTACAAATTCTTTTCCCTTATCGGTTTGAATTTTTAACGGTTTTCTTTTACTAGTTTTGAAAATGGAATTAAAAGAGTTTATTATTTCCCTAGCAGTTTTAGTTTTTATCGCAATTGCCCATGCATATTTCGAAAAAACATCAATGACTGTTAGAATATATGCATACCCATCATTGTGTTCTTTAAGACTCCTCATATCATTTAAATCACATTGCCAAACTTCATCTATGTAACCGATTTCATAAAAGTTTCTATGAAAATTTTTTCGTAAAGGTTTATGTAATGTATAAGCGTTTTGTGAATCTAACCATTTTTGAATTTTTTTACGTGATACTTCCCCATCTAATGCTTTATATAATTTCTCTGTAGTTGAAAAACTTGCAGAGTGACTAGGATTATAATAAATTAAGGAGAGTATGGAATCCAATCTATCTTTTTTTGTTGTCTTTTTTTTCGCAAATTGAGACTTTGTTTTTTTCGAATCCTGCTGGATCTTCTCGGGAGATGTAAGTCTTTTTCGATTTTTTCTGCCATCTCTTCCGCCAGAGCTATTCTTTTCTCCATATCGCGCCATTTCTGTTCTTGCTCACTCCAATCTGTTTTAAGTTGTTTTGTAAAATACCGATTTTTAGGTTGTTCTGTATGTTTTGCGGAATAGTGCTGATTTTCAGGTTCTTTTTTCTCATCCTCCCTCAGCTTAATAGTTAATGGTGCTTTCCTTTGTGCGACAGTATCTAAATACCTATTCAATACAAATTGATAAAGATGCCATTTTTTAGCATCATCGATTCCTTTCTTGGATAATATCGATTGCATTTCATTATCCAGTCTAGAAAGTTGTTTACTACTCTTCTCTCTCTCATATTGATCATGGGATACTAAATACATTTTTTCTAAAGCCATTATTTACTAATAGCACTACCTATTATACTGCTAACTATAGGTAGAACAGCACCTAAAAGAGCACCAATGAAACCACCTTTTTGAATCAAAAACTTTCTTTTTCCTGCTAAAGATTTTAAATCTCTCACTTTTCTTATTGAATAGCGAAGTCTTTTCAATTTTTGTAATATCCTAGGGGTTAGTGGTAACTTCCTATCTAACACATTCGAGCAGCACTCGCATAATGCTTTAATAAGACTACTGTCCCCCTTTTTTAAGATTTCTACTCGCTCCTTCTTTTTAGCTTTTGCTAATTTATATAAATCATGCTTATTCTTGATTAAGTTAGCGAAAGCCTTTTTATTTTTTTTCATTTTTACCATCTATTGGTGCATATACCGTTTTCAATTCACCTGGGAAAATATGTGTTCTAAAGCGAAAAAAATCAGGCGTTTCTTGTGAAAGATCTAACAACAAATAAGTAAAAGGCTTGGAAGTAACTTCTTTATATACCCTTTCCAATTCCTTCGAATTTTCGGGATGGACCTGTCTAGCTAAATACCTAAACTGTGATTTATCTCTAGGGTTTCGAAATATTACAATATATTTAGAATTTAAAGAAATATTACGAGATTGAGCGTTTTGAAAAAATATATTCTGCGTTATTAATATTATGGAAATATTGAAATGATGGGAGCCTCTGGTAAATAATTCGCTTACTTCCTTTGTGTAAGCATCATGCATTAAATCATCTATGATGAAAAGTGTTGGAGTTCCATCGAGATTCTTAAAGGTCGGTACTCCATTTCGAATTTCTACTCCACTTAAATTTGGCTCGCTTCCTTCGCTACAAAACCATATAATTTTTCTTATATCTCCATTTACTAGAGCAGGTAAATTTTGTAAAAATTTTAAGACAAAAGTTGTTTTACCACAACATGAAGGCCCTGCACAGATACATGTAAATGGATGTTTCCACTTCAATAAAGCTGCGTCCATGGATACTGATCAATGATCTGTTGTACACTTTTCGTAGCTAAATCAAAATGTATGCAAAAGCAAGTATCTGATCCACTTCTTTTCATGCTATTATTCCATTCGCAAGCAGTAAAATGCGTACCGCTCCTATTATTAACTAATTCGTTTTTTACGTGCATATATTTATCAAGGTATGACTCAAATATTTTTTTATGCGAGGGAATTAGCAAATAACCGTTTCTAGAGTAAAAACGCACAAATTTTTCCGGTACGATATAAAAATTTTCCGGTGTAATTGTCTCCTTATCCATTTCGCTTACGGATGCGGAATGATACAATTCAAAGTGCGCATCATGATTTTATTTCAACTCGTAGACCGCAAACTTCCTGTCTCTTGCACGACTAACATGTTAAAATGCGTTGCTAAATTGTGTAATGATATTTCTCAATGCTTCTAATATATTTCCACGATTATCTTTCGGGCATGTTAGACCAAATATTGAAAGATCTTTCACTCCTGCTTTAGTAACTACATTCTTAAATTCATTAAATTCGTAAAAGGTTTTATCGGATAAAAAGTATAGTGCTCCATTTACATATCTGAAAGCTGATTTCACTCCTGCAGGTATCCCTGGAAACGCTTTGTTCAACATTCCATATCGCATTGTATGAAATGTACACTCATTTAATTCTACTACATAATGATTACCATAAAGCACAAACGTTTTTCCTGGATACATATTAACAACTGCATTAATTGTGGCTCTGTCACTCAATCCTATAAATGATAAATTTTTAGGATATCCATAAACAAGTTTTAAATTTGGAAATGAAAAAAGGTAAATTGTTTTATTTGCGAATAAAGCAATTTCTCCCGAAGGTCTTTGATAAATAGCTGTAATATTTTTAAAGTCAGGCGGTAAAAAGTGTAACCAATCAGTAATAAGTAATGGTTGAATATTTTTAATTTCCATTCCACTATCAAGTTTTTCCACATCAATCATCCAAACCCATTTTTCGTAGAATATGTACATGTATTGATTTACGATTAAATATAAATTTATGTCTAATTCGCATAACTCTGGTTTCGGATCATCTAGATCTGATTGACTCCTTTCATTAAAATCATCATTATCTTCTTCATCATTATTATCATCATCTGTTTCTGTATGTATCGGCTTACCATACAAGCTTTGAATTGCTAAAATATCATCTTCATGCAAATCTAAAAATGCTTTTGAATAATAAGGAAACATAATCGAGTTCTCATCTCGTGAATGTGCTATACCTAACGCATGTCCGATTTCATGAACTAAGACCGTAAACATATTAATTTGACCTTCTAAAGTTTTATTATCATTTTTATCATACCATTGTTCATCTTCATCCATATGAATTTCTATATGGGTTTGGGTTTCAGACGGAAATTCTGCATGTGCTAAAGTTCCACCTGCTCCATCTAAAGAGCTCAAACATATTATTGATTTATTTACTTGATACCTATGCACTCCTCGTTTGTTTGATATTAGAATATCTGGTGATTTCCGATCATGTTGGAAAGTAATACTCGTATATTTACCCCACAAGTTAAATGCCTCAGCAGTCAATTTTAAAACTTGTTCACTAGCACCATAATAATGCCATTTGATATTTGTTTTCTCCCACTTAACACTCGCAGTCTCAAATTTTGAAATATCATCAGAAACCCCACATCTCGGTGTATTTATCAACTCCATAGTTTCACTATTTAACTCCCCATCAACGTTTAAACCGAAATTCTCTTGAAATCTCATGATACCAATCTTCAACCTATTTGAGGTGTCTCC
The DNA here is from genome assembly GCA_036926295.1 of Pachydiplax longipennis. Lineage (NCBI taxonomy): Eukaryota > Metazoa > Arthropoda > Insecta > Odonata > Libellulidae > Pachydiplax > Pachydiplax longipennis. The sequence goes on along the minus strand of JAVFKF010000002.1, from coordinate 72,304,851 downwards.
TTTCATTAATTCCCCTCCCTCTTTAACGTAACCATAATTATACAAATAATCCAGAACGCAATCTGCTTTCTCGTCTTCGATTTCCTCTTCCATCAAATGAATGCAATGCGAGCACAAGTATAAACCCGCGAAGCAATATAATAAAAGCAATTTACCCATGATTGCTTCAAGGTTGAGCAGCAAATGATTAAAAATAGATATGCATCCTATTTTTCTAGGGAGGGATTTCATCACCCCTTATCCTCTTTTTCGATCTTTCATCCTCATCATTCCTTCTCTTTTTTGAAATTTTATAATGTCCCCATGCTAGAGTATTAACCCCATCTTCTGTTACATATCTTTTATCATCATTGCTGCTGAGACCAAGCTTATTTATTGCTACAGTCTTTATCTGATGTTTTCGGGATCTAATTTGGTACATTTCCCGATATAGCTGTGAGTTATTAAACAAGCAACTCTCATAATCCTCAAAAGTCAATGATTTACTTATCACAGATTTAGAAACTCCTTTTGCACGTTTCTCCTCAATCCCATCATCCTTTTTGTAAGAGTACAGTTTACTCCTTAATCCTACAAAATGAGTTATGATCCTCCCTCCTACTTCATCCTTAAACTTTCCTATAACTTTATTATTTTGATTTGAATAACAAATGTGGTTTTTGGGGTAATTTGATGTGTCATACATATTTATATCACTCATCATATCACAATAAAAATCCTCAGTTCCCACTTCAATTATAAAAGAATCAGTATCTGTGTAAAGCAAGTTCATGTGACTCCCATATTTTGGTTTTAATTTTCCATAAAAAAATTCATACATTAACGTTTTACTAACATCTAGAACTGCTTGTCCAATATAAATAGGTTTATTAAATGTAATAGATTCATCAGCTAAGTGAACAGCAACTAAATTTTCAGAAAATATAGTTCGATCTAGAAAATTTGGTTTGGAAATCAGTTTATCTAATCGTTTTGGGTTAGAAACCAATTCCAACTTCATTCTTTTTCGAACGTTTTCCATCGTTTTTCCGAAAACTGCATTATTCATTAATTTGAAAAAATCCTTCTCAAAGTCGTTCTTTGCTAATTTTCTTTTCTCGGAATTCAATTCAATGTATGACCTCATCCATGGGGATTGATCAAATGTAAGAACTCTGTGAACTTTCTTCAATTTCAACCCATGTGAGATCGCCTGCTTTAAAGCTCTATAGTGGATAACATATTTCATCTTATTATCTAAAGTGAGTAAAAGTTTCTTATGTTGACCAGTAGGAGGAGTTTTATTTTCTGGACAAAATGGCAAATCTGAATGTAATTCATGAATATTACTAGGATATTCCAAATCAACCTCTAATATAGCCCCCTTTGATGCATCATTAGGAAGGCTCATAAAATCAAAGTTGTTGTCTACCCATTCAAAATTTCCTCTGGGAAGTGGTTGAGAAAGAGCCCATCCATAGAGATTGTTCGCGTCCAAATACATTATGAAATTTGAGTCGGAATGTGAATCAAAATTTTTCATATATTTATTATTAGCACTTGCATACCGCTTTGAACACTGACTTATTCCTCCCCGTATCCCATTCTCAACCATCATAAGCATGTCATAGTCCGTTAATAATTCAAGTTCAATTTCCACGTACTTTAACATAGCGTCAAAAGTAAGACCAGGTGCAGTATAATACCATGCAGCATCCAAACCGTAGGTCTCTTGGCACATATTTCTGAAATTTTCAAAAACATCCGCCAAGAGCACAACATCAGTTTTTAAATACAAATCTGAATATTGACCTATTGATTCGCATTTAAATTCATCCCACATAACTCGAGCAAAAGCATACTCCTCATCACTCACCGTCTCCTGTGTTAAGTGACTGAAGAATTTTTCTTTGGATGGTAATCTATCCTCTTCTAATTTTTCCCACGAATCAATATATTCATATGGGAATATTCCCTTGCGAGTAACCAAATCTAACTTATTTCCAAAAACCTCAGCAGCATGTATAAATTTCTCTTTAGGCAAATTTTGAGCTAGACGTGATAGTGATGAGGACATGAATCTAAATGTATCAATAAATCTGATAGAAAATTTTGAACTAATAAATTTTGAAAAAGAAATATATTTCTCCTCAGAATTGGGTATGCAGTTGATTCTCTTTTGATCATATCCCAAATGCGGAATGATCAAATGAGAATCATATCCCGAAAGATTATGTAAAAATATTGGAATGAAATTAGGTAATTTGCAATTTAAATTACATGCTGCATGAGCAGCCCCTCTAAATTTTCCTGAAATATGACAGTGGTCACGCACTCTATCATCTCCTAGTTCTCGATTACAAATAGAGCATTCAACTGCTAATTTAAAAATTTCTTCTTCTTCCTTATCTAATTTCATTGGTATTTCATTTTCATAAATCTTTTCCACCATCTCTGCAACCTCTTTGATTTTACTTAGAAAAACCTCTACTGCATCATGACCTCGATAGAGGAAAGGTTCAAATTTTCTTCCATCTGATGCCACAAGATAAAAACAAAATGAGAATGGGATGTGATTTTGAGTGAATTTACTATATGAATTATCCGGGGAAGGATTGCAATTTTCAATTGGTAGCAAAATGCATTCGAAATCAGCGTAAATAACAAATGGCAATTTTTTCACATTGGAAAAATTTTTAAATTTTATCCATTTGTCCTCCTCATTGGGGAGGATGGCTCTCGCAATTGACTTGTCATTACAAAACATTTTATGACTCAAAAGCTTCTCTTTACTGTAAAAATGTGAAAAACATCTCTTGCAAATTTCAATTCTACCCTTGTGCTTCAGTACTTGATTGCTGACTAATCTTTCAAAATTTTTTATCCAGCAATAATGATTTTTTTCACCATCTGTTATAAATAACAAATCTCTATGATCTTCTAATTCTTTAACAACAACTTTTAGTGGGAAAACATAATTCTTATCATCTAGGCCAAAAACATTGATGGAAATTTTATTCACTCTTTCAAACTTGGAAATATCAACTAATTTTACTGGATAATTCACACAATTCCAATCATACCTAATTTCATGATTTTTGTAGTGTGAAACGCGATCAGCATCCCTCCTCACAAATTTTGATAAAATCGCATATTTAAAACAAAAATTATCATTGTTTCGCACATTAATCACGGATTTAGTATGTTTAATTCTCTCTGGTAATTCAATAAAACTCGATGCTCTCAATGGATTAAACTCATTTATTCTCAATTCTAGACCTTTTATCTCATGCAAACTCCAGCCTGATTCTTTTGCACTATGTTCAGACTTTTCCTTCATTAACTTGCTATATAAATTTTCTAACACTACGCTTAAATCGCTATTATCGAAAACTGCAACATTTCTAGTTTTAAAATTTCTCTCTTCCACCTTTTTATCCTTTATATATTTCGCAATTATATATAAATTGATCTTTAAAGCAATGTGACGGTTTAGTTCTTCCCTAACCTTATTAATTATTTTTTCTGTACAAATTTCCAAAAATGAAATAAAGTCTTTATGTACTCCATTTCCACTCACCCAAAAAGTTTTCAGTCTTCCACCTGCCGACGATTCAAGTTCTACAATGTCACTTTCATCCTCCATTCTAAAAAATAAGATTTCCGAATTGCTCACTACAAAGTATTTCAATCGACTGATAAAAGTTTAACATTATTTTCAGATTTATAACTTACCTTCCAGTTAAAATATAATCCAATCTTCTCAGCATAACCTCCATGTTTGTGTGCACACTCATGCGTTAAAACTGAAGACTTTTCGCAAGTTAAAAAAGCTCAATATATAGTCAACCAGCTTCCTGTCAAAGTAGATATTTGAGTATTTCCAATTGCGGTAGTGAGGTTATAAATTATCTTTACGAATATTCTAGAAAATGGAGAAGATTAGTAACCACAATCTGCTATGGAAATACCTTTTCAAGCGGAAGAAGGTGGTCAAATATCAAGAAGTATTTCCGACTTGGAAGAAGATTATTTCTAACTTATCCAGAGGAAGAAGATTATGGTTAACCAGCTTCCTGAGGCTCAAAGTAGATATTTGAGTATTTCCGATTGTGGTAGATATTTAAGTATTTCTAAATTATCTAAAAGGAGAAGATTAGTAACCACAATCTGCTATGGAAATACCTTTTTTTTCGAAAATATCCACTTCTAGAAAAAATCATTTCTTGATATTAAATCCATATAAATACTAGTCCTCACAATGGCTATAACATACACTTCAACGGGTGAGTTGACACAACCAACACCGCATCTACAACATGAGTAGGAGGAGCAGCAGCAGTAGCAGCAGTAGCAGCAGCAGCATTGAGGAGCTGGAGGTGGAAACCGCCAGCACCAAGCGTAGAAGCGGAAAACTGGAGGGAGAAACTAGCACCAAGCGAAGCAGCGGAAAACTGGAGGAAGAAACTAGCACCAAGCGAAGCAGCGGAAAACTGGAGGGAGAAACTAGCACTGGCGTTAAACGAATCAAAGTTAGGGATGATGTGAGTATAACATTATTATTTTTTTATTTCTTTTATTTCTCTTTCTCTATTCAAAGCGTCGCTCAAATTTAGATCTGCATCTCTGTTTTAGATGATTACATTTTTTGAAGAAGATGCATTCTCTTTGTCTAGTTAATCTGTCATGAGGAGATGCCTATTTTCGATGATGGTGAAAATAATTCATCTCAAGGTCCCTCGAGAGATGCATTTTTAATATTTTCAGAAGATGCCCTTTCAATTAATTTTTTATGTAATTTAAATCTTCACTTTCTTTTACATGTTCAAAATATCATCTGCTAAATTTTCCATAACTTTTATTCCATCTTTATTCCCTAATTTTTTCTTCACCTAGATTTTTAAACGATTTCAGATTTATGAAGATGATGATGACTGTGATGCAGAATGTTTGATTCATAAAAAAATTGTGCGCATAACATTCTCAAATGTCTATGCGATATATGTTGGGAAGATGAAAATGTTTGTGATCAGTAAAACTGAGACAATTTTTTTATTTTGACAATAAAAATTAATTACAAAATCTTTTTATTTATCTTTATAGATAATGACCAAACTCCGAAAAAAACTTGTTCTTCGCTTCCTTAAGAAAGAAGATTTGGAAGAAGGTGAATATGTGATTGAACAATTAGCACGCATGAAAACGAAGTATGGATATGGAGTGGTTGCTAGTATATCAGCGGGGAGGATTTTTATACCATCATTTTATAATTTTAATGATGATGATTGTGTAGAATATAACAAAATAATAGACAAAAACATGTATCTTCTGAAGAAGGATGACAGAATAATTTTAGAAATAAAAGATGTGATTTGAAAATGTTCTCTTTTTTTATCAGAACACCCTCTATGCGAGAAGTGTGGATACTTCCACAAAGATCAATGTATGGACGATTTCCTTTGTGAAACGTGCGGACTGTTGGGAAAAATAGACATGCATCGATGTACTCCAGCAGGTGAATGTGAAATGTGTAAGATAAAGAAATGTGTATGAGATATTATTGATATCTAACCAATCAACATTTTTTCTAGGCAATTGTGAGATGCATATGACATGCGTTCATAACCTGATTGAGTGTCAATGCTTCAAGTGTTGGAACCAACCAGCTCAATGTCCTTATTTTTTTCAATAAAATTATTTTGACATATTTAACATTCTTATTTCCCCAAAGCTCAGTTAGCTCAGTCGGTAGAGCATTAGGCCTTTAACCTAATGGTCCAGGGTTCGAGTCCCTGACTGGGCTTATTCATACTTACTTAAGAACAAAAAAATCTTTGTTCTTAAGTAAGTATGAATTTTCATTTTTCAAAATAACTTATTTCAAAATGACGGCGGTGATCTAATACAGCGGTGGTGGCGATCGAGCAATCTTATCAATCTTATCTTATCGAGCGATCTTATCTTATCGATCAATCTTATCTTATCGATCAATCTTATCGATCAATCTTATCTTATCGATCGATCTTATCAATCAATCTTATCTTTCAATCTTATCGATCAATCTTATCTTATCGATCAATCTTATCTTATCTTATCATCAATTCTATTTTTAGCTGCGCCAGAACCCGCATTTTCACCCTACTGATGTGATTGATAATTATGAGTAAATAACACCAAACTTTGTAGAGAACACTGTGAAGCACACCTTCTTGCGTTGCAACTCCTATCGAACATTGGAAATCACTATGGCATCTTTATTTGTCCCTCCTATTCAGAGGGACTTCAATTAAATTATTGTAAATTGTCAGGAAATTCTATGTTCACGCTCTATGATAATTTAAAGTCCACCTCTTGCAAACAAAACGGATTAATAAGTATAAATAACAGGAATCAGTCATTATACTCATTGTAAATGCCGATATTTTTGTCCTGCCCACGGTTTTAGGGGTTTTGCCCATTCCAGCGGTGAAATTGCCTTTTATTTAAATGCCACGAATAGTAGGCTTATTACCTTTGGTGACAAAATAGTTTTCATACTTTAAACGCAAACAAATGTTGTAGATAACGTAAACCCGGATTCACAAATAGCGGGAAAGAGAGTTTTATCTACTTTTAGAAAAGATGTTATCTATTTTTGAACGATTCCTGCACGATTTTCTGAAGCCTTATGGATGTTTCTTACTTCTGGACGGGAGTAAGAAGTGCTTTCACGAAAATTGTCCACATTGGCAGAAAAAGCGCTTAAAATGATATAAATATTACAATTTGTTAAGCAGAATCGAGGATTAAACATGTGAATATCGACTTATGGAACCGAAATGATACTGCTTAAAGGTATTTTGATGCTTTTTAGGTCATTTCCAAACTTTTACTTTTACCATGACTTATTAGTTAAAACCCTACAGCTTACATAAGTCAAAGAAGTAATAACTTTGCAGCAGAAGTCTTTCCATAATCACGTACCTAAGGAAACGCTTTAGAAAGTATTAATTTAGAATCAGTTTAATTGATATATTTTAAGTGCAGGTTCGTATCCTCATGTCTCCACTTGAGATAAAGTTTTCGTTTCAGAAACCCAATTAGAGAGCAGTTATTAAGTCGAGTTATTGATTATTTTTCATTCATAAAACTTCCATTGAGTTAACAAGTGCTTTCGAACGGTATGTGCAGCTAGAATTTACACTTCTGTCTTTCAAATTAACTAATGGAACGAGGAAAGTATCATTTCTGCGGGAGAAGTTTCCAAAAATCATACGAAAAACGCTTTATCCATTACCTTGGTTATTTGTCGAAAATCATTACCGGTAATGGATCTCTCATTTGAGAACATATAGCCGGTGGTTAGTAATCAGGTGCATATTGCTATTTTTGCGAAGAAGTCATTCAATACAGTTTGCATTTGTTTGAATCTTAAGCTTCGTTATTTACGTTTGACCTCAAATGAGGCGCATAGCATTGGTCCACCACTTATAAAGGGATCCTTAATCGACGCTTTCGAGGATGTCCCTGATTGCGTTGCATAATACAACTGAAGAATGGTCTGCTTATCGCACAAAGAGAGCTTCTTAGTACTTAATTTCGATAATTTTTCACTTTACAATGAAGGCCAGATAGACAATTAGGGAAGGATAACGACAATTTTAACAGTAATTGTGAGAGAGCGATCTCTCCGAGACAACAGCCCATAAAGCACTGCATCCCCGTTATGCTTTACTATTTGACAGTTCAGTTCTTAAGATAGTTACGCAAGGTAACACCGAAAAGCGAGTTTTTTATTTACTCGCTGCCCTGAGAAAAAGGTAATAGAGACGATGTTATCGGTGGGATTCCTCTGCTTCTTAATTTTAAATTCGGTGGAATCGCAAGGAACCCCTTCGGAGAGGAGAAGTGGTATCCACACCATCTGTTTAGTGCGAAAGAAACCGGCTTAGAATACCGCAGATAAACGGGTTTTACTGTATTTACAAATGAGATAGTGGGCTAATGAATATGCTTTAACGAAACAATTAAATTACCTTGAAGTCTTTCGCTGAAAAATAGTGTTCCAAATTTATTTAAATTCAATGATAGAAGCTGTGCTTTTGCCTGTCGATCGCATGGCTAAGTAGACTAAGTTCCTTTCAATTTTAAATGAATATCTACGTTAATGTAGCTGAAATCATTAATATGTAAGTAATTTAATTGAATAATTTAATTTAAATTTGCCCAGCGTGATACATCTTCGTGGCCTCATTCAAAATGTTTCTACTCTATGACTCATAAGTCTTCGAAAAATTCGTTTAGGAATGTTTACAATGTTTTAGGAAAGAAGTATAATAATAATTTTACTAATAAAAGACATTTATTGGGGCGTTATTGATTCTTAATCTTGCATCTAAACTTTCTTGCATGAAATTTTAGAGACAGAGCATAAAAAGTAATAGGTAAGGAATGTCTTATCGAAAGTGTTTTAAAGTCTTTCGACAGGTGAGGCAACCTCCACTAGGGGTAGAATATGGGACCGACGGCGAACGCACTACCCACTTGGATATCCGAAAGCCCATTAGGAATGTCCAGCTTACGTTTCTCATAAATAGTTAGGATGTAAAATTTTAATCAATAATTTTGTTTTTTTTTTTGGTGTGGCCTTACGTACAGATTATGAGGAATGGCACACCGATTGCTGAATTAAATTTATAAAATAACCCATTATCTTAATTCTGTAATGGGTCGACCCGATTTTCAGCATTAAATCCACTTCTTTACTTACAGTACTTATTTAATATTTCTATTAATCCGAAAATTAGCATTATATAAATATTTCATTGAAATATATTAAGATACATGCGAAGATTACTATGTGCATATTTATGTTACATTTTCTTTGTTACTTTGGATCAGTAGTATACGTGGTACACGAAGTCTAAACCTTGCCATATTAAAACCAATCCCTTGCCGTGAATGCACGATACTCGAAAATAAATTATAATTATTGGCCTGAAATGATTGGTTGACCTAACTTAGGCGAAAGTCTTCAATTCGATAATCATGTTATCGAAAGCATTATAATCTGTAGTCACACGATTCTCATTCAAGGTAGAGAGTTTCCTTACCTGAGAATAGAATAAAATGAAAATAGATAAATTATGAGCTGAAATTTACATATTCGCTTATATTATAATCACCGTAGTGTTATGTATTCATCCCAAATTCTCCCGTAAAAAATACAGGGAAGATATTTTTGAAAATCCATTTTATCCGATGTTCGATGAGATATAATTCTGCGATTTAGGGATTTCGTTAGAGGGAAAATGGACATGTATATATTTTTTGCTTAAGGTATCATTGGTTCGACTGTGTCAGACACAAATATATTCTCAACAGAAAGACACGTAAGGTATGTACATTTGGATCTACTGCAGACTTATTTTCTTCAGCGCAATTAAATAATCAAACAGCTAAATAAATAAACATTCGAAACTTTTCGAAACGTTTGTTTTAGTGGACAAATGTCGTGTTATCTAATAACAGCTATGTAATTGCTTTCGAGAGTGTAGGAATCATATACACGCGAGGTAAATTAAGGATAGATAGGTCTAAAATATCTAGACGTAGAAAATATTCGAAATTTCAAAGGGAATCCTGTGACTTCATCTTGAGAAACCAATACATCTACAGTCCAAAGTCGCACACCGGAAATAGCTTAATGTAACCATAAGTAGAAATGAACGAATAAAATATACACGATTGCCCCACCTTTCGGTCCATAGCAAATGAGATTACCAACGGTGAAAATATACTGTTAGTCCGTCATTCATTTTATATGTTCTTGATTCGATGGTGCTTCTTGTTGGACGTGATTCTATGCCATCTGAATGACTTTTTCAAATGAGTTACTTCTCGGAATGACAATCTTTCTTCTTTCTCCCTATCAAAGCGGATTATCATCAGATCCCAGTAAACAAATTCCATGCCATTATTCGCATCTACAAGTCTCTCCAAGATTTTTCACTTTTGTCTCAGTTTGGTACATTACTGTAGTAATGCATTTATTTCGTCATGATTACATTCATGTGCACAGGACAAAATCTTCACTGAATTGGTTCAAATCAGTTTTATGTGAAATGTAGCGTTTTGGCTGTTGGAGGGCGAAATATTGGGCCCGCTCCGATCCACATAAAAATGATCCTCACATTTATAGCATAGCTCGACTCAAAAAATATTCTCTACCACAACGTAATAAACCTTCATTGTATTTAAATCCAGAAATTACCTGAGGTAGTACGTTCTACAATATCACCGACGATAATGGATACATATATCCTAAGTAATTCCATCATTTTTGTAAAATCCTAGAGAGGATTCTTTTAAAGATCGCTTTGTTGCCTCAATGAGGACCTCAACTAGGAGGACAAGTACTCTCTTGCTCATAAAAGCTCCCGTTTGCAGAAGTGAAGATGATGTGGCTTGGTAGTTCAGTGGTTAGAAAACCTGCCCAAAAAGTGAGAGACCTCCCACTAAGTTTGAGTTCAATTCTATCATTTGGTATTTACCATTCACGTAGATAATACCTCATCTAATTTACGTTCATGTAGGAATTCTTCTCAGGTTTCCAACCGGGTGGTGTGTAGGAACGTTCATGATAATTTTCCCCGTAAAATATTTTATATATTCTCAATTTGTGAATCATTAGTAAAAGATCGTATATATACTGCGTATCTTTCTATTGTCCTCGTTACTTTAGACAGAGAGAGGTTTTCTTTTACAACTGAAATGCAGATTGAAGTGAAGAAAGAGATTAAAAGATTTTAAATTGGTTATAACTGAGCCTCTTTGGCCTGTGCATTGACTTCCGTACTGATGGCCGAATTCTTTTATTCTTTTTAGTACGTTTTACACTTACGCATTTCTTCTCAGATTTTCTTCCTCATCTTCCATTTAATATCGAAGTGCCCCCTTACTGATGCGTAAATACTGCAAGTTGTGTAATGTTGACGTAGTGGTTTGCAGGAGGTAAAAATTTAGTTCTTCAGTTCAGTAGACAAGTAAATGTGAGTTGGTAACTTACAGCTATTTTAGATGTTAGGAATTATCTTCGCATCGAAAAGAATAAGTTTGGCGAGATTAATTATCGAAAGATTTATTCTTCCAAAAGAAGAAGGTCTCCATTAAAGGGAGGACTCCATTTTTGTCTTCACTGTATTAACATTAACGGTAGAGTATCAAATGATAAGCAGCAAACTCGTTTCTCTCTGTGAAATACTTCCTCAAAATCTCATTAATTACATGAGGTGACCGTTAAGGTTGCTCCCCGGCAAAATACGCCATTGGATACAAGTAAATACGGAATGGTAATTAAAATTCCACGTTTATGTAGTTTATTTCGATGGACAGTACATTAACAGCATCTCCTTTCGGAATGAATTATGCCTCTTACTTATGTGCCACACTAAATTGCTTTCTTTTTCTCGGAATTCCCTGTTAAGTCAGTTTCCAAAGCCATGTCGAAAGGAATGAAAATATTTTCAAGAAAATTGTCCTTCCTCACGCTAAAGACCCCTGATTCAGAGAAAAGTATATACGCTGCACAGAATGTACTTCTTTCATTGGTACTCCATCATTTAGGCTTCTCGTCTGGCTGAGCATAAATAATGTTCATTCAAATGCAAGAGGAAAGGACGCTCTAAGTTGAGGTATTTAATTTTACGGCCTGTTCTAGATATTCTCGCCACTATATAAAGTTACGCGGCTTTTCGGCGTGCGGAAGAGGACTTCCCTATTCGATTACTTTTGCACTCGGAAAAAATGAATCGACTGCTTTTTAGCTTCTATTTCTCTGATCTTCATCGCAGTAACAAATAAGCCTATGTAACAAAGATGATATCAGTTAATCTTCTACGAATGTACTAGCTAGTAATGTAGAACATTATTTAAAAAAGTATTACTTCCTACGGTAATTAATAATCCGAATTTCAGTCTTAAAATAATTTATCCGTTACTTATTTTCTACCTTATTCACTCATATGTTTTCATTACACACTTACCAACCCAACGTCTATTGAAAGAAGTTAGTATTTTCATTAAAAAACTTTAGTCGTTAAATTGCTGAATATATTAATTCATGGTAGTCTTAAGGGTAAAATGTGCATCTACAACAGCTTCAATGCCCTTCAAGCCGATTTTCGGAGTGTGGCAGGGAGTGTAAAAAGCGAACGTTAGAGCTACTTCCTTAGCTTGTTTTCACCGCGTTTCGCTCGCGAAAAGAGTGACTCCTTAAAACGACCTGTATCTTTATTTATCTTAATTCAAGCTCATTCTTGGATCGGCTGAAGTAGTAGAGAGTCCCTTACGAACTCTGCACTTACTATGAATTTACCAAGCAATCTCAACTCAGTCTCCTTTCTTTCAAGGATTCCTAACCCGCGTGTGAAAGTATCTTCGTAACGCTTGTCCTTTTACCATGGCATTTCAAAAACAAAACGTATCGCTTTTCGCAACACTCCCTCGAGAGTACGTCTCATCCGCTAGTTCCCACATACTTGCCGCATATTCCAGATGAAGACTTACCAAGGTGTAATCACTCTCAACATTTTTCATCGCATCTTCCGACGAAAATAAGGAAAGTCATCAAATCGGATTCGCCCATCTCTCTGCTTGCATTTTCTATTCCTCATTCATACCGGGAGCAGTCCATAGTATATTTTACGGAGAACTTAAAGATAAGGAGGGATAAATGGCCTAGCTTTAGAGATTTCGCACTCTGATAGATGAATGAAATGCACGCCAGGGAGACTCTATAGAGTGGTTCACCAATCATGGATTTCACAAACAATTTAGTATTATGCTACTTTTATATGCCTCGATACTCTGAGTTCGCACGACGTCAAATCTTCCAAATGCCGGTGACAGGAAAATATAAACAGTCTTGTGACTGTTATATCTTCCTGTCACAAAATCGACGACAGAGAGCAATGTTATGCACCGCAAGAGGAGGAAATACGATTTTTTAGAATAATAAACTAGCATAAATATGGAATGGAAATATATGGAATTATCGGTTGGCAGACTGCGTTTGAAAATAAGAAAAATCCGTGAATATGTATTTTTCAGACTCCAACGCTCATTTGGTGACATTCCTTCCACTGGTACTATAGAAGACCACTTCATCTGCAAATTCCGCGATTTTGAAAGCTCTATCGCACTAACAAAGACCTAGAAACAATTTTCAAAAATTCGTGCTGAACTTTACAAGTTTACTTTACTTACTCTTTACTGCGCTGAAAATTACAAGTTTACTAATTCATTACTCAAATGACTTTGCAAAAGGTAACGCCTGAACATCTAGATGCAATTAAGGAAGACATGAGAAATTTCAATGACAGAATTGTGCATGAGACTTTAGAAAATAGCAAAGACTAGATAGGAGACCAGACAACGACTAGAAATTGGAAAGAAGCAGATTCTAGCCATACAGTAGGAAGATGGCACAAGAACTTGCAACAGACAAGCAATACTAAGGACACTAGCAGAATACTTTGGCAACCTATACTACTAGTACAAGAAGGAAGAAAATGCTGAAGAGGAAAACCAAGAAGCAAACCAAAACTCACGAGATCCCCTCTCTATTCTCCCAGAAGAAGTAATTGCAGTAAGAAAGCAGACGAAACACGGAAATGTAGGAGGCATAGATGGAAATGGAAAAGTTCGCGAATATCAACTTCTACGAGATCATATGAATAGGAATTTAAGTAAATATTATTCGCTACAGAAGAGTTAAATAAGCACAAAAGACAATCATCGACGCTCCATTGAAAAATCTCTCTGCATTAATAGGCAGGAAGTAGAAAAGATCCCCAAATGAAGAAATACAGTAATTCTTCCTTTTATCACTTGGTTATAATTATCCGCTTATACTACCTCCCTTGCCTGATTCCTCCTCTGAATAGCTACTGGTAGAGGAGCCAAACGTGCCTTCCGACTGAATACTTTGCATACACTACATTGGAATATCCTAGTTTAACAAAAAAGGCAGTTTAAATTCCATGTATTAAAAGAGTAGCTCACAATGGGAATGGAGGAGGTGCTGGAAGAGATGCTAGATTGCGGAGAGATAAGTGGACGGACGCCGGCGATTTGTTAAGCAGATAAAAACTGTCCCGAAAACTGCATTCAACTTTATCGTCCTTTCGGTCCAACCAAACAAAGAGATAAAACGCACATTGTATACGCGATCAGAGTATGAAAGGGATGACTGCCTATTTTTAGAGATCTGATTTTAAAAACTCTCGCAGTTCTTTCGTCCCATGAGATAAAACTAAGTTTAGCAATAATTAGATGCCGTGTAGCTGTCGTCGCGAGTACAATGGTATAGCATTAAAGTAGGTGATTAAATGCGACAGAGTTTTAATAGAAGAGCGAATTTCTATCTGTTCCGAATTTGTAGTCGTTCTCTCATTACTTCCGCGGCAACCTCATCGTAATACATTTATTCTTTGTTTTATTCTTATTCTCTAAATTCGATGGAATTTTGTAAAGAAAACCTGGATAATGAACGAATCGAAAATGAATGAAGTAGACTGACTATACTTGGTGATTCGGTTGTTCCTTGACTTTGGACCAATGGAGTTACTTTTCAGGTTTTAGCCGACACTACGCTTCTGCTATACTCTATCACGATTTGGTTTTGTTACAAGAAGAAAACAAAAAATAAACTCAGCTTTATGAATTTTAATAAGGATAAATTTTCTCAGATCAGCGGTCATGGATCACTTCTGAAGCCAAACAAAACTAATTTAAAAACTAAACTGCATAATTAGAATCATAGAAACACAGTATTAATATTGAATAAAGTCATATTTTGGAATGATGTGAAGGCTATAGAACTTGACAATTATTCTCAGCAGTGCCTCACAACAAAAGGGTCCGAGATCAGTTGAGGACTGTAATATAAGGGAGTTTCATATATTTGTAACAACACATTCTCAGACAACTGTGTCATAGCACATTTAAGGAAACGAATCTTTGGCCGCCCCGAAATCCATCTCATTCACTTGGGAATACGCATAGCACGTGGATTAGTGCGAATGACAATAATTGATTCTGAAAATTATACAGCCTTATCGCTACCATGTCAAACCAATGCCAAATGCTAAACAATAAAGAAAGGAAAGTTTTATGCTATAAAATGGCCGAAACTGGAATATTTGGTGATTTCTGGCGCAATCTCGAGAAGCAACAATAGAATCCTCTATATATTATTTTAAAACATGCATTTGTGGTGATCGGGACTTTTCTCCCTTATTACTAAACTAATACATATAAATGAATGACTGTTTGAAGGAAAAAAGTTGTCAGGTTCCTCCTAAAAATAGTCAGACGAATGAACAATCCACCATTTGTTAGACAAATTGAATTAATATTTTAATCATCGCGTTGCGTCCTGGACGAAAAAATGCCGGGGTTGCTATATACAGTTTAAAATTATTTACTTAGTGATGAGTGTAAACAAGTTTTATAATCGGATAACATTGTCCGTCATAAATTGATTGAAGCAGTGTTAGTAATTAATATTATAGTCTCCATGAATGAAGACCTTGATGTCGTACAGATCCACAGCAGTTTAATAAGTAAGCGACCATGCATCTTACGGGAGCAGAACGACGGCCAAAGAAACATGAACATTGCCGAATATGAAAGTTTGCGTCACGGTTTTATCGTGTGGTATGTTTGAACAATTTTCCATCATATTACTTCCCGGTAGTTTTAATTTAAGATCGACCATATTACAATTAGATTTTGGAGTATTCATAGAAAAATTAGTGATTTTAATTACGATTCATGCGATCAAAATAATTAGGTCGTTTTCCGAGTATTCAAATTTATTTTGGTGAAACTTTCGTCTGTTGAAAATTTTCTATATACCCTATCAAATGATTTTTAGTGTTTGTATTTTACTCACAGAATAAATAATATACAACATTTATTCATATCTAAGAGTAAATAATAGGATATCATACCTGCGATTCAAGAAAACTCACCTCTATGGAATACAAGCGTAACGAAAGCCCAAGCTTGCATTTCCATCCGCTATGCCCGGAGTACAAAAAGATGCTCAACCAATTTAATAGTAGGAGTAGTAGTAGACGTAAGAGTAGTATTTTGAAATCTAAGTTTTGTGAATGGGTTAAAATACCATGATTGACTACAATATTTGTGTGAGAGACATTCAAATAATGCGGGCAATGAGTTTGCTACCTTTGCTATACTTTACTTTGTACTTTTACAATGTATCACAATGTATGGTCTTATGAAAGTGAGACTCACACCGCAGATACTTCCCCCTCTTGCTTCCCTCTCCCAAATTAGTAACATTTTCTCTCATTCTATGCCGGCAGGACGACAAGCTTTCAACTAATTATTGCTGACTATATATCTTTCAGTGATTGAATAAAACTGATTCAGTGAATTTATGAGATGCAATTTCACTGCAGACAAGTAGTAGTTATTTTTATATTTCGTGTACGAAGAGAAAAAATTGAAAATAAATAAGTAACGTGGAGGCAGGAGGTATGTTTGTTGCTTTATCTTGGTTATATCTGTTAAACACGAAGCTTTAAGTGACACATCATAAAAGGAAGTGGCATTTAGAAGAACAGAGTTTACCAAAATATGATGGTGGCAATGTGGTAGTGATGTTTATATTTCTGTCTGTACTATTCGTGATTATACTGCTAAAAGAACATTTTAAAAACATTCTATAACATTTAAATTCTCACTCTCTCTAAGATATTATGAACTTCGTTAAGATTCAAGTGGTAAGGGTTAGAAAACGCAAGAGTTTGAATTTGTCCGTTGATTTTCGTTACTGGATGTGTAGATACCGATACCTATCGCTGCTAACGAGGTATCAAACGGAGTAGATTTGTCGGTTCATCATCCCGCAACAGAAGTTCGACGTGCCTTCTTATGAAGAATTGGTAGATTGGGATAAAGTCACTGTCACTTACTGTCAGTCTTTCTCCCGAGGATCTTCAAAACATTAAAGGTAATGTAAAGGAACCTATAAAGCAGCTTGCTGCATTATTTGCCCTCCCAAATGATTCTCAAGCTGTCGACCGATATGTAAAAGAAGTCACAGAGGCCTCACGGTTAGTCTACGGCCGCGATGCAAGAGACGGTTTCATAGGAGAGAGGATCCTCTCGCGAATACCAAAAACTGGAACAAAATCAGCCTTCAAAGACATCAGCTAGTTATCTGGTATGTTTCCACGGGTGTGTAGGCGGGCGGGACTCGATTAGCAGGCTCTACCTCATGATGAGTCCTGGATAGCTCACTGCAGCTGAACCAGCGAGGAGCTGCCACTTTTCATGGTGTTTCCAAAAATTTTAAAAGTATGATATCTCGTCATATTCGGTTTTAATGGCTTAATTTAACTGTTCCTCGTTCAAAACGAATTAAAACAGCCATTTAATCAAATGTATGTATGCTCCGTCAAAAATTTAACTTACCTAAAAAAACGCAATTTTCACTAAAATTTCGAATTTTTGAGCTCTTTGGTCAGGCCCAAGACAAACTTTGTTAGAGCCCATATTTTGCACATTTCTTATTGAGCCTAAAAGGCAACTTTTCCAACCTATTACGTTCCCGCTGCTAAAAATTTTTGTTTTTCGGTACGCCCTAGTGTGCAGGGAGGATGGAGATGACCTTTTCAGGTGGGAGGCGCGTATTGGCTATAAGACAAAATATTTACGAATTATATATTACTAGCTGAATTTCCCGCTGCTTCTCAATGGCGAGAAATAAGGAGGATTAAATTAGTAATGCTATTTGTGAAGTTATGAAATTATACTCTCCAACGATATTAGAAGGAAATATAAGGTTTCAAAGGCCCTTCGACCCTCCCTCCGTTTGTACATACATAGGTATTCATTTCAGCCTTTATTCAATGAAAATGAACCAAGAACGATATTTATATTTTTTGGATAGTGAATACTAATAACGATAACTCTAGGATTATATTTGTATGCATTTAATCTTATTTATAATATGATTTAAGTTGCTTTTATACGAATGCAGAAGATGAAGGAGCTTTGAACACCCAAGCAAACCTTTACTGACAGATTACAATGTAACTGTTTCCTAATACTTCCATTCCACAAATACTGTATATTACTCATTAGAAATTATTTCAATCCAGAGGGGTTTGAATCTCCTGGAAGAGAACTCTGTATTATTTTGGAAACTGGAAAGTACTGAGATTTACATAAATCACATATGCTATCATCGTACCAGGATACAATAATCAATTATTTGAAAATCGTTGCAAGAAAACATTATTGATTTCGACTCCATATCTAGAGAAGATATATCCTAAAGAGAGGTGCGATATATGGTCTGTAGTCGAACCCATACAAATTTCAGTAGATATCATTGCATGTTACGGGAGCGTCTCCTCTAACTTTCTAGTGCAGAAAAAGAATAGGGAAGAGTATCGAAGAAAGTTCAGTGTATCCCGTTCATTTCACAAAGAAGAGTGATTAGAGATACAACGAATATCAAGGAAAAATCAAATAAAACTCGCAACACATGTATGTGATAGTTGTATTTAATTGCTCAGAGAAGGAGGCATGAGAATCCACACAGCAGGATCCACTGATTCACAAATAGCAACCGGGTAAAATAATCGTAACAAAATCATCAGTTTTCCTTTAAATTTCTCGTCCATAATAGAGGATCATCAACTAATTAACGAATATAAGACACAGTCCAATAAAATAATACCGGCTTATGGTCTACGGGAGGGTACACGTGGCAATGTACCTTCGAATATTCGTCCTGTCCCTCCAAAATAATCCCCTTCCTCGACGTAATATTTCTTCGTCATCTTGATCACAAAAAACGAACGTACAAATGTCCTTCTGCGATTCGGTTTGATAAAGAAAAACTCCAAAATGGCTGTAATTTTTTCCTGCTATTTAAATATCTTACTTTACGTTCGCTGAAATCTCAGTAATTTACCTTCTATTCATAAATTCTGACCTTAATTCCTACCATTAATTCGGTATGGATTTAAAATCCACGTGTATTCTTATAAGAATACACCTCGGTAACAGGTTCTAGTTTAACACGTATTTCTCCATAAAACGAACTCAAATGGCGTCACAGATACGTAGCGTCATATGCACGAAATTCGATTAGCGCGAATTCGAACAAATATTTCGGTGCCGCAATAACGATTGCCCACTTAAAAGGAATTACCCAATTACACTTCAGTAAAAAGCCATCCTTTTTCTGGAAATAATTTGGTAGAAGATTTCCATTCATAGTTGTAAGGAGTCGAAAATTTATTTACATTAGTGAATTTCAAAATTATACCCTTCAAATATTTCATTACACCGTTTGATCGGCATTTGCGAATAACATAATTTACACTCTGTACTTCGACTGCAAAACATTCTCGAATTTTTCAATCCTTATGAAATTGAAATAAAAGTATTATATCAATTGGTATTAACAGTTCAAAAATTATTTAAGGATAATAAATTTAAATTTTTACACTTCTATGTGAAATATGTTAGACGAAAGCAAAGAAAATTTCGTTCCTATTTCAATCTTACGATTTATTCAACAACCATCGGTCCTTTTTGAGCTTTTACTGCAATATCAAACAAGACCTAAAACAATTTTCGTTACCTCTTGTCCATTTTAAACAGTTTTAACAATAGAAAAAGTAACACTGCAAGATCTTTAAGGGGTTACATGAGTTTCTCTAGCGAAATATAATTATGGATTGTTTTATTAGAGAGAATTATGGATTTGATAGTGAATTTTCAGCACATGATATACGCATGGTTTAGAAAATAGGATATCGCAATATTGTCCGATTGAAGCGGATGAGAAAGTGAAGTAAAGCAATAGCTGCTGTCTGAAATAACCGCAATTTTATGAACAGAAGAATGGTTTAATCTTTAAAACTCGGGTTGCATCTTTAGTTCATGTAACCATTCATTGAAGTAGGAAAATTTCTATAGTATAAAAGAATTAACTCGTGAAATTTCCGAAACATCAATAGTGTTGCCCTCCTTAGGGTTTAAGCGATCCATTAATGTGCCAGTAATATTTTAAAATTTAATATTAAGACAGTTCATTGCTGTTTAGTTGCTTTATTTGAGTACAAAAGAAATTAACATATACAATATATAACAGGACATAAGCATTTTTCCTCATAATCACTGAACATAAGCTCTTAACTCAATATAAAGTATAAACATTAGATATACGTTTATGTTAGCAGTATAACAAATAAATAAAACGAAAAAAATAAAAAGGTCATTCCGTTTGATAATATATATCCTGTATACTATTATATTTTAAATAAAAAAGCAAAAAGAAGATTTAAGAAAGAAAATGTACTAATTTATGAAAAGTCAGATGGAATTGACGGATTTGGGGCCTCGCACAAGTTTAATGCGAGGGCCATGTTTAGTGACCAGTGATAATTCGACTACTGACCAAGTCGGTAGTTTTAAGTTGTTAAATAGCAGAGGGCAAAGAAAGCACGGCATGAAACGTGTGTTTCTTTTGGAGGCCTCATTGTTCAGAAGACATTTTGTTCGCTTTGTTTTACAAACTCGTGATCGCTGATTTCAATCTACCGAACATCGAATACGAAACGAGAATAGATAAATATAAAGAGCGGTTCTGCGAATTCTAACTTTGGTGGGGTCACACACACACTAAGAGATAAAACGAATGGCCGTTCAAAAATATTCTCCGGAATTAATTCTCGAGTCGTATATAAAAGTTTAAATCAAACGAGTTAAATATTCAGTCGGAGGCATTTGCCAATTCCGTTTAAATGTGAATTGACGGCTGCCTCATCTCGTATTCCAAAGAGAGACAGAGGAACAATGTTCTGTCCAGTGGGTGCGCCAAATCCTTGTGCTTCTTAACTTTTCTTTCAAACCTAAAATGAAGATCATTCCGCTTACTGAGTGACACATAGTAGCCGAGTGTCATCGTAATGGATTGCAAGAATTTCGTAGTTCAATTCATCCCCAGATATAAGCCTGCAAATTCTAATCTTGATATACAACGTACACCTCTTGGTAAGTTCATAATTCCTAAAATGGCACACTCAAAGGTTTTCATACCCTTCGTATCATCATTTGACAGATTTCGTCTTCGTTTTTCCCAGAGGCGGAATTTAAGTAATCAGAGGCCCCAAACGCAAAATATAATTAACCGTTGGATGTAATGATTCATCCAAGACTTAAATGAAGAGTCAAGATCCAGGTCGTTTAACATAAAACAGTTTTAGGAAAGGTTGTACGTTCTTTTCTACATTTTTACACTGTTCGTGTTATAAAATATTGTAAATGAATATGAAAATGACAAATAATTTCAGTGCTTTAACCATGGTCATCATAGAAGACCTCAGCTCAGGGGTAGGGTAGCCCTTCCAAATAATTAAGATTTGGTATTTCGCTGATGTGTTTGTATGTCTCCTGAGGTGTATGATTCATCATTATAAGACTCTACAAGTATTTGCAGTTCGAAGGCTGGTCTGACCATCAATCCCTCAGCTGCCAAGAGATGGGGTGTGCATGCAAGATGAGGAGTGAGGTAATTTTCCATTGCTTTCCACTCATAAGTCCACTTGACTGTAGTTCAATAAAAAGCCAAAATGAATAACTCCTCCGTCATTCATTTGAATGTAATCATGTCTATGAATGATACCGATAATGAAACAAAAAATGAAAGATATATTTTCCCCTATCCTGTCCTTAATGACGAATGGAAAATATTTCCTTCATCATGATATGATCGAAAGAGCTTATTGTTAGTAATCCCCATGCATGGCTGTAAACGAAGAAGAAAATTAAAAAATAACTATTTGTGTCCATATCATTGTAGAATCTCCAAAAGAGAAATTGCTTACTTCCGAATTTCTTTACATACCTCGAATCACGTACTGCTGATTTCAGAACATACGAATTGTTTTCCGTAATTCGGAAAAGAAGCCAATAAAACAAATGACGGAGATGTTGCAACACTGGATAGAATTGAGAGAAAGCAAGACGTAGAGCCACTAATATTTTGAAGACGAATGTTATTTAGTCAACCATGGAAATATTTCCTCAAACATTCTCCATACATCATAGAATAATAAATATTTTCAAAATATTATTTTAAACCTCGTACTAATAAAAATCCGATGATTAAAATAATTGTAATGTTGTATAAAAGCGTATATTTTCCAACAAATTCCGAGACGAGCTAATATATAAGACATAACTGGGTTTCAATTCTAGTCTGGAGTAAGTCTATTTAACACTATGTATATCTCCATATTCTAGGAGACGCAGGATCTCAGGAAATTCGCCAAGATTCAGGATTTTAGGATTCGCCAATAATCCAATTGCTCGAAAATTTTCAAAAAGTTGTAATGATAATAAATTAAAGCACTATTCTCAGTAAAGATTCAATCCTCTCAAGTACAGGATCTTTCGAGTGAAGAATGGAAGCAGATGAGTACGGCCGAGGGAATGAGGGGATCATCTCGATTTGATATGGAAAGGTCGTTTGAACGGGTTTCATGGCGTGAATTCCCACGGAGAGAATGGAACGTATTTCTTTCTTTCTCTCTTAAGATGAAAAATATTCATTCTGATGAAATGATTAGTTGCTTTACCTCAAAGAAGAATTCCAGAAAAATACCGATTTCGGCTGTATACAATTATAGCTAAGTCTTAACTGTACTAAACCATAATTCATCAAAATATATGGATATATCAAAGTGAGAGAAAAATTATGGAGAGAACGACGCCTAACCAATCTTCAGCAGAGATATAAGAAATAGAATGAAGAAGTATATAAATTGGAATCCGCTTTAAGATCGAAATATTTCGGAGAAAACGAAATAAATAGCTCGCCTCCGAATAAAAGACGCAATTCTTGTATTTGATGGAAAGAGCCTTCGAAAGGGGGGAAAACGGTAGTTAAAATCAAATCCGTTAGCTGTAAAGCAATTATGCTTCGTTTTCCACAATAGGGATTAAAATATCTGTTTGCAAAGTCATCTGACTGATTCATCCACAATATCTAGGGGAGACTGGGGTAAAGTGACCATTGGCGTGTTCTTGCTGGAAACTACTGCAATCTGGTGGCAGGTTGTGAACTAACTCGTAGAGAAGCCATTAGTGTTATGTCAAAGTGTCAAGTGATCAGTTCGCAGAATTGTTTGAGTTACAACAGATTTTCTAAATTTTTCTGCATTGATCTAAGGTGAGTGTTTAGTTTTATTCTCATTATTTCGTCTTTAATTATTAATTGTAATTAATTATTATTAATAATATTAAGTATATTTAATGCAATTTTAAATTAACTCTGTCTAATTACCTTTAAAATTATATTGTTTATGATGAATTGAAAGCCCTCCCTTAAAGGTCGTTGTGATAAAGTGAGATGGTTTGTGATGGGATAAAGTGGCCAGTGCCTCAGATGGCTGCCCAAGTTGAATTCTTAAATAAGATATTATATTAAGTGCTGAGCTTTTATTTAGTTTAAAGCTACTATTGTAAGATCAAGTCCCTTCAACGCAGAACTTGTGGATGAAAAAGCTAAGAAGGAACAAGAAGAAGAAATAAGAAAAGGAGAGGAAGAAAGGAGAAAAACAAAACATCAAAGGGCGTGAAAAATCAATATGAAACTCGACGAAAACTGCTTGAACAAAATTTTAAATCAGGTGAAGATAGTGATGCGAGAGTTCTTTAAAATCAGTAAAGGAAGGATGGATGTTCTGGTTGTCACAAATGTATTAGATGCGAAGAAGATTTTGTCTGTGAACATTCCAAGTAAAATTTGTAAAACCTATTGCAGATATTTTTCATAATTTCATATTCATCAATTGTAAATCGTAACATTAACATTGATTTGTATTAGTTAAAAATACAGAAAATAGTTTGATTTTGTACCTGTTCAACATTTAAAGATTTCTTTTGGGGGATTCCCATACGAGGCCCTCCTTACGAAGTTGAAAAAAAAACAAAATGGAAAAATATACTTCAAGATATTGTTAATATATTGATAGTTATCGATTGTGCACTAACGAAACTACATGCTATGTATATTTAAATTGTATTTCCTTTTAAAATAGTGAACTAAAAAAAAATTTGTTTTTGAGTGGCCACTTTACTCCCCTGTAGCAATAGCTATAAAAATATCTTTGGACGGGAAAAAGGTATCTATAAAATTATCCATAGACTACAGGTATTGTGCCTAAATTTTTGGTAAGCTATCTAGAACCGACTAAAACAATAATAATAAAGTATGAAAATAATAAAATTAATGATGAAAACAACAATAACAATTGATAAGGATGATTATATACAAAAATGATAGTGATTGTAAACAACAATAAGAACAATTAATAAATTATAATAACAAATTATGATTGATCGAAATCGGTCGTCAAAATAAAAATTGCGGGAATTATTAAGTATTCCTTTAGTTGTTGCTACCAAATAATATTATTCTCAATTTCGCATAATATATGAAGTTCCGATCATTGAAAAAATGAAGATTGCTCCTATTATTGTTTGATTTTCTTAGCAATCGAGACAACGGCCCACAAATGAGGTTTATTTACGGACTAATCCGACCAAAGTGCCTCACTATGTGATGAATTTCATATGAACATCATTATAACTTAGCTTTCATATTGTTACAGTCATGACAAACAAGAGTTCTATAGTAAGTATCAATCCTTTCAAAAACATACCGAAGGCAGTACGTCATGCTAAGTCATTTAAGGAACATAACTACACAATCGCAACAGTTATAAGTAAACCCAAATGAAGAATTATTAATATACAGCGTACGATATCATATTTTACAGTGCCCAAAGTATAAATTATATAGGACAAAAAATAAAACGAAATGATAAAAAACGATCATATAAATATACAATTTAGATTTTAGAACTTTTGATCACTTATTGAAAATTTCAACATTTTCAGCCTTAGAATGAAAAGAGAATTACAGCTCAACTGGAAAATCATTTTTCTAATATAGAAGTGAAAATAGCTTGCGGTACTGCAAATCGTGAAGTATTATATGAAATGCAAGCACGAGTAGTTGGGCAGGAAGCAGAGAAAATACAGAATACAGAGATGGTGCTGATCACGTGTGAAAAAGCAGGCTAAAGCGGCTTCGTTTTGTTTGTTTTTCATGCGCTGATTTCCACTCATTCTGAAGAAAGTCGCTCTTGCGAATGATTCCTAAACTTCAGCACTCATATTCGTCTAAAATTTTTGATTTCCGCATATATAATACTAAAGAAATGTCAATAAAAGGTATGAATTTTTTGAAAAATCATTGTTAAATTTCCATCAGATGTTCATAGAATTCCAAGGTATTACGATAACCGTGAATATAAAAATAAAAAACTTATTCTCTCTTAGCCGTATTTTGCAATTTGACAATGTCAGTAAAATAAAACTTTGGTGAGGAAATAATTAACATAACGTCATTATTCAAAGAGAAGGTCTTCAATTTGGGAAGCCACATTAAATATAAATGTAGAATTTATGGACGAACAGGAAGACATCATAATAAAGCGTCTTTATTCTGACAAGACTCAATAGTCTTTTCTTATGTCAAACATTTGAAAAAAAGAGACAGCTTGGAAAAGTGCGCAGATTTGTGGGTTTACAAATTAAGTGTTTGGGATATAATAACCGACAGCGACTGCAAGAAAGGGGGCGTGAAGAACATATTTAAAAACTAAATTTTACTGTAAAGTCGGGTCAAGAAACTTGAAAATGTACACTTTCCATAGCTAATACAAAAAGAGCATAAGAGCGTCTTTCGAATAAACAAGGAAATCATTCTTCTTATGCAATGATCGGTATGATTGCTTAGCATGAGAAGGGACATCTTCATCGACATTGAAGTATAAAATATTACAATGACACAAAAAAGAGTACTTGATTAGTTTTTAGCATTTCCAAAGAGGCTGCCTCGACTGGATCGCTTTACTTGATCCGGTCGTAGAATAACTTACGATTTCACAGAGTTCGGAGCAAAAGAGATCTGAATTGGAATCGAGAGTTCTCAAGATCATACGGAGAGAATGCATGCAAAAGACGAGAGAAGAGCTCTCTTCGAATGAATGTCAAAAGAAAGAAGTGCACACAAAGAGGAAACTGGTTTGACCGCTCTAAGGTGCTATCGAATGCATTAGATGAAGCAGGAGTCTTGAACGCCCTCCCAACGGAGAGTGGACGAATTAATGCGCGTCGAATAAATAAGAATGGCAGATTGAAGAATGATTATTTGAGAGACTCATAAATACTCGAAAAAAATCATTCATTTTCCCCTAAGAATCGCCGTCTCACTGAATTTACGCGCGAAGACGCAAACAACTGATGCACTTGATATTTATGGAGACACCTGTCGAATTTCCTGTCGATTGATGAGGTGGCGAGATTTTTAATTCCATTAAGAGGCTGACCAACTGGCACGATTCTTTCGAAAAGTTAAAATAATTCCGCTAATATATGATGACTGTTTACAAATTACGCGATCGATCAAAGTTGTGTTATGAAAATAAATGAGAAAGAAAAATTACGCTAATTGATAATTGATCGGGGAAAAGAAAACGTTTCGCATGGATATAAGATTAATCGAACGAGAAACATTAGGTAATCGTTTATTTCTACAATTAATATCTTGAACGTTAAGGAAAAATTATCATTCAAACCATTAATTAATATTACTAACTATGAACTTAAAAATGAATTTACGGACTCCTCTTATTTGGTAAGGAGATGGATGAGTAAAGTTGAGTTCTTAAGATTGTTTTAGAGAATTTCTGCCATATATATCTTCAAAATATATACCTAAGACTGCAAAGAATTATAAAAGTTCTTCTGTAAAATGTGGAAAGAAATAGAAAAATATTTCATGTGAATTCATGCAGGCAAAAAACCATGTATAAAATACGCCACGCACTATAGGCCAACTGTTTTCGGTTTACAGCAATAAATATAAAAAAATTAATGATAAACAAAAAATCTGACACTTTATGGAAGACCACATTAGGAAGCAGGAAACATAGTAACTTCGTAAGATTTCAAAGTGGAGTATCATCACAGTCCGAACAATTTGGAACCAAAACATGAGTATTATTCTTACTTGAAACCGGTACTGATATTGGAACTTCACTCACAGAATTTTCGCAAAATTATATTATTTCCTAATCCTCAAGTTCAAAGAGATTTCTTATTTAAATACAAACGTTTTGAAGGGTAATTTACAGAAAAATATAGATTTAAATGAAGATTAATAAAGTGGAAATAGTTTAGTAGACTCTTCAGTAAGATAAATAAACCTCAAAGGCTGCTCAAAATGTAGAAGGCTAAAAAATAACAAATTTTAGCATTAAGATTTTCATCAGATGTAACAGTTCCACCAATTCGAAAAGTCCTTTTTAACGCGATTTATAATTAATTATATCAGTACTATTCTCTTTCAGAAACTGAAAGATATACATTAATGTAGAGTATGAAATTGTATTTCAGATATTATACAGTTCGCCTTTGGCACCGTCGATTACGAAAAATTTAGTCCTGAGTTTGCATTCAACTCGAATTTGGCAAAATATTTCATTAATCTTTCGAGTTCCCACGTAGATCTTTAAATAGACCAATCTAATTGTAATAATGTTTGGATCGGTTTCCTCAATAGAGATAGAACTTGGACAGGTGCTTATCCACTTTTCTCTCTCCGTTCACTAATTTTTCTCCCGAATTTCACGACATTCGATATGAATTCGATACAGTATACAGTTGCGAAAAAAGTCACCAGCTGTTCTTGCTTTCATTAATAATGAATTCCAGCTCCGGGAGAGAACCTTCTACATCTACATGAACACCCTGCAAGCCGCCTTTCGGCGCGTGGCAGGGGTCAATCAATTCACTTCAATTAATATTCCATTAATTTACTATGAAAAACTCTTTAAACGGCTTTAGTTGTCCAAAAGAAAGATATTTCTGGACCTCGCCTCTATAACAAAGGTTCATTAAAAATATTTTCTACGTAAATATCTTTCAATAATTTTGTCTATGCCATTCCAATTTTTCTAGTCGGTGTCATAGACGAAGAAAGTAGTTGAAATCTCTAATTTAAGCGACGAATAGTAATATCAAATCGAGAAAGACAGCATAAGAAGACCTGGAACGAGCGCATATTCCTACAATACGGTTAAGTAGGATATCTGATTCCCACGTAATCAATTATTACTGTCTAGATAAACGGGAATGCACAATAGTTAAACTGCCAAATTCTGCCGTCTATCGATTCTTTCATGTGAAAGACTAATTGGCATTATAAGGATGGAAAAATAAAGGGGCTCAAAATGAAGCTGTCTGACCTGGGAATGAATACTCAATTTGCGCACATTACTAAAAAAATATATTTTAAATATTGTATTCCCATATCGTTGGCGTGCTCTCGTTTCATCTCCTAATTATGAACTTGTTTATAGGAGATAATGTCAATGATCAATAATGTCTGAACCAATTTGCATCGTCATTAGAATCAAAGAGGTATAAATTAAAGATGAAGAGATGAGTGGGCACTCAGATGTGGACATTTATAGAGAATACGAAAAGTATAATATACGTTATTCTAACATCTTTAAAATCTTGACAAAATACAGAATAATAAGTATGTTGCAGGAATATACCTATTTCTACTTAATATTCAGCTGGAAATAGGAAGTAAATTCATATCTGGCGAAATCTCAAAGTATCATGTCATAGCTGGACATGTAACGGATTCTGCGCAGATAGATTAAAATTAATTTATTCACGAATATTCAACGAGATAGAAATTTGTTACTTAAGCTTCAACTTTTAAAGGACCTTTCTGATCTTAGCAGAGATATTCATTGAGTGTCTCGTTTGGACACATCCGTAAGAAATTTCGGACAAAGTGGAACCGAAGAATTCGAAGAGAACGGTTTTTTATTTAACGCTTAACTGAGTGCTTGTGTATGCATTTATGGTGAGGGAGGGTTTCACTATGTATCAATGCATCACAAACATTGCTGTGTTATCTTTGAGGGTTTTGCTAATGGGTGTTAGAGTATTGTATATATTTTGATGATGATGATGTGACAACGACATTTGCAATGATACGATATAAAAGACAAACGACGAATTGATTTTGAAGACAATGGTTTTAATGACGTATTTTATATTCTATTTTTTAACTTAATAATGTGTGTATTAGATTTACATATATCAGTATTGCTGTAAAGTTAGTGGATATATTAAAACTTAGTAAATTTTATGATAATGTTGCATACATACCTACATATAAAATAAGAGTAATAGTTGATAATTTTCACTCTGATATAATGACGAAAAAGGACGTACTTGAACACTCGATTTTTCATCCTTGATTTAAAATCCGCTCATATAAATCTCCTTATTCTTGATTTAACTTTCCTAAATTTGATCGATTCAAACGAAATGTTTGTGCAATGTGATTCATAATTTCTTCAGCACTATCCGCGCTCAATTGATTTCCCCTTAATGATGTACACGTTTAATAATTAACGAATCCGACGCAAAAAAACCCATCGGAACGAAAGAACATGTTTATTTCCGTAGAGAAAATTGAGATTCGGAGGACAAAAACTGGCGCCCCTTATTTGTAAGTGCGATTGTCTCGTGGCGCCACTCTCGACGCGTCTAAACAGTTTCCGATTGTCTCTCTGGGATTATTCATTCCGGGAGCTTATGGAGATGAGCGAACGGTGACTCAGGTAGTCTATTTTCGAACTACCGAAAGAGTCAAAGCTTTCTTAATCTAAAATTTGCATCTAACAAGTCGCGTGACGAAACACAAGAAAAAGAGGATCCCGCTTAAGACGCTATCACTATTAATCTTCTCTCGGCCGCACGAAACACCCGGTAAGAATACCGCTTAAGAAGCCCACTTATGATGCGGATTCTCCCAAATACGATGCAAAAGACAACCTTCTTGACGTATTGAAAATTCTTCATTTGACTCTCCTCTTTAATTAGGTGTGTTTTGGAAATTAAAAACCCTTCCAAATCCATTTGATTTCCATTCGGTTTCCTTTAATTCGTACGAATCAGATGATTAGTTGAAAATACCATTAATAAAAGGCGGTCCTTGATTTACTCTAGCCTAAATAATTGCTGGTTTTTGACGAAAACTTCTAAAAAAAAGTCTTGAAAGTCTTCGTACAGTATTTACTAACTTGTAGGATTCAAAGTTTCACCTATTAATTCTCCATTTAAAAGCAGTAGAAATATCTAATTTTAAGAATAAGAGCTTTATGGGGGTTAATCGAAATCGTGAAATACATCTGACGTTATGTTCCGTAGAAAGAGTTATTAAAATGAAAAGAATTCTATCTGCAGAATCCGATTCTCATTCTAGATGATTATTTTAACTAGTATTAGGATTACTGCGCCATTTGTGTTTCTCGAATTGAAGAAAGCGAACTATTGAAATTATTTACAATACATCGTGGTTTAACAAACATGTATATGAGAAGGGTGTAGAAGGGGTGGGGAATTATTGGAGGGGAGAAATCGCCGCTTTTAATTACTCACACATTAAGGGTGCTTTCATTTCTCCCCTTTTCATCTCATCCATGTATTTTGGGGTCTGTCATTTCAAAAGAAATGGAAGTCTCACGTGACCGGGATTCAAACCTGGGCGATGTTTTAATATAAAGTATCAAAAGAACCCTTTCGGATGTTCAAATTTATGGCATACTTATTAAAAACATTTTCAAATTTGACTCAACATTCATCATGTTAAAAGGAACCATCGAGCAATTATTTTTTCCAAAATCGCCTTTGTAAACAGTTTCTGGAGAACACCTGCATCGAAAACAAAACACCGCATGAATATCACACCTTATTTGATTGAAATAGTTGAAGATTATCAATTAATATACTATTCTCTGCATCAATGATAAAGACTAGTTCAATAAAGCTAAGCAAGATATTTTGAAGTACCTGAATGGTAAACACGGCGTATTCTTTCTGCTAGGGAGAATTCTCGCTTTAAGCGATAGAATAACATCTAAATACGAATTTTTACCATTTTTATTTAATTTTACCAATTTAATTTTAAATAATGATTCTTGTTTTTCTTTGTTATTATGTAGTTTACCTGTTTATAAATTTTTTAAGCAATGTTATGATGATTGGCTATTAGCGGCTGTTTTTGGATCTCATTAAATAAATAAATTTTGTAATTCATATGGTAGGGATGGAGAACCGTGTAGGCTAGCGTCTTTGGCGAAAAGTCTCATCCATGTTTTACTTTTTATGAATTGTCAAGGCAGAAAATATCTCAGAGATAAAGCAGAGGTTAAAAGAGGGTGAAAAGTGTACTTGTAATCACACGGTTGCACAAAACCACATAAATCATTCTAAAATTTACAGCGATCGTACATTCTGAAGAGGAAAGCTGCGGTTTTAACACATCTGGTGGAGCGCAGCACATGTCAGCGGACGTAAATCACCGCTGTAATGCACAGTTTCCATTAGCAACTTATTAGGAAGAGGTTGCCAAAGGATTTGGAATTGCTCTCTCTCGAATTCGAAGCCTTCTTCCATTTAAATAAAAGCCTTCTCAACGCTTTCACTTTCAAATTTCTTTCTTAACTTCAAACAAACTCTCATCAGCATTCTGTTAGACTTCACCAGAAGTTTCCCTCGAGATTTTTTACATCGCTAACTCAATGAAAAAAAGGGAAAAGTTTCCACGGTCGGGGATCGCTCTTCGTTTGTTTCAATTTACAAACATATTTGAAGATCGCACGTTTAATTCTGCAAATACGAAAAGAAAGAAAAAATGACATCTCGGACAGCATAACCCGCTTGTGACGCTTCCTAAGGTACAACCGCGTTGTTGTGACCGCAATTCCAAAATATTACTTCTTTTACATTAGAAAGGTCTTTTTTGTCCTTTGATTTTTAAATAAGTTAGTGCACTCCTAAAAAAGTAATCTGCTTTAGTTACCTTCCTAAGCTGCGAGTGTCTGCGAACTACTTTTGTGTTTGCCTTCATGTCATAATTTTTAAGAATGGTCTGCTTTTCGTACCAAAAGAGCATCTTCCTCTGCCACATTCACTTTGGTCACTATTAAATGACGCAGATACATAATCAGGGAAGAATAATATAAGTGATTTTCGATTGAGGAATGGCGGTTGCAGTGTATCCGCGTTGCAAGTGGTGTTTTTACCATGAGTGAGTGTTTCAAATGGATGTCTCCCATGGATACTTTGGTTTATAATATTATGGGTTCATCGAGCTCATGTTATTTCCTTTGCGTGAGCCTCTCTTGGAATCGAACCCTGGGACCGTTTTCACCAAAGGCGAACGTGCTACCCACTTGTCTATCCGGGAGTCCTAGTTTAGTTGATTCCTGCAATTCCCCTCCGAATAAAAGCAGTATGGTTTGTAAATTATTCTTCATATGAAAGTTACGGAGGGCTGTTTCATAACCAATCCATTCACAACCATTGTCCACGAAATGAATCGTTAGCACAGAAATAGTTCAATGGAAACCACGCGATGATATTTAATTCCTTTTAAAAATGGAACTACACTGAAATGGCAGATTCCTGGAAAATTTGTTTTATATCTGTGTAATCTATACAACTTCATTCAATAGAATCACCTTGGGTTCGACCAATGTGGTGCTTTTTCATTTATCATTCTTCGTTGGATGAATGTCTTCCCTTCTCTGAATTTATTTAGCAATCACATTCATCCTAAATATTTCCAACTTCTGAATGACCTCCTAACTAATATAGTATAGTTTCTGAAATATGTCAAGCTAATAAAAAGAGGGTAGTGAAATAATTGTGATATAATGACGTAAGTGATGATTACGTGACTTTTACTGAAGACTATCCACTATATATACATACACACACACACACACACACACACACAATTGACAAACTGGTTGTGTTGACATAGCCCTGTTATGATTTTCCCTCACTTGAAATAGAGTGTGGCTGAGATTGATAGCCAACATTTCTCGGCAGCAGAAGCGATGGATCTTCAAATAAGTCGCCAAAGGCAATTTCCTCTAATTCAGCGTCAGAGATAATTGTCGTCCGGACCCATCTAATAAGACGAGGATATAAAACACAGGAGGGGAATGTGCAGGGATGCCAACCTCTAATAACTGTAAATATCCTCCTCTAGTTACCCTTATCGAAAGGCAGCTTTCAGAATTCTTTGCTTCGCATGGAACGATCGATGAAAAGGGGGCCATAATACTTGCGCAATGAGAGCATTTTAAAGATCGGAGGAACTTTAAGTGTATTTTGGGAATAAATTTGAGCTTATTCAAGAACTGCAGTCGACATTTCTAACAACAATGACGAAATCTATTTCAATTTATTTCAAAATGTTTATAATAAATTTTTAAAATTTATATATTAATCATCGAAATATTAATATATGATAAAGTATGTACGTGTGATTCAATTGTTTCCTTCCGGTAAGTGCACCCCTGTGAGATAAATGTATGCTATCGAGTATCACTCTTGAAAGGGAAGGACTTGTGTGGAAAGATTCAGTGTGATCATTAGAAAGTGATCGTATGCTCAAGGGTCATTCATTGTGGGGTGTGGCTGTGGAAGAGGGGTCAGAGGTCATTAGGCGAGATTTAATGGTCCCCAATTGAAAAAGACCCCACTGACCAATACAAGGAGGAGCTCTTAATCTTACTTTCGTCCGATTTACCGCATCGGCGGATGGGGTCCTTCTAGCATCCTATAGCACATCGGGATAAATAGAATGCCGTTCTTGCATTTAAAACATGATCTCCAAGGAAGAGTGTGGGGAGGAATATGAATAGAAAACGCGGAAAAACTATTCACTTACGAATATCAAACATTTCGTTTTAAGAGGATATGGGAATAACATGTTTTAGGATAATCGTTCAAACACAGAGAGAAAAGGTATATTGAAATTAATTTATTTACATATTCATATTATATATGTTAGAAAGTCGGAGTTGGACATTACCGTAGATGGAGCGAAATATTTCTCTTTAACGGCAACATAAAATCCTCTTTTATTGCATAAATATTTTTTTATGTTTAAACCTCCGCAAACATCGTGCCCTAATTTTATAAAAAGGGTATTTTAAGCTTATGTAGAAGGATAATTTTGTAAATTTGATTGAACTAATTCGTAATTATAGCCCGGAACAGATGTCAGAAACAAACGTATAACACGCGCTTAGCAACTTGATAGCAAGATAAAGATTTTTCTCCATTCGTGAAAATTGCTGATAATTTACTATTATAAGTGTAAATAACACAAAGACGTAGGTGCAGTGGTATCTTCTTCCGTATGCTAGTAATTTTAAAAGTGACCGCTGAGGTCATCTCGCCCTCCAACAGAAATCGAAGTACAGAAAGCTTTGGTATTTATCGTTAATAATTTTATTTTCATATGATTTCCACAATAAAAGACACTAATTCTTCCGTGGAAATAATAAAAGATTCTGAAAAAAATGAGATGAATAGCGGTTCAATGAAATCTTTTAAAAATATACGATTCGCAGGAAAACTTGGTCCCGCGATAATGACAGTATAAAATACTCGAATAAGAAGGAGTATATCACATTGTCTAGGGGAGTGCATGCGTCGGAAGCTCATCTATTCCCATTTTGGAAAAAACGGGATTTTTATGCTTACAATTTATAGGAGTATTAACGCACATCCGTTATTTTCACGCATGAAAGCCTAATGACGAACCTATGAAAATCTTTACAAGTATCTTCGGAATTATTTTCGTCAACTGAAGAAAAGCTAACTAGAGAAAATGATGGTGAGTTTCCGGAAGATAGTACAAAAATTATCGAAATTTAAGATTTATTAGTATGGACCTCTATAGTACATATGAATCTCTCCTCATATATGTAACTCTACAATATTTTTAAAGAAATATACAAATGATATCAGCAATTATACGCACGTGCATTTATTACTATTTATATATCATTCCCTTTGTAATTATTATTTACGATAGCAGAACAACACATATTAACTTACCCATAAATCGGATATCTCTTCAAATGATTATTTATAAAACTGAAAATCGTTGTGGTTGCATATAGTTTCATCCGCGTCTTTGAGTAGCAGTGATTCACCCTGAATAAGAATGCATGTGAGATGTTTATTTGCTCGGGTATAAAATGTCGAAATCTTTTATTCTCACGTACATTTTACCATCGGTGAAATCTGAAAGGAAACCCTTATTAAGAAGATAAACATATTTAAAGAGCAAATTATTAAAAATAATGTTTAAGTAGACGAAGAAAAGTGAGTGAAAGGGAGCGGCTATAGAATGCGCACGTCATTTGTTCGAATCCAGAGCACACCAATTATAAGTTGAGACGATTAAAGCCATTGCTTCATTAATCCATTCGAAATTAAATAATAATATTTTTAGCTACGGAACTGGCTTGTATCGCATTTGATAAGACTCGGGAGAGTAAAGGTCCTCAAACTCACCAAATGGAAAACGGGATGTCGGTCTTCTGACCTTCTAATGCGCATTTCAATGGCCAAGAATCCACAAGAATCGTATAATAATAAAAGATACAGCTCGAGTTCTAAAGAATCGCTATGACGAATTCAAGAATTGGAATCTTTAGAAGAAAGAAGGTTCAATGGAAGAGTTCATTTAATTAATAAATTCAGAGGATGCAGCCGATGTTATTTAAATTTAAATATGCAGTTCTTATACTGAACTCAACGAAAGAAAAGCCTGTCTTTTTAAATGCTGAAAGCAGGGTTCCTATTACTTCTCTTAGAAGAGATTATCTCTCTAATGCTCAATAATTTAGAAAGGGAATTCGTATGACATAAAATACCTAAGAAATATTAAATCTATAAGAGGGTGAAAAAGTCTGAATTTAATGATCATTACAGATGAAAGTCCAAGTGATTAATAGACGTACGTAGTGTGACTATCAAGGGACTTGAGGTTTCCTCAAATAGCAAGCGCATGGAAAAGATCAGAGATTAAAAATGAGAGCGTTGAGCCTAAAATCAATGCTTAACACCCGTTCTCTTAACTCGGACGGAGATCAAAAGCTTTTACATTTTTTCTAACATGTTTTCCTGACCTAAAAACAGTTTTTCTTTCCGTAATCGTCTGAAAGTGTGTATGGAAACCCATAATTACGGCTTATCCTAAGAAGAGGAAGTATTACGCAAACAACGAGGGATTTTTACCTCATTTTAAGAGTTCAAGCTCGTGGATTCTATATATGAAATCATTTTCATCGCAGGGATTGAAGGCAAAGAAGAACTCAAAGAATAAGAGTTTTATTGAGCGCATGTTTTTGAATGACACACTCTGATTTAGAGAAAACATAAAAATAAAGTACATTGAAACAAGATGCGGAAAACTTAATTTTTTATGCTGGATCATTCGAATTTAAATTTTTACCGAGAGGGAAAATATTGATTTAATTTGTTAAGTCCTTTCATGTTTGAGCAATAATGATTTTAATAACTCAATAAAGACAACTGATAGCCATAAAACAAATACTTAGATATTTTCGATGAATTAACAAGACCAATCGAAAATATTATATTAATTGAAGATCAGCGAAAATTGGCGCAGTAATTTGACTTTAAGATATGAACTTAGTTTCGTCGTGCGAACTGTGGTCTCGAGAAATAAGTATGAGTCAGTAAAAGAAGTAGTTTTAGCCAATGAAGAGGAGCGATGGACAGAGAAAATAGCAAACGAAATTAAGCTATTAAAGAATAAAGAGAGAAGGTGGCATCCAAACCAAGACGTCGTCTAATAATACTTTAATTACTTTAGGAGAGTGCAGCCAACCCTCAAACCTTCTTCACCGAAAAAAAAACTATAATTTTTCATAAAATTTTATGAAAGTACTGTTTTTTATACACAGTAAAACTAATAATCGAATAAAAATAACTGCATTATTGTATGTAAAATTAATTTTTTCAAAATGTCAAGAAAAGGTCTTTTTGATTTTGCAGAGGAGACAATATAAAACTTGTATCTTTTAGAGGTACGAACGAATTAAGTTGGATTAATTTGGGTGGAAGAGGGCGTGGCTACGAAGGCGGCACACTTAATGCGGCACACTTTGATTAGAACCACTCGCACTAAACATATTCTTAGTCTTGACTTATTTTTGGGGATCAAACCATGATTATGCAATCAAACATATTCGGTAGAAATGGTCTTTTTATCGGATGATATTGCAAGAGGTTAAGTTATATTTATAAATTTTGACTATTGTAGATTCCGCTTCCTGTTTTCCACTTACTCACAGTGAGAATTCATACATGTATTAAGTATCATAATGTCGAGAACGGAGAGACCTATCCCATGATCAACACAATATTTTCTTTTATACCTTTCGTTACTATAAAGAGGCAATATATATTTCATTTACTTTCGTCTCATCAGCAGTCTTTTCACAGCTCTAATGATATGAAAGGAGAATCATTTCATATTTGTCGCTTTTAATTTAATCTTATCCATAGGATCATTGTCTCAGCAAAAAGCATTGACCTCATACATAACTCCAGTATTTCAGGATACGACCAGAGTTGGTGGCTAATCAAACCAGACTTTGAATTACAAAATCACCAAATTTTTTCTTCTTACATTCTTTTAGATTTAAAACGGGACAGAATATTTATTATTTTGGAAAATTGAGAATTGGCTGGATACTGTGGGATTAGCTGGATTAAAAACCTGAAAACTTTCCAAAACATGAAGATTCACGTGGACTATAAATATGTATCACACAAATAGTAAGTCACAATACGTAGGTTTCAGACCGACCAATATTTTCTTATGTGACCATGGCTTCGATCCTTTAGCTGGCGCATTTTCGTATAATTTCTTTATATTCCAAACGCGAGTAAGACTAGCAATCTATGTACAATTTTTATTTTATCATTATATTTTATTGATTTATTTTAAGATAGCCGGCAAATGAATCGAGAGGGAAGTAAATCCACTGCATGAATAAAGGAGGGAATCGAGGAAATGACAAAATGGTGGAAAAGTGCACGTTTCACCGATTGAAATAGGATGAGGAAACAAAAGAGGAGAGGATTCAAGAGAACCTATCTCAGCGCCTCTAGCGGTCGAGAGGAAAACCATTCAATCTCAAGGAGATCATAAAGGCACGAACGAGGGGGGACCCAAAAGTAACGAGAACCGGGCTGTGGAGGAGAGGAACGTCAGGGGACCGAGTTCTGGTTGGTAGGGTATTTTGGCGGGAACTCTCATGAGTCAGTATGCAACGTTTCGTCGCCGTGAGAGCAACTGTTTGTGCGCAGCATTTCTTTTATCAAAGTAACTTTTTCCCATGTGGCGAAAACGTGAGATGGCTGACGCTCGAGAGCAACGCGCGGCGGTAAAATTTTGTTTTCTGTTGGGGAAAACGGCTGCGGAAACTCTTGTAATGCTTCAAACAGCTTACAAGGTTGATCCTTTGAGTCAAGCTCGGGTCTACGACTGGTTTTCGCGGTTTAAAAGGGGCGAAATGACGATTGAAGACCAACCTCGTTCCGGGCGCCCCTCAACTTCAAGAACTGACGACAACGTTGAAAAAATCAACACCCTAGTCCGTGAAGATCGTCGCCGAACATTTGATGAGCTCTCTAATATTTCTGGCATGTCATGGAGTTCAATTCAGAGGATTTTATCAGAGGATTTGTGCATGAGAAGAGTTGCAGCCAAATTTGGCTCACACTGCGTTGTCTGTGAGGCAGTTTTTGAGTAAAAACGGAATGACACCGATTACTCACCCGCCGTACTCACCTGACCTGGCCCCCTGTGACTTCTTTTTGTTCCCTAGGATCAAAAAGAACATGAAAGGAAAACGTTTTGGGACTGTGGAAGAAGTGAAACAAAAATCGCTGGAGGGGTTAAAAGACATCCCATTATGTGAGTTCCAGAGCTGTTTTGACCAATGGGAAAAACGTTTAGACAAATGTATATTGGTTAATGGAGAGTACTTTGAAGGTGATAAAAATTTAGTGTAAAAATATTGAGAAATAAAAAAGTTTTAATGAAATTTCTCTTATTTTTGGGTCCCCCCACGTAGATGGCGTGCGTTGCGTGTTTAAACGCACAAAAGAAATACTTATAATTGGACTTGGATAACGCGTCATTGATGGACGTTTATTCATATTTGAAACGAAAGTGACGTTTGAAGCGAGTGATACCCTAATAAAAATGTTTACCAAAGTTATTATTGTATTTCCTATAGCACAAACAGGACGAACCCACTACGTTGTGCTTTAATATGATATGGACAACACACAACCATTCACTTATCAGGGATCAGCCGGGATTTGAATCAAGGACCGAGCGAACTCGGCCAATAAGGCCGGGTTGTGTCAGCTTTTCATAATGCTTAACAAGGATAATTAATATATTTATTTTTCCGAAAATTGACAAAATGTATGAACTCTTATCTTAGGAAGTCATCGATTTATTCCTATCACATTAAAAAATATTGTGGTGATAATGTCATAGGGTAGACCTGCGTTTCCAAAACATTTTTTCTTACTTTTAAGACTTAAACTGAGCACCATTTTGCAGTGATGGTAGATATTAGCAATACATAGTTAATAAAAATGAGACTCCCTGACTTAAACATATTAATCCATAGTCGAAAATCTTACTAAACATCAATTTTCTCGGAATTAACATCGCTGTATTAAGTTTAGTAAACGCAGAGTTGGATTATAAAATAAATCATATAAAATAATATAAGAATCAAGATTGGAAGGCGTTACCTTGTGGAAGGCCATAAATTAAAAAAAAAGCTTCTTAGAAAAGTAAATATAGTTATAGCGATCTTCGTGCATAAGGTCAATGGAGGATGCTAGCGAAAATATCACATTATATGAACTATTTTGTGGAAGTGTTCCAAAATATTTTCTATAGAAATTATAGTAATTTTCCTAAAACA
This sequence comes from Pachydiplax longipennis, assembly GCA_036926295.1. NCBI lineage: Eukaryota > Metazoa > Arthropoda > Insecta > Odonata > Libellulidae > Pachydiplax > Pachydiplax longipennis. Next base: position 72,264,820 of record JAVFKF010000002.1, on the reverse strand, counting down.
CAATTTTAGAACAAATAAAACTTCTTAGATATTAGACTTGAAATAACAGCTTACTGCTGTCGATACAAAAAATAATACAAGAAAAGAAATGTTGCAACGTCAAAGTTATAAATACGCTTATTGTTAGACAGGAAACACAAACATAGAAAGAGGAAATAGAACTCATTGAATGAGAGAGAAGGTGAGGTAGAGAAGAAAGATTCTCTAGACAATCGGGTTGTAAGAAATAATTAATTCAAACGATAGAAAAAAGGGACGTGAACAGAAGAGAGACTATTGAGTTAAAATGGTTATATATAAAAGAATCGAGAACTATGGGAAGACTTAGTAACAAGAAAATCATGTCCAACACTAGAAGAAGAAATGTCTTAAAACCACGCGATATGGAAATTCTCTCAATCCTGATCCTAAATTTCTGAAGGAAATAAATCCTCACAAAATGCAACCCCACTTCAGACATCGATAAACAGAGATGAAAAAATATGACTGACTGAATGAATGAATGCCAATTACATTATCAATCACAAGATATTGCTTCTTAAAGATAGCTCGGAAAGCCTCACCGACGTTGTAATAAAATTTAATTATTAAACCAGTATCTTAAAGCAAATATTTTGTAGTGAACTCTTCAGTCCATGAGTACATAGATAAATCAAGGTATCAATTTCGTACATAGAAGAAGTTCATGAATTGATCCATAATCATCCGTTGACTATCCCTCTTATACCCAATTAGGAATTACCTTCCTTGGTACTTCTTATCTACGTAGCCAATAGATATGGTACACATAATTTCTAGTTCCTACAATTACTACTCTCGGAAGAGATTCTTATACCAATCGGAAGTACTTCTTTACTGAAAGTAATTCTTTGTTTCCGTGATTTTCTGTTTTACCAAAAGAAAGACCGATATTTTAATATGGAATGCTAGGTTATTAAAAACCAATAGAAAAATCTTAAGACCGTTCGAAATCTTCCGTAAAGTCAGTTCGATTTGAGAAGAAATTCGACCTCAAAATAAATGGGTTAATCGGCCTCTCGAGGAGTTAAATAAAATGAAGTTACGTCAGAAACTGCTTTCACTTTCCACTCTGCAAATGAAGAATCCGCCCCTTTTTCATGAGAGAACGATTTTCATTCTAAGCAGCTCAAAACACAATGAACACAATAACTGCAGGAGCGTCAGATTGCACTGCAAGAGTAATTAGAACGAAATGTTGAAATTCCTCACGATTCTTCGAAGGAGAAGAATTTATGGAAGGAAAAATGGTGAGATATTAAGTCCAACAAAAAGTATCCATCAAACTGAATAAAAATGTATAATATGAAATATACCACGAAATAGTATGAACTTTGTCAGGTGAAGAGAAATTAAATGTCTTAGCTCCAGAGATGTAGAGGCTCTATGACCAAAGATCACACCCCTCTATAAGAATTGAAGTTAGTTTTATTTTCATAAGATACATGTTGTAGAAAAATCAGTTGCTTCGCTAACATAAGAATAAACAAAATATCGAAACATGAGTAGTATGTGCATGTGAATGATGGATAGACTTTATGTAGTATATTCTAGGAATATATTATGCATACTGACTCTACATAACATACTTGCCGGAAGTGGAAAACAAGCATCCGTTTTGTCTTTAAAAATACGAACGCAGTGTTCCTGAGGCCTCAAAATGAATGAGGCCCTAATGTGCTTAATTATAAATCCATCTTTACTAAAACGGCGTGTGGAAATCAACGGTATAAAAATAATCGTTAGTATTTTACCTTTTGACAGGTTGATGTTCTCATTATGTTCGAACTTCTACGGTTTTTCTTTGCTTGAAATACTTTATCTTTCCATTCAGCCACTTCTGCCTGTATTCTCCCAGCCTTCAACTACCATATTTAATAATACATCCTCTCTCATCCCCACTTCACTTCGCCAATCCAAACACTATCTTTTGATTTTTGCCACTTCTGCCTGTTTCGGTTTCCTCCCATAATTTCGAACCTTTCAAACCTTCCGACGTCCTTCTTTCTTAAACACTATGTTACACACCCGTAAAGGAAAAGAAAAGTTTATCAAAAGGTCTAGTATAACCACTAATGATGATATTAAAAAAAAATATTTTTAATCGTTCAGATGTCACAATCGAGCTCATGAATTGATTCCATCTCTTTGTTTTGTTTTCCATGTCCGGATTTTGTTAATCTGTTTTCTCGGACGGCCCAAGAATGTTCTGCAAGATATATCTCAATCCGGGAAAATACGGTTCCACTCCCGGCAGACCTTTTTATATTCATATAGCCTTTGGGTTTATTTTGAGAAAGTTGATGAATTTTACGTTTTTACATACTGACCCTACTCGCGGGTCACAGTTGTGTGGCAGTACATATTCATCTCTGGTTGCTATTGAATCCTCTAATACTCTAAGGAAAAAACGACCACAAGTAGCTTTCTGTTCTCGCCATTATTTTTGGTAAACATTTTCTATGAGAAATTGTTAATTGAAATATTATCTCGTCAACTCTCTCTAGTCTCGTCAACGAGATCTGTACTTCTAAATCTTTCAAATAGTTTTCGTCGTTAATCAATCATCTTTGTCAGATCAAAAACTCAGTTATTGCCATTTCGTTACTATTCATATTGTTATTTAATTTACATAAATTGGCCATGATTTTCCTTGAAATATATTGCTGAAACATCTACCTCAGCAAGGTGCCATTCCATTCACCACTGCTACTATACAGTACTCTGTGCACTCATTTGAGATGAGTAATTTATGATCTGTAACAATTACACGTAATCAAGACATTCCCCAAAAGAATAAAATCAGCAAAGACAGTGGGTGAACTGGTCGCGTACATTTCTCTGCGAGATAATCACTTCAAATACATTGATTGATATCAAATCAGCCTTTATTTTTAAACGACGATTTTGTGAAGCGAAGGAATTTCGCCCAGTAGCGATTGAGTCAATTATCACCTCCATTTTGCTCACTATGTGCGTATTTTATCAGTTAACCTTTTAAACGAATGCATACCGAAGGCGTTCAATACAAGTGTTTTCACACTTAGAAACTATAATGAGAGCAAAAATACTACTAAAAGAATACAGAATTAACTTAAATGTAGTGATTCATTTCTATGCGTTGTGTACTAAGCTTGCAATAAATTCACAAATTATATACAATTAAAAATTCGATATCCTTCTGAGAATGTTACCGCGTCCCCGTCAGAAACAACCAAAAAAGGTTGCTCCTTAAAAGGCACTGCAATGGGCTTTCAATCACCAAGAATCAGGACGAAGAGATGTCTAACTATGAGCATGAATTGAGAAGAGGCGTAATCGCTAATCTTTCTGGGCGAGACACAGGGCTGCCAACTCAAAATGCGGCTTTCTGGGGTTGGCAGGCAAAAGATATTAATTTTTGCAATTCTCGTGAGAGCTATTTCAGATGTATCCAGAAGTTTGCTCTGGAGATTACGCATCCATTCTAAAAGTCACTTCAAATCTCTAACAACCCTTCTCTTCTCACATTTTTGATTGATTATAATCAAAATTGTTTTCAAAACTAAAAAGTAAATGCATTTTTTCCGTTGATTATAAACAAAAAAAAGATCATGACAAAATAATTATTTTAAAAGCAAGTTTACGCGATAAACGGAGTAACTAAATTAATTTCTAATACTTTAAAACATTTCTAAAACATTTTCCAACACGGAAGCGTAAATCTATGGCGAATAATGATAAAAAGTCAATCGTATTTATTAAAAATATTCAATTGTACCTTTAAATAAATTAACAAAAATGATAACATTTCGGCAAACATCCATTTATCTTCCTGATGTATCTGTGATATCGAAGAGAAAACTGGAGAGTATCCTATCAATAAGATATCTTTTATTAAAATTTTATTTCCTATTGGAAAATAATACTGCGTGCTGATAAACAGATTCCTGAAAAACATACATCGAAGTAGAGGAAATAAAATGAGATGAAAACTTGATCACTTTAAATAAGAAAGAGGAGTTTCTATCAATTGAAAAGAAAGTAAGCACTCGTCTACAAATTCGTCCGAATATTTCGGGTCCGTCGCTCGGAAACACGTGATTCAGTTGAGAAATAATTATTGGGATGCGTAAAAGAGCTTAAGAATACTTAATTATGTTCCACTCACTGACAGTGTAGTCAGATTCCGCTCTTCATCTCATTGAACTCGAATATTTCACATATTTAATTTGATTTTCAACTAAAGAGCGGGAATGAGAAAATTGATGTTTATAAATGTATTAAATATTGATAATTGAGAAGGCAGAGCACTGCATCGATCAAATGAGAGTTCTTTTGCTGTTGTAATGTCAGCAGCGATTTCGAATTGATTTTTAGGAAAATTCGATTTGAATCAGAATTATAGAGTGAAGAAAGATAAGCTTTCTCGAATTGGGAAAAATACATATAAATTGGGTCTTAATTTAGCGAGGCAAGACAATAAGGATGCTGGACTACATCCGGGACATGTCATCAGAAAGCCGCGTCGAGTTTCATTTTGGACTGAAAAATGCTGGACAACCGAAGAAGAAAGATTGAGGACACAACACGATGAAGATGGATTGATTTCCAAAAGCACTGTAACCTTAAGGTACTACTTGAATGTATTGATTTATACTTTTAAATGCCTTTTCCGAAAGATTTATTTTTTATCCATCAGTTGGTTTCTCACTGTTTTGCGGGTGTTTACCTCAGCAACAAGTGTTTTTAATTCACTTTTCTACTTTGCTCTTTCTTCCAACTATATCTTTCTTTAACAGGAGGAAGGATTCGAATAGACTTTCGCTTAAATAAAGTCGCTTTATCATCATTATGAAGTCGTGGAATGCCAAAGCACGGGATTAGGCGAAATCCGCTATTTTTCTCATCTGTTTGTCCTTTTCTAGGCGCACACTTTTATTACTAATTTAATCTCTGTTTAATCATTAATCACTTCGCGAAATTGTAATCAAGTCCCTTTCAACGCTGTCTGTTCATTTGAGAAATACTTATCAAGTATGAGTGAAAGATTTTGATGATAAAACGGAGAATGATGAAAGCAAACGATCAACATTGATGTTTAGAGTTGTTTATGTCATCTTTCTGGATTGAAATTTAAACGAAATATTAAGAGTGAAGGCCTGAGAAATATGTTTCCAATGAGTGTTCGAAAGAACGCACGGACACTCACCGAATTTCTACTTTAATCCAAATATCCAATCCAATTTATTCTTTCTAACAAATTGATGTGAGAGGAACAGTCTGACGAAACTTCAGTTTTTAATTTGAAAACAGATTCCTTCTCGAGAGAGAGACGGTTTAAAAGTAAGATCTGAATTTCTTGTCTTAAAGATGTTCTCATCCGCTTGGTGCTATGTATTGCTCGCGGTAGAAAAACAGTGAATTTGAGTAAACGACGAGATTTCGAAAAATGTCATCAGGGCGCCATCACTTCTAAATAAAAAGCGGTTCTTCCTGCCACCTAGCGAACAGATCTCGTAACTTATCGACCTGAATGAGGGAGTTTCGAAATCCTAACAACAGGTGGCGCTCAGGTCACGGCGCTCAATCCGAAAATAACGACGGGAGATCTTCAATGTATTTAAATAATCAATGACAGGAGAAAAGTAAACGAAAAATATCGAGGTAAATGTGACTCGAACCGAGACTACCATCCTGGAAAGTGGGAGAACTGGGTTCGAGTCTCATTGCTGATATTCTTCTGTTTCTCTTTGAGCCTCTAGGTTCATTGCTATCCATGCTAAGTTCATTTTCAACAAGTAAACAAATAAAGCCTTAAGTATAAAACCTAATATTTAATACCTTAAATATAATATCTAAAATATAGTTATAGTAATATAAGTACGGCTCTACAGTTTTAGTTTCAATACATCCTTACTTTCCATGCATCGGTCATAATTTATTTATGAGTAGACACAAATTGAATTGATTTAGTCAATCTTCGGCATTCAAGGCAATACATATTTAAATCTCAACATTAAATGATGTAATTCGGAAGATGAAAGAACTCGCTATTGGAGGGGAAATTCACCGATTTCTGCTCAAATTTTAACAAAAAAAATGGAGTTGCATACAATATTAAAATAATAAAATCGAGCAAAGGAAACCTTTATTGGGAGAAGATCAGTATTGATAATGATAACAATACCGTATAAACCAGTATATAGCCCGGTCTTTGGATAAAAAGTTTCAACAAGGAGGGTCGCGACTGCATTATATGGCAAATGAACAAGATAATTCAAGTTTCAACACACTTCAATAAATTCTTGGGCAAAACATTTAGTCTGACCTCCAGTCTATTATTATAAAACTAACTATCGCCATAATTTTGCACATATCTTGTCTTACAAGAAACATTCAAAGTTGATTCGCCTACTCCTCAGCGAGGCATCAAGTTATATGCGATGGTTTATCTTGAAAGTTATGTATGGTTGAGCACAGCAGATCTGAAAGCAAATTTGAGTGGATCGAGATAAAGCCTTACTTGACATAATTCATCTGTTTTGCACTAACCGAATATTCCGAGTTTCATTCTAAGTCTGTCAGATACCCTAAGAACGATAACGTAAGAGATTAAGAAATATTCCATTCTTCATCATAATATTCAAATTAGAATATGGAAAGTAATGTATGAACAAGCTGAATCACTTTTGACTAGATTTCATTTTTTCCGTACGCTCTGTTTCTTAGCTTAGGAATTTTCCGAGAGGACGTCAAAATTATCATTGAAGCATATAATGTCCGTTTCGCCATTTTATTTTCAACCTAAAATATCGAAACCCTTGCATTCGATTGGCAACTTCATTCAGTGGGAGATAAGGGGTTCATTGTAAGTATGCCTTTTAAGAATTATTCAGCCAGGATTAGAATTGTAAGTGGATTCATAATTTTTTGGCAGGTTTCATTCTGTTCATTCTTTCAATCAACAAGATCCGATTACATATACTATCAATGAACTGCGAGATACGAACCCTATCCTAATTTCACCCAATTAATACAACTTTCTTGGCTTTGCCTTGAAGGAACGAATGCACTCGTATAGTACGCTAGACGGAATGGTCAAAAAACTTAATAGATTCATCACAAATTTGAAAAGGATCCGAATTTCTAAATTGGAAGAATCTGAAAGGCGTGAGAATTTCTCGGAAAAATCAACCAATGCGTTTGAAATAAAATTTTCTCAAAACAAAACTACGTGATCGACAAAAGAGAACTGTTTGACTTAAAGAGGAAATAGTCATCTTTCATCATGCAAATAAGATGTAAATAATATAAGAAATTAATATCGATTTATTATTATTTTCCTATGAAATTTGGAGGCAAAGAATAGAATTGAGTTTCCAGTAGAGAGGGACGTGGAATGGCGGGTGATTAAGAGAGACCTCAATTGTAAGATTATGGAGTTAAGGTGTTTTATTTCGCTACCGCAGCAGTCGCTATAAACGCAATTGCGCCCTGAAAATTCACTTTGTCTCCGCCGCTCATAATTTCGACCATTTTGTACTCCGCCGCGATGAGAAATCTTTTTCTTTTGCTCAAGCACAGAATGAACAATTAATTAATGGAGATATTTCAGCTCTAGATCACTAAGCTAAAAGGAACTAGACAATTCGAATCTAGCAAGATCATCGTGACATGCTATCGCTGAAAGAAAGTCGCAGAAAAGTGTTTCCTAAAGAAACGACTCGACCAAGAGAAAGAAATTTCCTAATCTCTCTTTTACATATTCCCCGGCATGACATTATGACATAATGGATTAATGAAGGAAGATGGCGTGACATTCCAAATTCGATCAAACTATGCATAAAATATGAAGTTCCTCAGCATATTGACTCATCTTTTTGAAGGTCAATTAAACCACGGTTGGAGACCAATCGTTTATCTATCGCCAGATGCCAACGATCACATTTCTCATGGCTAGTTTTTTCTGATCGGCAGATATCTTCTCTGCTACTCATTAAGGCTGATGTTTGAGAAATTTATCAACTTTAATTCATCCCGAAAAAAAACAATATTTTCTGCAGTGGCTATAAGTATGCAATTAATTATTATATAGTATATAAAGGTCCCAAATACATTCTTAAAAGTTGTCACGTTATAACCTCGATAAAAACAAAGGAAGCCGTTCCTATATGCCAAATAAAACTAAAACTTAATGGAGCCAATAATCGCAACTAATTACTATTAAAAATGAGTAAGTCTCGTAAAACATATTTCATAAAGCCTCGTAATTTGATTCCGCATGTAAATAACAACTTCCGGGTGACTATTGCAATAAAATGAAAACTTTATTTCGAACCAATTATTTACGCGTCCATGTTTCATTGGATTTGCAAATGAAAGAGAAGACATTTCTAATTCACCAACCAATTGAAGGCATTAATAAGCTTTCTTATGATTTACGTTTTCAAAAGAAAGATATCCGTCAAATATGTTCGGTTGATTGTATATAGCTCGCTAAGCAAGTGGTAGAATTGAGTGCTGTAAGGGAGGCAAATGCATTTCCGCCTAAGAGATTAGAGGAGTAATATTATGTCTGAGGCGAAATTGATTCAAGTGGGAATATCAATCGTGATAATCAACCCCTATATATGTCAGTATTTATTTAATTATTTATTTATTTACAATGTCGAGTTATAAGGGGACAACTGTCCGGTGGCAACTCATAAAAATATATAGAAAATATAAAATCCTATATTTAAACATATTCAGTCAACACAGTCCGATTTACAACCCTTACTACAATATAAAATTACCAGTCACCCATAGTGCAAACAAAAATATCTATGTTCTTAATTAATGGTGACAGCGTATACATATGCATCAATTATATAACTTTACAAACATGCTGAGAACAATATCCAATTAACCTATTGATAATCTACATCTACAATATTTTATCACATTTCTTTTTAAATGATTTGAGATTAACTGGAAAGGGCTTCAAAAGCGATTCAGGCAACTTATTCCACTCTGTTATGCCTCTGTTCAAAAAGGAGTATTTAGCTATGTTAGTTCTCTGCGGTCTAAGTATTATTTTCTGGCAGTGACACCTCCATAAAAAATCAGGCTCTTTGATTAAATGTTTAAATCCTTCCGATCCCTTCCTGCCTGATTAATGCAATCTAGCCTATTTATTTTCCTTCTCTTCTCCAATGATTCCCATCCGAGGGCGTTTAGCATTTGTATATACATTATACATTGTATACATTTGTCCTTGTCATAGAGATTAGATGAAGATTAGCGATATTTATAAATATTCATTATCCACGACTTTGGTGCCAATTCAGTGATTTTCATTCAGTTTTCGGTTCAGTCGATAAAACTAGCGACTCTTTCTGTGTTTTAGCCACCTTTATTTCAACTTGGGTGACTGTTTTCTATTTCAGCGAAATCTCCATTTCCATGCAGGGATACATATAAACTCCTCTACGATATTGTAACATTACATTATTACATATACACATATAAAACAAAATAGGTTTATGTATAATTAATATAATACTTGAAGTTAATATTATCTGTTTATTTCACTTAAGACAGGACTGATTTAATATGTGCAAAAGGGAATCTACCCCATTATATTTTTTAATAGTTTTTAGCAAGATTTGTGAATGAGTTTATCGCCATATTAGCTACGTTTTTTGGGGAGCTTATCGACGTTATAAATAATAAATGGAAATTTCTGATATATGGTATATTTCGTAATTTTTGTAAATTATTACAGAATTTGGCCGATATTTCTACATGAGGTAATTGACTGAATTTTAAATTAATAGAAGTCTAATATTCATTTATCCTTTTTAACAGCAAAAATTTTCAATTATAAAAGCTTAGCTTGATATCATGAGTAAGAATTTGTTAAATAAATAAATATCTGAGAAACATACTAGGTAAAGCAGCTAACCTTCGTACATTATAATACATTATAAGGGCCGTAAAAATTCAAAGGAAATTGGAGTCATATTTAGAAAGAATAATATTAAGTAAGGAAGAATTAGTTGTAGACTTGAATGATTAAACTATAATAGATGACCATTCACGTGATATATTTATCCTAGTGTACCCTTAATATCGTTATGAGGTAATAAAACGTTTTCATAATCTGAAGATGGTATTTAATGAATTTATATGAATTAGCTTGTTTTCTAAGTCATGATTGATATGAATGACTTGGTGCTATAGAATGTTTATACGTCACTGATGATAAAAGATAAAAATTTTAACTCCCAAAGTCTTAAAGGAATATTTTATAAACTCTGTGATGGGATGAGATCCATAAATAAGCATTATTATTAATATGAAAGGAATTATAGTAAATACTGTTAGTTAGAATAAAGGAATCATTCAATGCTCTAAATATATTTCCTAAACCAACACTAAAATAAATTTGGTCCATCGCCGATTTTTAAAGAGGATTAATGGAAGAAAATAAACGAGCATCGTTTTCAGGCGGTTGAGGAGATATGACAGTGCCAAATATGAAATAAGTATCAATTGATCTGAGAGACTGATAAATAGAACAACCTTTAAGAGAGAAGTGATCATTTGTAGATCATCAACAGCGTGGATCAAAAATCTTTTAGAAATTTTAATTAGCTGCACTAAAAATATAAGCCACATTTAAATGATCCAAGAACAGTTAAGAGTTTTTCAAAGATTCGTATTTAAAATTGACTGTATTTAAAAGAGTTATCTTGAATTCTGGTAATAGATGTCAAAGGGAAAGTTAAATGTTCTGCATAAATAAGATATGGACGCAAGGTATATTCAGGATCACGAAGAATGAGACTTTTATTGTCTTAAATGTTTAACCTTAAATGATACTAATGTAAGAAAATAACTGCAAACATCGTTCGTCATAAAATTGAATATTACATTTTGTATGCAAATATAAACTAATTTTTCATTGTTGTACGAGAAGCGAAAAATTATCACTTTATTGGAACCCAGAATATTCTAATATAATTTAGAATCTAATTTAGAATTCCAACCCAAAAAGTATCGTGGGTTCGAGTCCCAGACAAATCACAATTTTTCACTTCTCGTACATCCTCGGGATAGTCGCATAACTTCATGTGCTAAGTTTCATTCCAATTCCATCATTTGTGTAATTTTTGTCATTCCTCTGCCAGGAAATCATACATACTGACAAATTTAATATTTCTTGCGATTGCAGCAGGATGAGCAAAAAAGTAATAAGACTTCATCACCTTTGATATTACTCCATCAGGTGATTCCCGCTTCTCGAGATTCTCTTCTGTTGCTACATGATAATTGTTCCTCGTCCAGAAAATTTACCTTGAAAAAATGATTTTAAAATTCATATTTAAAAATTAAAAATTTTAATCTATTTCACACGCATTTTTGACTTGATTGAGTTTCTGTATACGTAACAGAAAAATTTTCCACTGTATGAATCACAACGAATTTTTCTTTTGATAGCGAAGAATTTAAATAAATTATAAGTACCCTCATAAGTTTTTTTCTTCAAAAGAGAAAGGTTCTTGATTTTAGATGTAAGCCATCTCCGAATTTTAAAGGGCCGTCAAAATTCTAAGAAATACAGGTTCTCACGCGATTAATTAGGGAACTTATTTTCACTTCACAAAAGAAACGAAACAATCGTTGTTATGAATAAATCGAGGGAATGTTAACTCGATGGAAACGTTGTAATTTCTTACCTCAGCGATAAAACAGCCAATCAAATCTGAGATTTTCAGCAACCTCATGAATATTAGAAAAAATATATTTAATGGTCGTCTAACATTTGTACGGCTTTCATCTCTCATGTTATGCGCTGTTTCTCTGCAATTAATCTACAAAACAATTTCACGTTTTTATATCTCTTTTCTCGCCATCCAAACGGGATTTGAGAATGAAGACGACTTAAAATAAGTAAACAAAATGGAGGAAGATCCGTCACTCAGGTTGTGAAATAAAAGAAGCACGAAAAGATGGGAAAATCCGATTACCCCGTGAATGCCGACTATAATCTAAATTTCCGCTCTTTAAAAAACTCACGCGCCCATTCATTTGTTTTCCACGATTTTCTCATTCCCTCGACAGATTTGAAAAATAATAAAATCCAACCTCTCCAAAATCGGCGCATGCGCAGAAGCTATATCCACTGCAACGGTAAGTGGCGCACTCTTTCCCACGATTTTCATCGTCTGATTCATGAGATTACAGCGCCGTCGACATTTTTAAAATTCTCACCGTTATTCGATCGGATCCCCTTTTTATCTCGGAAATCGAAGCAAGGTAATCATCACTTGATGTTAAATCAAACCATCTGTTTATTACGAACTTGTGGATTCTAGGATTTAGATTCCTTCTCAAAGGATTCTTTGCATTTGAATTCGATCACTCGGAATAAAACCAGCAATGCTCTGACACAAATAAGACAAGAAATAACGAGTTGACTCATGTAACTATACCAATGCATTCTAACTATTCAAGAGCTTAAACGGAGATTTTATAACTTTCGAGCATTATCCGGGAAAATTTCATCGAACAACATGCTACTATCAAAACATCTTCATTGGGCAAAATTGGAACTGAGAATCCCATAAGACCATTGCAATAATGTGATAAAATCACACAGCATGAATACAATCTGCAATATCTACAGATGTTTTAACAATTACGGTGGCATTATATAGGAAATAGAAAAGATAGAATGATTTCGTGGAAAATATGATATTTTGATTACAGCAGGAAACACGAAGAGAAGGAATAACTGCGAAAATATCATATAAAGTTAAGATAAGAAGGCGAAATGGAGGAAGAAGTTCGTGAGGACGATGTCTGTTTGATTTGCTCTGAGGGATAAATGCTTTTTAAGAAAAGAATATATCCGTGGTTTCCTCGATTTTGCTCCATAATTTTTCCGGTGTTCTATTGGTTGAACATTTACCCTTCAGTGGACCAGCAACACTTTGATGAGATGTTAATTCGGTACCTTTTCGTTGTTTATTTGCCTTGGTGAGGTAGCAAATTTGCTATGAGAATGGTGGTTTGGCATATTCCCGCATGAGAAAGATTTCAAACGTATAAATTCAATTAATCATCAGCAAATGTTCATTTATACATACATATATATATATATATATATATATATATATATATATATATATATATATATATATATATATATATATATATATACGAGTAAAAGTTGCTTGCATACTGCAAGCTAATTGGTGAAAATTTACAATAAGTTTCCCTTACGGGTATCATTTTCGAAGCTTATCCAGCAAAAATCTTAAAAATTGCCGTAATGCATTTCGGACGTGAGAATTTTTCATCCATCTGGCATCGAACTCACGGTCATATGTAACCTTTCTTCCATTGGTTCTATAGAAAACTACTTCAAACGCAAACGCTGTGATTTTGAATAGTCTCCTGCATAGAGAAAGGCATCAAAACAATTTTTAAAAATTTGCGTAAATGACCGCCTGGCGTCGAACACAGGACCCGTTCGTGAGAGACAATGGCATACTAATGTTAGAGAAGTGCCACTCCGACGTGTTTCAAAGTTTCAATTCAGTATCCTATCGGGAAGGTCATAAAATAAGATTCCGTTGTTCCCATTTGAAATGCATAGTAGAATCGGAATGACACTCTTGCATCGAACCAAGGACCACTGTAGGAACGGCGAATAACGTGAAAGAATGTTCTCAAACGCCTCTGTCACCATTCCGGGTTTTATCTTTCCAGCTTATCGGGAAAGATTAAAAAAAAAATCATCCAAGATTTCACCAATGCATTTCTTACGGAAGCATTTCGAACCCACCTGGCATCGAACACACGGTCATTTGCTAACATTTCTTCCTTTGATACTATGGAAGACCATCTCATCTGCAAACACCGTAATTTTGAGTGCTCTAACGCATCGAGAACGGTCTCAAAACAGATTGCAAAAATTCGCGCTAATGACCGCCTAGCGTCGAACCCAGGACCTTTCTGTAAGAGAAAATAGCGAATTAATATTAGGTAAGTGCCATTATGACTTATTCCAAAGTTTCGATTGAATATCTTATCGGGAAGGTCCTAAAATAAGATTCCGTTTTCCCCGTTTGAAATGCATGGTGGAATCGGAATGACCCCCTTGCATCGAACCAAGGACCACTAGACGAACTGTGAAATTCATGAAAGAATGTTTTCAAACGCCTCCGTCGCCGCACGGAGTTTGATCTTTCCAGCTTATCGGGAAGACAATGAAAAAAATTTTCAAAAATTGCAGCAATGCATTTCTTATGGAAGAATTTCGGACCCACCTGGAGTCGAAGTCACGGTCATTTGGCAACATTTCTACCATTAGAACCATAGAAGACTACCTCAACTTCAACCTCCGAAATTTTGGTTACTCTATCTTAACGATAAGTGCCTCAAAATAATTTTCAAAAATCCGCGCAATGCATTCTTATGGGAAAATTGCGATTTTTGGGAATTTCTGGCATCGAACCCATGATAGCTAGCGTCGAAGTCTGCATTATTCTGGCATCTAGAGTGTGGGGCCAGTACGTCGAAAAAATCTGACGTCGACGGCGCTCGTGGAACATGGTCAGAATTCGTATCCCCTATATATATATATATATATATATATATATATATATATATAGGTATATCCGGAGAGTTAGCTATATATAATAGTACGAGTAAAAGTTGCTTGCATACTGCAAGCTAATTGGTAAAAATTTACAATACGTTCCCCTTACGGGTATCATCTTCGAAGCTTATACAGCAAAGTTCTTAAAAATTGCCGCAATGAATTTCTTACGTGAGAATTTTACATCCATCTGGTATCGAACTCACGTTCAAAGGTAACCTTATTTCCACCGGTTCTATAGAAAACTACTTCAAACGCAAACGCTGTGATTTTGAATAGTCTCCTGCATAGAGAAAGGCCTCAAAACAATTTTTTAAAAATTAGTGTAAATGACCGCCTGGCGTCGAACACAGGACCCGTTCGTGAGAGACAATAGCATGGAAATGTTAGATAAGTGCCACTCTCACGTGTTTCAAAGTTTCAATTCAGTATCTTATCGGGAAGGTCCTAAAATGAGATTCCGTTCTTCCCGCTTGAAATGCATGGTAGAATCGGAATGACGCTCTAGCATCGAACCAAGGACCTCTAGAGAAAGACCGCCCAACGTCGAACTCAGGACCCTTCCGTGAGATAAAATAGCAAAATAATATTAGATAAGTACCATCCTTACTTGTTCCAAAGTTTCGATTCAATATCTTATCGGGAAGGTCCCAAAATAAAATTCCGTTTTCCCCGTTTGAAATGCATGGTGATATGGGAATTACGCTCTTTCATCGAACCAAGGACCACTAGAGAAACGGCAAACCTGGTGATAGAATGTTTTCAAACGCCTCCGTCACCATTCCGGGTTTTATCTTTCCAGCTTATCGGGAAGGATTTTAAAAAAATCATAAAAGATTTCACCAATGCATTTCTTACGGAAGCATTTCGAACCCACCTGGCGTCGAACACACGGTCATTTGCTAACATTTCTTCCTTTGATACTATGGAAGACCATCTCATCTGCAAACACCGTCATTTTGATTGCTCTATCGCATCGAGAACGGCCTCAAAAGAGATTGCAAAAATTCGCGCAAATGACCGCCTAGCGTCGAACTCAGGACCATTCTGTGAGAGAAAATAGCGAATTAATATTAGGTAAGTGCCATTATGACTTCTTCCAAAGTTTCGATTGAATATCTTATCGGGAACGTCCTAAAATAAGATTCCGTTTTCCCCGTTTGAAATGCATGGTGGAATCGGAATGACCCTCTTACATCGAACCAAGGACCACTAGACGAACTGTGAAATTCATGAAAGAATGTTTTCAAACGCCTCCGTCGCCACACGGAGTTTGATCTTTCCAGGTTATCGGGAAGGCATTGAAAAAAATTTTCAAAAATTGGAGCAATGCATTTCTTATGGAAGAATTTCGGACCCACCTGGAGTCGAAGTCACGGTCATTTGGCAACATTTCTACCATAAGAACCATAGAAGACTACCACAGCTTCAACCTCCGAGGTTTTGGTTCCTCTATCGTACCGATAAGTGCCTCAAATTAATTTTTTAAAATCCACGCAATGCATTCTTATGGGAAAATTGCGATTTTTGGGACATTCTAGTATCGAACCCATGACACCTAGCATCTATGTCTGCATTATTCTGGCATCTAGAGTGTGGGGCCAGTACGTCGAAAAAATCTGACGTCGACGGCGCTCGTGGAACATGGTCAGAATTCGTATCCCCTATATATATATATCTATATATATATATAGGTATATCCCGAGAGTTAGCTATATATAATAGATATATATATATATATATATATATATATATATATATATATATATATATATATATATATATATATATAAAGTGTTCTACCTTTCGGTAGGTTCATGTGCCCCCACATTCCCTATTTAATTCCCTCTCCTTCGATTCCCAATAACTTATCCCACCCCTTAATTCGTCTAATAACTTTTGTCTTTGTATTCCCCTCTGTCTTTTCCCTAGCATTCTTCCCTCGATCGCTTTCTTCAACAATCCCTCCCCTCTAAATATTTGACCCACCCATTTCTTTCGCCTATTTTTAATTACTTCAATCATTACTCTTTTCTCCCCTACCATCTCTAGAACCTCCTCGTTTGTTTTTCTATCGACCCAACTAACTTTCTCCATTCTACGCCATACCCACATCTCAAAAGCCTCCAATATTTTGACATCCTCTTTTCTTAACGTCCACGTTTCACACCCGTACAACATTACACTCCACACCAAGGATTTAACCAATCTCTTCCTGATTCCTCTATCAAGTCCCTTTGTCAATAACTCCCTTCATTTCATGAAAGCTTCTTTTGCTAATGCTATCCTTTTTCTAATTTCTGTCGAACATCTTCCATCCTAAGAAAGAAGTCTGCCCAAGTATGGAAATTGATCTACTTGCTCTAGTTTTTCCCCATCCACCCTTATTGTTAACTTTCTTTCCCTTTGAAAACCTCATGATCTTAGTCTTTCTTACATTGATTTTCATCCCAAAATCTTTTGCTTCATCGTTTAGTATACACACATACGGACTGAATAACGAATAAAGAGGGAATCATCAGAAATGAAAAGACGCTTGTCCACAAAATAACTACGTAGTGATAAAAAAAAAGTGTAGTAAAAAGAAATGTGACGAAGGTGAAGTAAATTTTAATAATACCACTGATTTGTGTTGACTCGGATTGCATTGTTTGCTGTGTCTATAGTTAAAAGGGACCTAAAGTTGACTGAATATGTTGTAAAAAGTGTAATAAAAAGTTTGCATGAGACTTGGACGACATGGGAAATACGTGCACGAAGTGTTCTTAATATTTTTAAATCATTCTAAGGAACAAGTTAGAACTTTTTTATCTAAAACACTACTAAACAACTTTGAATCCCAAGGAGCATAAAAACCAGGACTCGAACCCGGTTCCGTTTTTCGTCTTTCTTAGGATTTATCCTAGCCGAACTTACCATCCTTTCCTTGTTTGTTTCATTTCCTTGAAACAACTTTGATTTTAAAAATGATAAAATAAATTTTTTGTTCATTCATTCTTTGGTACTTATCTCATTCAAAAATTATATTTTTAACTATAAAATAATTTTAAAGAGTTAATAATCCTCAGCATTCCTTGCCATCTTACCCCTGTGCTACGAGGGAAGATGCCCATATTTAACCATAGACAAAAATATGTTTCTCGGAACATTTGATAACCTGAATTGCATCTTATTTAATTCGTTAAATCCTTGCATTTTTCTGCCATAGTTCATATCGACATTCTTTCTTTCATTTCGTTAGTTTTATTATAGATGCTTACAAACTTAAACTTTAAGTTCATTTTCCGTGAAAACTATCGCTGGTAAAACCCAACTTTGGGTGTGATTCGTTAATCTTGACCCGATATCTATCAAATTACCGAGTCTTACCACTTAAATCACTTCCAATGGTGTAAAATCTCCTTGTTAGACTAAAAAGTTCCCCGACATACTGTATCACAGGATAGTCCTCTTTCTTCTTAGATAAAGAGGTAAATTATAACATAATAACAGAGTCATGAAGAAGATTGACGTCGATACACACGGTAGAAGAAGAAAAAAAATACAAGTTAGTCTAATCTATGTTCTATTGCAACGTCTATTAATGATAATTTACATTGGGAAATGAAAGATTAAGAGATACGCTCACGTGGATGAGAGATAAAGGAAAGAAATTTAAAGTGGACATTTAGCTAGCAAAGAAGAAAAATTTTCTTTTGTGAATAAATCTCTTGTCGGCGGTAGAAGTGAAGGGCAAAGTTCGATGTATAAAAGACCGTAAAATATGTCAATTTGACTGAGGAACGGCTAAATTAAAGTCATGTATTCCATTAGCATGACGAATGGTAATTACCGTGAAAAATGAGCCGATCTCTTCACGGAAATCAATGGACTTGTTGGCGGAGATTTTTATGGGACAATCCGGAGACATAAATTAGAATTGACCTTTCATGTTATCGGTGGATTTTTTTGTTTCACTTCCTATTAAAGCGTAAATTACTAGTTATAAGAGAGATGGCGCGAGCTTTTTTTGTGGGCGTCAAACATAAATCTTCGGAAAGAAAAAAATACGTCCGCAGTAGATCCAGTTGCTATAAAGGATGGGTCAACTCTTTCATCTGCTCTGGAATCCGATACAAAAAGTGCTCAGTGGAAGCGATGAAAGGAAAAATGCAAAGACTACTTAACTGACGAGTGCAATATAAAATACACTTTTCGAGTAAGAATAGTGTAATAAGCAGTATAAAAATTACCAACTCTACGTTGGAAAGCAAAAGGGAAGGGCAATTTCATATCGTTCAACTTAAGTATAACATTTTGGAAGTAAAGTTGTACACTAGCTGAATTCGATTTGCCGAGGGTGAAAACTAATTTTATTAGACAGCAATCTTTCATGTAAACCTGTCCTCTGACGGAAAATTTCAATATGAACTTGACATTATCATCATCTAACTTTCCTGGATTAGGCATATTGCTTGTTTATCATCTTAATCTCGGTCTGCCAACACTTCTTGTCCCGTTTATAATCCAACTCCGTTTTGGGAATCCTCTCTGGTGTCATCTTCTTTTGTAGTCAGTTGCTATATCTCACATTAATATGCCCATGTTGCTATAAATCCCACTTCATATTTTACGCTCGAAAACTGTTTAATTTTAACCTGTAGTCAATCTAAAATATTTATAAAAGGGCATCTATGGGATTTAATGTAAGCAAAGCACGGCGTGCATAGATTTGTGAAATTTCAACAAAAAGTATAAAATATCCTACAATATTGGTAATAAGGTTTTCAAACTTTCGAATTATTTGAGAGCTAATACCGTAGCTTAGGACGAGACGTGTAGTCCTTCAAGTAAACAGACAATGAGCGCATCTCCGCTTTCAGTTCATTTGGAATGGATTGATCTTGCAGATTTGGTGGTTTTGCACGTAAGGGCGTGCACCCAGGAGAAATCCTAAGGAAGAATAGACTTGAAAAAAGTCCGACGGGACCGGCAATCGAAAGACCCGGGTTCGATTCCCGGTCCCGTCGGACTTTTTTCAAGTCTATTCTTCCTTGGAATTAAACCTGTCCTATTATGATATTGCGGATTCATAAATCAAATTCTATTCTACAAGTTCTATTTCCTCTTTCATTTAACCTTATTTTATCTTCTCTATTATCAAATGGTCCTGTAAGGTCCTTCAAAACTTAATACCAATACCGCACGTTAATCAAATTTAATTGTTCATTATTTATTTAAGAAAACCGCAAGAAACACGTACTTAAATTTAGAGAACGAAATGAAGAAGAAAAAGTTCGCCGGGACTCAAACCCAGTTCTCCCGCCTGTCGGGGGTTACTTTATCCAATTAAATTAATTGCTGTCCCATCACAGCACATTAAAGGAGGGATTTTTCTGTCGCCTTCATTTCTTCGTCTATTCTTTATTTACTGCATTTGACAAAATCGCGAGATATGAAAGCTATTTGACTCGATCCATAATCTGCATCCAACAAGCATCTCCTCACCAAGATCACAAGTTTTAATCTCTATTTTTCACTTCGACGCAAGTTTCGGATAAATAGGTGTCGTAGAGTGTTGCTATAAATTTGAAGATGGAATCTTAAAAGGGGAGAAAAGGGAAGTTTATGAGTAGGGGATGTGTAGAGCACGTGGTCATCACTCAGCGTCTGAGACACGCACGCCCCGGGCAAACGAACTTCCGGTAGCGAAGAGTTCCAGAACACTTCCCTTCCTCCCGATGGCATTTTCAAAATATTCCTCTATTTCAAAGACGGTCTGGAGGCCACACGGGTCTTCACAGGATTTCGAAAGTTAAGAAAATAATGATGTACATACATAAATGCCATCAAGTTATACATGTTGCATTCGGCCTGTAAAATCAAATGTGATTATTCGAACGTGAAATTAATTTGGTTGCTTCACTTGTAAATCACAGTAATCGCATGAACCCCGAGAATTTCTCTTTTTGTCACATCTCTTGCATTATTCGGCTTTGGCTTTATAAACTATCTTCTAATCCTATGTACTCTCTCACATATAGGTCGACTCACGATTATTATTATCTTATTCATGATTATTACTATTGTATCCCTCCAAATTTTGTCTTTAGGCTAAGTTAATTAACACTAAATCAATACAAAAAATATTAACAATTCAAGGTAAACAATTACAGAGCATTACTATTGAAATCCCGCTTATTAACTAGATTATTTTACATAATACGATTTACAATTTAAACAGCTGTAATGTAATAATAATAATAATAATAAAGGATATATCTACAGTAATCACAAACACCATTTGAATTTCACAAGTATCTAAAAAAAATCTCCAGAAATCTTATATGTATAGATACAGAAATGAGTACATAAATTAGGTTCACTTAAAAGAGCGTGTTAAATGAGCAAACCACATAGATGAAACTTGACTTGCATTATCAAAACTTGTCAATAATACTATTCACGTGAGATATTTCGGAGTTTCTGAGACCCTTCATTACAGTGAGGATGGCAAAGAGCCATAAGGCAAACGAGGGATAACTTTGCCTAAAAAGTGCCGAAAAAAATAGAAAGCACCCTCGCTCCTTTCCCCGATTGGAGTAAAAAAGAAACCCAAGTTGACCCTACCGAAGGTCGCTTATGAAGGAGGCGTCCACTGAGGGCCTTACAATGAATGCCATCCAAGAGCGGGTCTCATATCATAGCCTCTCACATTATGAATCACGGGTTCACCTATACATGAATATGTACAGCAATTATTTCTCAAACATGGAGAGATTACGTTGGGCAATATCACTTCATTCCTCGGATGGGCTCCTCAATTTTCCAAGCGAATCTCTACGAAATCACTCTCTACGAATCACTCCGCTCTCAATAGAGTCACAAACTTCTTTCTTCGAATTGTAAAATCCCGTGTTCCTTCTCTCCGTAATACCTATATCTTATCCTCTCTCCCTGAATTCTCTATCAGCTCACAGAATTAAATATGATTTATCACTTTTATATTCTATTCTAAATTCTCTTTTTGATTGTCCAACACTAACATCCTTCTTTAAAATTCCTGTACCTAACAAAACCACTCCCTCAACTTCTCTGCTTCACTATTCTACCCCAACACTATCAAACGTTCCCTTTTCTTTCCTTCTTTACTAAACTCCTTCTTTCATTCTACCCAAAGGGACAATATGGACACTCGATAAAAAGTAAGTTCTCCTTGGTAATTTTCATATTATTTGTTTATTTTATTTCCTTTTTCCGTTATCTTTGTTGTTTTATTTAACTTTTTATATTTATTTGGTTATTATTTGGTTTTGTTTTCACTTTAAATTGGCTATTTATGCGGTATGTGAAACTGAAATAAACAAGTAAATCATTGTATCATTTTTATGAAATATTATGGTAATGAAGTTTACTCCTCGTTAACACACTTCACTATCAATTTATTTGCATCGATATTACATTGAATTACAAGGAGTAATTCTGAAAACTACAATGAATGATTATATTACATAATACAGTGACGACTTATATAATACAAACTATATAATGTAAACTACAGACGTATTATGTGTTATTGGAAATATATAAATGCATTCTTTCCCGAAAATAACAGGATCCTGTGCACGCATCTCTAAAAAAGTTGAAGTACGCAATCGAAAGTTGAGAGAGAAATTATAAATCCGTAAGGGCAGGAACGAAGTAATTCGGCTCATTTACTCCAATCAGCGTTGAAGAGAGGAGAGGTGAATTACTCAGTCGAAGTACAGAAGGAAAAAAGATCCATGAAAGAGAAAGGCATGATTCGAAGAGGGTTTTGCGATTGGAAATATGAATTTTTCAGTTGAAGCAATTTGTGTTCCAGTGGGAAGGGGTCATTCCGTAGACTGCAGCGCCACAACAAAGATGTGAGAACGAAGCGACACCAACAGCGATTTTAAAAATGACTTTCGCTAAACATGGCGATTATGGTTATTATGATTGACTTCCTCGAAAACTCTTAAATGTAAACTCGAAGCCGGTCATGTTCTTGCGATCGCCATCTATGCAAGTTTAATTCAACGTCAAAAGAAAGACATTGACAGAAAATGTAGGAGAATTGAATCGAAACGGCGAAATGAAATCCGAAGGACTTTCGTTTCAACTTACAGATCTTTGTAAACATGACCCCAGAGTGCATGTTTTGAATGTTCAGTATTTTTCTGTAGCGACGGCAATGAGCGACTCTCATTCTACTAGTAAACCGGAAATAAGACGCAGAAGCAAATTCTTGATCTCAAAGTCTTCAACTAGCAAGCAACGATTCTGAAAGCACAAAAATTTTAAGGTGAATGTGGGCAATCACATCTTATCACATCATAGATAGCTCAACGGACAGAGCACCCGACCGGCAATCGGGAGACACGGGTTCGATTCCCGGTCCCGTCGGACTTTTTTCAAGTCTATTCTTCCTTGGGAATTTTCCTGGGTGCACGCCCTTACGTGCAAAACCACCCATTACCCATTCCTTGTTATTCCTCTATTATCTTTTTAAAAGTATAGAAAAATGACTTTATTGGTTGACTAAAAACCCATTCTGCCATTCTATCTATCGTGAAAATATACAGAGAAACATTTAAAGTACTCAGAGTCGATAACCATTTGCCCTCAGGAAGAATTTAGGAACTGAGAAAAGAAAGAACTATTTTTCTAAAAACTGCGATAAAATTGGAACAAATTGGAATCAACTTTCGAAAACATATTTATATCGCAAGAAAACATCTAAAGGCTGTGTGAAAACTTGCGAAAGCAAAGTATACATAAATGGTCGAATTAATCGGTAAGTCTGTTTGAAAAGGTTCTCTGAATGCCTCGTACGATGCAAATATACGAATAAAAAGAGATTAATCTGAAAATTGAAATTTGCTTTATCGAAAGATTGAATATGGAGTAGGAGTGATAGAAGGATACAAAGAATGGATTATAGCGTCAGTAAGGATTAAGGCTATTAAGATTTCTCTCGGAAATAGCCCTTCCCCATTTTAGATGAAGGGTTAATCAACTTATTTCCTTTCCGTTAAGGAAATACTTCACTACTCTTATTCTTCAATTTATTCAATTGAATAGTAAGGAAATACAGCTTCGTAGATTGTTCAATTCATGAAGCCTTTTTTGTACGACAGTTCTTACAAACAATGTCCGATAAGTTTCTTGAAATCCATTACTTAGCCTCCGCTGTGAAGCAACACTTGTCCATTAGGAGGATATCTTGGCAATACATATTTTTAATGACGGAGAATTTCTTCAGAAGACAACTTGAGCTCTTTACAAAGTCAAGTCTGAGATTCTTCCCACGAAAAGAACGTCTTAAAATGAGAAATCTCGCGCTGTTGTCACAGAAACACCGGTGTAGAGATCGGATTAATTTTAGCCGAACTTTAGCTAAACACTGGATTACTAAACATTGGATTACTAAACATTGGATTTGCTAAACATTGGATTAGCTAAACATTGGATTACACTGCGATCGAGAGTAATGCTGGGAAATTCACTTTTACTACTTCTTTTAAGTATTTTACAAGCGGATGTAACCGGAGTTTCCCGAATGAAATTAATTTCTTATGAAAAATTTCGGTCTGAAGCCTAAATACCTGACACTGGAAAAGAAGAAACACTGAAAAAGAATTTCAGCTGTCTCTCAATAAAGGATGAATATCGACACGTTGAGGAATCCAGTGCGCCGGTTTCAACTTCGAATTAAAACGTGATGTCTCATTTTATGACTTCAATTGGTAGTTCATACAAAATAAGGGTAATGACGTATAAATCTAACCTCTCAAATTAGTCGATTGTAAAATTTTCCGAAGCCGGGATCGTTTTCGTCGAAGTCGAACGCGATCCCCACTTGGCTAACTCAAAGACACTTGAAATTATAGATATAGAAGAAATAACTATGGTTAACTTCGGATATAAACATTTCAATTATAAGTTGGGAGTTGTAATTCACAGTTGCAAACATTTCGCCAAGTGCATTTACAGTTATTATAAGAATACGAACCGAGAAACAGAACGGAAAATTAAGTGTTTCCAGTTACGGATTTTGGATTCGTTTTCCCTTCTGCAAAATGATCGGTTCGATGAAGAGATGAGTCAGTGGAAGACGAATCACTTTGGAGCAGAAATGAAGTAGGAATATTTTCGTTTTTTGACAATTTCTGATTCTTTACTGATTTATCTATTATAGCGCCCCATGACAGTGGACACCTTTAATTTGATTCTGTCGGCGGCGATTTAAAACTTAAGTTCCACCAGTAATCCAAGAGTTGAAATTTTTATTATGAAATTGTATTCCAACGAGAAAATGGTACGATTTAAAGTAAACTTGTATAATAAACGATATAAATATATTCACTAACTTGAAATTGAAAGGGATAAAGAATGATGTGACACGAAAAAAAGGAAACAAGAAAAAAAGAAAAACCTAAAATGAAGAAATAAAGAGACAACGTTTGCCACTTTCATATTATATTGGTTTATTAATAAATATAAGTGCTACGGGAGTCACTTTTTCATTTCTTCACGTTATGGAGTTCTATCATGAAGTCACGCCTGATGATTGGACGTGCAGCAGGAAGTGCCTCAAATGCTTGATTACAGTTATTCGAGTCTACAGTAGAATTACAGTGAACGAGAGAGAAAACAAGAAAATATTCGGGGGGATGGAAAGCACTAGACAAGCTATTAGAGACACCCCTCGCCAGTGGCAGTATTTGAATGTAATCCGTTGTCAATAAACAGGATTGAGGGTCAATCAAAACGCAAATCAGAGTACCTTCAGCTTTTTGCGTAGGCATCTTCAAACCAAATCTGGACGCCAAACTCACGAGTCGAATGCTTGTGTGGACCCCTTTTCCTCTCATTACAACATTTCCCCTCGTCGTTATTCCAGCCACCTTTTCCCTCCAAGAAAATAAACGTATTGCTTTCAGACCCGAACAAAGTTTGATCTAAAGAATTCTCTAGGCACTCTACATGTTTCTAAAAAATAATTAACCACTCGGTTTAACATGGAGGAGAATATCTTTTTACTTGATTTTGAAGGAATCGTTTAGATTCTCATCGCTGGAATACAAATACATCGCAACTAATACAAAAAATGATAGAATAAAAGAATGATAAGAATAGGTGGCTTTGAGAATACTTAGACACAAAGTAAAACTAGATCAAGACGCTTCTCAGGAAACGGAGTGAAAACCTTTAATATAACACTACAAAACCCAAGTTAAGGGATTTCGTTATAGTTGAATGAGCACTTAAAGACGAATCTCCTTTAGTCAGCTTTACTTGCCATAAATTTAGATATCTGAAGACTACTTATTGTAGTGTTATTGCCTTCTCGTCATGTTTCTTTAAAGATTGTTCTTCTGACAAAGAGAGCGTATTCATTACTTACTTCAATGTGGTCTTTTCTACATCTACGATGAATCAATATACGATAGATAGAGAATTAGGGAAGAAAAATGTAAACTATTCTATCTCTCAACTGATGAATAATAATAATCCTCTCAAATGAGGCGATCGCAAAGGAACGTCTTCAATTGTAGCACGTGCTAGAATTGGGAGAAAAACCTGTATGAAGAGGAAGCGTCTTAAACGGTTTTTACTATATCTAGTCATTTTGTGGATAAACTGAACCATGTAGTACGGAAAAATACGTCCGAATGTGAAAATGGAGGAAATTTGTAAAGCGAAGGAAAGGGAGTATTACATTCAATGATATTCGAACGCAATGTGAGTAAATAAAAGGCGTTAATTAATCTCGGGTAGAGAAAGGACTCTGTTTGGTGAACAAAGAGGATGGAAAGACAAGCAACCGTCGTTAGTGTCACAGAAGAATTCTTTTCCAAATGACGATGGATTCGCACCTTCATTCTGCAATGATAACAAGTGAATCCTATTTGTGCAAGTCGCATGTCTACGACAAGGAAAGGGAACCTCATTTCATAGGAATTTCTGAAAAAACGAAAATAATCAGACGGAACCGGTACTCGAACCCGGATCTCCCAAACGTAGACTGTGATTAGGAAATTCCGTTTGGGATGTAGGCGATCTCTTTCATCACAGATGGTTGTCGACGACGAGGACACGTTTGGCGTGAAGAGTCATCAAAAATGATAGTAGAGCACACAAATTTTAGGATATGAATCTCATTTTTCCATATTAGGATCTTAAAACTTCGATGCGTTTATTTAATCTCATTGACTCGGAATTCGAATTCTTCGGTATTCAGCGCGGTTTCTTCATCACTATTTCTCCGTTTATCATTAATTTCCGATATTTCTTTTCCGGTTAGGAAAATCCTAATTTCGATATCCTCAGAAGAGTATCACATAGCGAAAATAAAGGAAACATCCGCGCCGATAATTACACTTTTAATTGAAAAATTTTCTCTCTTTTTCGCTTCTTCTTTCTCCTTTTGCAGTGGAATGCTGGGAAAGATATTTGCGCCCATTATTTTTCGATGCGCGTTCATTAAAAGTGCCATCGAGTGCACAAAGAAGCCACTAGCAATGCGGTTTGTTAATCACCCTTGTTCTCTCTAATGAAAAGTCTCTTTCCAATGTGAACAAAATGTCGCGTTGACAACATTCGCTTTCGCTCCCGCTAGATTGAAATTACAGTTTTGCGCTTGCAAGATTATGTTTGTTTTCGATACAAACAGAACTTCTGCAATACCTCAGTAAAGTCAAGACAGGTTTCGTCGTATCCAGGTGAATAGATCTCTTTGCAAGCCTTAAAACCAAAAATTTGAGTACAACAAATTGTTTCGTAAAATATTAACGAATATCACCAAACATTTGAGCAGTTTGTTGAAGTTCACTTCCGAAGGTATATTTGAAATTATATATATATATATATATATATATATATATATATATATATATATATATATATATATATATATAGGGCACAGATATCAAAAAGTTAATCGAATACTGATTCTTATTTTCACATTAAAAAGTTATTTTGTATCCCAATGGATAGAAACTTAGACATACGACCTTCGTAAGCTTTTATAACATATATTGGTTGTAAACATTCCTCCCCTTTGTTGAATCCGAGATTATGCGTTTTTCGATAAGAATACTCGGGAAAGTTCAACAACATAGATGTAATGGGAAGAATTAATGACTTAGTTTACGAATGGAAGATATTTTCTGATAAGCCGGCATTTACAATCATGCCATAAAAGTATCAGGGACAATCTTAAGACGATGTTTCCATACATATCCAAAGGATACAAACATTCATGTAGCCTCTTAAGTTCATCATAATTGACGAGTGGACAGTACCTTGGTTCATATGTCCCTGGCATTGGCGATGGAATCCTCGGAATGGGTGTGGCCCTCCGGCGGACCGCACGACCTTTGGACCCCTCCATTTATCTGCAAAAGAACAACACATCATTTGCTTCATATCCTACGCATTACTTCATCAATCATAAACACACACACTAGCTGAAGCGCCCGTTGATTCTCAACTGGGATATATAAACAAATAGTAGATAACATATTAGCTAATAACTTGTGCGGATGAGAATCTTACATATCTCACCTAGGCTTGGATCAATTTAAATGTATTCTAAAAGATAATGTTTAATCTTTTCAAACTGCTTATCATTTGAATCCAAATCTATACGATAAGGAATCGTCATAGATTTCCTTTCTTCAGAAATTTCCTCAAGTGTGTAAGATGAGTCTTCCTTGGGATTTTTCTTGGGTGCATGACATCTCGTGCAATAATCACCTACACAAATTTCTTTTACATTTAGTTATAAAGATAGAATTTCTTAGCTTCCCATTGATTCTTATAAGGAAGAACATTTTGAAGAGACAATACTACTTGCGATATGCTCACGAATACAAAGGTCGCCCATGTAAAATATCAGACGTTGAATAAAGTTATTATTTACCTGCTAATGTTATACGCGGTATTAGACGATTAGGGAAGTAGAGTCATGGTACAGGCACCCTCTGCCACACGCCGAAAGGCGACATGCAGTATACATTCATGGTTTATTAAAGTTTTTCCAGCGTAAATCACACTCATTAGCTTCATTATTTTCAGATTGGCAAAGTTTAATTGGCAAAGTCGACTTGCTTAAGAAACCTTTCCTAAATGATCGTACTTGCTTCCTGAGAACTAACACTGCAAATTGTTTGAAAATGCAAATCCTAAAATTTCAGAATACTACCACCTATTGATTCATCCTATTATTCATTCTAGCCATTACCTTCGTCTAAGGAACTCGTTGTCGTTAGCCTAAAAATTTTTATATATTTTAACTAAATTCTCGCCATCTCGACTCGATAATGATATGTCGTAACTAGATTAAGAATCTTTGTTCGTATGGCGCGTAAATAAAGAGTAGCCTATTATCTGCACAGGGAGTACATTTAATAATCTTGAAAGTTTGAAAATTGAGTCATTCATGGCTTTCGAGTTTTAGGCGAATACACATACACAGTTTAGATTTATAATCTAATTTACGGCTCTAAAATAAGTATTTTCAAATTTTATAGTTTCAAATTATCCAAAAATGTTCCATCATTGTTATGGATGCTCTGAGGTGAAAGATAAACTGGTGTTCGGTTTTGGCTTCGTTCTACTTTTAATTGAACCTTCGAAAAAACCTCATCTAACTTAATCACAAAATAAGACGTACCGTAGAACTGAGTTCAGAGTATTGTAACGCAAGATCCCTTCCAATTCAATGATAAATTTCAGCTCAAAGTTCATTTAAATCGATTGCAGACTTCTTTTTTTGCACAATCAAATCAAATATGATCGCCTTACGAAGTTGAAACAGGTGCCAAAAAACGAAATTGCACAAAAATTTTCATTTTTGTCGTGTAATATTGTTTGCGATTCGAAATTGCATGAATCAGGACAACTAGTAAAAAATTAGATACTTTTGAGATTTTAAAAACAACCGTCACTCTTACAAATAAGGAAATTGTTAAACTCGACTCTTATACAAATATATGGGAAAACGTACGGCCGTATGTTTCATGGTAAAAGAAGAATTAATGAACTCTGGAAATCGAAACATGGCAAATTTTTTTGCAAATAATATCACCTTTAAGATACAAATGGTATCAAATTAGACTCCATGAATAAAATTTCAAATAATAAATGTTTTCGTTCTCTTTAAACTGGCGAGTTTTTCCATCCAAATGATTTCTAAAGTAAGAAACTCAACATAGTTTAAGCAATCCAATGAACAAAAACTATTCAAATCGATGTTTTGTGTGGAAGCCAAAGAGATATAATAGTGGAATTTTTCAAAAGAAAGCAATTCGGATAGTATTTCGTACACAATTTATAAAACCACACTGTTATTGAAGGGCGATTATCTTTATTGTTTATTATTCAGAAGGATCAGATGTATGTATTATTGGTTGTACATTGTTTTATAAGTTATATTTATCTGTCATTTTTGACAGGAGAATTCCCTAGTAAAAATTATAATCAATGTAAAATTTATTAAAACATAAATTTGAATTAGTGAGTTTAAAACCCCATCACATAGCTAAGAAAGAATTAGAGAAGAGATCAGAATATAAGAAGGACATCAAAATGCTAACCGCAAATTCATGCATCATTCGGTCCATTACGGTTTCTCTTTTCGGTAGATAAAATCCCTCACGATTTACCGCTTAATTAATTCCATTTTAAAACTAGCAAATGCTTTTCCTCTGAGGGGGCGAAACAGCTGCGATCTGCTAGCACCTGGTTGGAGTGCCGACAAAAGAGGCTGCATCAAGTGATCTACCGTAAAATAAGAGAACAGATGTCGGATTGGAATATACGTTTACATTGAGCAGAGAATGCCTCGAGTAAATATTTTGTTGAAAACGTCAATCTCTTTCATCAGACGGATGTAATGCTTGAGCAAATACAGGCAATTGGACGTCAGAGGATGAAAAATCAGTGCATTTTTCCTCTAAACCGCCTTTTTCATAGGAACAATTTTATCAATAAAAATCTCTCCGATAGTTAGAGAAACTCTCCAAAAGATGGAAGAAGAGTTTATCAAAGCTCAGATAAGAAATCATTGATAATGGAAAGCATCAGATGGAACTTTAGCGGCGCTTTGAATGTAATCGAACAGTTCAGCATTGTATGAAAGGAAACGATATTAAGCACTAAGTAAAAACAATATTCCCATTTTACTTTCAATCGAAGCAATGAACGAGAATGGAAAAACTAGTGCGAGAATCGGCTTCCTGAAAAGACGGGCCTCTGTTCTAAACACGCTGTCAGAAGAAATGAAAGTGCGTTTTGAACATCAAATAACTTAACAACTTAAATTTTTATTGAGACGACCGAAACATCAAGTATAACGATGATCGCCGAAACAGGTTGTAGAATTAAAAATCGTGGAAAATAGAAGAGCGGACTATCTCTTTTTCCAACTTATAATGGTTATTGAGTGCATTCATGTGCATCTGAACAACTTGAAGCAAATGAGAGTCGTCTGCGATCTGTCGGCCCTCGAACGCAATGAGAAAAAAGACGAGGAATTTTGGGTAAAAATTACTCAGACTGAGGGAGTGGGTGAATTCCAGAATGAAAAAGTTTTTATTTGCACCAAATATAAGACCGAAATTTGGAAGTGCATTGTTTGCATTTTAATTGCCAGAACAAAAGGCAGTATCTGGAGAAAGCCAAAGGAATTCTTGGGGCGGAAAATATGTCTGCTAACAGAAATCGGAAAATACAGTATTGTGAATTCCTTACGAATTTTCAAGGAGAAAATGAAATGCTTATTTTACGCTTTTGATCAGTAATATTTTAAAAGAAAATGAATGCTAGAGAATTTATTTCAGAAAACCTTTACTGTTTCTATAATGTGTATATTTACAAAAAGCGAAGAGTGAATTTTAATACTTTCAAGGTGTATTATTTTACGGCATTCCAAAGAATTCTATAAAAAATCATTTATATGAATAATTTTATACTAGATGCCCCGTCCGAAAACTTCGCAGATCCTCCATTCCCCTCTATATCCACGTTACTTATTTATTTTCTATGTTCTTCTCTTCATACATGAAATATAAAAATAACTACAACTCGTCTGCAGTGAAATTGCATGTTATCCATTCATTGAATCAGTCCTATTCAATTACTGAAAGATATGCATTCCGTAATGATCAGTTGCAAGCTTGTTGTCCTGCCAGCGGAGAATCAGTGATAATGTTAATAATTCTTGAGAGGCATGCTCTCACTTCCATAAGACCATACATTGTGTACATTGTCATAGCGCATAGCAAACCCATTGCCCCTGCATTTCTTGAAGGTTCCTCATATAAATAAGATGTTCAGTCATACTCCATTTCCGGTATAATAAACTCGAAATTTTTGAAGTAAGTTTTGCAAATAATAATTTTTAAAATACTACTCTTACATCGTTAATGTGGCAAAATAATACCATCTTTTTGTGCTTTGGGGATAGCGATAAGGAGTAAAAGCTTTCGTTACGCTTGTATTTCATGCAGGTGAGTTTTTTGGAATTGTAGGTGTGATATCCTTTTCTTTACTCAAAGATATTATTAAATGTTGAATATTATCTATTCTGTGAGTGAAATTTAAACACTTGAAATCATTTGATATCAGGTTTATGTACATAGAAAATTTGCAAGAGAAGAAAGTTTCACCAAAATTAATTTGAATACACGGAAAACAACTAAAGGACCAATTTATTTTGATCAATATTGGGTAGTTATATGACTCGTAATCAAAATCTCAATTTTTTTCAATGAGCACTCCAAAAACTAATCATGATATCACAAATCGAATTTTTTAACATGGTCGTTCTTACATTTAAACCACCGGCAAGTAATACTTTCCAACGCTATTCAAACATATCCGATGATAAATACATACGTAACCAAGTAAACAATAAATTCCGCATATAGTAACGCCAACTCATCCAGCACAAACTCGTTGATTCAAATATTAACTCGAGTTTTTGACCAAATAGTACATTTTTCATCGGTCTGGATATTTTTATCAGGATCCGGGATAGTTTTCCGTTCAAATTGATGGAGTGTGCAGGGTCACCGAAAATGGATGTTTTAAAATAATATACAGAGGATAAGATTCACCGATATGTGTACCTTTATTTACTCGATGTCAGTTAACTCCCGTAAAATATGCATGGGAGAGATATTGGAATATTAATTTCACGCACTTCCTGACGTGATGGGATTATAAAATTTTGGTCGTTAAAGGCCTAATGGAGTGATACATTTTGATATTCAAAAGTATCCTTGGTTCGACTCTGAATGACTCGAGCACAAAAAATTTTTCTGTGAATTACTCGAACCACTGAGAATCATTTTCATTAACCTTTGGAAATGTTGGAATTATGGAAACTTGACAATCACTCGGATAATGAAAAATGGTTATAATTTAGTAAAAAGGCTTATTAAGTTAAGTCGAACAAATAATTTGACAACAATATGACTTGAATATTATAAAACTTTGAAAAGAACAATTCAGCATTTTATATTTACAAATAGTGTAACATAAGCTGTAGATGCTTTGTAATTAAATTTTTACTATTTAATTATGAATGTAATTAACAGAAATAACATTTCTTGGTTACCTGATACTTAGCATATGTATTTAATTGTAATATACCTTTCAGTAGGATACTATCCTATGTTCCTAGTTGGGATCTTAAACCGTATCCAATTATCGGGAAGGTCCCAATTTAGCATCTATTTCTATGACTCATAACACCAATTTCTCAATTTACTAAGCAATCGCAACGTCCTTTCTTTAAAGAATTCCCAAGTCGATTAGCGTTTTAAATTAACATTATTAATCAAAAAGTGTAAATGAAGACTGATTACTTTTTCTTGAGTAAGGAAGGTAAAATTACATTTCTTCGATTCTTTAATTTAAGTGTCGAACACTCGGCGTCGTTCAAAAGAGGGGATTCAGAAGTACATAGATAAAGTAAATCCCAAATTTTTCAGATCAAAATACATAAAGACAGTGCAGTAAATGAAGAGTCCGATGTCAAGTGAGCAAACATCGCTTTCACGTTTACCAGCGCCTCCAACGACAACTTCACGAACTACGGATGCAAATAAGAGATCTGTTATGAATGAGGATTCGAAGTTAATGGAACACTCACGAAAAAATTTATTCAAACTCACTTTGTTAACTAATCATTTTGCATACACAGAAAGTTGCACTATTGACACGAATAAAACGAAAACACTTCGCGATTGAAATAGCATAAATCCGTATATATTACCAGTATTTTATTGAAAACCATTCAGAGCGCAGAAAAGAAGGCCTCCAGATTGCCTTCTTTCTTTCTTTCAAACTCAAAACAACTAATATTCCCCTCACATACAGGTCTCAGCTTTTCATAACTTGACTGAAATACCTTTGCAACTAGAAACAAATATTGGTGACCCCTGATCACTTTTCGGTCAAAGGAACAGTTAAAGCAAGATAATTATATACACTTGTAGGAGAGATAATTTTCCCAATTTATTTTCCATGTATTTAGCCGTAATGTCTGGAAGAGGATAAGAAATTATGAGTATATTTTATATTCGACAAGTATTACATCTTCTTTCTAAAGTAGTCTAATTCCTTAAATGATATTGAACAATATCCATTTAGATGCGTTTGTTTGCATTTTAAGGAAATGACATAATCCGTGAACCGACACCCCTTGCAATAGTGAAATAATTCAAATTGCTTCGTGCTTTATTACGGTTATGTTTGGATGAATCAACATTAACATAAAGAGAGACATTATTATGACTTAAGAAATTCATATTATATCCAAGGAGAAACGGAAATTATATAAATGATTGGGACTCGAAGCCAAGTCCTTTACGTTCCCTTTAACGCTGGGGAATCGAGATATTTCAGTGGTTAGAAAGCCCGCTTGGGGGATCTAGGTTCGAGTCCCAGTCATGTCGATAATTATTCACATCTGTTTCTCCTTGGGAGTCTTGCTACAGTTCAATACCTTCATTTTATTCGGATGACACTTCGTCAATATGTTCATATATATAATTCTAATGTAGTAGGAAATTAGATAAAAATCCTTATAAGTAAATCTCGATAGTGAGGCAATTAATTTTTTGGAACGGCATTCCAAATGGAAACTTTTTCTCGATGAACAAAGATTTTTCAGTGAACATGCGAATGGATTCAGCGTCGAGATACTAACTCGAAACTGGAGCTACGGATGGAAAATATAGCAGCTATTCAACTTCCTCGAGTGGAAAAAAAGACATGGAGGTGCCTGCCAACTTGATCGTTAGCAAACAGATCGATGGAAAAAACAGCGGAATCTTAAATTCTCTGCCTCGACTCACCTCTTCGGATGAATCGCTGCCATGTTTCGATGATGTAGCAAGATACTATGCTGGAGAACGTATTAGGAGATGACATACGGTATACAACTCAGCTTTTATATAATTATTGCCTATTACGTCACGATGAAAGCTCTCTGAAATGCAACATTTTTCTCTCACACGGCATCGTCTTGTAAGAGGCACTTCAAAAGTTCCCGGAATCAAGCTTTACAGTCTGATGCGATTTCGAACTATAATAAAATGAGCGGTATATCCCATGAGGATATGTTACGCGAATTTTCGAAAATATTTTTAAGGAACTTTCTGGTAGGATAGGGAATTCAGAAGCCGCAGATGACGCAATAGAATCAATGAGCGTGGGTTCGACGCTAGGTGGGTGCAAAATTCTTCCCCTTAAAATACAATGCGGCGATTTTATATGTAATAATTTTTCTGATGATCTTCCCGATAAAATACGACCCGGCATATGAGCAGATGACATAAATATGTTTTATATAGGCTGATTACCGTTTCCCAAATGATCCTTGGTTCGATGCTATAGCGTCAGTCGCATCCAATTAGAACGTGGATAACGAATTCTTATTGTAGGACCTTATGATATCGAATTTAAACTTTATGAAACATTTCCCGAAAAGTTAGAAATCCCCAATCCGGCATGAGAACAGCAGTCATAAATATGTTTTGGAAACGGAGATTATCGTTACCCTATAGGTTCTTGGTTCGACACCATTTGCATTACGTTTGAGGGCCTTCCCGATATGATTTCGATTTGAAAATCCAGATAAAGGTATATTTACCGCAACTTAAAAAAGGCGACTTATACGGTAATGGTCCTTGTTTCGATACAATACTGGTAATATCTTTCCGTTAAGATCAACTTTTCCTCGTTAGTGCGCAAACATTTTGAAGGAAGGAAATTATTGACACCTCCGTCTGCAACTGTATCAAAGTGAGAGTAAAAAAAGCAAGTAGAAGAGATGTGGGTATAGAAAAAATGAAATGAATACACTGGAAAACGAATGGTCGAAGGGAAATCGGTGGAGATTATTGGAAACTATGGGAGTTCAGATTCGTTGGTCATTGGATAAGACAAGAAATTTTTACCTAAAATTTTAAAAGGGAGTATTCTAGAAGGGAAATTATGGAAGCAGTAAGAAGGCCTTTAGAAATAGATTGGACACTTTATTGGCGACGTCAGGCTTATGAGGGCTTCCAGAGAACATCAGATGTCTTTCTAATATGCACAAATATATACTAAAGCAAAATAAAAGATATTTTAACGGAAAGAGAAAACATCTTTAAAATGAAGGTTGAAAAAACCCGAGTAATGGGAAAGCACCACAGAAGATGAAAAAACCGCGAAAACAGATTTTAAAAATAAGAAAGGAAAATAAACATTTAAAAAAAGAAATTCAAATACAGCAATTTAAAGCACAGATAAAGTTAATTTTAAAACTTAGATTAACTATAATCAGAATAAAATGCCTGATTCTAATATAACAATAATATAAATTAAAATGAAGAAAATTATCATAATCATACAACTAGCGATCGCAATATCAGCCAGATGCATTCGTAAAATAAGTGGAATAAAACATAAAAAATGTTGGTTTAATCTTGCCCATCACTCGTTTCATACAGCCTGTAAAAAGAATGAAACAGATTTATAGAAATTAAGTCTTTTGGGAACGCTCTTCGAATTACATAGATAGAAATTTTCTTTCCGTTTATAAACGTTATTTCTGTCTACCTATTTATGCTATGACTCTATTATGAATTATGGATGCGATCAGGAAGACCAAATTTCCTATGCTAGTTTTATTTATCACTAACCAAGTGGGTAATGCGTTCGTCACAGGAGGAAGCTGTTCCGAGTTCGATTCCCAATGGGGGCTCGAAATGACTCGAAGAAATTGTAAGAATAGCACCAATATCACTTATGAAAAACGTTTCCTTCTTGACGAAGTTATCTTGATAAGAAAATCTTCGAAAAGTCGAAAATTGTGCGTTTCATACTGTGGGAGGAAATCTCTAAACCCATTCCTGGCGAATTGACCACCATCTAAAATTCCATCATATTCAATGGATCACGTGATGATCTTAAAATTAGGACTAAGAAATACACTGATCAAGAGAAAGGAGTTAAACGCGAAAATAGTTTCGGGACTGAGCGCTTAGGATGACCAGCCGCGGCGCTCTAGCTAGTGGACGTCAATCGAAAACGGCGCATTCTATTTGGAGTCTCATTAAGGTCAACTGCCACAAAAAATCTCTCAGACGGCACTCAATTTCAAAGACTGTATTATAGCTGTGTAATCCCTCCTTCGAGTCAACCGTACAACGACCTGTTTGCTTAGAAAGACGCTGTTTGCTTTCAGATTACATTAATATATAGATGAGAAATGGGGAGATTACGAATTCAGGAATTCGCTGAAGATTAAAAGAAGTTCACTCACTTTTTCAGAGAAGTGACTCTGTCCACTGCAGCACATTGATAAGGAAATACATGAAATTTGTCATTGGTGGAGGAGTAATGTGCGAATGATATACCAGCGTCATTCAAACCTTTTTCTCATCCATGAATAGACTGATGAGAAAAGTAAAATTGAAAGAGTCCTGAAAAGAGACATTTCACGCGAGTTTAAGCTTGCTTACTCGCAAAATGACAGAGAAAATAAATGCTGAATGTTGATGTGCATGCTCGAGACTGAGCTTTAGAATGAGGACGAGAATAGATTTTAAGAAGGATTTGAAACTCTCGGTAAAGAAGACATAGAAGTAAAAAGAACGAATGAAACGACGAATCACAACAGAGACAAAAAATTGAGCTAAAGGATGATTTAGAAAAGGGAATTAAGTTGCAAAAACTCAAAATAAAAATGTGCCATTCGCTTAGGACTGCAAGATTCATCAGCCATATTTTACTCCCCAATATACGTAAGATTTAAATAAAAGAAATTGATCCTAGACTCAATGTTCACAACTTCTTATATAGTTTTTACCAACAATAGAACCAAGCAATGCGTGCAGACTTGTTCTACGTATCTAACAATGAAAAATGTTTCGCAGAGGCGACAATGAGATATAAAAATGGCTTTTTGTGAACGATAAGGAGAGATTTCCGAAAACTATAAAGCGGCTTAAGTAAGCCGAGAGGTTATCTATCTAAAATTTAACCAACAATACCTGACTTGAAAATCTTCAAATTAACTTTCAGATTTCAGAAATCAAACCGCTTAGAGTTTTTCCTAAAGTGGACTTTCGAAGTATTTCTCACATAAAAACTAGCTTTACTAATAGAGAACTAATGAAATAACCAAGGAACTGATAACTCTAAAGGTGATTTAAACATAATATAGCAGTAATAGAATTTTTGCTCTAATAAGACTAACGGTTAATGGGTGGGTCGTGATCAACCTTAGGTAGGATAAGCTCATGTGTAATATATTCAAATACAAATGTCAGTGAACATATTTTATGAAAGGCCGTTCCGGTCGTGAGGATGACCTTTTACCTAATTTAACGCAACAGAGATATCAGTAGTTGTGGGGAGGATAACAGCAAGACATTGGCTTATTATCAGGGAAAAAAGTATTCAGTTGGCCTGTGTATTTCAATACAATTTGAAACAAGGAAATTGGAAAAATACTTGGATACTGATTCTTTGAAGCAGCAGGAAAATTTCTGAAAAAATATAAACAAAACCTTTAGAAAAATATTTAAAGCTATATGAAGCGAATCGTTCGTATTAGGAATCAAAAGTTGGACAGAATGAATAGCAGTAATATATATATATATATATATATATATATATATATATATATATATATATATATATATATATTATATATATATGTATATATTGTCAATTGAATGAGGGAACGAGAAAGCAAAGAGGATGGATGAAGGGGAAGATAAAATGGAAATGGTAATTTTCTAAACCGTTGAATTGGAAACCCCTAAAACATCAAAAATATTACTTTGGCTTCTTTTTACTGCTATTTTTATTTTGACGTATCTTGTAACATATCTTCATAATATTGATTAGCTGTTCTTTTTTGTTTAAACCTAATTCTTTTTGTATTGGCTATGTAAAGCGTACATGTATCTATCTAAGCTTCCTTTTTCGTAAAATTTCTTTAATAAATATCTGTGGATTTGGATGAGGTTTCTCTCTTTCTTGCTGGTTGTTTTCCTATTGTGGGGTGTACTATCTCAGGTTTTTCAAATTAGTTTTCCTCCGTTTACATTTTTCCCTTTCTTTCCTATTTTGTATGGCATATAAAGAGAGATTATTTAGTCTCAATCTCGCCCGGATAATTACGCTTCACTTTCATAATTATTTCATATTTTACGAAACCAATTGCATTGCGCAGCACATATAAATCTCAATTCACCTCAGTCACCTCTCTAGTCAACTAATGGCAGATTTTTCCATTTCGAATGGTCACCCTTACATGTTCCACGCAAGTATTCTTAAATAATTTATCGCAATGTAAAAGGGAGGGAAGATGCATAAAGAGGGAAAGTGGTGAGAGATGCGTCGCCTAGCAACGGACTCGCGGAGACAATCTCCATCTGCGGGAAAACAAAAGAAATAAAAAAGCAGAGCTTCCCTCGCGTCCCGCTGCATCCGCCGCGGCGCTAACGAGCACAGATGAGAGGTCCTCTTCTTCGACAAAAAATATTCGCTTTTCAAAAGGGGGAAAAAAGGGGGCGTTTGGCGCTTTTCGCGTCACATTTCTCGACGTTTTGTATTTAGTAGTTGTTCCAACAACGCGCTTTCCTTCTCCACGTATTCATTTATCAAATTCTCTACATTCGGAAATCTATTTCACGGAAAATCATCAGCGTTAGCATCACTCGTTGAAAGAAGCGTATTTTCAGTTCGATCAGAATATGTCGAATGGCTGATTTCTGTGGGGGATCTGAAAACGGTAATTTCTCCGAAATCGACCGAGAAAAAGTTGCTTAATGACGTCATATAATTTATATTTACTTACTGATCCAACAACAGCCAGGGCTTGCAACTTTGATATCGTAAGAAACAGGAGAACAATTAAATTACAGCATAATAAAGAGAAATCAAATACATGGGAGTGGAGTGGTAAGTTTTAATGAGAAGATAAATGATAATATAATTTGAATTTTACAAGAGTCTCCTCCGTCATCCAATCAGCTAAATATAGCTAATCATCATTCATTTTATCGTTTTTCCATTAGCTTCCATATAGCATGAGTCATGCATACGATACTCGAAATCTTTCCAAAACAATTTCGGAATTAATTTTCGATATAATTTCTTATGCCATTTATTTATTTATCAAAGATTCACATACAGCGGTGCCGCCAGTTTAAAGTGAATTCCAAAAAAATCAAACTTTAACAAATATACATAGCAATATGAAATAAGAAAATCAACAAATAAAACTAAAAATAAGACAAAAACATATACACAAATATAAACTAAGGAAATTCTTTACAAGGATCTTTATACAAGCATTCTTTCAATTTGATGAAAAATTGCATGGATACCATTACAGTAGCGATTGAAAGGCAACTGTCGAAACCGGTAAACCTGTGTATCTTATTTTATGGACACGAATCAAATAGTTTCAATCTCCTTATTGCTCACCATAGATTGATTTAAAACATCATTTATTTTATACGTTAACAAGAACAAAGCAAATAATGGATTAATTAACTATATTATTTTTATTTTCATTTTAGTACTTTTTGTTTCCATTTGTCCTGCTTTACGACCACATCATTTATATAAATAACGTTGTATTTCCGCTCATTTTTTGCGATATATTTCTACATATTTTTTCTGTGGAAAAGTGTATCTGTGTAGCTTGTTTGCCTTCTGTCTTAAACTATTGTCCTTTAAAATTTGATTAACTATCTGTAGTTTCCCTGTTGTGCTGTATTTCTTTCCTAAGTGAAAATTTTGGTTTTTAAATCCGCAAAGTGGTTTTCATCTTCATTTCAAGCTGTCCATATAATTTTATAACTTTTATGTAATAAAATTTTATATTTTATATGTTCTTTATTTTATATATTTTTTAAATAATATATTGGGACCAATAGGCTTATTGGTTCCTAATAGAGCCTACCTTTTAATAGAGCCTTATACATTATCAGAGATTAAAAGTAGTTTATCATAGTACATCGTCATCGTGAAGATTGCCATATTTAATCTTCGCAAAATAAATGAATTTTCTATGTGAACTCCGTGACTAATAATTACGGCTTTACAAGATCACTTACTCCTTAAATGTATTCTTAAGGGAAATTATTATTTGAATATCCAAAAATGTATGTAACATGTCTCCTGCTACCAACAGGACTAAAAGGCGATTAAGAATGTCCAAGAAAATAAAAACTGAGGAAAGATTTCCAAATCTACATTACTCCCCGGAATCCGCCTTTCGGCGTGTGGCAGCGGGTGTATCCACCATCACTCGAATTAATCGATTATTTTCACGGAAGAAATGAATTCGCCTGGTCTTAGAATTATATATATATATATATATATATATATATATATATATATATATATATATATGTGTGTATATATAACCTTGTAACTGGGCTTTGTCCGAAATGAAGAGCTAAATAAAAAATGGAGTGAACGATGGAAAGAAATATATCATAATAATAATAAAATTTATAAAATATTGTAATTTATTGCATAACCAAGCATCATCAGAGAGACATCGCTTCGTTTAATAACGTGATTTTGGCGAATTTTACAAAGCAAGAGGAGTCTGTCGCTAAACATCCATATAACAGTTTAGTCCGATTTTTATATGTGTGGTCATAAACAACCAGTCTCCCTCATAAATAAGGCTTAGCATTTATCCCTTAAAATGTTTTTTAAGGCAACTATTTAAACTATGAGCGATAATTTTAGCAACCAAATAAACGAATACTATCCACATATACGTTTTCTATGGAAATAACATTTTAACTATAATTTTAGCTTTATAAGGATTATAATAGCTGAAATTCGTCAATAGAAAACAATTGGGAACGTTTTTCACATACAATTAATAAAAAGGGAATATTTGTATTCACCTGATTATTCATAAGGATTAGTAGAATGCAATTTAGATGTACAATATTTTAAAATGGATCTAATTTCGTCATTTTTGACGTGGGTCTTCACGAGTGACTGATGAGTCAGCTCACGCCTCCTTTTGCATCAAAGAAGAAAAATTAAAAATTATTCTGTTGATGAACATTCTCACATTGATTTAAATTACGTGATAAGGTAATCTAATACGCCATTCACGAATAAAATATCAAATAATAAATGCGAAGCGTTAGAAATGAGTCTAATTGACAGCGATTGCATTTGATTTTCAATTCATCTCACAGCTGTTTCCAGTACGCGATCCACGATGTAAGAAGGAATCTAAGGTGTGTTATTTGCATAGATAAGCACATGTTGCTATCGAAGATGCAAATGGTTAAAAGAAAGAGGTTCCACTGCGCTGTCGAGTGTTTGGAGGTGAAAGAGGGTGCTTTCTAATAAGCCGTTAACACTGTCTTTTATTTCCAAATGCAGCCGTCACAAATCAAAGCAAAACAACGATTTCTCCTTCTTTTCAAATCGATAACGGCTTTTCTCTGAATTCTTACTTTTATCGATCCTTAAAAAGTGCTTGAGCCTTCAAGCCGCCGGTGGTGTATGGCATGGGGTGTCTTGACATGCGTAGTCATCAATGCAATCTGTTGGCATCTCTAAAACGACAGATACAATCTAAAGTCTGACCCTCAGACGCTTCCTCATAAACGTTTCCTATTGCGATCACTGCTAATCGTATTTGCCAAGTCATCATGTGAATAGTAAAATCGCTCCCGCTCAATAGGCTACCATGTGCGGTTTTCTTTCACGTTAAACAAATGGTACAATACCGCTTAAGACGCTCTGCCATCCACTTATAAGGCGGAAATTTCTTCTCCTCAGACGCACCTGCTTTAGCCAACCTTCCGCCAATTGTCCAAGGATTTTTTATATGATTAATTGTTTGCGGAAAATTGTTTCATCATAGAGAGGAAAATGACCACAATTGGGTGTAATAAATTATTATTATCAGCCGCGGCTTTATATTCCGTTCCTTAAAATGAGTCTTGACCGGGTTTTATTGTATTTGGTTCTAATAATTTTCTTAAAATCAAGCCACAAAGCAGCATCTTTGTGAAACTCCATTATAGGAATGGAAATACAGCATAATTTGGTACAAGTCATTGTTTTCCTCAGTAATATTCTAGCTTCACTCGCTAATCGATCTTCATTTTTTCGTCTCTGCAATGCTTCATCCTGGCAGATGTCTAAATAGTATTCCACCCAATCTCCTTAATCTTTTGCTTTCCAATTCTCAATCAATCTTTGCTTCTATGATTCGGCGGATCTTTTTCAGTATCAAAACGATGATTTCCTATCACTTTGATCAGGGACCGTCCCAAAAAGAGTCACTTGATGGGGCCTTGCGTCTGTGAAGCCACTGAATTCGACATCTGCCACAGAAGAAACCCCCCGTGTTGCAGGGGCCCTTGTAAGACGAGTGGGCACGCCATAAAATAATTATCGTAGAATCAAAAGAGCGATCAAATGCATTTCCGTGTAATGGCTGTCTAAAAATTCAATCGAGAGCGTTAAAATGTACGGAATGTCCTTTAAAAATGCGATGGATTAAACGTAAGACCATTTCTGTGACCCAAATAAAGAAGATCTGGTGACATCTGGCTGGGGTCCCCCCTCAATTAATGACGCTCGCTGTCTAAGCCGAGCCCCCTTTTGAGCTGAACCCCTCTATTTCTACTGGTAAATAGGGACTTTCGACTCTCAACTGGCCTCAATTATGCTCGCACTTCCACCGAGAAAAATCAGAATTATTGCTGGAAGAAATAGATCCGTTTAAATATTCACAATCAGAAGGCTAAGAAGAGACTCTGTTAACACATAATTCGGAAAACGAAAGTTATTTTGCTCACAGTCGGACTCACCTAACGGAAGTCCCGGTTCTTGTATATGCAGAAGAACAAGATATTATTTGTGTATTAATTGTACGGTGGAATGCAACTGGTGCCCTGGCGTCGAATCAAGGACCTTTTTGGTAACGAGTAACCCCGTTTCCAAAACGTACTAATGACTACTGTTTACATGCCAGACAATGGATTTCTATCTTACCGGGAAATGCCTCATTTAATTATTTTAATTTGCGACATACATTTCTTAAGGGAGAATTGAGACAGCGTGGTGTCGAACCCAGAACCCGCTTGTGAAAGATGATCGCATATTAATATTAGATAGAAAAATACCTGGCCGTTTCCAAGTCGATGGGATGGTCTCCCGATGTATGGTAGAATGTACGGCATCGAACCAAGGACCATTCGGGGAACTGCGCATATTCTGCGCACATACCGGGGTCAACGTTTCCATTTTATCGGGAAGTACATCAATCATTACATATAAAATCGCTGCAATGTATTTTAAATGGGAG
The DNA here is from genome assembly GCA_036926295.1 of Pachydiplax longipennis. Taxonomy (NCBI): domain Eukaryota; kingdom Metazoa; phylum Arthropoda; class Insecta; order Odonata; family Libellulidae; genus Pachydiplax; species Pachydiplax longipennis. The sequence continues at coordinate 72,220,280 of JAVFKF010000002.1, read as the reverse complement.
AGTTTAGCACCCACCTGGCGTCGAACTCACACTCATATGGTAAATTTGCTTCATTGATACTATACAAGACAGCATCATCATATACGTCGTCTGTGATTTTGAATTCTCTATCCTACTGGAAAAGGCCTTAAAATTCTTTTCGAAAACTCGTGCTATGTACACTCAAGGGAACAATCGGATATTTGGGGCCTGAATCCGGGTCTTCTTGATCACGAGAATAGTTTTCCTAGAGGTTTCTATCTTCTAAAAATCTAGTGCACTTTCTTTCATATCTCTGAATCAAACCGTTTATAAAATAAACGGGGGACGGGCACAGACGGAAACTACGCAAATTATATGTAAGGATAGGTGAAAATGGGATTTTTTTGTTTGGGCTTGTTAGCTTTCTCGGTGAGAGATGTTTTGAAAGAACGTTCCATTCTTATTCTGCCTTGTGAACCAGCAAATATTTCCCAGCGTTTCTTCCGGGAATCTAAAGAACCTAAATTTTAAATTCATCAAATTCAATCCATGATTATTTCCCGAAGGAGACAACCAAAGATTTGAAGTTAACAGTATCAGATGGTAAATATTTAAGATCTCTTTCTGTTTATTAACGACAAGGACATGAAAACACAAAAGGAAATCAAACAGAACGCCCTAAACAATTAATCTTAAATCAACATACACGCAAACGAACACAGCCAAATTAAGTCTTATAGCGTGACAGAAAATCGGATATTGCATTAAAACAGCAGCGAATCAAGAGTTGATTAGGTAAGAAGCAATTAGACTGAAAAGAGACGCAATTCATGGAAATGAAACAAGGAATGCAAACAGTCTGCACCATGAGAATCCCAATGAAAAGGAGGGAACATACTGAAATAAACACCCAATGAAACAAGCGCTATTGTGAAAAGCACGAGAAATCTCTTTAAATAGCGCATTACAATTATTCTTCAGAAAGCACTGAATTAGTAAGATCCGTTCTGGGGCTTTCCTTACATCGAATCACATTCGGTTTTGGGATTTTTTCCTTTCAGCTCAGCTCGCGAAGAGAATTTCAGAATTGGATATAACTTCCATATATACCTCTAATTATATTACTTATTATTACAGGGTAATGATGGAAGCAAGAATAACACGGATAATGCAAACTTTCACTTTTATTTACAGCTTTACATAGAATATTTCTCATACCTACACTGAAAAATTAAAAATTGTTCAATAATAATATTAAAACTAGATACTTGCAGTCTATTTCTGATAATCTTAAGAATTCAATTTTGTAGGATGCCTAATGCAATTAGGCACCCAACCAGAAGTTGATAAAGCAGAAACGATGTCGAATATCACATTCTGGGAAGACGGAATTTTTAAACTTTTACGGCAGATTAAGCCAAATAAAGCTCCTGGTCCTGAGGATATACCAGCTCGAATATTTAAAGAATTAGCAGAGAGCGTAGGCCCTTTTCTTAAAGTAATATTTGAAAAATCTATGAGCGAAGGTAAGGTCCGGAAAGATTGGAAAATTGCGAACGTCACCCCAAATTTTAAAAGCGGCGTAAAAGATGATCCATCGAATTATAGGCCCATTTTGTTAGCTTCATTGAGTGGTAAAACAATGGAACATATAATTACTAGTTCCTTAATGGGTTTTCTCGAAACCTCTAAATTCATACTTAAGAATCAACATCGTTTTCGTAAGACACGATCCTGCGAGTCACAGTTAGCGTTATTAATTCACGATATCTTGAAATCGGCCGAAAGTAAAAGACAAGTCGATGCGATATTTTTGGACTTTCGGAGAGCGTTCGACAAAGTCCCACATCATAAATTGTTATACAAATTAAAACTTGTAAGCATCAACGAAGAAGTAATAAGTTGGATAAAAGACTTCCTGTCCGATAGAGAACAACGAGTAGTATTAGATGGTATTAGTTCCAACCTAGTCAAGGTGACCTCAGGCGTCCCACAAGGAAGCGTAATCGGGCCATTATTATTCTTAATATACATTAACCAATCCAATCATAATTCATATAGCCTTCGAGGGAAAACATTCTCAACTGTCGATTCGGTAAAATATCTCGGAATAACCCTCACGAATAACTTAACTTGGGGTACCCACATCCATAACATATGTGGGCGAGCTCTTAAGAAATTAGGCTTCGTCAAAAGAATAGTCGGCAAAAGCGAAGAAAAAGTCCGCGAGCGATGTTACTTTGCGCTAGTTAGGCCTCACCTCGAGTACGCATGCAGTGTATGGGACCCTGCTGAATAGTGTTGTATTCGCGAGTTAGAAAAGATACAACGAAAGGCAATACACTTTGTAAAAAATTGCTATGAAAAATCGGTAAGTGTTACTCAGATGCTTCAGGAGGCAGGATGGGAATCTTTAGAAGAAAGAAGGCTCAATCAGAGATTTAAATTACTAGATAAATTCAGACAGAGCACGTTCATAGAAGATGTATTATGCGCCCTCCTTGCTATATAGGCCGTTCTGATACAGCGAGAAAGATCAGAGAAATAGATGCTAGAACCAGTCGATTCAAGAATTCATTTTTTCCGAGAACAATACGCGAAAATAATCGACTAAGAAAATAGAGTCATGGTGCTTGCCCTCCCTGCCACACGCCGAAAGGCGGCTTGCAGGGTACATATGTAAATGTAGATGCAGATGAATTTAATATGTAGTATTTATAGTTCAGCATCAATGTTTCGCCGTATAATATTATAGTATTTTGTAGCATTGAGTTTTATGTTATGTACATGGATTTATCATGGATTACTATTAGATAAGACTTTCGATTGATTTTTATGTAACAAATCATTTTTATCGAACAACGAAACTTACTTCTATATATGAATGAATTCTCTTTGATACCCCCAAAGATGTGACTTTGATGACGGTCACCGGAAGAACCCAAACCAATCATTTTGAGATAATCCGTATATCATGAAGTAATAATCTTATTCTAAACTGCAACAATCCAAAATATTCTATCGGTGTTATTTAAATTCCTTAAATATTCGTTTCGGCGGAGGGTCCCACGGAAAAGTGTCGTCTACGAATCGTCTCTGTAATTTCTAAATCTGTAATCTCTAAATTTCTAGGGATCAAATCAATCAGACGTGAGATATTGCTGAAATGTCTAGAAAATTTATACTTTTCTTAAGAAAAGTTTATCTTTTTTCTCTCCAAGAATGTTATCAATGTAAAACCAGATTATAAACTTCAGTATTTGAGCTTAAGCGATACATTTGGATAACGTAACCTAAGTATACATTTCTTTACTTTATTTTTATAGTCTTTTCGAAGTGAAATGAAAATCCAATTTATCAGTTTCACATAATTAATAATAACTACGAGTAAAACAAAAATATCCCCTTGATATGGATGGATTTATATGAAAAATAGCCAAAACACAGAGACTCGAACCTAGTTCTCCCACTTCCTAGTCAGGTATTCAAAGCACTGATCTACCATACCGCGTCAATATGATGTTTATCCTTTGGTTTAACAGCTCACATGTGCTAAGATCTTTCTTGCCTCCTTACAGGATCGAGCTGTCAGAGAGCGCAGATGTGCGGCAATCAAGAGCGAGTCAAATATTTCTACTGCGAACGACGATTGCCTCCGGAGTTTGAGCGATGAGCAAATCCCTTTTTATCCTTCGACTGTCATCGCACAGATCAAATGATTCCTCCATGGACTTCTGCGCAATGACTATTTTTCGAGAGATTTTCTCTGTGACATATGTTCGTTTATATAAAGTCACAGCTAAAACATACGCCTTTGTAGAAGGACTATAAATTTCCATGGCATTATAAAATCCATCACCTATTTAAAGATAAGTCCCCTGGATATACTAAGGGTAAAAGAAATAGTTGAAATAATATTAGATTTCGATGACATTGATGTGTATATATATATATAATAACTGTATAACTGTGAATGACAATTAATAGTTGATTCTGGTCGTATAGTTAAAGTAAATTCAGTGGTTAAGTAGAAGGAAACTCTTTACATTCGGTTATAAACTTCTCTGGTTATCATGTAGATAATATTTATAAATATTCGTAGATTTCAAATGAAAGCTATCAAGCGGACCAGAAAAAACTGGAAAGAAGTAAAGTACGGCTTATTTTCTTTCCAAATCTATTGATATGGGATGGCGGAAGTGTTAAGGACTCATCAGGCAAATTGACATATGAATAGTGATGAGTATTGGTTCCTCCAAGTTCCGTTGGAGGCTAAATACTCGGAGATATAACTAGAGTACATCATATATCGAACGAACATTGGATGCTTAATTGTCTCACTCAGAACAAGGTGATACCGAAGGATACTGTTGATATTTTTCCACCGAAATTTCATAGAAGTTCACAGTTCATTCGGAAGCTGACCCTTTAAAAAGCGCGTCTACTCTTCCCGCAATTCCCGGCCCCGCAAGGGGATTATAATTTAATTCGTTAAGGGGAAGCGACATACCAAACGGATACCACACTCCGTTCTCAACGTTTTGAGTTTGAAATGTTTGATATTTTCGAACAAATCTATTCGAGAGTCGAGGAGCATTTCAAATGCGAGGGTTGGAACCATTGTCTTTCCTTGGGCGTTGGTTTCGAATTCCCCCTCACGGTATCTCAATTGTGCCACGAATTATTTTCACGTTCTTAATGAGTGGATTTCTGAACACCGTGGTACATATTTTATTTGCATTTGCAACACCGTCACAGCTTTTAGCGATCTTTTCATTCCGCTATGAAGCCCTGCATTAAGCAATCTAGATAAACCGCTTTACATATTATGTTCTCTCTGAGATTCACAAATTGTCTATTTGATAGTTCGGAGAATCAGGGCTTCATTTGACTTAATGAGGCCCTATGAATGTAAAGGAGTTCCAGAATAGCAAAGAAGATGTCTTGGCGAAATCGGTCCCGGGTTCGATTCCCGGTGGGAGCCAACGTGGGGAAGACATCAACTGTCGAAGCACTTTTAACGTCACTGCTGTAAACCAAGGGATGTGAGAGGTGTAGTCAGAATCATAGGAGAAAGATATTTGAGAAAGGTCAGAAGTTTGAGTTTATATTTTGTAGATCTAGAGAAAGCTTTTGACTGTGTACAGTGGAAAAGATTAATGACTATACTAAAAGAGGTAGACTATAGGGACAGGAGATTAATGGAAACTTGTATGTGGGTCAAGAAGCGGTCATAAGGATAAGGGAAATGAATGGTTTGACATAGGACAAGGAGTGAGAAAGGAATTCAATTTATAGCCAATGCTATTCAATATCTATGTAGATAAGATGGTCATGGAATGCTGGGAAGGAGATAAAAGAGTAAGCATTGGCAAGAGAAGTGTAGAATACTTTAGATTCACTGATGAAATGGTATTTATTGCAGAAAGCAGAGACGAAATGAAGGAAATGTTAAAACAGCTTGAGGATGTAGCAGAAGATACACATAAATCAATAAAGTTACAAAAGTTATGAAAGTGGAAGATGATGAAGTTATGGATGTGTCTGTAAAAGATGTGACATGAGAACAAATAGAAATATATAGATATCTATGTGTGGAGGAAAAAAAGGACTGAAGAAGTAAGAAAGAGGTCAGATTAAAAATAGGAATGGCAAAGGAAGCATTCAGAAAAGAGAGAAAAGTTTTAAGTAGTAACATCAATGTCGAACTGAGGAAAAGGATAATGAAATGCATTGCGTGTTCCTATATGGCTGCGAGACGAGGACTCTCCATAAGAAATAGAGGCATTAAAAATGTGGATTTGGAGAAGAATGTTATACATAAAGTGGATGGACTGAGTTAGCTTTGAAGATTGAGAAGGGTAAATAAAAAAGAACTTTGATCGATTTGATTACTCAAAGAAAGACGAATTGGATGCAATAAGAAGGAATATGCACAGCAGTGAAGTGAAGAGTGAAGCGTAGAATGAGGTGAAGAGCGGAGGAACAACTCCTAGGAACCATGATGATGACTACTTAATATATATCGTTAGACGGAAGGCGTTTTTACTCGGAGTCAAATATGAGCGACCACCTATTTCTGCATAACCTCTTGACCTCCATCTTACATTGCTTGCTCCGGGACAAGTACTCCCACGGATAATCCGCCTGCATCTCAATGCATCTCCCATTTCCTCAGCAGTGCGTTGAACTTTCTTCGCTGCAAAGGGTTTCTAAGGGGCTTTTTTCGTCCCTTAAAAAAACTCTCCATTCCATCTCTCGTAGCCTAAGGACGGATGCTTTAAGAATTTGCCGTGTTTTCTTGCCGATATCCACCGATTAAATCGTCTCCCGATCTCAAACCTTTATTTTAAACCGCAAATCGGAAAGGAATGGGATGATTTTTCGGCTTCGCGACATTCATTTCTCTTTTCTATTCGATTAATTCTTAACTGAGACCGGATTCTACCTTCGGAAATTCTAAACTATTAATTCGACGATGATTTTAAAAAACTTAAAATGGAGACATTTGGCGAGGGAGGTTTATGGTGTTGTAAAATTTTTAACAACGAACATTTATGTCAATTTCTCACGCGAAAAGTTCCATGTCAAGTGGAAAAAAAATAGTTTCAGGCAAATTATAAATTTAAATGTAAAAGCATATTCGTCAGAGGTTTTTCTGCTTAAACAACTTTTACTAACTCTTAGTTCTAGTTTCACGTGTACTTATCTTCCGTTACTTTTAAGCGTGCTGATGAAACAAAGACCAATTGAGGAAAAAGGCTGTATTTTATATTGAATTGGTAAAGAGAAACAGCAGTTTTAAAATATTTTACGAGTGAAAGATGCAAAATTTCGTTCCATATTTGCAATTAATTTTAATTATAAGCACCTGCAAACTAGAGAAACTGCAGAGTAAGGCGATGTATTTACGCAAAGAATGCTAAGAAGATATATTTCATGTGAGGAAAACGGAATCTTACTTTAGGACTTGCCCTATGATATGATATCGACTTGAAAATTTGGAAAAGGTCAGATATGTCTTTATCTAATATTAATATGCGATCCTTTTTCACAGGCGGGTTCTGGGTTCAACACCAAGCTATCTTTATTCTCCCTTAAGAAATGTACGGTGCAAATTGCAAAGATTTTATGAGACTTTTCCCGAAAAGATAGAAATCCATTATCCGACAAGAGAACATTAGTCATTAATATGTTTTGAAAACGAAGTTTATCTTAACCTGTCGGTCCTTTGTTCGACGCCAGTGACCATATGCAATCCACTATAAAATTAAGAGGGGAACCCTCCCGATATGATATCGAAATGCAGTTAGAAACATCCCGATACTCGACAACATTTTCCAAAATGGTTCGACACCACGTTTGGATTGCACTGAGATGAACTTCCCGTTCACATAGAAACCAGGCATGAATGTGTGTTTATTCGCACTTCCCCAATGATCCTTAGTTTGATCTCAGAGCGTATGTTAGATTCTACCATACATTTTAAAAGGAGGCAATGGAATCTTAGTTTAGGACATTCTCGATAGAATTCCACTTGAAGATACGGTTTAAGATGTAATTACAAATTATAAAAATAGAACTACGAAACAGTTCTGGGTTCGACTACAGGCGGTTAATATGAAGTGTAAGGTGGAGCGAATACTTTTATGAAGTACTTCCAGAGAAGATAGAATTCTATACTTTGGCATGAGAACAGCAGTCATGAATACTTTTTGCAAACGCAGTTTATCGTTTTCGTAACGGTCCCTCGTTCGACGCCAGCGCACCATTTGCATTTCACCAATGCGGAATACGGAATTACGTTGAGGACCTTTCCGATAAGATATGAAATTCATCGTATGGATCCTCTCCGAAACGATGTCTCTTGAAACGGTTCGACTCCACCACGATTACATAATCCCACTTTTTCTATACTAGGGTGAACTCGGGATGTTATTCTAAGCATATCCAAAAAGTAATCTGTTATTTTTGTGTCTATTCCCCAGTTAGCTTGCATTATGCAAGCAATTTCAAATCTTTTATATATTAGGTTGAAGACCAGCCCGAAAATGGAAATGTATAACCCGCAGTTAGATTTAGATTAGTACCCCGCAAGCCGCCAGTGGCTAATGGTAATGACACCATCATCTTTTACTAATCGAACCTAGTAGCTTCTATAATAGTCCGGATACACACTCACAATTGAGACAAGAAAAACATTTTCGTTCTTAAGGTGTATAGTACTGATTTACATATTTAAGTGCCAAAATTCTCTTCCCTTATATTTTCCAACTTAAGTTTTCGTGACCAGATTATTACGCTATCTCGCTCACGAGGTTCCTTTCCCCTCCTCAAAAATATCCTTGTACTATACAAACAGTTGGTTGGTTTTAAAAGAAGGATGATATCTATATAAAGGAAGTGGTTTTAAGATTAAATTAGAAGTCTTCCACCAGGGTTTTTCTTAAATTTGTCTTTTCACGGCAACAGGACAAATGGTCACCAGATTGAACAGGAGGGAAAGGAAGAATCCAAATATTCGCTGCATTCTCTTTGAAATGCCGGATAATAATAAGGATTTTTCGCTCCAATCTAAAAGTATTAAAATTTTAATACTTTTAGATTTGTAGTGTAAGGGATTTTGGAATGTATTTGTCATTTAAGTGTTTGTAGACAATGGATTGGGATGCCACCTTATGACAATCAACCTGCAGAAAATAATAGTAAATAAATTAATAAATAAATAAAGTAGTTGTGTAAATATATTGCGTATAATTTACATTATTTATTGAAAACGTAACTATAAAAATGATAAAAACAATGAGAACTGTGAAATTGAACCATTTCATAAAAAACGATAAAGAGATACGGAATAAAAATAACAGCAAATGTATGAGATCATGAAGTTTAACGTTGTGAAGTGAGAATTTAGCAACCGACTTAATAGTATCCGACACATGCATATATATTTTCATATGTCCTGTAAAATATCTGCACACCAAATGCCAAGTGAGAATGGACGAAGCACCCCTTTTATTATCGCTCGACCAAATGTTGCTTCTTTTTAAAATACTAGCTGTAGTGAATGTTTATATAGCAGAGCATTATTCCCTCAAGTTCGACGAAAAACCAAATTTCGGTTCATTTCCGGTTTCTCTCCTTCGACAAAAGTCCAACCGATTCGAACCCAGAGTATTTTCATGTACCATCTTACAATACACTAAATATTACAAAAAAACTTAGCAATAGTTATTTGTAAGTCGTAATTACATATCTTTAGTAATCCTTCCTCCAAATAAGCTAAGGCAAAATGTGCATTTTTGGGAACCTAAAATCGGAACGGATTATAAAACGGACATCGGTTTTCATTCCTAGTCTTTCTAGTCCTTTTTCTCACCCGCTAATTCCAAAATTATCCTCCAGGAGACGAAATTTCCGAGGAACTTTTTGCATTCAGTCAGCGAGGATCGTAAAATCCGTGAGAAATCTGCAAAGCGTTTCATGAGAATAAAAGCAAGAGCAATGGACGCTGAGAGTTACTTCTAGTCCATTTTCAAGAACCTCATGGTTTGGCGTATTGCCAAGTCTGCTGGTGTAAATGCATTCCATACTTAGCGGAGTAACGCTGGTTGCAGAGTTTAAATGCAAAATTTAATCATAAAAATCCCGTCCAACGGTGATAGAGTATTTTTAGACTTTGCTGTTTTACTGCGGTGACCATGCACCTTATAAAAAGTCACCAATCAGATGCAAGTTGTGCAACAGCTTACGAATTCCCCCTTCTATAAGCAGATGCAGGTCTTAAGTGGTCGTAAAATAAATCCGAGTCCGCAGAATTAAAATAAATGGCCACGCAGCCCTCGCAGCGTTCGAAATAATCCCGTCGTCATGGAATTCCGTCAGTGTAACGAGGGGGTGCATTGCTTAGCAACCCTCCGAAAAATGAGATATACGCGCAAAAAATCTAACCACCCCGTTCATGGCATCAGGAGGCTGAATAACTTTAACGGAGGGGTCTGAGGCGTGTTTGACGAGCAATTAGCGAGTGTTTGCCCCTCATCGCTGCCCCCAGTGAAAAGGGCCGGATGAATGGCGTCCCTCAACGCCATCTGCTGCTGCGTCCCAAAGACGCTTAGAAAACCAATCTAGGATCTTGGGGTCCAAGAAAAACTCCTGTACTCCTCTTCTGTCATAAAAACTTCAAGTTGTCACGAGAAATGCGTTACTCAGATGCTTCAGGAGGCAGGATGCGAATCTTTAGAGGATTTAATTAACAACTTAATAAATTCGGGAAGGGTACGATCGGTGTAGCAGACATAGTGGGTCCTCCTCGTTGTGTAGGCCGTTCTGAGAGATCAGAGATTCTAGAACAGTCGATTCAAAAATTCACTTTAAGCCGTGAACGATACGGGAAGTAATCGATTAGGAAGGTAGAGTAACGGACCCCCTGCCATACGCCGAAAAGTGGCTTGCACATTACACATGTAGGAAAGGATTCAATTGAAGTTCCTAGGCCAGATGTGAGGCCTTCAGATGGCTGCCATAAGTGCCTCTCCTTGTTGCGTACTTAAAGAATGAAGCTCTATAGGAAAAAAAGCGTGGATTATAGTCATTCGATAATTAATGTTTATTTACCTCAATAATATTTTAATCTCAACTTTTACATCATATAATAGACGATATCTTTCTTACCAATTACGACAAAATCTTAGCACAAGAGGTCCTTCCTCACGTGTAAACAAATGGTTTAAAAGGGGACTCAAGATGTTTACAACAAGTCAGTCAGGCTGATAACTTCAAATCATAGATATTATCATAACATAATAGAAACTGACATAACAGAAAAGATATACAGCGTATTTATGCGACGCTGAAATTTGCCTATTTTGTTGTATGCCCTGACGAAAAAAAACCTATGTGTTACATTCGTGCCCTTCACAGATATAGTTCTTTTCAGAGATTTTAAATAATACAGAATTACCAGACGCCACGTAGCTCGAACGCATTAACAAGAGAAATTTATATATTGTTGACAAAGAAGATAATATCGGAGCACTCATAAACCGTTTTTAAATTAAATGTAATTCATACATATCTTTGAATTAAAGAAATCAATCCGAATTAACAAATGTACAGTCCTTGTTAAATGTCTAATGCAATTCATAATTTTTAAATATTATTTACAAAAACAAATAATTTGTTCATGTGTGAACTCTCCCTTGAGAGAGATTAAGTCACGATTTCCTTACAACGAAAATAGTTTGGTTTTCTTCTCCATTCAATGCAATTCAAGATAAGCATTCACAACTCTTTCCTTTCTTAAAGTTCACCCGAAAGAATGCTTCTGCTGTGCTTCTCTCAGAAATGAACGAAAGTCTTAACTATTGAAGTGCAAAGAGGGAATATGAATTATGTGTTAAACCATAAGAGATTCTTAAAAATTGGATGGGAAATCTGCAAAGACCGTGTGAAAGAAGAAATATAATCTGCACATAATTCGACTGATGTAAGCATAATCAGAAACAGTTATAATCATGTACATGTAAATATTCATTGCATTCACTACGAATACAATTACTTTTTGTTTTTTACGTGAAATGTACTATTTGTCGTAGAGATTGAAATGTGTTCTTCTAGCTTGGAGGCAACTGTATTTTAATAATGTATTTTTGAAGGTAACAGATTTTGTATTTTAACAGCGTATTTGTATAGGTGAATGATTTGTATATTATAATAAATTCTACGTCAGTAGCTAGATGAGCTGTAGAGTCAATTATGTTGTATTGTTGTAATTATCATTAGTGTAAAGTACTGTATGATCGTATTTGTATAAATGATAATATATAAAACTAGTTGCCTAGTGCGAAACTTTCGCAGACGACACTGATACTCAATTTCCCATCCAAATACACTTCAGCAAACAATAATCGTTACAACAAATACATAAAAACTAAAACATACCTAAAAATACACACCTTCATATTCTTTATTAGTGTCTATTGCGATATACTATACCTCGTTTGTAGCGATAGATATCGGAATGAATATATGATTCATTACAATTACATATCTACACATCCAGTAACGAAACTCAATGGCCGAATAAAAAGCCTTGCGTTTTCTAACGCCTTACCACATGAACCCAAACAAAATCCCTATTATATTAGAGAACGTGAGAGTATAAATGTTATCGAATGTTTTAAAAGTTTTCTTATAGTAGTATAATCACGAATAGTGCACGTCATCACTATAACGATACATGTATCTTATCCTACACCGAATACCTCAATTCACTCAATGCTTTATAACAAAATTAATTATGGTAAAGATACAAAATATTACTGCCAGCTTTACCTAAACTCTGTCGTTATAAATACCACTTCCTTTTATACCGGCAATGAAGTGTCACTTAAATAACCAAGATAAAACAACGAAACATACCTTCTGCATCCACGTTATTTATTTATTTTCCATGTTCCTCTCTTCATACATGAAATACAAAAATAACTACTACTCGTCTGCAGTGATCTGATCTGGGAGAGGAGAGCTAGAGGGGAAGCTAAATGTCACATTTTCATACGAACATACATTGTGTTACATTGTCAAAGCGCATAGCATTATCCCCGCATTTATTGAAAGTCTCTCATATAAATATGGTGTTCAGTCGTATTCTATTTAGGGTATAATAACTCAAAATTCATTAAAGTAAGTTTTGCTAATAATAATTGATTCTCCCCGCATTGAAAGTCTCTAACATCATTAATGTGGCAAAATAATACATTTTTGTGCTTCGGAGATAGCGATTGGGAATAAAAGCTTGGGCTTTCATTAAGCTTGTACTACATGATGGTGAGTTTTCTGAAATCGCAGGACATCCTTTTCTTTACTCAGAAATATGATTAAATGTTGAATATTATCTTTTCAATGAGTGAAATATAAACAATAAAAATCATTTGATATCAGGTTTAGATATAGATTAGAAAATTTGCAACATACGAAACCGGGAAGTAATATGATGCAAAATTATTCAAACATACCACATGATAAAACCGTGACGCAAACTTTCATATTCGGCAATGTTCATGTTTCTTTGGTTGTCGTTCTGCTCCCGGAAGATGCAATGTTATTCAACTGTTATGGTTGCGTACGACGTCGAAGTTTTCGTTCATGGAGACTGTAATGTTAATTGCGAATCATTTTATGCCCGAGAATAGATGCATTATCCGATTTAAAAACTTGTTTACACTCGTCACTAAGTAAACAAATTGAATCTGTATATAGCAACCCCGGCCTTTTTTCGTCCAGTACACAATGGGATGATTAAAATATTATTTCAATGTGTTTAACAAATGGTGCATTTTTGATTTGTCTGTCTATTTTTCGCAGGAACCTGACAACTTCTGCCTTCAAACGGTCATTCATTTATATATATTGATGGAGTAATAAGGGAGGAAAGATCCCGATCACCAAAAAAGCATGTTTTAAAAAAATATATTGATAGATAGATTGTTATGGCAGGAAAAGTGGAGTCGCCCTTAAGTGTGTATATCAATGAACATACTTACTTTTGAAAAATTTTGTTTTGAATACACATTCATCCCTTGTTTTCAATATCAATACGAATGTTCAAGAAATATGAATTATTTTTCTAATGACTCGATCCCAAACTCGGCAAACAGGAATGTTTCTAAGCGACGGAAATTCAATAGAACATCGAGAATAATGCAGTTTCCTAGGAATAATATCACGCTAAAATAGAAGTATTACGATTATATGCCAAATATAAGAGAGCCACGACTATATATTAACTTACAGTAAATTATCAAATAGATTCATACAGGAAGCAGAAAGATGATTCCAATTATCATATTTATTGTTTCCCCCATACAGCCAATGCTATTGACCTCATCTCTAGAGCAAGATAAATAGAATTTCCCACATCTATGAATGAATTTGGATGCAATCGAATAAAAACCTTAGAATCGCACACATTCGATGAATCGATATGACTCGATATGCACGGAAGAAGGCACAAATTACACGTCAGCGACTTTCACGGCGCCTCTGCCAATACCTCTCTTCTCTTTATAATGCCAATAGCTCTGTTTGCATGGATTTTTTACCTGAATATTCTAAAGCCCTCGTCTCGACTGAAGCATTTGAGTTCGGAATCCCTGTTTACTTTCAGTTGCAGAATCTGAAACAGAAAAAGGATTTTTTGATTTAAATTAAGGATTCTCACCGCTCACATCCTACATATGGAACCAACTGTTGTCTCTCCTTCTACCGAGAATTCTTTCTCTTACTTATACACTGGGAATCGAACCCGAGACCTCTTTGACCGGTGAACGCGCTACCCGCTTGGATATCTAGTAGCGCTTGATATAACGAATAGATAATCGTAGCAGCCACTACTTCTTAAATTAGTCAAAGATTGTGAAGGACAGAGTTTAATATAAGGAGGTGCACCCACAGGAAAATTCCCAAAGAAGAACGGATTTGATAAAATTAAGACTGGGAATCGATCCCGAGATCTCTTAAACGGGAGCTTTAACCAATGAAATCATATGAGCGGTTTCCTTAAACGTTTAGGGAAATTTAATGAGGTTTTGTCCGGCAATGAGGTCGGAGGCCTGTTAAAGAAAAAGTCTCTATGTTATTTATATATTACGTTCTCTTGATACACATTCTTTTATATTGGATGAAATTAGTTTACACCACCACTCAACCCGAACAAATCTTCTAATATAATAAAGTGAGGTGTGAGTATGCGTGTGTGTATGTATGTTCGCCTAAAACTCGAGAACCATAAATGGCTCAATTTTATAACTTTCAAGATTGTTATGTATACTCCCTGCGCAGATAATAGGCTACTTTTTATTTACCTAAAGGTCCCCAGTTCGAACCCAGACACTTTTCTCGTAGGTAATGCACGAAAACCTCACTTTTATCGGTTGCAGGTTACTTTTCTTTTGCAAAATTTAATTCGAATTAATAGTCGTACGACATCGGGATAGGCACCAGAAGAAAGCAAAAGAAACAAAGATTCTTACTTTGTAAATGAAATCAATATGATCTGGCGTAACTTTGTGGAAAGCCATAATAAATTAAACAACTTTGTAATTTTCCACGGATTTTAAATTTTGCTACCGGTTTCGTAAGAAGTTCTTACATCCTTCTCTTTCAGCATAACAAGAAAATGGCATTTTTCCATTATTTTCATACTTTTATGTACTGACGATATTAGGTGACTGAGACATTGCCAGAATCTCAGCTCAGGAATCTATCGGCGTGTGGCAGCAAGCGTTTCCTTGTTTCGCATCTTTAGCGGTTTGTATTATTTCTGATTAATGCGCTCTTTTGCGACATCTCCTGTGTCATCTCTTTCACCAAAAAAAAGCGTTTAATACTTTGGATATGAGGTTCAGTTGGTTATGAAATTCGTAGCCCTTTATAAAACAAATATGTAAGTTTCTGTTTTCTCTTATCAGCGCTGCGCTACAACAGTTCGCGGACTTTCTAGATATCTTCACCTATGGCTAGTAAAGCAAACCAAATAGTTTATTTTTTCATGTTTTAGATCTAAATATAAATTAAAGAGCAAGAGAACCCTTTTCCCAATGTGAAAGGAAAGGAAATTTAGGAATCCCGATTCTAACGCTAAAAATGCGGTGTTCACCCTGACTCTAAACCGGGTTCAACTGAATATGCTTTTCTGTATGTCACTCGGATTAATAGCTCCGGAGTGGCTTTGCAGTGGAAAAAGGTACCAACTTATCTGAGCAGTTGAGTTGTGGATTGCGAATTCTCGTCGTAGAAGAAGAGTCATTCTGTACTCCCTTCGGCTAAATTAGCAAAAAAGCCCTTCTTCCGTCGATACGATGCGTGCGAAAATGACGCGCTGCAAAATCTTTACCGAGAGATTTTCTAAAAATAAAGGAAATTTTGATGAGCGAGACTCGAACATCGCAAGGACATTCTCTTTGAATGTAAAACAGAAGATATCGCAGTGCATTCAGAATTGGAAAGATCGATTTTGTGATGAAAGAGAGGGAGTTACTGTAAAATTTTTACGTCTGCTATTATAATCCTTAGGTAGTCAGGAGATTAATATCTAATTCTAAGCCATCTTTGGCTCATTAAGTATTACTTCTCTTTAATGAAAGAATAGACCGAAACAAAAGCAACATTAGCTGAAACCTCTAATATTAATTTGCTTCTAGATTACACGTAAACAATCTCAGCAAAACCATGTGTGAGTGCCTTCGTCGTGAAATACTGGCCGTACATAAATGACGTACTGGCCCCACCCTGTAGTCACCAGAATAATTTGGACAATGACGCTAGCTATCATGGGTTCGATACCAGAAGGTCCCAAAAATCGGAATTTCCCATAAGAATCCATTGCGCGGATTTTTGAAAATTATTTTGAGGCACTTTCCTGCAAGATAGAGGAATAAACATCACGGAAGTTAGAGATGCCACGTAGATAAACACCGAATTTATGTACATAGAGGTAATTCAGAAATTTTATATATGCAGTTCGCCTTTTCTCTAATCGTCCTTGGTTCGATGCAAGAGCGTCGTTTGTATTATACCATACCAATCAAATGGGAATAACGTAATCGTATTTTAGGTAGTATATAAAACAACGTTGAACGTTAGAAAGTTGTGCCATTCATAGTTCTCAAGTTTTAGGCGAACATACACACAGACATGCATAATAACACCTCGTTTTTTATTAGACTAGCTGAAAAGGGAAAAGGCATTTATTCCACAATCTCCTTTGTCGTCAGGGAAGTTTGAAGTATCATACAAATTATTCGCCATTTTTGTTCTAATTCACGTAATTTCCAAACAAAAACAATTTACTACGACCATAATAAGAATATTAATTTAATCTCCTTATTTTTGATACGTGTTTCGATTATATAAGACCATTATTTGTAATTTAATTTCGAAATATAGAAAGTCTACAATCGATCAAAATGAACACAACGTGAAATTCTTATGCCAGCCAAAGATACATTTTGTAGAAAATGACATCTAAAAATTAATGGTAGGTCAAAAACAGGGAACGATTTCTTTCAAAAGAAATGTCGAAGATATCTTAGAATACGTAAGCATGCGATCTTTTAAACCGAAGGATTATCAGAAGTGAAATATGGCAAAAGGACAGGGACTCGAACTCAGGTTCCTAAGAGATACGACCGTAGGAAACCAAGAGACCAAGAAATAACGAATGGCATAGAAAGAGAGGAGATATCCAATTCACGAATGGCATAGAAAGAGAGGAGAAGAATCCAATTCACGTATGGCATAGAAAGAGAGGAGAATATCCAATTCACGAATGGCATAGAAAGAGAGGAGAATATCCAATTCACGAATGGCATAGAAAGAGAGGAGAAGAATCCAATTCACGTATGGCATAGAAAGAGAGGAGAATATCCAATTCACGAATGGCATAGAAAGAGAGGAGAAAAATCCAATTCACGTATGGCATGGAAAGAGAGGAGAATATCCAATTCACGAATGGCATAGAAAGAGAGGATGCGGTTCTTTGAAAGCGCTTTGATTAGATAATCTAGTTCAATTGACGCCGAGCAGAAAAGGACATTGAAGAAAATTCAACGCCATTAGACTCTCTTAAAGGTAGAACCGATTTAAGGCTAGCATCAAAACACGACTGGAAGATTCTACTAACAAAAGTAAGTAAAGTTGGAACGTTTCTACTCTCGAAATACAGCACTATATTTATTCCTGTCATAAGAAAAATCATAGAAACTTGTTGTATGCATACAGGTTGTCGTCAATTTATAAATTGTGGGATTATATTATTATTCTCCAGCGGATAAAAGACAAATAATTAATAAAAATTACTTAAAATATGAAAGTTATATGAATTTACACTACAAGTAAATAATTTCATAGGCTATATGAAATTAATATACAATAAGACTATAACCGACTGTTCTCCGTTCATTATTTTCGACAGTGAAATTATTTTTAAAAATTTTTAATGCGAACGACTCTTCTAATTTTATATCTACGAGTCGGAGAAACAGATGAATCCCTATAAAATGCTCCAAACGCAAAATTAGACCGAAAATGAGGATATTAAATACGTCAAATATTTCCATTACTCCTAATTATGGGTTATCAATTTTCCGTAGTTTCTTTTCCTTCTAGACAGGTCTCAAATGGGAGCAATCCCACTTTCATGAATGAACACAAAGGAGAAGAGCGATGAACAGAGAAACTAGTTCTGAGATTATTTTCTATCAAACATCTACATTTCCATATTTCAGAGGAAAATTCAATAATATAATCCCTCCAATACATCCTAACCAAAGCACTAATATATATATATATATTTCTGAAAAGATATTTCAGTCAAAAATTCGTACTATCTGTTTAACATAAAATAAAATGTAATGATACATTTAATAATACGGAAGAGTTGAATTTCGTTTTTAATTGCGTATTTTCTGAGAAGGCTACATATACAAATAGAATGTGTTAAAAATTAGGCATGTAATATATATTTTCTATTATGATGCTTAATATGTTCTCTCCTATAAACATATTGATTCAACTCATTGAAACATTTAAGACCTTAAAGAGCTCACGATTTGCTAAATTTCAAATTGAATTCAATGAAAATACTTTTTTTACATTCTTACAATATAAAAGAGCGATCGTTTCAATCTTTTTTCATCAAATATTTCATAACTTTTCTGATTAATACAATTATTTTCAGTTAAGATTAACGATTTATGAACTGACGATCTGAATTACGGTTAAAACGCTTTTCAGGAGAAAACTACCACATGAGTGAGATATCGTCATCACCAGGATATTACTAATGTTTATTTGTTTTACACAAGAAAGGATTTCTAGGCTGTCTAATTTTTTAATAAGTTGGGCATACCTGTGCATACCTATAAAAGAACACTGTCTTCCTTTGTTACTCAATTTTGGAACTCTTTTAGTCTACAGTTTTTACCAGACAGACAACTAGAGAAGAATAAGTAATGCAAAGTATTTTACCAAATGAAGCGGAAATTATTGAGTTACCCTGGGGAGAAGAAAATCCGCCTTTTAAGTTGGTAGTAGAGCTTCTTAAGCGGTATTTTTTCGCGACAAAGAAAAACCCGCGTGTTAAACGGGAGAGTTTTAAAGGGGCTTTTAATGAATTTGAGCCTCGGGCTAGGCCACTTTATTATCTTATACATTAAGTGCAGCGCTGAAAACGAGCTCATTGAATTGCCGTCGTTTGGATTTCTTCATCCGAATTCAAATTGAGAACTTAATTCCAAGAGGCCCTTCTGAAAGACGGCAATCCTCAAACATTCATATTTGGCTTTTAATAATCTATCGAGAACAGTGCTTTGTGCTCACTCGAGCACATTGGCGCAGAGATGAAAAAAAAACATTGTAATTGCGATTTTCCGGAAGAGAGAGCAAATGACGTCGAAATGCGTGATCGAAGACAAAGCCGACGGATAGACGCCAGCCGAATCATTTAGGGTGTACATATACACACACACATATATACATACATTCACATCAACAATAAAATATGAAACTGTATAGATTTTCCCTCTTTTAATTATGCGATAGAAATTGAACTGTAAAACGATTAAAAATTATTTTTATTACACTTTTATGCATTTCTTGGGAATTCTTTGCCTTCTTTGGGGTCGAACCGAAGATCAAACATATATTTTGAAGTCATTGAACTCGAGTCGTCGAATGTCAATAACGTGCAAGTTTTTCAACTAATCCTTCGAGTTTAAAGCGAACATAAACACCCACACTCAAAATTTTAATATGAAATAGCTGAACCTCCCGTTGTCTTCCCATTTCTAATTGCAACACATTCGATTCTCTCAAAACAAAATATACATAGTAAAATAAAGGAATATTGAATTACGATTATATTTACTCGATATTCTACTATGACACGCTGTTTTATACTCAGTCCAACGTCAAAAAGGCACCACGTAAAGCATATGGTCCCATGAATTCCTTACTTTTCAAGAACATTGGGTGCAGATTGTGATTTTTTTGAATCGATGAATTTGGATCTATCATTCATTCAAGAAACAAGGTCTTTACTGGAAACAAAATCTTCCTCGTGGAATCTACTTTTCATATATATTACTCACTTTGCAGTTAAAAATTTTGGATGAAATTGCCTTGGGAAAGAACACGCGAGTGTTCGGAAAAATGCAGGGAGAAATGTAGTCATTTTCTCCATTTACTTCTATTTACATAAGAAAGTTTCTGAGAAAATACGGAAATTATTTTTTGTCAATAAAAATCCTTTAAGTTCATTGATAACGTCAAAAAAAGAATCTATATTTCGATGGTGACGCGATACTCTGATACTGCCGATCCTTCTGGAAGGCTTGCACTGATCTCATCGATTCGATCAACAGTATTTAAAATGCAGGTTATTAAAATATCCGAAGATAGGGAATTCCAAATTTTCACACTTTCATGCATGAATTTCAGCGCTAGAAAAAAAATACCGACGGTACCGGAAATCGAACCGGCGATCTTCTTCATAAAGGCAGAATCAAGCTACCCTATCGGAGAGGACCTTTTCAAAATGCCGTTAATTTCTCTGGCTAGATAGCTTAGTTGGATAAAGCAACCGCGATGTTGAACTCGGCAGGTTACTTTATCCAACAAGGCTATGCGGCTAGAGAAATTATAGGCTTTTAGAAAATCTCTGGGATATCTTATTTGGATAATACAACCTGCCTTAATGAAGAAGATCACTGGTTCGATTCCCAGTCCAGTCATTTTTCTTCTAGCCCGTATTTCCTTTTATCCTGGGTTGAAGCCCTACGTGCTTCACCCTTTTCCTAGTGGTTAGATTCCTGCCAAACATTATTAGAGCTTTTATCTTCGAGTGGATGGATACAGTACGGAAGCAACGTATGGTTTTTATCAAATTTCGCAAAAGAATCATAATCTAGAAGTAAAGTAAAAAGAAAGTAAATTACTTATATTTCCCTGTCTATCAAATAAAAAAGGTATTTATGCAGAGTGAAAAATGAACGAAATGAAGTAGCTCTCTTCGTAGGGAAATCAGACCATATTTATAAATTATGACGAAAAGACAACCATTGGGACACAACGAATGAAGTGACAGAAGCAAACTAAGGAAGATCGTTTTTGTGGTCCCTTATTTAAATATTAGAAAGCCAAAAATCCTTCTCTTTTGTTTTCCGATGTAAAAGAAATTACGTCATGGTTATACAATACGAGTCTTCTGAATGCCATTTAAACGGATGTATTATTTATTTATAAGAAAACTGCGGAGGAGAACATTTCCATGAAAAACGGCTTCCTTAGATAAGACTAGATCAAACGCATCGAAAAAATCCCATTTTGCAAGCGATCTACGTTCGAAATGGAGAGGAATGTCTCTTTCGATGACGAATATATCCGCTTTCCAGACATTTCCGCGAATTTCTTCCACTCGCAATCTCTTTTTGAACATTTCATTACTCCCTTTCGAAGGAATCGCTAATTCGTTTGTTCAGTCGAGCATTCCGCTATTTCAAGCTATTTTTCGATGTTTTTTTCCCGTCGACCTTCCCGTCATGCAAAGCGAAAGAAAAACATGGCGTTCATGACGTCATTCGGAGGGAATATTTGCCGCCGTTGCCGTTCCATGACAATATAAATTCCCCAATATAAATATGCTAAGACTAAACTAATGTACATATTTTTGCGATGTCATTTGATAGCACAACCATTTAAACGAAGTTTATAATATTTCTAAATAAAAATTACTCTCGAGATGCTTCCAGATATTGCTCTGATGATTATGGAATGAAAGAGATGAACTCTGAAATTCCTTCTACGGAATGTGCGAAGGGAAAGAGAAAAGAATTAAATATCTTATACCCCCACTGAATATTCGATCTTAATGAAAAGAAGCCTGACTTTGTGGCCAGAAAATCCAAACCTTTTCGCATACCTCCAATAACAGCGTAATTTTTGGCAATTGTAAACAAAATTAAATTAAATACTTGAAAGACTTGTTTCCGGCAAAGCCGCGTACTAGATTTCAATAAGATGCACCAATGAATGCTTGTATTTCGTAGGACTATAGTATTTTAATATTTGATAAAAGGTGGATTGTCTTGGTGCCATCTCTGTAAACTAATTCTTTTTTCTCGCAATATGTCTGCTCGGCCACAGAATCTGCGATTGGATTAAATTCTCAAGTGGCTTTGGGGTCATGCATTGGCATACTTGGTCGATTTCCGTCACGCCAACACGTAGTTTTAGTTAAAGCTAAATTGATGTTAACCATTGACGATATTGTATATACCTATGTATTGTGTTTATATGTATTGATTTTCCTATGGTTTTTATTTTTGGTAATCTGCAGTTTCTATGGTTTATTCATTTTCATTGATTCATTTGATTTTTTACTGCTTTTATTGCTAAATTGACGCAACCAATGGTGATACTGTAAATATCTATGTATTATGTTTTTCTCACTTCTATTATCATCTTGCAATGATTCTTTTTCTATCATATCATTGTTCAGTTATAATGCTTTTTTAAATTCCTTTCAGTAATGTTGCAGTCACTTCTCTTTTCCTTATTCCCCCTCTTCTTTAAAATTTTTAGATGCTACTGTCTGTAGGTTTCGCAGGTTTTTCACGCCCCCCTTCCTGTGGGCGTTTTCCTGCAGGGTTCTATTTTTTCCTAAGTGTAGTAACCTAGGTTTTTTTAACCCGCAAACAAATCTCTTTATTATTTCCTTTTGTTTAAACCCATAATCTATCTCTTTACTTCTTTCATATTATAAGGGTTAGATGTAAGAAGAGGCTTACCAGCCTCAATCTCGCCCTCTAATAAAGTCGTTTATTATTATTATTATTATTATAGTTTCGTACTGAAAAATCCAACCGATACTCATTTATATATAAGCGAATTATAGTAGGCATCCTCAATCAAATCATCGATATGCGGTGAAAAAGAGAAACGTCGTAGAAAAAGGAAGACTTGGAGCCCTTTTCTAAAATATTTCCAACGATAAAGAACGTGACGTTTTCAAAGTATTTCACATACATTTTGCTATCATAATTGAAAAACCTTGGTTTAATTTTCAGAAGATATTTAAAAAATTTAGAGATATATTCTTATTTAGTGAAACTATTTTTGAAGAATATTAAGAATTATCGAGTTAACATTTATGTCGTAGTAACAGTAAAGTGCTACGACAGCGGAGGTCATGTATCACTTGAGCTCTCACCGGGAATCGAACCTGGGACCGCTTTCTCCAAAGTTGCACGCACTATTTTTTGTTATCGAGGAAATTCTTGGTATGTCTATATAAGGTATACTTCCAGTGGGACCAAAGGCGCATGATTATCGGCATGGATGGATTTCCACCCAGGATGAGAAGGTTCAATCAAAGATTTAATTTACTTTGTGAAAATATTGTGAGTATATGATGATATATGATATTATGCGACCTCATCAGGCCGTTCTCACGAGGAAGAGCAGAGAAATAGATTCTAGAACCAGTCTATTCTAAAATTAATTTTTTTAGAGAAATAATCGATAAGGAGAAAAGAGCCATGGTTAATGTACCTACGCATATTTAAACGTAGGCAAGATTCATCAAAACATTTTGTCTTGAAAAAAAAAAGCTTTGAACTTTCTTTGAAATTGTGAGATTGTCGTTTTGATCTATAATCCAGTTGTTATTTCATCACACACAATTGTGGCAATATGTTCTAGATGAGTTTTCTTTGTATTTCAATACAAAGAAACTACATACGAGTGATAAAATTAGTAATGAAGCGGTTTTGATGATGAAATGAGCAAGTTATTACATTTGAAATCCCTTAGTGTTTTTGATCTCGCATCTGAAAACATTACCTTAATACTTATTTCTTATGTATTTTTAATCTTCCGGCACATAACTTAAGCGTGATATTTTGGATTCGACGAGGGGTATTCCTCTTGAGAATTCGTTCCCTCCGTAAACACCTCAAGAATTTTCCTTCCATTCCACTGCGAATGAACTCCACATTTGGCAGATCAGAAAAATCGATAGACATTTCAATTCGAAGTGCAACTTCACCCCTCCATTCGAAATGCT
This sequence comes from Pachydiplax longipennis, assembly GCA_036926295.1. Classification (NCBI taxonomy): domain Eukaryota; kingdom Metazoa; phylum Arthropoda; class Insecta; order Odonata; family Libellulidae; genus Pachydiplax; species Pachydiplax longipennis. Next base: position 72,196,192 of record JAVFKF010000002.1, on the reverse strand, counting down.
TTATTTAGTCCTTCGGCAGTCAAGCGCAAAAAACGTCGCCGAGGTAAAATGCAGTTGCGGTAATGAGTTGGACTACGAGTTGTTGTTATTCGAGATGAGGAAAAAGAATTCCGTGTTGGGTGAACATTTCTAGGAATCCAAAGCCTGAGGAAAGAGTTTTAAAATGATGCGAATCAAGTTGAACTGTATTCCCTATCGCGTAAAAACACGTGTGATGTTAGAAAAAATCAATCAAATCGGTTCATCCATGGAGATCTTATATAAAAATCACCTTTGAATGTATGTTTATATTTTTATATATTTATGCATCCGATGTCGGTAACTACCGCAAGAAATACATCGAAGCAAAATAAAAAGATTAATTTCATGCACTTCTCGATGAGAAAATAATTTGAAATTCGATATTCGTCAGAGGCCTAATGTCGACGTCTCGCCTAAAGTATCATGGGTTCGACTCGAAAATAATCTGATAAGAATGGCACGTAAATTTCGATCTTTGACTTTTTTGAATTGCTAATTAAGAAACATGTGCCTAAATATCGAAAAGAGTGCCAAGAGAAAGAAGTTAGAAAAGGTTCTTATGTCGTGTTTGATTACAAATTACTAGAATCCAAACAAAAATGAGGAAAGAATTGATAGAATTTTCTGTTAAAAATAACACACCCCTGGAGGAAAAGGCGATTAAAATTCCCGTGCGTTGTAATAGGTTCGATAAAATTTTATCAAATTATTCATTAGGCGATTATAACTTCAGTTTCTATCATGATGAATATTTAATATTGGAGAATTTTTCGTAAGTTAAATCTAGTTCCCTCATTTTGCTAGGGAAGTTCTCTAAAACACAAACAGTATAAGACTATTACAGATCAAAATGGGTAGCCATAATACAAACTATTGACCAATAAAACGTAGAAATTCGCCACCGATATCCTAAAATAATCTTTATTCCTATTTTAAGTTCAAACTTCACTTCCCCAAGAATTATTCCGTCTTCATTACCATTCGAGGCATTGCTAATTCCAGGATTTTGAAAATTTGTTATTACAGAATTGCTTTTAAATCGCCGCTTTTGGACTTGCACTAGAAATCCAAAGTAGATTATCTAATATTAGCTTTCAATTTAATAATAATTTAGTTTAGGATAATATTCTCTCTTTTGATCCTATCAGGTTTCTGTAATCTTGTAATTTTGAATGCAAAACTTAAACTACTAATAGTAATTCACATCTCTAGTTTCGAGGAGAGCTTTAAATGCCTGCGTGTATTTAAGGGGTCGACTTTATTGCTGACAATATTCCTTTTCTCAACCGAAATAGTACTTGAAGAATTCACTTGACTCTAGTTTTTGTCAATTTATAATTAAATGAATTACAAGATTAAGAATGCATAAAGAGAGTTCGTGTAAAAGGTGATTTGAGAAATCCATAATATTGCAGCCGAATTCGGAGGTTTTTTTTCCGATGGGACTCCTCTTGCTAACCTTCGTCCTCTGAAAACATTTCAATGGCAAATTTCATCTCTCCATCGATTGGATCGGCGTCATATTTTATGCATCGGATGGAAATATCTGAGACGATGCCTGTGGAGTCGCTTATCTTCTGTAAACGACCCAATCTTGATCGTGATGAAAATAATTCAACTTTATGCCGTGGGAACGGAACTTGGCTTCCATTCAATTATATTCCTATTCATGACTCCTTTTCCGTTGTTCGGTAGATTATTCACCCGAACGGGAAATATGCAAGCTTCTTCATACATTCCGTTCAAAAAAGTTTAGCAAAATTAAAAATAAAACTTTTGCGTACACAGTATCATCAATTCAAGGAAGAGAAAAGTTAAAATAGAACGTAGAAATGGATAGAATCTTCATATAAAATTTATTCAAAGGTAGATCATACTTTATTTCTACGGAAATGTCATTTACTAGCAACCGAACATTATCACCAACTTTTGGAGTTCATCGTGTTTAAAGATTAAATTTAGACATACAAGATATGATAAATTGAGAGAGATCGGGCGCATTAGAGCCTCGTATTATTGGGCCTTCACTTAAGACAAACCGGTAATTGGAATTTTAATAAAGCACGTTTTAAACTTCTATTGATGAATGGTAAGTATACTAGTGCATAGAGTTCTTCGTCTTCGAATTGTAAAATGTGATGGAAAGCTGCAGTAGCTATAATAATCTGCACATAGCCTAATACCTATCTGTTATATATCATGAATGATTTGATTAACAATTTATTTATCTTATGTTTATTCTTGCCATTTTATGATAATTTATTTCCATAGAATGTTTTTTTACTTCTTGTAAGAGAGGGGTAATTCTTCATTTTTACTGAGATGAATTCATTTTACGAAATAATTTTGCGCCAATATTATTCTACATTCATCCACCCGTCCGTCTGATCGGGGCTGAACAAGTTTATTCGATGCAACTGCATAAACGCGAGATATTAGAACAGACTGGAAGCTATCTCAATGGAAAAGAACAATGAAAGCACTTGCAAGTCTTAGAGGAGAGATATCATTTACTATTAATCGTATTTATAAGTCTATAATAAGTATTTTCGAGATATTTTAATTTCAGTTCAAATCAATATCAGGTATTTAATTATTGCCTTCTGACCACTTTATACGCGGTCTCTTTAATGTAATAATAATATAATAAAGCGAGAGAGAGATTAAAAAGTCTCTTCTTAAATCTAATCCTTAGAACATTTGAAAGAAAGAGATAGCATGAAAAAGTGAACAGAAGGACACAGCTTAAAAAAGAAAAGCAATTTAGTGCTATGGAAAAATATCCCACGACAGGAAAACACCCGCATGAACGGAGGAAAACATGCGATCCTACAGATATAGAAAGCTAAATTCAAAGGAAAAAGCACGAATCTAAAAGCATGAATCAGTACACTTAACATAGGTAATAAAAAAGAAACACGTTAACATAAAATATAAACAGAAAATGAAAATTATGAAGAACAAAAAACTAAGGTATGTCAAAATGAAAAACAGCAATAAAAACCTAAAATGAACATAAAAGGAAATTAGATTAGAGTATAGGATGATAGAAGTAAATACTACGAAAATTTTGTTTCGATAGAGGTAAAAAGAGATGGAAAATAAAGATGCAATTGGAATCGTGTTAAGGCTGAGAAATCCTCCCAAATTAACGAACGAAGTAAATATCTAGGAACTCTGGAATACCTCTCAGCTTACCTTTCTTTAAACATATATTTAGTTTGTATATTAAGACTTTTCACTTTAATTGTGATTTTTTCGAGGAGAGAAAGAATTTCACTCGATGGTTCAACACCTCTACTATATCTAGATGAATGGAATCTTATTAATTCGTCTTCAGGCGTAAGATAGAGGAAAAGAGTTCGTTTGCTATTGTGCGGTTTAATAATAATTCAGTAGTGTTATAAATCTGTGCTAATCATTCAAATACTGAATAACGGATAGTAAATATATAATGTAAAGTATACCGTAGGTTAAATGATTGTCCTTTAAATATTTTTTCTTATGAAATCTTAAGGAAACAAAATCTACATAATACTCTCTTCGCATCAGGTGCTGTTAGAATGAGCTTTTTTGTGTTCCCTCGTCTCAAACTACACGTATGTATATGAACTCTGCTTTTAGTTATAAACTTTAATATTTAAAGGAAAAAATAAAGAAAGATTGGCTTTTAAAGAGAAAAAACTATGATATTTTTTATCACCACGTTGAAAAACACGCTTTGCCGGAAAAATAACCACGAAGAGAGAAAATGGCGAGAAGAAATACAAGTGAAGTTACAAGAAGCTTCCCCAAGAGATACAGTTTAATTGACGTAAAACCAATGGTGAATTTCTTTTTATCTGCTCTAGGTGAACATATGGTCTTACAAAAGAATTGGGAAAATATTTTACATGAATTTTATAAAACAAATATATTCGTTATTTTAATAAATAAAAATTATATGTTTACCTGAGTTAATTGCCAAACTTCCTAGAAAATTTTGATTAAGGCATGTGAAGCTTTCACTTAACAATGGCACAAATTCGAAATGGCTTAATTGGTAAACACGCTTGCTATGTGTTCGAAAAGTGAATAAAAAATAAAAATGTCCTTAACTACTATTTTATGTTAGCTTGTCTAAGATAATCCCTTATGTCATAGATCAATTTGTGTAAGATTTAAGTTCTTCGATTGTTTACGGCTGTTAACATGGTTTGAATACTATAAAGAGACGTGAATCCTTCCTGGAACTTCACCAAGTCTTTAAGCAGCAAAACTTGTAACTCCGTCTGCCTCCATCTGTATTCGAGGTTGAAGGTAATAAACTGCAAAGCGATAACATAAAACCTGTCTAAGATGAGCGAGCATCCGACATTGGCCGTCAGGTGGTCAGTTTTGCAAGATTAGGTTACAGATATTGTTGAAATACATAAAGAAAATAGAGGGAGACAAAAGAAAAATCTGGCATCGACAAAATGATAAGTGGATGCATATTTCATACTTTTTGCTTACTTTTTGTGTACTTTTCTTCAGAGCACTCCATAGGTCCATTCTTCTGTATCTTACAGGCTCTGCTTCGATACCAGACGAGCATTTCTATGAGATATGCATATAACTTCCGCTTTTACTGCTTGCAAGGTTTATTTCCTTCGCACAATTAAATTACAAAGAAAAGTCGTACGACACCGAGACAAGCGCCGAAAATTGAATGAGGTCATGGAGGATTATTTTCGACTAAAAACAGATATCGCAAACGATTCGTTAATAAATAGGGGGGTTAAAGAATGGAAGATGTTGCTTGAAGAGGTCTTCAAACCTTCACCGAAAAACAAAGGAGTTTGGATGTTGTTGTATATTGTGAATATGAATACTGCGATATGAATGGGACATCTTTGTAAATTGTTTTGTGAACTATAAATGTTACAATGCATAATGCGACAGAATGATATGTAGCTTAGCAAAGAAACGACCAAACTGAGTATGTAAAATTAACTGTATTTATGAAATATCTGGGGTGTATGTATATTAAAGTGGGTTTCAGAGGGATGCTGTATCTATTATCTATTATATATAGCTAACTCTCCGGATATACATATATATATATATATATATATATATATATATATATATATATATATATATATATAGGGGATTCGAATTCTAAGCATGTTCCACAAGTGCCGTCAACGTGACATTTTTACGACGCATTGGCCCCGACCTTTAGATACCAGAAAAATTCAGACTTCGACGCTAGCTATCATGGGTTCGATACCACAAGGTCCCAAATTCCCAGGATATTTTAAAATTATTTTTGGGCACTTATTGGTAAGATAGGGGAACCAAAATCTCGGAGGTTGAAGTTGACGTAGTATTCTATGGTTCTTATGGTAGAAATGTTGCCAAATGACCGTGAGTACGATTCCAGGTGGGTCCGAATTTCTTCCATAAGAAATGCATTGCTGCAATTTTTGAATTTTTTTTCAATGCCTTCCCGATAAGCTGGAAAGATCAAATCCCGTGTGGCGACGGAGGCGTTTGAAAACATTCTTTCATGAATTTCACAATTCGTCTACTGGTCCTTGGTTCGATGCAAGAGGGTCATTCCGATTCCACTATGCATTTCAAACGGGGAAAACGGAATCTAATTTTAGGACCTTCCCGATAAGATATTGAATCGAAATTTTGGAGCAAGTCAGAATGGCACTTATCTAATATTATTTTGCTATTTCCTTTTACGGAAGAGTCCTGAGTTCGACGCTAGGCGGTCTTTAGCGCGAATTTTTGCAATCTGTTTTGAGGCCGTTCTCGATGCGATAGAGCAATCATGTCATCTACAAACACCGCGATGGTGTTTGTAGATGACACGGTCTTCCATAGTACCAAAGGAAGAGATGTTACCAAATGTCCGTGTGTTCGATGCCGAGTGGATGCAAAATTCTCCGGTATAAAATGTTTGGCAGTCAATTTTGACAATTATTTTTAATGATTACCCCATAACCGGGAATGATATATTATGGATTATACATAGAGGCAATTCATATGTTTCATATTCGCTGCTCGCCGTTCCTTTGACGGTTCTTGGTTCCATGCCGGAGCGTCATATCTATTCTACCATGTATTTCAAAGGGGGGATAGCGTTATCTTATTTTAGGAACTTCCTTATAAGATATTGAATTGAAACTTCGGAACAGGTCAGAATGGCACTTATCTAATATTAATATGCAATTGTGTCGCACGATCGGGTCCTTAGTTCGACGCCAGGCGGTCTTTTGCGCGAAGTTATCAAAATTGTTTCGAGGCCTTTCTTGGTACGATACTGCATTCAACTGATAGCTTGCAGTATGCAAGTAACTTTTACTCGTAATTTAAGGTTTGCTGTAGTTGTTGAATTTGTTCTGATAATACAGTGATGTAATTTCGTATTCTTGATTAGAAATAGATTTTATATTGTGAATGATTGTGGAGGGTAACTTTGCAGTAAAAAAATGATGTAAATGTGTTGGTAATTCTTTTATTTGTAGCTGTCACCTGACAACTGTCAACCTGCAGTTTATATAAATAAATTTATAAAATAATAAAGCTTTTCCCTTTCAACTTCTATTTAAATTTGCATTACTTAGCCTTTTATAATTATTACTGAGGTTTACTCAATAATAACCATAAAAATCTAAGTGTTAGATGGATAGAGACTTTTTAGTCTCTTCCTCGCCTAAGTAAAGACCTTCAATTAGGCGCTCTCAGTTATTAATTATAATTAATGATAATCTGCAGATGAAAACTCTAGCTTAACATAGTCAATTTCGGTTATTAGGGAGTCATTTACCATGAAATGGTCGTTATCGCTTCTGGTTGTTGATTTATCGCCCTGTCGCATGATACTATTGATACTACTCATCATTAAAACATCAATTATTGCTGTCTATCACTGATAAATTATGTATCTCTTTCATTACATTTATTCTGAAGTCTTCCACTCTATTTCTGTTAGCACATGCACTTTTTATGTTTTCATCAAAATCATTGACGATTGGTTAGATGTAGAAGAAAATTTTCAGAATCGATCCTGCCGAAATCATGACTTGTGAAAACGTTTTATTTTCAAATCTAAGTTTGAATCCTTCGTTTGCATATTCTACTTAAAATTTCGGAATTAAACCGTCGACGTGATTTCAGAATAATGAAGTAACTAAAGTTCTTTCTGTTTCCACCTCCTCTTCTTGCATTAACTATCCGAGATTTTCTTAAAAGTCCCAATTAGTACGGCATTTATGAATCTTTATTACTCGTTGTGCATCAATTTCAGCTATTGAAATTACTCCAGTACTTTCGCAAGAGATGGTGCGTTGCAAAATATGCATTCATACCGTCAAGATCCCATAAATTTCAAATGTCACTCGATCATTCGCTTAAAATAAAGGATTAGGCCTTCCGTGTTGTCCTTTGACACTCGAGGGATTCGAGAAAACACTCGAAGAAAGTGCGGAAATTCCTCTGTTCTAACTAGAATATACGGTACAAAAATCATAAGTGCATACAAAATTCATTAACAATTTCGAGAACAGCGAAGGATACGTTAATAATTTATCGTAAATATATTAGTGCTATTCAGTGCCCACTTTATCAGTATTTAGGGTCCTCTACTACAGGCATCTCTTTCTGAATCAGCTGTTTATTGAATAACTCCAACTAAATCTTTCACAACTTTCTCCTCTAATTCTTCACTTCCTTTCTTCCAATCTCTCCTTCATTTAATTCCCTTCTCATTAATTTAATTTCATGGTAATGTTATTGCTTAAATTGTGAATCTGTTTCCCCTTTCTTTGAGAAACCCATAGACATCATTAAGGTCTCAATATATAATTTGTTTTTACTCTATCATTATTCAATGATATCTAGTAATAACTGAATTTTTTCCTCGTGTTTCGTATTTTTCTTTATTTCTTTTTGACAATTTTCGTTTTCGTTATTATATTTACTTATAACTAATGGTTTTAATTTAGGTCAGAACTAATTAGTCACAATTCCGTCTAAAGTCGTATGAATGTTGAAGGAATATTGAAGGCAAGCACATTTTCTTTCCGAAGATTACAGCGCATAATAACATTCTTAAAACATAATCGCCAGCTAAGTAGATGGGTTTTTGTAAAGTGAGATAGCATAAGAAAGCACAATCAATGTCTCACTACGAATGCTTCTTTGACGTCTCCAAGTAAGAGAAAAAGAGACTAGATTCGCCTACGACAAGAAGGAGAGATGGTGTTTCCTTCAAATGAATATCGCGTATATGACTGAGGCGAGAGAAAAATTTCCCAATGGCGTAAAAGACAAAAGAATGACGCCGTGCGTTACAAGGGGCTGCTTATTTGAAATTCACTCGCTTTTTGTATTCGTTAGATTTTAAACAAAAACAGCGAATTAAAGAGAATAGGGCGATAATTAAAGAGGGAATCGATTGAAGGAATGTCTCTCCAACCGACCACATATCGTTCATTTGAAGCGAAAATTCTGCTTGACGTGTATATTTATAAACATACCATTGTATTTCTGTTAATTATTTTTTATACATAAGCCGTAAAATTGTATGTTCTCAATTTAATACTTTTTAGTACTTTTTATACATTTTTACATGCAAACATAGCTCATTATTATAATTTAGATGGATTAAAACCCGAAATAAACATCGTCATTATTATTAGGCTTACTTCAGTATAGCCCCATAAGAAGTAGAGTTACTGTTTTTTGATCTTCTTTAGCCTTCTCCTGTCATTTGCGACTGAGTAAATTTGATTCACTAACGGCAAAACTTTCTTTGTCCCATTCCGAGATGTCAGTCAAAGAAGATTCCGCTTTTCTGCTGCCATCCCTAAGTTGACAGATTAAACAGCCTAAACTTCGTCAAAAGGAGAAAAATGCCGCCTTGTACCGGGAATGTTTCCATCCTTCGCCAGAGATCAAAGAGGAAGAATCTCCGCTGTTTGGCTAAGCTCTCCTCTGCACATCTGATAGCAGCGACAACATTGCTCAGCAAGAAGATTTCCGTATGAAGAGGAAATGTTTGAAAGGAATCCATAAATTAGAAATTCCCGTCTTTAGAGACATTTCCTAAGCCGAATTCGCAGTGGATTTTCCGCTTCACAAAATTTTCCTACGAGAGGAATCTGCGATGACAGGCGCCAGTTTAAGTTTGGAATTAAATCTCCCTGAATTAGGGAAATTTAAAAGGACGGTGAGGTTTCAATAACAAAATCTTATTAAGTAAGCAAATACTATTATTAATATATTGAAGATCAAGAGTGAAATGTAGTCAGTGTATCTTCATGTATTATTAAAGCATCAAAAACTTCGTAGCAATCGTGTTCCAAAGACCAGCCATTCAGTAAAAGAAATAGACACAATCTCTTCTTAGGGTCACACGAAACACGTGCTATTAATACTGCTGCCTCTGCTCTTTCGATAGTCACCGTACTCTCTATTCTCAAAAGGTTTTCTCTTTTTCTTTTAAATGACTACTTTTGTGAGAGTAAAATTAACATATAGTAACCTATATCCCACCTTCTTAGCCGATATAAACTCTTCTCTATCACTTTTTCTCATCGTAGATTAAAAATTTGATTTTTGGTGTTTCCTTATTCCAGTATCTTAACAAGTTAAATCATCGAAAAAAAGAAAAGGATTTTTTGGAGGGTTTAACGCAGGTTTGAAGAAATCTTGATGTTCTCTCACAACTACTGCCAAAATTATCGTTATTCTTCCCTAATTGTCTCTCTGGTCTTCATCTTACAAGGAGAGACGCTCACTGTTGTCCGGAGATTTTTATGAAACTTTGTGCAGTGTTGCAGTAAGTAGAGTAATGAAAAAGCGTGACGGCGTTCGTCTGAATGGGCCTTAGTTTCGCTGCAATAAATAATTGAAAATTGATAATCGGAGTATAGGCAACCTCGCAATACACGCCCATGCTAGCCGAGTATGCATGAAAGATTGCGATGTTCACTGGTATATTTGTCATTAAATTTTTCTTTTCGTTCGTTAAATTATTTCCTTGATACTTTCTCTTGACTTATTAATAATAATAAATAGTATGTACAATTTTTAATCCCGTTAAGTAACCTTCGTAAGCGATATTTTTCCATTGAAGGTAGTTAACGACGATCCTAAGAACGTAAAAGGAGCTTGCATTCAAGTAATTTAGGATTTCACAATCATAAATAGCGATTTGTTTTCTAAACCTTTATATAATAAACACCATTGTCTTTATATTAATTAATTTATTTATCCGATTTCAGCATTCCTCGAAAGAAATGAATGTGAGCCATTTTTCGGTAATCAATTTTACTGCTTCCTGACATAGAGAAAGAAATTCAAGAAATACATGCATAATTGTATATTAAAAATCGATAGTTTTTTCGCAGTAAATCCTTGGTTCGATTCCAGATGACTCGAAAATATCCTTATAATAAATTTTAAGAAAGAAAAGAAAAAGATCATTTTCATCATCGTTAATCGATTACCGACTTTTTCTTTAGTACACTGAAATCAGGAATAATGGTCCTACGAAATCCTTACTAGTACAAAAAGAAAGGAAATTGAATATAGACAGTTATTTTGTCGTTGCTTGTCATGTATGTTTTACCAGATATACTGAAATAGATAAATAAATAAATATATAAATCGTAGTGATTGTTAAAGAAGAACATGAAAGGCAATCGCTAAATATGGCTGAAAATCCTAAGTAATTCGAACGCAAATTCCTTTTTCATTCTAAGGATAGTAGTGAAATACTTAAAATGGAGTAAAATCGCTTACGAAAGTTATTTAAGGGGTTACATACCTTTCTCAACTTGAAAGAATTCAAATATTCGTTTCATTGCATGACTGTAAAGAATCAACCTTAAAAATATTCAGGCAAAGTAGTACTTTCATATTATAATAATTATCTGAGCTACAGTATTTTTTTTTAGCAATGCAGAGCACTGGATGAGCCGCCAGTGACACTCGTAAGCTTATGTAGTGGAACATAGAGGTTATTACCTTCACCTAAAGCCTTCTTTCCTCAAAGTAACATCGAGGTACCTGTATTTATTTTCTCATCTACAATCGAATCATAGCTTAAATGTATTGTTGTTTACTAACTGATCAAAACATACATGTGCGCGCATGATAACAGGAATATATTTATCCCTTTCGTAAATATCCTAAATGTCAAGATAACTTCTCTGCCAGAAACGGCTTTCATTTTGATAACTTTGGAGTTCATTTGAATTTCATGATTTGTGAATTTCCGAACGTTTCGAAGTCGAATGTTGTATTTATCTTCCGAAAATTACTCGCTTCCCTCCTGAAAACGTCGCGTCGCCTCGCTGCACAATATATGCTACTTCAACTTTCCCGCAGAATTCCAATATGTTGGCGGAAGAATTCAAATTCGAACCGGTTTGCTCAAGTGTACGCAAGATGTCGCTCCTCTTGCCGCAAGATAGACCGCTGGATTTTTACATAATTTTCTGAAGAAGCTATGGGAAAAAACAACAGTTTCGTGAAACGATTAGGCCAATGTGGTCCATCCGCAACGATCCTTTGCGCGAAAACTTAGTTGCGTCCTGAATTAAGGGCTACTGCTGAATCACGGATTTACCTCCCCCACCAGATTTTTCAGAAGCCGCACTGGCGTTGTCGCGTTTTGGTCAGTGAAGGATCTGGCACAACCAGAAAAGAAAAGAAAGTGAAATCAAAGAAAAGAAAGGAATAATTAGTTCTTTCTGGGTGTTTGGCAGCTCGTGCTGCCCGACGGGCTACAGAATTTTTAAATTTTAAAATGCCACCGCTAGCAGCGGAAGATTTTCTGATACAACATATATTACTCTGGTAGAGGCTGAGAATTACTTCATCGCGGGATATCGAACACCTTCTGACAGAGATTGATTACGATAATACCTAAAGGAGGACTTAAGTGTCCCAGAAAAATATATATCAACTGTGTAGTAAACGTGACGAAGTCAACAGCTTACACATGCATATTTGTTGTATTATGTAAATGTTCTTCTTCCCTAAACATAGTCTTTCACATCCCCTTTCGTATTACCTTAAATACCGAGTAAATTATCTTAGGGCTTCAGTAGGCGATGGAGAAATTATACTGCTCGAATGTGCGCGGTAAGGAAAGAAAATTTTGCGACGGCTTGAATTTGAAACACGTCGGATTGCGTCGGCATACTCAGAATAATATTGGAAAATGCTGTAATATGTACAAAATATTACTGGAATGATTGGTAAGAGTGCTGCCGTTAGTAATCTAATACTTGTTAATTAAGATCTACATATAAGTTATCAGTAATAAAAAATGAAAAATATAGTCAAATTTAGAATTTATAGTGTAAAGTATAATCTGTTTAGCCAAAGCGTTTATGAAAATTGCTTTGAGTACATTGTTGTCGGGTACTATTAGTATTATTTGTACCTCTTGAGTATTTATTTGTATTGCGCGGTTTTTAGGGTTAATTATGAACGCCAACGAACAAATGTCTCTTGCTTTGGTTATGGGAATTGAATTGTTTAGAGAATCAACATTCTACCCTCGGGTAGGCACCAGAGATTAGGATTATTAATGGATATGCTTGAATATTACGTACTTTCGAGCGTAATTCAGTAAAAGTCACATGCTTCAATCGGCTGACGCTTGCAATTTTTAATGGAATCCACCATTCCCAAAGCGGGTAGTTCTAAGGTTGGCACTCCATTCTTCCTTTGACATATTTGACAATCCGTTCTTTTTTCAAGGAAAATTATGAAAGATGTACCTCGAATTACGTCCATGTAATATACAGAAATCTTTTACCCTAATATGACCACCGTAGAAGCAGTCTCACGTATTGGAATAATAACCTATGGTGTGTTTGCGACAAGAGAACAAGATGTATTGGGACGGAAACCTCGCGCAATATTACCACATGTCATGACCTCTCTGTTACACTTCCTGATCTCGACCGAGTATAAATCAATTTTTCATGAAGTGATACGAAATATTAAAAAATCTCGGAAGGAAACCTCGCGCAATATTCCAACTATTTGGCCGAATATCTAAAACTGGAATCAGTATGGGCAAGCGTGCGCAAGATGTCTCTCCTGACGCCGCCTTCTCGGCCGCCTGTTATTAAAACAAGTTTGTGGATGAGCTATGAGAAAAACATCTAATTTGTTTAACAATTAGACAAATGTCCTCCATCCGCAACGATCCTTTGCGCGGAAATTTAGTTGCGTCCCAAAGAAACGACTATATTTTAATTACGCATGTATCTCCCCCACCAGATTTTTCAGGAGCCGCGCTGGCGTTGTCGCGTTTTGATCAGTGAAGTATTTGGCACAACCAGAAAAGAAAAGAAAAAAAATCAAAGAAAAGAAAGGAATGATTAGTTCCTTCTGGGTGTTTGGCAGGTCGTGCTGCCCGACGGGCTACAGAATTTTTAAAATTGCCGTCGCTGAAAGCGAGAGATGGATTTTTGGATAATAATAAACATCGCTTTGGTAGAGCTTGAGAATTTCTTCATAGCAGGATATCCTACACCCTGTGACTGGGATTGCTAAAGATAATACCTTAAGGACCACTAAGGTAATGGCAGGGTAGAATGCTTATTTGAGGTAACGATAGTAAGTCAGATGACGGAATTTGTAAAACTATGATGGTACGAACATAAGTAAAGCCATCACTAGACTACCGGCATTCTTTCACTTATAAAAGCACTTTAGACCAAAAGTAGGTGTCGATTGTTTCACAAGTAAGACCGTTTCGCACCAATAAAACCTACGGGGAATCGATTTTGGGAGACCTTTATCGAATCTTCACTAACATACGATACGCTTATTTGACGGTAAGGGATTGAACACGCTAACATCATGCTAATCATCCTGCTAGCCAATCGAGTAAAGTACGTTGTAAACTCCGGGAGAAGGAATATCGCCAAAGACTTGCATGTTTATGCAATATAACAAACAAAACATGCAAAAAGACAATGGTGTTTATTATATAAAATTTTAGAAAGCAATCGCTATTTATGATTGCGAAATGCTAAATTACTTGAATGCTAGCTCCTTTTATGTTCTTAGGATAGTCGTTAACTACCTTCAATGGAAAAATATCGCTTACGAAGGTTACTTAACGGGATTAAAAATTGTACATACTATTTATTATTATTAATAAGTCAATAGTAAGTATCAAGGAAATAATTTAACGAACGAAAAGAAAAATTTAATGACAAATATACCAGAGAACATCGTGTTCTTTCATGCATACTCGGCTAGCATGGGCATGTATTGCGAGGTTGCCTATACTCCGATTATCAATTTTCAATTATTTATTGCAGCGAAACTAAGGCCCATTCAGACGAACGCCGTCACACTTTTTCATTACTCTACTTACTGCAACACTGCAAAAAGTTTCATAAAAATCCCCGGACAAAAGTGAGCGTCTCTCCTTGTTAGAGTGAAAAATGACCAAAATTAAGATGCATCCTTTGTGATCAAAGAAGACATCAACAAGAAAATAAGGCAACCAGAATTACACATCCCGCTTATAATGTGGTTTTCTCCCGAAAAGCGTTTTAACCGGTTTTGCAATTTATATAAACACGTACATATTGTTCAAAACAGTCAACCAATCACTCCAATGTAACAAGCGTGTTTCTGAAAATTACAGAGTTGGAGCGAAGGAAAAAAACATTGCATCTGAAGTCAGTAAATTCATTCACTTTTTTTCAAAATGTAAACGAAATATTGGTCTGAGTCGAATGAATGTCAACTGAAAAGCGAGTTTTAAATGCGAAACTCATTTTCCGAATCAATTAACGACTCTCGAATCAGAGGACACAAATTAGTTTCCATTCATTCAGTCAACACTCTTTGATCCACCAAAATGAAATACACATTTATATCCTTTAGTTTTTCCAATGTTCCTTAAAATATGTATATTATATATTGCAACGAATGCTGTAAGATGCACGTCATATCTTCCACAGGCTGACGTTTGCGTGTGCGTATATGTTAGTTCATCTAACAGCCGGCATTCATGTCGTAGCATTGTGTGCATCACAAATCACATATATTTTCATGCGAAAATCACGATCTATACTAAATGTGCAGAGTCCTGTTTCTTTCCTGATTATATCGGAAAGATATTTGTCCGACCCAACTCAGACCCAACCATACGGGTTGGATGAAAAAGAAACAAGTAGAATAGATTTAAGAAAGCTGAAGATGAAACGGACATTCTTGTACATAAGCCTGTTACTTACGATTGATAAGATGTATTAACGAGAATGTATCTTCCACGTAACTTAAGATTCTGTAGAAATATAAACTAAAGAACAAACGATAAAGTATAGTTCGGAAAAAATATTTGCAAGTTGACAAAGAAAAAACCCACGTTACGGGAAATATTTTAAGACTCTAAGAGTGCTTATTAAAAACATATATATTTACAACCTTTCATGATTAAGTGCAGGTTTAATTTAGGTATTATCGATATTAAGTATTATTATCTTGTTTTTCGGCAAAGTCTCCGTCTGTCCGGCAACGAAAAAGAAGGACGTAAAACGTATTCTAACTGAAGATTGTACTCAGTGCTACGATTAGTTATATATAAAGTGTTCTACCTTTCGGTATGTTCATGTGCCCCCACATTCCCTATTTAATTCCCTCTCCTTCGATTCCCGATAACTTATCCCACCCATTAATTCGTCTAATAACTTTTGTCTTTGTATTCCCCTCTGTCTTTTCCCTAGCATTCTTCCCTCGATCGCTTTCTTCAACAATCCCTCCTCTCTCTATATTTGACCCACCCAGTTCTTTTGTCTATTTTTAATTACATCAATCATTACTCTTTTCTCCCCAACCATCTCTAGAACCTCCTCGTTCGTTTTTCTATCGACCCAACTAACTTTCTCCATTCTACGCCATACCCACATCTCAAAAGCCTCCAATATTTTGACATCCTCTTTTCTTAACGTCCACGTTTCACACCCGTACAACATTACACTCCACACCAAGGATTTTTCCAATCTCTTCCTGATTCCTTCATCAAGTCCCTTTGTGATCAGTTCCCTTCGTTTCATGAAAGCTTCTTTTGCTAATGCTATCCTTTTTCTAATTTCTGTCGAACATTTTCCATCCTTAGAAAGAAGGCTGCCCAAGTATGAAAACTGATCTACTTGCTCTAGTTTTTCCCCATCCACCCTTATTGTTAACTTAGCTTTCTTTCCCTTTGAAAACCACATAATCTTAGTCTTTCTTACATTGATTTTCATCCCAAACTCCTTTACTTTATCGTTTAGTGCATTTACTAGGCTTTGCAAACCCCTTTCAGAATCGCACACAATAGCTTTATCGTCTGCATATCTTAATGACTTCACTACTTCCCCAACAACCTTTATTCCCTTATCTATTTCATCCCAAGCTTCTTTGATCATTTCTTCTGCATATAAGTTAAAAAGAGATGGTGATAAAGGACAGCCTTGTCTTACTCCCCTCCCTAACTCTGCCCATTCCGATTCCCCATTAGCAACTCTTACTCGTGCGGTCTGATTTAAATACAAATTTTGCACTAAACGCCTATGTTTCCAATCCAACCCAATTTCCTTTAGTATCACCATGAGTTTTGGACATTGAACTCAATGACCAAAACAAACAATTGAACAGGCCCTTTCAAAATCAACAAAACATACACAAACGTCCCTTTTAAATTCTAAGCTTCGTTCTACGAGAACCCTCATAACCCCAATTGCATCCCTCGTCCCTTTCCCTCTCTGAAAACCGAACTGATCATTCCCTATGAATTCCTTAGTTTTTCCCTCGATTCTTCTATTCAAGACCCTAAGAATAACTTTTGCCGCATGAGATATTAAGCTAATTGTTCGATAGTCCCGGCATTCTAAGGCATTATTTTTTTTCTGTAACGAAATCAGGATAGACTTGGTAAAATCCTCTGGCCACTTTCCTTCGTCGTAAATTTTCCTACATAAATCATAGAATTGTTTTTTACCCTTTCCCCCAAGATTCTTAAGAAATTCTACAGGAATCTCGTCTACACCCGTTGCTTTCTTCCCTTCATGTCCCGCAGTGCCCTATCAAGTTCACTATCTAGTATATTCGGCCCAAGATCATCTTCCTCTACTTCTTGTATGCCCTCAATCTTTATGTGGGTAGGCTTCATGTCTTTCGAATAGAATTCTTCCACATACTCTTCCCATCGTCCCCTTATGCTTGCTGGTTCCCTTAAGACGTTTCCCTTGTTATCTCTAATAGTGGCCATTTTATTATTAATTTTATTCCCCGTTAATTGTTTTACTTTTCTGTATAATAGGTCGACCCTCCCACTTTCAGCCATCTTCTCTATTTCGTTACACTGGCCCTTCCACCACGATTCTCTTGCTTTATTTGTTACCCTCCTCAGTTCGTTGTTTAGGGCCCTGTACATTCTACGCCCGCGTTCTGTGTTAACACTTTTCTATTTCCTTCTTTCCCACATTTTATTTATCATTTCAACCGTCACCCATGGTTTCCTAATTTTGCTTTCCCGATGGTTCTTTGGGCACTATCTTTAATGCTAGTTTTGATCATTTCCCATTCTTCATCTACTGTGAGTTCCTTTTCTTTACTATTTAGAGCCCTGTTGACTGACTCTTGAAAATCTCCAGCTTTCCTACCCCTGAGGGCTTCTACGTTCCATTTGGGTGCGGTTTTTGCCCTATAAATCTTTTTGAATCTAAGCTCGGTCTTCATCATTACTAAATTATGATCCGAGTCTACATCAGCACCAGGATAACTTCGCGAGTTTTTAACACTATTTCTAAACCTCTTCCTTACCAGAATATAGTCGATTTGGTATCTATCCGTGTCCCCTGGCTTCTTCCATATGTACCTCCTTCTGCTATGGTGTTTAAATAGAGTGTTGGTGATACAGAGGTTATTCCTTATGCAAAAATCTACCAGTTTTTGTCCTCTGTCGTTTCTTTTTCCTAGTCCGAACTCTCCCACTTCGTCCCCATCTTTGCCCTGCCCAACCACAGCATTCCAGTCCCCCATTACAATAAGGTTTTTATTGCCTTTCACCCTTCCAATAACTTCTTCTATTTCTTCATAAACTAAATCTATTTCATTCTCACTGTAATCGCTAGTTGGGAGGTACACTTGCACTATCACATTGTTTACTGGTTCAGCCTTGATTTCTACGGACATTACTCGGTCGCTTATCAGTTCGGTGGCTATCACAGCATTTCCCGCTCCCTTGTCCAACACTATAGCAATCCCTCTCTGGCTTTTATTTCCTCCTCTGAATATGACTCTCACATCATTGCTCCAGGAATCTCCCCCATCCTTCCACCGTACTTCACATTGCCCCAGAATGTTTATGTTGGACCTCTTCATTTCTAACTTTATGTTTTCTAACTTCCCTTTCCTAGGCATCGTTCTGACTTTCCAGTTCCCTACCCTAGTTTCCTTGGTCATCTTCTTCTTCTTCTCTTGTGTCGTTGGGTAAGGATTTCGTGGAATGACGACCGGGGTGGCCTTACCACCATCCCTGCCGGGCACGACACTCTCCCTAGTGGGCTGAGTCCCGTTTTTGCCAGGGACAATATAATTATTGTGGCACATCATAATCATGGGATAGATAGTCGAGGTGGTCTCCCCTTGCCTTCCTCAACAGTGTTTTTAACGTCATATAGGCCGCCCCACTGGGGTACAGACGCCTTTGCAACCGCCTCACTGAGGTACAGACGCTGCGTGGACTACCTTTCGTCTGGCCCCTACCTATTGACCTTTCTGGCATGAGTGACCCTACCAGGAACAAAGTTCCAGCCAGTATAGCTCTCTAGGTCATAGGAACACGCAAGCCCCTTCACCACGTCAAGGTGTAGTCCGTAGAAGGGGTACGATTAGTTATCGATAATAATTAAAGTTCTACGAGAGGTGATTCCATCATTATGAATAATAATGAATTACAATGTTTTATTAATAATGAAATATAAATATTTGTTTTTCATGCCCAACAAAACAAAGTCAGTGGTGCAGGGAAAGATGTTTTGCTCTGAGGAAATGGATGGAATTGAACCGAATTACGAAAAACGCACGAGAAAGTAATAGATAAGTATAAAATAAAAAGGGAGATAAATGAATTGATTCGCGAGAATGATAAAGAGCAGGGATTCAAACTTTGATGTATCGCATAAACATCTGTGCCAATATTTTCAGCATCGTCTTCACATATTTAAAGTCCCCACTGAATTTTGCGCGGACAGAAATATCGTTTTGTTTCCACTAGTAAAATTACTTTATATTTATGTATACAAAAATGGTACAGTTATTCATCAGGACGACGCCAATATACGCTACTACAACACAAACAATATAAGAAATCTCTACAAATACACAAAATTGGTATTGAAATTCTTCGCCCCTTATTTAAAATATTTCACAAGCTAAACTAATTAACTATTTAAATAGCTATAATATACAAAAATAAACGAAAAATGAATCTTCAAACACCATTTGATTTGAAAATTACGTAACTAGAACAATTCTACAGAAACCTTACTGTAGACTCTGATCTACATCTCAACCATTCTGTATTTATACATGTATTAATACAGAAAGGTGTCATGTTTTTAGCCATTCTGTATTTATAAATTTATTTATAACTGAAATTAACTCAAAAAGCGCGTGTTAAATAATAATAAGTCATGTTATCTACTTGATTGACGTCACATTTCAGAGAATAGGCCTTCCGTGCATGTCTCTGATCCAAGACAAGCGATGGACCATCTAGCGAGAGAAGTTAGTTTGGTGAATAGGACGGCTCAGAAGATCAAGCGAAGACTTCTTTTCTGATGTCCGAAGGATTTCAATTTCCCCTTCAAAAATATAACGGAGTGAGGACATTCTGGAATCAATAGTCCACCGCTGGTCATAAACAAAAACAGTCTGCAAATGCGACCGAAAGAGGCCTCATTTATCACAATTTAAGTTTTGCTCTCCTGGACTTGAGGGTTGATAGATTGAAGGAAAAGCATTGAATAGCGGCTTGAGGTGCAATTAAGCGATTGGTCACGTTGAAACGTATTGACCCGAAATCGTTTCTTCGATTTGATTGTCATCATCACGAAAATGTTATTTTAAATTTAATGATTTCTGAAACATAAAATGTGAAGAATTTTAGAGCAAACTTTCTGCTTGACATTAAAATACTTTGTCAATACAGCGTCATTTAAGCACGATACAGATGATCTTACAATTTAATATAATTACAGAATTAATAAAAGTTTCAGTTCTTATCAAATAAATTTACCCTTATCTGAATGCATCTTGACATGCCTTTAAGAAGACCATATCTGTAATCATTCTCGCCCTTTCTCGATTCGATTTACAAATTCCTAGAGATTTTTAGGGAAAGTAAACTATTCCGTATTAAATAACGCGAGATTACAAGTCTGATGGCCAGGAGGAAAGTTAGAGCCCACAAGAAGACGATCACTACCATTAAGAATGTATGATCATGCGTGTTTAGCTGGATAACGCTTATATAGCTGAGAATGGGATCTGAGAGAGGCAGATTTCATCTTCCTGAAAACGAAACAACCACATCAAAAGGCTTAAGGATTGTGAATCTCCGTTGTTATGGAAAACAAAAGCAGCGGAGGGAATGGGCGGTCATTCGACAGCTGAGGAAAGCATTGACCGAGAGGAGATGAGCGGGGATTGGGGGAGGGACTGTCTATCGGATGTTCTGCAGTCTGGAGTTTCATTCCAGAGTAAGCTTCTGAATGGAATGTACGAAGCAGTAACACTGTCAACTCCATGGAATATCTTGAGTAAATATTATAGTGCGAACAACTAGTGGCGTCATAAATTATAGCAACATTTGAATATTGAAATAATTTATAGTAAAATGGTGCACAGAACAAAATTTGTATTAAACTAATGACATGTCCAGAGCAAAGTTTGACAATGTAATATATATTATGCAGACATGCCACCACAATTTGGTACATGACATCACCATATCCATCAGAATATATAACTATTCTGTGGGAATTCATCAACCGAGTGATGACGATTCATGAAATTCTTTCAAGACACTCTTGAAATCTTTGTTCATTACTATTATACTTCCATTACTAAGCATTTTATTAGACTTTTATTCCGATATAATTTGGAGTTCTTTCAAATGGGAATATGCGATTTATTGGTTATAATAACTCATTACTTCTTCTGGTGTAGTAATTGTGATGTGATTTTCTATTTTGAAATAATATTTTATTTTTATAAATGAATTATTAATTAGTATGAATAAATACGGGAATCCGTAGAATTTTAGTTTTTAATAGGTTTTCAAGAGTCTCTAAAACTGGAAAAAGTCATAGAATTACAATTACTATTTTATATATTACAAAGTATTACTATTTTTTGAATTTTAACTACTGAACCTTTGGCTATTTACCTTCATAAAATTCCATAATATAACGTATGAAATCCTAATGTAAGTATTATAAAAATCCTAATATAAAGTATAAGTAACCTTAATTATTAATTCTTTCTTACTGCTCATAGTTAATTTGGATTGATATTTCATCTTCGTTACAGAGACTCGCAGACTAATGTTAGTAGCTAATGCTAGAAATAGCAACGAGATTTTAAAGTATTTGGCCTTGGTGGCCAATCTCACAATTTAGAGGATGCTACGCGGAACCCATATTCAACGTAAATAATTTACATATATATATATATATATATATATATATATATATATATATATATATACACACACACGAGTAAAAGTTGCTTGCATACTGCAAGCTATCAGTTGAATGCAGTATCATACCAAGTAATGCCTCAAATCAATCTGAAAACTTCGCGCAAAAGACCGCCTGGCGACGAACTAAGGACCCGATCGTGCGACACAATTGCATATTAATGTAAGATAAGTGCCATTCTGACCTGTTCCAAAGTTTCAATTCAATATCTTATCGGGAAGGTCATAAAATAAGATTACGCTATCCCCCCTTTGAAATACATGGTAGAATAGATATGACGCTCCGGCATGGAACCAAGAACCGTCAGAATAACGACGAACAGCGTATATAAAACATATGAATTGCCTCTATGTACCTTCCATTTAATATCGTTCCCGGTAATCGGATATGCATTCAAAACAATTGTAAAAATTGACCGCCATGCATTTTATACTGGAGAATTTTGCACCCACTTGGCGTCGAACTCACGGTCATTTGGTAGCAATTCTTCCTTTCGTACTATGGAAGACCATCTCATCTCCAACCTCCGTGAATTTCACTGTTCTATGGCTTGGAGGAAGGACTGAAAACAATTTTCGAAAATTCGCGCAAAAAACCGCCTAGCGTCGTACTCAGGACCCTTCTGTGAGAAAAAAAGCGAATTAATATTAGATAAGTGCCATCATGACTTGTTCCAAAGTTTCGATCTAATATCTTATCGGGAAGGTCCTAAAATAAGATTCCGTTATTCCCGCTTGAAATGCATGGTAGAATCGGAATGACGCTCTTGCATCGAACCAAGGACCACTAGAGAAACAGTTAACATCATAAAAGAGTGTTCTCAAAGGCCTCTGTCACCAGTTCGGGTTTTATCTTTCCAGCTTATCGGGAAGGCATTTAAAAAAGTCGTCCAATGCATTTCTTACGGAAGCATTTCGAACCCACCTGGCGTCGAACACACGGACATTTGGTAACATTTCTTCCTTTGGTACTATGGAAGACCGTGTCATCTACAAACACCATCGCGGTGTTTGTAGATGACATGATTGCTCTATCGCATCGAGAACGGCCTCAAAACAGATTGCAAAAATTCGCGCTAAAGACCGCCTAGCGTCGAACTCAGGACCTTTCCGTGAGAGAAAATAGCAAATTAATATTAGATAAGTGCCATTCTGACTTGCTCCAAAATTTCGATTCAATATCTTATCGGGAAGGTCCTAAAATTAGATTCCGTTTTCCCCGTTTGAAATGCATAGTGGAATCGGAATGACCCTCTTGCATCGAACCAAGGACCAGTAGACGAATTATGAAATTCATGAAAGAATGTTTTCAAACGCCTCCGTCGCCACACGGGGTTTGATCTTTCCAGCTTATCGGGAAGGCATTGAAAAAAAATTCAAAAATTGCAGCAGTGCATTTCTTATGGAAGAAATGTGGACCCACCTGGAGTCGAACTCACGGTCATTTGGAAACATTTCTTCCATAAGAACCATAGAATACTACGTCAACTTCAACTTCCAAGATTTTGGTTCCTCTATCTTACCGATAAGTGCCTCAAAATAATTTTCAAAAATCCGCGCAATGCATTTCTATGGGAAAATTGCGAATTTTGGGACATTCTGGTATCGAACCCATGACACCTAGCGTCGATGTCTGAATTATTCTGGCATCTACACGGTGGGGCCAGTGCGTCGAAAAATTCTGACGTCGACGGCGCTTGTCGAACATGGTCAGAATTCGTATCCCCTATATATAGGTATATCCGGAGAGTTAGCTATATATAATAGATAATAGATACACCCAAAAGTCCAATTTTCTAATTTTTCAGATACTAAAAAATGGCATATAAATATGACATTCATCGAAGAGTCTTTCACTCAGAATTTTGCTTCGTTGGAAACGGCGCTCAATGGAAACATGGCAGCAAAATATTTGTGGAAATGTTTCCCTTTAATCGAAGTCCATTCGAAGTTATATTTGAGCTGCGTTCGCTAGGAACAATGTCCAATACCTTGAAAAAAAGAACGGGTGTGACGAAAGCACCCTTCTACGACACAAAAGATTTCCTCGTCTCAAACGGCTCTTTTACAACTCCACACTCAAAAGCCACTCATCTGAACAGAAAAACTTTTGTATGAGAGTCACACCTTTTGGAGGTGGCAATTCTTCCGCGATTTTGTCCAATATTCTCTTTTTATTACTTTTTAGGATAAATTTCGATCTCGTTCGTGAAGAATGGCGTAATGGGAACAGAGGAAGATATATTTCAGGATTTGCTTATTTCCACTTTCGTTACTTCTTGTTTGGGATGATGCTTACAATCTGAATCTCTAAAAGAAAGAATCAAAGTTCAAAAAAGAACGAAGTTCAATCGAAGACAAAATTTGCTTAATAAATGCAGAGAGAGTACTTACGTGGATGTAGCGGAATTGATGCTTCCTCCCTGTTTTATAGGCTGTTTTTATACTACGAGGAAGAAATAGATATATAGACTTTCAAAAATTCATTTTGCCGAAAGAAATCGACTAGTAAAATACCCTCAGTCAAAGGACCAAAAGCGACTCATGTGTAGATGATAGTGATTGAGTTAGCAATACGATAATGAGGCATCAATTCATACGATTTTCTTTGTTCGTATGCATAAACTTGATGAGGATGAAAATCTAAGTCGGACATATTTCATCCTTGAGGTCAGGGATGCAAATATATACATTTCTTTCTTTTACCAGATGAACCTTTAAAAAAAAGCCAAACAGTTGCTAGAATGAAGGCAATACAAAGCATTAAAGAATAAAATTTCCTAAACCGCTTAAAATATGATACCACATCAGGAATTGAATAATTTGAATTTATAACGAGATTTTTGTCTTCTATTACATTTATAAGTGAAGCATATAATGTCAAAAGGACATTGTGGATATAAATAAATAGATCAAGAGGACTCTGAAACAAAGAAATATGCACCTTAAAGAAAAGTCCTTGTGTGTGGGCTTCAAGGAAACCATTTTGAGAAATTTATTCGAAATATTAAAATTGAATAAATAACAAGCATAATTCTAAAGGCTTAGATTATCTTAAGATTTTTAGTCACAACATACGACGCAGAAGTTTCTGGAATTTTCACTTCGGCGAAATAATCGGCAATCGTAATTTTTTCTTATGTCTACGATTGTCTTCATAAAATTTTCAATTTTAGAGGTTCGCCATTTTAATTGGGTATATAACGTAATTCATAACCGTTCACAGTGTTTATTTTGTTAAACAATAACAGTGAGGATTTTCTTAAACATTTCTCACACCTCCATAATGAGCGTAACTAGAAGCTTTGGAATAAGTCATCTCGCGAGAGGCCCCACAATCGTCAATCTTAAGTAAAAACATCCAATTACGTCTCTATGGAAACGCTTTGCTCCGTTGCGATGCATCAAAATTCCATTCATCCAATACAGAAGTCCTATTTTGAGCAGAATTTTACAAGATCTATCCTGCTATAATTTTACATTAGAAGGATAAAATAATACTTCCAATATTGTACGAATGTTTTTTTAATGAGGCTAAGGGGAAAAGTGCTTTCTATCGATTATATCAAACGAAATCGTTGTTTTCATATGAGCATCTCTATTTATTCCGAGTGGATTTACTGGCAGAGAATGGGATTCCTGGCTAAACTGCACCAATCTTTTGAATGATAACTTTTAACGATAAAAGTAATAGCGTCAAGCGATCCTAAGCAGAATCTCATATAAATTATTTAAAAATTACGGAAAAGATCTGACTAACTCGTCAGAAATAAAGTAAGATCATAAGTCAAATCCAGAGAAATTGGACAAACATACTGCACGAATCTCACGGATGAATATTTATCTGAAAATCAAAGCCTCTCTCAACTATATCATCTAAAACGATTCAAAATATTTCAGGGCCCAAAGCGTAGACTTTCCAGCGACTTATTTGAGATGAGAACCATCCTAATGAGAGATTAAAAAGTACTGTTCAGTATATTCAAAATATTATAGCACTAGTTGTCCCGTGCCAACATTTCGCAGAAGATCACTGATACTCAATTTCCTCAACAAACAACTCAGTAGCAAACACTAATCACTACAGAAGAATACACAAATACTAAGACATACCAAAAAAATCGCACCTTCATATTCCATTTCAGTGTCAGTTTCGACATACCTCGTTAGTAGCGATAGGTATCGGTATCTACACATCCAGTAACGAAAATCAACGGACAAATTCAAACTCTTGCGTTTTCTAATCCCTTACCACTTGAATCTTAACGAAGTCCCTAATATCTTAGAGAGTGTGAGAATTTAAATGTTATAGAATGTTTTTAAAATGTTCTTTTAGCAGTATAATCACGAATAGTATGCGTCATTGATATAACGAGGTATATATAATTTATCCTATACCAAAAAACTCAATTCGCTTATTGTATTTTTACATATCGAATTTAGGCAAAAATACAAACATCACTACCACATTGCCACCATCACATTTTGGTAAACTCTGCTCTTTTCTAAATACCACTTCCTTTTATGATGTGTCACTTAAGGCTTCGTGTTTAACAGATATAACCAATAAAATAATTATATAAAATTTAAAGATAAAGCAACAAATATACCTCCTGCATCCGCGTTACTTATTTATTTTCTATTTTTTCTCTTCGTGCACGAAATATAAAAATAACTACTACTTGTCTGCAGTGAAATTGCATCTCATAAATTCACTGAATCAGTTTTATTCAATCACTGAAAGATATATAGTCAGCAATAATTAGTTGAAAGCTTGTCGTCCTGCCGGCATAGAATGAGAGAAAATGTTACTAATTTGGGAGAGGGAAGCAAGAGGGAGAAGTATCTGCGGTGTGAGTCTCACTTTCATAAGACCATACATTGTGATACATTGTAAAAGTGCAAAGTTAAGTATAGCAAATGTAGCAAACCCATTGCCCGCATTTTTTGATTGTCTCTCACACAAATATTGTAGTCAATCATGGTATTTTAACCCATTCACAAAACTTAGATTTTAAAATACTACTCATACTATTAAATTGGTTGAGCATCTTTTTGTACTCTGGGCATAGCGAATGGGAATGAAAGCTTGGGCTTTCGTTACGCTTGCATTCCATAGAGTTTTCTTGAATCGCAGGTATGATATCCTATTATTTACTCTAAGATATGAATAAATGTTGAATATTATCTATTCTGAGAGTAAAATATAAACACTAAAAATCATTTGATAGGGTATATAGAAAATTTTCAACAGACGAAAGTTTCACCAAAATAAATTTGAATACTCGGAAAACAACCTAATTATTTTGATCGCATGACTCGTAATTAAAATCTCTAATTTTTCTGTGAATACTCCAAAATCTAATTGTAATATGGTCGATCTTAAATTAAAACTACCGGGAACTTATATGATGCAAAATTATTCAAACATACCACACGATGAAACCGTGACGCAAACTTTCATATTCGGCAATGTTCATGTTTCTTTGGCTGTCGTTCTGCTCCCATAAGATGTAGTGTGGCTTACTTATTAAACTGTTGTGGTTGCGTACGACATCGAATTTTTCGTCCATGGAGACTGTAATAATAATTACGAAAACCGCATAAAACATTTTATGACCGAGAATAGGTGCTTTATCCGATTTTAAAATTTGTTTACACTCGTCACTAAGTAAACAAATTTAATCTGTATATAGCAAACCGGGCATTTTTTCGTCCAGGACGCAACGCGATGATTAAAATATTAATTCAATTTGTCTAACAAATAGTGGATTTTTCATTTTTCTGACTATTTTTAGCGGAAACCTGAAAAATTTTCTAATGGTCATTCATTTATATGTATTGGTGGAGTGATAAGGGAGAAAAGCCCCGATCACCAAAAAAGCATGTTTAAAAATAATACATAGAGGATACTGGTAACACTGTCCATAGACAATTAATTAATACTTTTGCGGAAATAAAGAAACTGAAATCCTCTTTCCACTAAAGAATTGAATCCTCTTTTCACTTTGGAAATTGACCGTCGCGAAATGTTTGCGATTAAGGAGAATCTTTTCATCCATTTTTGCCTATTTTAGAAATTAATTTTGAAACAAATATCCTCAAGTCTTTGTTACTTTCTTTAGATTTGATGTAATGCCTGTTTCTGTCAACTTCCAATGCTACAGACTACGGATTTTAAGAATCTTAACCTTCTTAAGTCATTAGAATCATAACCTTCCCCCCAAAATTTTTACCCACCCCTAAGAAATGCTCGGCCCTGTCCCTCATTAACCCTTTTATGTAAAAGAACAATATTCCCTTCACTTGGTGTGTGCCGTTTCTTCTCTTCCTTCGTACCCTCTCTTTTTTATATCTTATATATATTCTGTTTTACTACAGTTTACATTTACATACTGACGCACCAGAGGGGATTTGGCAGAGGATGCAAAATTACCGATCTCTCTATCTAACTCTAGCTGCTATTACATTCTCTAATTCACCACTCTAAGACCAAAGGTGATTATTTCTTGCTAACAAACTCGTTTTCTCTCGGATCTCGCGAACGCTGTTCTCCGCTAGTCAACTATCTCTTTGGCGATACATTTTTCGAATACCTTCCATCGATAATCAAGTCTTCAGCAATAATCTTAGCCGAAACACTGCTAAGGAATCTGAAATCTTCTTTAAGAGGTTGTTTGCCCTAAGCAAGTCCGCGTTTTACCTCAGAAATATATTTACACTCCATTCTGCTACTCATTTATCGTCGTACTTCTCTGTCATCTAGGCTCGATTGAAACGTCATGACAAAGTCACGTCATAATCATGAGGCAGATCACAATCTGGTTGATCGTAGAGGCTCGATTTTTCATCTGTGACATTATCGACATCTGCAGAACGGAGGGAAAAAAGCTTGTCGTTGCTAATGAGTCATTAACGCGACAGATACCAATGCGTTCGTTAAAAAAAAGAAAGCGTTTTAAAGGAAAAAGGGGGAATTCGCGCCAGAGGAAGAGAGACTATTTTGTCGCGATTATCGATCTGCTGCACAAGCAAACGCTTCTTTCAGCAAACTTGTCTTAGCATATGTTGAACGTCAAACATAAATAGTCGTTTTTCGGAGTGTGGCAGGGAGTGTAAAAAGCGAACGTTAGAGCTACTTCCTTAGCTTGTTTTCACCGCGTTTCGCTCGCGAAAAGAGTGAGTCCTTAAAACGACCTGTATCTTTATTTATCTTAATTCAAGCTCATTCTTGGATCGGCTGAAGTAGTAGAGAGTCCCTTACGAACTCTGCACTTACTATGAATTTACCAAGCAATCTCAACTCAGTCTCCTTTCTTTCAAGGATTCCTAACCCGCGTATGAAAGTATCTTCGTAACGCTTGTCCTTTTACCATGGCATTTCAAAAACAAAACGTATCGCTTTTCGCAACACTCCCTCGAGAGAACGTTTCATCCGCTAGTTCCCACATACTTGCCGCATATTCCAGATGAAGACTTACCAAGTTGAAATCACTTTCTAAAATTTTCATCGCATCCAGTGCACTTCTAAAGCCGAGCTTTTTACTCTCAAGTGAAGGTTTTGTTTCCAGAATTTTAATGAGCGAAACTCTCATCCCTTGAGATTTATACGGAGAAAAGTTTCTTCTCAGGTCATAATGTTTCTCTTTTCTGCAGAGTATTTGTTGAGGATAAACTTAGGCATCAGTCCTAAATATCATCGAAGAATTTAGTGGTAGAAATTCCAATTCATCAGTATCTACGCTCTTGTAGAATATTTTTCCATCAATATTTGACTCTAGACATCTTGAAAAGATAACACAGCAGCTTTATAATTTGACCCAATTTAACATGTTCTATCAACGCGTTGACATCTTATTCATTAACAAATAGACCGTGGAAAATAACTTAAAGAAATTGAAGAAAAGAAATTTAATAAATCACTTGAAGAGGTCAATAAAATCAGTTGCAATTTACTCCAGTATCTTCTTAACAAGCATCAATATAAATGGATAATCAAATCTTCATCAAAAGGAGTAAAAAGAAATTTGGTTTACTATACGAAGTTGTTCTTTACTGCTCTCAGTCTGTGGGGAGATTTTCACGTAATGGTAAATAGAATAATTTTAGGTTAATAGTGCGGAAAGTTTTGTACGTATTCACTTGGAGATGTCAACACAACGACGAAACATGTCGAATGAAAAATCTTCTATGGCAGTGATTTTCTATTCAAGATGGTTACTGATGAATTCCAGGAATTCTCGATTGATCACATTAATTTTAACATTTGACCCGATATCACAAGTTGGACTGAGAAAAAAAATAGTAGCCGAGTAGTTTCAAGAGGTGAATACAAGGTGAACTACGACTGCAGGTTCCTCACCTGTGGCACAGTATCAACAGTTGAGGATGTGTGCCGGCAAGTGTATAAATGGCAAATGTATATTAATCTTCTAAATTCCTTTACGTACTCGCAAAGCACCTTCATATAACACCCGCAAACGACTTAACGGTGCGTGTTTCCTATGGGTTCAAAGGTCAGCAAACTCATTTCGAACATTTGCATCATCTCAACTACTAGTTCTCATAACCGTAAACACGGCATCTGCCAACGGATAAACTGTCATCATCCCTCGACAAAGAATTTGCTTTGTAAAGGACAGGCATGTCCTTTGAAGGAATAAAATAGTCAGATATGGATGCAGTCTATATATACATTCGAAGAAAAGGTCATTTAGTTTTCTTTGTTAGCAAAAGTTATTGGATTATACAAATGGAAGGATTAGCGTTAACAAATAAAAAAAGAGCATTTGAGTAAGGTATTTGAGATAAAGTAACGTAGCGAGAGCTAATATGCAGGTGATAAACTCTAATGCAATAAAAAGTAGGAATTTTTCGAGAAAGTTTTTCTCAAAACATAAAACTTTAAAATGGAAAGAATTACTGCAAACTTACTACTACTGCCGTGATTAAGAAGTTGATTATGAAATATAATTAAGGATTATGTTATTTATTGGACGGTAGATTATATTATTTGAGTGCCTGTTCTTTCTACGTCTTATTTTTTCATTATGAGAGTTTTCTGTTCTGCTATCTTTTGGAGACGTATTCTATCGCGCTCTGGCACCTCCGAAGGAAGAACTTGTAGACGCGGAAGCACTTCTCGACTCTTTTGAGTCCTTTTCTTCCTCGACAATCGGAGAACATTCGCCGGGTAATTCACCTTCCCTTTCACAGCATAGGGTCTCGGCTAACTAAATTTCATTGCTGGCGTTTTGCCTAAGAGTTAATTTTAGCAGTAATTGTCAATATTAATTTAGAAATTAAAATCTTGTACTATTCCGACTATGTACAACTTTTAAACGAAATTCTACGGTTAATATTAAGTTATTCAGTATACTACTATAATGGCAATAATGTAATTTTTACATGGTAGTACCCTAAATACCGTAATTTAACGGTAGAGTTTCGTTTAAAAGTTGTGCATAGTCAGCAAAGAACAAGATTTTAATATCCACATTTACTGCTAAAAAAAACTCTTTCGCAAAACTATTGCTATAAAATTGGATTTGTCGCGGCACCACCTCACTGTGAAAAGAGTTATGAATGACCCCAGGGGCTGTTTTCTCTGTGTGGGGCAGAAGTAAAGGTCAGAAATTCCCCAGAAAAGGGTCAGATTATAACACCCCAATCCTCTGCAACTGCATCCACCCGCGATTTATACCTGCGTCTTCTGTAGACGACGTTCGTTTGCGTTATATACACGACAACTACTGTATTGTAATCTCCGTCAACTATAGAAGGCAACAGTCTCAAACTTTCTCCACGTAGCACAGTGGGCTAGAATCGAAAAAAGCTGGCCAAGAGGCCAAAAATGGTTTTTTTGAGTGCGGGTTTTGAAACTTCGCATATATATTAAGAAAAGATTGAATTTTATGTTCCCGTTCGTTGTTTTTCGATATTTTTACGCGTTAAAAAGATACAAGGCGTCAAACTTGAACCATTTTCACAGAAATGGGCAGTCGCGAATTTTTCGGATAAACGTTCAAGTTTGCGTTTTTATGGAGGGTTTAAATAGATACTTTTGGAAGAAACAACGATGCAATGATCTACAACAATTATTTATCTTTTGACTGGTTGCTATCACCGCTTACAAAAATGAGTTGTTGCTCATTCAAAGCAACAAAATGGCGGGCACCTTTTTCGGGCAATTTTCGAGATAAAGTAAGGAATATAAATAGGAAAACGGCCCTAATGCATCGAGTCTTTTATACCACGTCATAGTCAGAAGTGTCTAGATGTGGAATCCGAAGAAACTGTTTCAATTCAGGTGCTCTTTTGGGAGTTAAGTCGATTTTTCGTAAGCGCGGCGCGTTCCGACTCACCACCGTGGAATCCCCGAATGCAGTTTCGCTGTCCTTTTGGTGATACGAAGTCTAACGATTGGTTTCTTTCATGTTAAATTCTGGCTAATTATCCTTAAAACATACGTGAAGACAGTTTAAGAGAGGAATTAGATACCTCTACTTTACACAACGGATGTGGAATTAAGGAAAGTTTAACATTCAGATAAAAAGCGTCTCATTATAGTAAAATAATTAAACTAAATGTTAATGCGAATTTAAATTCCACGTATATTACCTCTATGACAAAAATATCTATTTACAACATAAATATTTATGCTAATTAATATATATCGTTACTTTATTGTAGCTTTAGTCTTATTCGTCAGAAGATGAATCGTCCGAATCCTCATCATCAATAATTTCACCATCTCGGTCGTCGATGATGAGGAGATTTCTCAATTCTTTCGCAATTATCTGTTGTTTCTTGTATTTGAATACTGCAGACATGGAAATTTTTGGATCTGATGTAAGCAGATGTCTTTTAAAGAGATCCTCGTTTGTGGCAACTCTCGAGTATTTTCTCGTAAATCTTTCACGTAACCTCCTAATATCTTTGTTTCTTGCCTCCATAACCTTTTCCGAGAGTTCTCTTATCGGAAGAACGAATTGTTTGCAATTTGTTTTCCATGAACAACTACCTTATGTACTGTCGGAGGCATGTAGTACCATGGATGCAAACTTAAATATAGAGAGGCAGCATCCCAGCAGTTCTTTCCGAGCATTAAGGGGTAAACAACTCGAAAGTGCCTTCAGTATATTTCCGAATTTTTTTTCTTATTAGTTTGTCGTCAATTCCTAGGAAATAAGTGGTATTGAGTTATTTTGATTATCCAAACAAACTCTGAAACCGGTTAAACCAATAGAAATCATTACCGCGATTTATTTTACGGTGTTCGATTAAATTTACTCTAACATTTTTCCGAGTTTTATGTAATTTAGATGCTAATATCGGTTTTATACCTGTTATTTTTGCTGCTAAAGTTGGACTTTCAAAGAACCTCCGAGCAGTATTACCATCATTTGTGGTTCCTGTTCATACCTTTGGCGTATCGACTATCAAGCCCACTTTTTGCCGAAATTCATTTCGTAGGTATAATTTTCTCTGTTGCAAGTGAACTCTTTGGTGAACCACGGGCCTGTAGTGTTGAATTATTGCATGAGGTTTCTTCATTGCTTTCCGAATATAACTATCAATAACTTTATTCACTCACCTGCCACTGCCTAAAATCAAGTCTGTATGACCAATGCAAAAGACATTACAAAATACCTGATATAGCAATGAAGAGTCGATATTCCGAAAGAGAATTCCGGGTCCACTTTCCGTTTCCTCATTTCCCCTATGTCATTCATTTCAGATATTCTTGCCGCACAGATGTAACATCTCAATGTCGAGTTATATGTTAGTGCATTGCACAACTAAAGTATTTATGTTACATTTATGTCAAATTAGTAGACCCCTTTCTTTATGGGTGTTTCCCTTATGTGGAATAATTGCCTGGAGCTTCACGTTATTTTTAATCCTCAACTTAATTCTTCTGTTTCTATACTTATTTTGAGTCACTTTTTATTAATACTTATTTATGTTATTTATTTTATATTAACGATGGGACAAATTGAGTAGGTGAACTTACAGTCTCAGTTTCGCTCAAAATAGAAGAATATATTCCAAGAAAAATAATAGAAATAAAACATGACGGAATGAAGTTTATAATAATCAAATTCTTACCAAGAATAAGCAACGGTGTCACATGCCATTAGTATAATGTGGAATTACCATATTATGCTGCAATCATTCAAAAGATTAAATTTCAAAACGATTCATCGGTTAGTTTTGACCGAACAGCAAATATTAAATAGATAAACCATTAGTTAAAAAGGCGACTTTCGAGAGAATCAGAGCAATTACCGTACGCCAATCATAGTCGCTCTTCTAAGCAAATATTCTACAAATTTCAATAAAATCTTTAAGTCATTTCTCATTAAAAATTAACTTGTTACAAGACAATGTAAAATGTATTGCGTTAGTATACAACCTAGTACTAATGTTTACTGATTTTTTTGCGGCTCTCTTCGATTGTAAAAGTGAAATAGCCTTACATACGACCCTCGATTTAATACGGAATTGTATCTATCCTTTATGTCTCTGTATGTTAAAACGAGCTATAAATAATTTAAAGATCCCGTATACTCACAGGGAAAAGAAATCACATGCCCTACAATTACACATCGGATGAAGAACGATACAAAGAAACGAAAAACAAAATTCTCCGCAGGAATTTGAATCTGAAACGAATGAATGATAGAGGTCATGTCTTTTTGGATCTAAAGTATAAAAAGTATCGATGATTTTAAGGAATGTACACAAAAACATGCCTCCAAATCCTTGCAGAAGGAAATAGAGCAAAATGGTATCTCATGTTCAGAGGCAGATAAGATGGGGGTTTGAATGATGACCCGGAAGAGGCAATTGGCAGAGTAATGACCTCGAGAAGGCACTTGAATCATCTGCAATTGCAGACGTATCCTTCTAACGGACAATGAAATGACGTATACCGCCGGGTAAATAATAAACTACTTTTGATGCAAAAAATAATACCTGTGCATTTTCACTCAAGAAAAAAAAACTATGCGTTAAAGTATTTTCATTGACACAAAAAAGGCGCATCAGTCACATAACACCTTTAACACTACTTTAACTTCAATTTCAAAATCACTTCTCTTTAATAACTGGTATCTTCGGATGGATTTTTACATTTAATCCAATGAACTAAAAACATACATACATACAAGAAGTATAAAAACATACAAGAGGATGAACAGAGCTGAGATCTTTCTCAATCGATTGTTATAAACCATATATATTAAACACATTTATTTATTTTAGATCATAAAACAAAATGGACTGTTCTTTTGCTCTTCACATTTGAAATAAGAGCTTTGTTTATTAAAAGGAATGTATGCCAAAGCACTGGGTAATTAGAAAGTCCGCGAACTATTGTCATGTAAAAATACCGATATATTTCTCGTCATTGGTCTATTATTCCTACAAAGAGAGCGTCCTCCCTTTTTTAACGCTCTTTCATTTTTACCAGATGAACAATCATTTTTGGTCTATCGACTGAGGTGGGGGCCAGATTGTGTTGCACTGCATATGGGAACGGGAAAGAACCGCCTTTTAAGTGGGTAGCAGAGCGTCTTAAACGGTACTTTCATAATGTTTTTCCCTTGAAAGGAACCGAGAAAAAACCGCGTATTAGGCGGGTTAGCATATAATTCGGGAGAGTTTCAAATCTCCAAACAGCATAATTGGTGAGTGAAAAGCACTGAAGTAGGAGGATTCGTAAAATAAAAGAACTGGAAATGTACTTTCAAATTGGAATTCCAGATCATTGTGTTCTCAGCGAATGGAAAAAGATGAGTACGTACTGATAGATGCGTACCATAAGTTGCTCTTATTCTGGGGAGACATCGCCATCGAGTATTTTCGTCTATTTCAGCGAAAGATTTAGGAAAAGAATCGATCCTAATAATGGCCCAAATCCAAATTTTCAATCACTCATTCAACAATTATAATATTCCTCTATGTATTATTTCAAAAAATCCATTTTCGGTGGCCGGGTATTTTTCTCCTGCACACTCCATCAATGCATGTAAATGACAGACCATTTAAAAAGAAAGTTTCCCGGTTCATGCTAAAAACAGACAGACCTATGAAAAATGTACCATTAGGTCACAAAATCGAGTTAACATTTAACTCATAGCGTTTCGTCCTGGATGTGTAAATTTCCGGGATGCTATATATGAAATTTATTGTTTACTGGGATATGGCTGTTGTGGTAAATAAATAGTTTTTCTCATCAAACGATGAAATTTATACTCGGTCTTTCAACGATCGAAACAGTAATGGTAATATAATATAGTCTAAATATAAAAGTAATATAATATAGTCTCCATGAAGGAAGATCTCGACGTCGTACGCAACTATAACAACATCTTAATACGCTGGCATAAACTAGCATCTTCTGGGAGCAGAATGATAGCCACAGAAACATGAACATAGTCGAATATTAAGGCAATTTTGCTCGGTATTATAAATGGTAAATAATTTTATTATAAATGTTAAATAATGTTCTGTCTGTGCGGCAGTGTGGTTGATGTTGCTTGCTGGATTGCTGGAGGGAATTTTTAGTTAGAAAAAGATAATGAAGGAATCGAAAGACGAGTGCGTTCGCCGCAATGAATGGATTAATTATATCTGAACTGAAACATATCGGCTCAGTCGCTAATTAAAGACTCTCAAAATATGTTCACTTGCGATCTTAAAAGCCATTTCACGGGTAAAATAACTTACCTAAAGCCGGTATACCTACAAATATCCACTTTAAAGTTATTCACCTCATTGTGTTACATTATAACTGATTGTAATAATCATTCATTACAACGTATATTCTTTAGCTAAGTACTAAGCTTTGTACCAATAAACGCTTTTCTTCCGTACATTCTAAGTCTCAGAGACATCTTTTCACATTTATTGATCATTCTACGCAAGTACTTATCTTTGACATCTCATGCTTCATATCGATCGTGCTTTTTCTCTCTCCTCTTTATAACCATTTTTTCTCTTCATATACCTTCATAAGTCAGTCCCATAGCTTTAAAGAAAGATAGAAAATACCTTTGAAATCGATCACGCACCATTTCTTTTAATCATACTTCCAAGTTACTTCTTCACTTACTATGTGTCCACTATTTTTGCCATACAAAGTCTCACTATTCCTCATATATTACTAAATTTTAAGTACCAATAAATTTCATTGAATGAAAGGAAACATGGGAAGAGCTCTAAATTTTCTATTTCAATAGATATCATCTTCTAATCCGTTTACTTCTAAGTTCTGCCATTATTTTTATGCTGATTCTACTGTTTTTGATTTATAGATTTGATATTTGATAGCTTGTTAAATAATTTATAATTATAGCAATAAAGAAGCCGGCTTCTGAATAACTATTATGTATGTATGTGAACTGATTATGAATTTGGAATCTACTCTTAACGAGCAGGATATCATCTGAAATCTGCAAGCATTTAATCTTAAAATCATCGCAAACTGAGTTGCTTACTTATGATAGGGAAAATGTTTACAAAATCGCCTTCGCTACATAAGTAAAATAACCTTCAGATAACGATAAGCAGAAAAGAAAATATTAAATACATATGTATGTACAATAAAAACTATTTCTGTGATAGTAAAAATGTTTCAATTGTGACGCTAAAGAGCAAGAAACTTACAAATACAAAATATATTTTTAATCATACCTCACACGCAACCACGCTTTAAACATTAAATTCGTAAATTATTATTTGATATGGGAAGAGTAGAAGAATAAGAGGCTTAAGATTTTAAATTATTCCAAAAGCAGTTGCTTGAGCAATGTTTCCTGCTCGATGTTCTCTACTACTATCTATCAGCTACACTTGAGAGGATTTTATTCGTTTGTTAAATGAGAATCAACATGAAGTAAAATTACAGCTGGCGACAATCAATGGTAAATAAACAAGAAAAATAAAAAAATAAAAGAAATCAAAAAAAATATATAAAGTATAAAAAAAAACTAAATTGGAGTTCATTTTAATGAAAAGTATGAAGCGGCCATTTCAGATTATATGGATGAATCACTCGCAGAATTGAAGATGTAGTGGATCAAATGGAAGAGTTGAAAATTGAAAAAGAGATTAATTAGTGATGGGTGTGAGTTGTCCTTGAAGGAAGCCAAAAAGAGAAAGAAGGAATCAACTGTCGTTGGTAATATTAAATATATAAGCAATGGTTTGCAGAAACACATCGTAAAATTGAGAGTTTATTTATCATTGGAGTGCATTATGGGAAACGGAAATAAAAACCAATGAATACGGATTATAGAAGCTCTGATCTAGTAGGAAATTAAGATCTTCAAAAAAAACTAAAACTAAAGAAAACTAATTTGGGTTTTTAAAAACATAAGCTAGTGCTTAGGAAAAAATAAACCGCAGTAGGATAAAACCTGCAGTAATATACATAGAGTTAAAAACTAAAATATTCGTAAAAGGCAGGTTAAGAATTCTGAAAACAAAAAAAAACAATAAACGTACACTTTAAATAGCTAATACAAAAATAAATAAGCTTGCAATATAGATTGATAAAGAATAATCATTTAGTCAGTATTATTGGAGTGGTATTTTAAAAGTTTTACTCTTCGATTGATGCGATGCATTGAGTACACTATTTCTGTTACGTACTCATAAAAGATGCCTTTGGGTAAATGTCATCCGATTGCAAAAAGAGGATGAAAAGTCGATTTAATCCGAGAAAAGGTAAACACTGAATGCGGATCTCATTAGGGACTCGTTAGAAGCGCAATTCATTCTACGGAAAAGCCAGCGGTAATATCCACTAATTATTTTCGCAGAACTCGAACATACAGTTTGCATTTCGATAATGAGTTCAAAGAATATTCGATCAGTAGGTGAATCTTCTCCCATAAAATGCAAAGAGTCGATTATATGGATTTCAGGTGTTAGAAATTTAAAGTAGATTAAAATTTGAACTTTGTTTAATAATTCATCCCGCAGGAAAGTCTTCATTTAATTCTACTGAATTGCTCATTAAAATCAATGAAATACATAATTTTCCAGTGATAGAGAGCAATAATTGATATTTTAATAATATGTAATCGATAACAACATGCGACTATACGATAAATCAAGAATCGGCAGCGATAAAAGACTTTTTCAAGGCAAATGACTCCACAATGACCGAAATTGACTATGTTCAGGTTCTTTCTAGAATATGCGGCAAGTATATGGGATCCAGCGGATGAAGCGGGTACATGTGAGATCAAGAAAGTGCAGCGAAAAGCGATGAGTTTTGTTAAAAATGTCACGATAAATAGTTACGAAGATGCTCTCAGGCGGAGGTCTGGAATCATTGAAAGAAAGGAGACTACAACTTAGACAGAAATTGCTTGGATAATTTAGAGCGTTTACTAAGGACTTATTATGCCAGCTATTTCGGTTGATTCGACAAAATGCATAAAATAGAGAAGTAATGCAAAGACAAGTCGTTTGAAGTAATTCTTCCCGCGAATAACCCAAGATAACAACAAGCTAGAGAAGTAGCTCAAACGATCCCTTCCTATGGCGGCTTGCAGATATGTATGTATGTACATTGTACATACTATAGGTAAGACTCTTAGCGCGATAGGGTTTAATGTAAAAGGAGACTCTATAGTCGCCCTTAATTCCATTCTAACAACTCTCTTCGCTCGACGAAAATCAAGCGTTATTACTCCAACTATTATCCGCCTCTACGGAATACTCAAAGTGATTCTTCTATGGATGCGACATTTGGTCCTGAGTTCGGACTAAAATAATGCGTTGGCTCATCTCCGAATCCACGGAAATCACCGTCAATCAACGCGACAATTTCCTCTCTTCTTCTATTCAGAGCGCAAACAACACTTTCTAAGAATTAAAGGACGGCCAAAAGAAGTGCGAATCTCTAAGTGCCCTTCTTTTAAGCAGATTTCCGGACGATCTTAGGATTTTCCGGACACACCACCGAAATGAATCGAAAAAGAAGGGCAACGAGAGATATCAACCATACTTGAATATATCTTCAGCTGCGAAATATCAACCTTGGGTAATATTTATTATCTAATTATTTTAATTAATTGGGTTTTCTTAGTAATATTTATATTAGAATCAACCATGGTTTTATCAGTAATATTTATTATTTAAATGAAATAACATTATCAAGAATGATACAAATTAATTTTACGCCGGAAGTATAATTGCTTACACAGAATTGCTGATTTTCTGTTAATAAACCTTTGATTCATTTTTGGTAAAATCATGAAATTCCGAATAAGACAATAAAAGTTTAATTTTATTTAATTTTTAACATTTTCCATGGTTAAAAGATTGATTTCGTCCGTTCGTGGTCTTCTTTTTACCTTTTTAAAACTTCACATTTCTTCTCACTTAGGGTTTTTTCCCATCATTGGAGATGATTTTACCTTCCAAATCCAACCTATCCTTTTCTAATTTGAGGATAAAACTATATTTTAAGATTTCCGTCCTGAAAATAGTGTTTATATATGAAAGAGAAATCACACACTGATCCCGCCTTCACTCAATGGTAATGATGCTAGCACGAGTAATCCTGTTTGTATTAAAGTTCCATATTAATCTGGGAGAGTACATGCACGAGAGATTAAAAGGTATCTGAAAGCAAGTCGGGGCATTTTTACGCAACATTTTCAATATCGAATATTGGTTGGTTTCGATGAAAGAAAAGCATTGATATGATTGGAAAGCGTGCTCAGACTTAGTGGGAACGCGAAGGAATACTTTGGATTAATAAACAAGAATACGGACTAAAATTAACTCTTAATATCCCGTCATACTGATAATTGCATAGGTATACTTTATTAGAGTATCCCGTAGTGGACTTCAGGGAAATGATGTTACCTAGACGCATCGAAGATATTGTGCAGGGAAAGCATGTAGTAAACAAGCAAAAGATCCACATAAAATAACAATGCTACAACGAATTACATGCTGCAACGAGGCATGACATTCGTTATAGTAACCAAAGGTAAGGTAGTTCGAAGTAAGGTATTTCCTTTCACTGAATTAATCTTATAAAATACCTGTAATTAAACTAAAATCAAAGTCAGCGGATTGGGAATTCCGTGATGAGGGAAGAAATAAAACGGATATCAAAAAGGAAACTAACAAGGCTCCGGGATATCCAAGTGGACATTTGACTTTGGTGGTACGGGTCCCGCGTTCGAATCCTACGACATTCACTTGAGAAACGACCTGAGTTGTCAAGGCACTTTAAAGAATGCTACTATTTATACGACGGAAACTAGTTCCTAAATCTATTAAAATAAAACTCTATAAAAGGCCACAGAACACACGAAATCGAGAACACGACGACCAAGCTTCGATACATGTCATCACTTGAAAATTGACTCTAAAGATAACTTATCAGGCGTCGTAAGTTGAAGGCAACTCTTATGACACATGTCCCGATTTTGATCCCTTGAAGTCTATGGTATTTTGTGGAGTTTTATATTTAATTAATTAGGTACTAGTTTCCTTAGTGAAAAGTGGTTTCTTTATGAATAAAGATATTGTGCCTTCCCGGCAACCTGAGAGAGATTATTTTCTCTTATTAAATTCTAAGTGAGTACAAAACATACCCAATTTTTATTGTTTCAATCACCATGCCCATTTTTTAGTTTTTAAGCAAAATGAAAGATTGTGAATAATTTCATTAGAATTAAAGACGATAAGTGAGCGAAATTCAAATTCTTTACCTTCAGTAAAAAACTAGTAATACAGAAGAGATGACCGAAAAATTAGGTCAAGTATTAAATTAAAAATTTTGATTAGTTAGCTGCAAATCACTGCTATGAATGATAAGTAAACGATACTGCCGTTGTGATCAACGAGAATTCGAATATAAAATCAAAACAAACTAAATAAACATCCCATCATTCAGTTCAAGAACTGTGATTTTTCTGTCATGATTTACTCTCCGGAAAATATAACGGTATCTATCGCTTCTCGGTTCGGTTCGATTCCTAATGCAAGACAAAGTAACGCAAGACAAAGCATATTTAATGCAAGACAAAGAATATTTAATGCAAGACAAAGCATATTTAATGCAAGACAAAGCATATTTACTGCAAGACAAAGCATATTTAATGCAAGACAAAGCATATTTAATGCAAGACAAAGCATATTAAATCAAGACAAAGCATATTTAATGCAAGACAAAGAATATTTAATGCAAGACAAAGAATATTTAATGCAAGACAAAGCATATTTAATGCAAGACAAAGAATATTAAATCAAGACAAAGCATATTTAATGCAAGACAAAGAATATTTAATGCAAGACAAAGAATATTTAATGCAAGACAAAGCATATTTAATGCAAGACAAAGCATATTAAATCAAGACAAAGCATATTTAATGCAAGACAAAGAATATTTAATGCAAGACAAAGAATATTTAATGCAAGACAAAGCATATTTAATGCAAGACGGATTGGCTTCGTTGCAACGGCCGTAGCGGATACGCAGGCGTCGCGACGCACCTCTAACTAAGGATTGCACTTAACTTAGAAAGCAGGTTTGAACTGTTATTAATTATTTATTATTTGGGGGACTGGCAGTCCAGGGAGATGGAAGGAATTGAACAGTGAATGATAATATATTATTATTATAAACAAGTTTTGCCAGGGCAGAACGTTATCTTTGGTTATGAGGGCTGGATAGTTCTGGGAAACACAATAAACTAAAGAAACTACAATTCAATGAGGGTTCGAATCGAATTGGAAAGACACCGATTCTTTTTGCTCCCAACAATGCATCAAGTTTTATTTTAAAATTTAAGGTAATGAAAAAAGCAGGAAATAATTTTTAAAAATTCAGGACATAGTATTGCAATGGCTGGAGGTTAGATAAAAGGAGCGAAACGGAACCGGAATTAAGTTACCTCATTAAACCGGAGCAAAATATTCTAATACCCGATGAATTGGTTTCCAGAGAAAAAGGCAAGCTGAGTAATGGCCACATGGATAACCAATGATATCAACTGCCGAACTGTGGAATAAATCAACAACTCAAGCCAACTGATGATGCATATTTTAATCATTTATTACAACAAAACATTCATCAACAAGATCGTTGGAAAAGATAGGATCGTTTGAGTCTATTTTCGATGAAATAGCCTTCAAAAGAGAATTTAATGCCATTTCTCACTCCTCATGCAGCGTGTGTCACACGTGCAAAATAAGTAAAAACGACGTTGAACTCAAACTAAATTCGACGAAACCACCGTATGGCGAAGAATCATCGATCACGACGTGCCTTCGTCAATTGATGACATCTATTAAAAATGCAAATACAAAATCTTTTCCTCAACACTTAATTACGCTGTAAGTATATTATAGAGACACCTGTCGCATGCAGTAAGCGTCAATTTTCTATCAATGTCATCCCTTTATGTAATGAAAAGTGGTGGAAATGTAATAAAAAGGAGATGTTCCAAGTTTTTCTGTTTACCAATGCTGCTTGTACAAGGGGTGATGTTATTTTACAATGTTAATACTTACGGTAGTGTAAGGGATTGTGGAGTGTATTTGTACGTTTGATTGATAATGTTAAGGGCTGCCACCCCACGACTGCAGTAAATATTTTAAAAATGAATATCGCTGTGTCATAAACTTCTTTCGATAAACATAAAGAAAACAGGTATCTTCCAAAATCACGGAGAATCCGAGTTTGGGTTACGTTGAAGTTTCAAAGGTGCAAGAAGGAGATAAATCATCCATTTAAAAGAATCCATCAACTTCTGCTGCCAAACAGAAAATAAAGTAAATAGACTGGAGCAAGTCAATCAACTTATCAGCGAAAACACTTCGTCGGCAATAAAATTGAAAAGCCTTTTCTAGACACCCGTTTAAGCAATTAACTCCCCAACAACTATCTAAAGCACGACCCTAAAAGAGGAGGATTCCCAGAATGCACACCCTAAGAAGGGTTCCAATGAAAAATGGATGTTCAGGACCATCAATCAAACGCCTAAATCCTGGACTGCCTTCCACAATAAGGGGGATCCGAAGGATTGAGTCAATGTAAAGAAGCCATAAGAAGACTGAAAATAAGCGAAGAAAGAAGGGATCGCTCTGAATAAAATCATATTTCCACTGATTTCATTCCTGAAACACGAAATGGTATATGAATGTACATACATAAAGGTGAATGAAATTACGTGCGGTATCAAAAATCTCAGATGTTTACAGTAAATTTCAAATTCACAGAATAAAGTCCATTTGTATGTACGAAATGCAGCAGAAAAGGTCTGCTGAGTTAACCTCGACGGAAAAATCTCTCCTTAAATTTCGTATGTGCTTTGAAGAAAGCTTCTAACGCACAGAGTGATGACGAATTAAAAAATATTCAACTATTATGTGTGCACATATTTGGTCCCCTTATCTAATGTTTCTCGCATACCGTATAATATTTCAGGATATCCGTTGCAGTTCGTGAAGCATCATA
Organism: Pachydiplax longipennis; assembly: GCA_036926295.1. NCBI lineage: Eukaryota > Metazoa > Arthropoda > Insecta > Odonata > Libellulidae > Pachydiplax > Pachydiplax longipennis. Next base: position 72,151,895 of record JAVFKF010000002.1, on the reverse strand, counting down.
AATATCTTGGTATTACGCTCAGTAGTAATTTTTCCTTTAAAGAGCATATTCAAAACGTAGTAGGTAAAGCGAATAGGATGCAAAGTTTAGCTAGTAGAATCCTTAGGGGTTGCTCATGGAGAGTAAAAGAAATAGCGTACTTCTCCCTAATTCGACCTCTCCTTGAGTATTGCTGCGCGATTTGGGATCTGCACGAAGTGGGATTAACTTCCAGCCTTGAGATGGTTCAACGTAGGGCAGCTAGATTTGTTAAGGGAGATTTCAGATTTGACAGCAGTGTTTCAGCTATGATAGAATCCCTCGGTTGGGATTTGCTTAGTGATAGAAGACTTGATTACCGTAGGAAGCTTTTTCATAAATTTATCACTACGGATCTCAGGGAGGAGGTAGTTGATATTGTCATGCCAGTTAGTAGCATACGTGATCTTCGAGACAAAACGACGAAGCGTTACAGGGAAATAGTTGCCAGGACAGATAGTTATTTCTGGTCATTTTAAGTATTAGAGAAGCCAACAGCAGTCAAAGGTAGATAGGGTTTTCTGTGTTTCACACCCCCTGCCATGCGCCAGTGGCGGTTAGCAGGGTCCTTATGTAAATGTAAATGTAAATGTAAATCTATTTTACAGGTGCTGTAAAAGGTACTGATGAAATTATGTAAACAATATTCATTCGATACGAGAGAATTAATGGGAATAGCTGAATCGCCCATTGATTCTCAACGGGGAAAATAGATGTAGGATTAAATTAGTAATGCTATTTGTGTAAAAGTGAAATTATCCTCTCCAAAGATTTTAGAAGCAAATATAAGGGTTCGAGACCCTTCGACTCTCCCTCCGTTTGTATATAGGTATGCATTTATGCTTTCATTCTATGAAATAGAACCAGGAGCGATATTTATAATTTTTGGACAGTGAATATTAATAAAGATAACTCTAGGATTATATTTGTATGCATTTAATTTCATTGATAATATGATTTAAGTGGCTTTTATAAGAATGCAGAAGATGTAGGAGCTTTGAACACCCAAGCAAACTTTTACTGGCAGATTAGAATGTAACTGCTTCCTAATACTTCCATTCCACAAATACTGTACATTATTTATTAGACATTATTTAAATCCAGTGGGGTTTGAATCGCCTGGAAGAGAACTCTGTATTATTTTGGAAACAGGAAAGTTCTGAGATTTACATAAATCACATATGCTATCATCGTACGAGGATATGAACATCAATTATTTAAAAATCGTTGCAAGAATACATTATTGAGTTCGATTCCATATCTAGAGAACACATATCTTAAGAGAGATGCGATATATGGTCTATGGTCAAACCTATACAAATTTCGATAGATATCATTGCATGTTACGGGAGCGTCTCCTCTAACTAGTGCAGAAAAAGAATAGGGAAGAGTATCGAAGAAAGTTCAGTGTATCCCGTTCATTTCACAAAGAAGAGTGATTAAAGTTATAACGAATATCAAGGAAAACTTGCAACACAATTATGTGATAGTTGTATTTAATTGCTTAAAGGAGCAATCTAATCTAAAAGTTATACCCTATAAAACCCTGAGGTTGACTACATTGCTGGTGAAATGCAAAGATAAGTAAGAGGTAAGAGTCCGTAGGAGAATTCACTGCGTCGAATGTGGATGGCACAGTGATTGCTGAAGGAAATAATACAAAGGAAACTACGGGGAACGACAGAGAAGAATTTTGATGTAAGCAAAAGGTTTTTAATTTTTATAGGGTCTATTAGGAACCTTAAAACGAAGTGAAAGGTTTCAATGAAGAGATACTAACCACAATTTGTATTTGGCACCAAGCGCAACCATTTGCTTATATTATTCTGATTGTGCGGACGAAATTTGCTATGATTTAATTAAGTGATGGAAAAGATCTCCTTACCAACCGCTTATACGAGATGTACAATTTCCCTACCGTCTACTGGTTCCTTAAGAATATTAATTCGGCGCTTACAGACCTAGTAATATGAAAGAGGTATATTTAAGATTGCTTATGGAATATTTCTTTTCATAATACAGTAAATATAGATACGTAAGTTGTTGTCGTTGTACGAACGAAATGTGCACCAACTCATATGAATATGCGCGAATATATTAGAATAAACGGTCTGATGCCATCGATAAGTACATGACAATGAGAAATGCCTACAGTAGAGTCCTATCATACGTCATTTCCATTAGCCTTAGTACTTCCCAATTAATGTCATTCGTTTCGTTCGTAGGTGACCACTCGTCGATCCCTTAAGAAGCTAATATCTATTCCGTGCATCAGTATTCTCCACAGCCATTTATCTTGGAGTCCACCTATGGTTATTTACTTTAACAATCGCTGTCCTCTCCTCATTGGACCCATCCAATATTCCTACGGACATCTTTTAATTTCAGGGTGTCCGCTACCCAGCGATGTCGATATTCTCAGGGTTTTGCAGAGCATAATTTCTAGATTTATCAAACATTTCAATTCCGATCATCAGGGTAGGATTTGGAATTTCAAAATTCTGTCGTTGGTCGGGCAGCAAGACCGGCCAAACATACTGAAAGGAGTAAAACTTCCTTTTCTTTTCTTTGTCTTCACTTTCTTTTCTTTCCCGCTTGTGGCGGATCCTTCGCACACCCGAACGCGACAACGCCGGTGTGGCATAAGAAAAACTAGGAGGGGAGGTCGGTATGTGATTCAGCTATGGCCGTTTCTTCAGGACGGAACTATGCTTCCGCGCTAAGAAATGCTGCAAATCGACGACTGCAGCCTAATCGTTTTGAAATTTGGATGATTTTGCACAAAGATCCTTCCGAAAATTGTCAAAATCGAGCGGCCGATAATGCGGCAGATGTAGCGACATCTTGCGCACCCTTGAGAATACTGGTTATATTTTCAAATCTTCCGCCAAATACTTTGAATATTGCGGGAAAGTTGAAGTACAAGAGAGTGTGCAGGGAGGATGGAGATGACCTTTTTATGTGAGAGGCGCGTATTGGCTATAAGACAAAATATTTACGAATTATATAACACTAGCTGAATTTCCCGCTGTTTTCAACGGGAAAATAGATGTAGTATTAGATTATTAATGCTATTTGTGTAGAAGTGAAATTATCCTCTCCAAAGATTTTAGAAGCAAATATAGGGGGTCAAGACTCTCAGACCCTCCATGTATTTGCATATGGGTATGTATTTAAGCTTTAATTCCGCGAGAATGAACCAGGAACGAAATTTATAATGTATGGATAGTAAATACTTATAAATAACTCTAAATAGCTCTAGGATTTTATTTGTATGCATTTAATGTAATTGATAATATGATTTATATTACTTTTATACGAATGCAGAACATAAAGGAGCCGAAGACCGAAATAGGTCCCAAGGAAACCTTTACTGATAGATTCCAAAACACTTTTTTAATACTACCATTCCACAAATAAATCATATTGTACCTTACTTATTAGACATTATTTAAACCCGTTGAGGTTTAAATCTCCTGCAGGAGAACTTCGTATTATTTTGGAAACATGTAAGTGCAGATGTATGTATGTGCATAAATCACATATGCTATCGTCATACTAGGATACGATAATCAATTATTTGGAAATAGTTTCATTAAAACATTATTGAGTCCATCTCCATGTCTTAAGAAGATATATCTTAAGAGTGATGCAATACATGGTGTGAAGCCGAACCCATACAAATGCATATCATTGTATGTTACGGGAGCGTCTCTAACTTTCCAATGCTGAAAACATTAGGGTATAGTGTCGAATAAAGTTAAGTGTATCCCGTTCATTTCTTAAAGAAGATTGATTAAAGTCACAACGAAAATCAAGGAAAAATCATATAAAACTTGTAATTTACCAACAAATGTAGTGAAAGTTGTATTTAATTGCTCAGAGAAGTAGGCATGAGAATCCTCACAGCAGATCCACTGAAATATCCTACCTGATTCACAAATAGCAACGAGAAACAAAATTGTTAGTTTTTCTTTAAATTTCTCGGCAATGACAGAGGAACATCAACTAATTAACGAAAATAAGACACTGTCCAATAAAATAATTTCCGCTTACAGTCTTCCGTGCGTGTGCTTGTATTTGTTGGTACTTGAACAGGAGAAAAGGGATGCATACGGCAAAGTACCTTCGAATTTTCTTTCTTATTTAAAATCTTCAACCGAGTAACGATATATTCATCAACGAAATTGCTATGATTTGGATTAGGAACAAAAAGTAAGGCACAAAAATAAAGGGTTATCAAAGAAAACACTGCGCACTTCCTGACTTTCGTAGGTGTGTTTTATGTATTCGATGATTCCTCCTTCTTCAAGAGAAAACAGAGTTCACAACTATTTACTGTAAGATTAATAATACCTAATACTCAAACAATATCAATGATAAACCCAAAAATAGTCGAAAATATTAAAGTTTGCAGTCACTGTTTGTATTCTATAGCTCAGGGAAGGAGGCATGAGAATCCACCTTGCAGGAACCACTAAAATTCACTATCAGATTTGCAAATAGCGACCGAGGAACGAAACCGCTGGTTTTTCTTTAAATTTCCCGGCAATATTAGAGCAATATCAAGTAAGGAACAATATCAACAAATAATCCAATAAAATCATGCCTACTTACGGTCTTTCGTAAGTGTGTGTTTGTGTCTGCAGGGTACAAAAACGAACTTTACGTGCATTTCTTATGAAAACGTATTATGGAGTCCTGGGTTCGAACCCGAGCCTTTATAAAGATGAGAATAGTTTTCGTGGGGCTTTCAGCATATTAGAAATAGAATGCAGTTTGTCTCATAGCTCTACGACAAATAGTTTCCAAGATAAAAGGGGGGATGGACGGACGGACAGACGGACACTCCGCTAATTATATATAAGATATTGATTTCTGAGCTTTAAGCGAAGATGCGCGAAAGAAGAAATTTAACAGATCTTTAATGCAAAACGTCGATTCACTTGTATTTGAGTTCAGAATCATAGAATTTCGAGAAGGACATTAAGCATTTCATTTTCACTCTCGTCTAAACATGATGTCTTGTTTTAAATTAATTTTTGGCGTCAAATGCGGAATGTCTGGTGTTGTTACAAAGGTCGAACTCACACTAAAATTGCGGTGGCCATTAAATTTCTTCAAAGAAGAACCATTGAAGAACTTCAAAGAGTAATTAACAAACCCCCTTCCGCAATTAATAACAATGACATCCATACCTCAAGGGGTCTTCAGAGAATGGTTGCAGAGGGAGCTTTGGTCTGCTTTAACAGAAACAACTGCTGTGATAATCTCCACTATGCGACATCTGCTGAACTCTCCCATCGCATCAAAAGATAATCAAATGTATCTCTTTCATTCAATCAAGTACTACGAAACACTCGTTTTGCATGAACTTTTTGAAATACCAACTTTCACATGAGCAGTACATTCCCACTTCACACTGTCTATTGCAAACCGAAGGGAACACGGGTGTAGACACAGATCCGCGTTATATTTTACTGTGCTTTGTAGAATTATCCAATTAAGTCCTTGGGAGTTCAATAATCAAATTAATGAAAAATGAGAAAAATAATATAGAATACAACAAAAATAATCTTATATAAATAGTTAATTCCCCCCTAAAAATGACGAATGATGAATAAACGGGGCAAAAATTAACTTATGAAATGTGCATAAATATCTGGTCCTTCTGGATTTACAAAAATAAAAATAACTTCTCAAATTTTAAATAACCATCGTGATAAAAACTGAAGATATAAATATGAACGCCTAAAAATTACTTGATAACTTAATGTATGAGAGATTTTAATTTTCTGGAATAATATTGAGAGGGAATATTTTTATTTTTAAAAATCATGAAGGAACAGATATTTATGCACATTTCATAAATTAAATTTATTTCCGTAATTTTTGAAAAGGAATTTACTAGTGTTATAATACTAATGAAGATATTTTATTACACATAAACCTGGAAGCTGAACGCACTTTGCTATATGGGGGCCCCAAATTGGCTGCTTAAAATCGGAAAGAATACATGAGAGGATTATGTCTGGAAAAGGATTCTGATTTGTCCCTTTGACCGCTTTTGGCCTTTAGGTTTCACTAGTAAAAGGAAAACGAAATAGCTGAAAAATAAAAGTTAAGGGAGATATAGATTGAGAAAGAAGTAAGAAGAGTATATAGCGACACTTTGCAAACGACATCTTTTACTGCCTTTGGCTGTGATTGAAGCCAGCAAATATTTTTCCTTAATTACTTCAACAAAGAAAAATACTGATCGTCTACTTTCAGTTATGGCTTTCCAAGAAGTCATGCTTCCGAATATCGATTTCACTTAGCTGTAATACACTCAGAACGAAAACATACGAGATCTACAAAATATTTTTTTAAATATACGTCATATACTTCTTATATATATATGAAGTACTCCAGAATGCACGGTATACGGTTGACCAAGTGATTCTATTCGAAGAAGACCAAGAAGTAGGCCTTCCTATCCTATACTAATTGTATATTAACTGAATTGACCGAAAAATTGTATCGTCTTGAGTATTGGCAAATTTTGCGTGTGCAATGAAAGAAGAGGAAATTGTTGGTTTCGTTTTAAAAATTATTAGTATACTCAAAAATCGAAATAACTTTCGATAAATAGATTCAGGTTTTGCTTAGTGGTCTTCATTCACACAAACATGATAAAGCTTTTATTTTACCAAACAAATAATACACGATCCAGTATTTCGTATCAAAGCTATGTAATCGGTTGAAAATTTAGAAAAAAAGCAAAATATTTGCAAAGAAGGATAGAAAAATAGGTCGCGTATTATTATATTGTTTGGTTTGTTAAATTTTTCCCCCGAAATAGTTTAAAAAAAATAAATTCGCAGGTTGTTACATCGCCAGACTTCCGACTATTCGAAAAGGGATCTCTTCGGAATAAATGAGAAAAAGATTTTATGAATGGAAGCTTCATTTTTCAAATACGCTGGGATATTTTAAGCCTTGCTCATTACGAAAAAAGATACAGAAAAATAAACTCGCATTTTCGGAGTTAACAAATTTTAAGAAAACAAACATGAGAATAAATTGAAGATCGACGGGGCAAAAGCGAACTTAGCAAAGCGAGTTCTATTGTGTATTCGCAGGCAGACTTTCCAAATCAACAAGTGGTCCTTTAAGTTATCAAGTGTATAAAAAATGACGCCTTTTTTGCGAACCTAAGAATCCACAGGTGTGGGAACACGTGTCGCGCACACAACCCTTGCACATCTTTAGGGGATATTACCCTGGAGACAACGCAAGACGATAATGCAGATGCTGCAATGGAAAAGAACGGGTTCATGCAATTGATGAATGGGACTCCACAGAGACAGATATAACTTCGCTAAAACCTGGTTTTCAGGAAAAGGAGAGAAAACTACGTCTTAAGAGGCATAATGTTAAAAGAGGATTTTTAAAAAGTTTTCTGATGTTTACTTTAAAAAGAATCGATGCAAAACATTATCAGTTTCGAAAAGATAATAATCTACATTTTATACAAATTTTGCACTCAATTCTTTCGTTCTCAATTTTGCCGTCGAATTACGAAGGCCACCATTTAAACAAACGCGACTTTAAAAACCAAATACAACAGCGGTATTTTGTGTAGAAGCAGTCGTCGTGCACGATTAGCACATTCCTCTCATTCACTTGAAGATCAGAAGGAAAGTGAAAACCTTCGGAAGATTTTTAGCAAAATTGATCCATTTACTTAACAATGACGATTCTGTAGTACGAGAACGTGATTTCCGTGACGCGAGTGAGTGACAACGTGAGTTGTATTATTAGCTAGATTATATTTATGTTATTGTAATTTAAGTTATATTTGTGTTAGATTTACATATGTTATGGAGTTATTTTTAGGCGTTATACTTATAGCTTCAGTTTCAATCTTGATGTATATTTGGAGAGCGATAATCCGAAAATTCACAAGTATCAGATATATCTAATAAAAGTTGTAAATTTATGATAAGTTAAATTTATGTCCGTAATTTATAACGGCACTGATATTTATTATGAAACGAGAGTGTTAACTGCAAAGAATTGAATCTTCCAAATCGGTCGTCATGTAAAAGGGACAGATGGTAACAATGTGAAGGGGCCACCGCTATTGTCATGGTGATATCCTGAAAAAGAGATGGCGGGGAGTGCAACGCCTTCTCTAAATACGGTTATTTTATCCTCCTAACGTCACAAAGAAACAATTTTTCATAAGTCGACGCCCTATATGAAGAAGAAATGAATGCATTTCAAACGCACGTTAATTCATCTGTGTCGCTAATTTATTAAAACTCATTCTAAAGCGTTAATCATTTTTAAACTTCGAAAACTCTCGAATTTGTTTTGAGAAGTGAAAATGTATCATATAAATTTATAAACAAAGACTATGAACTATTTTAGCAGTGTTATAGTGGGTAACATTCTACAAAAAGAGACCATAAGAACGATAAGAAAACCTACTTAAAATAGAAGGAGATCGCTCAGAGTGGAATCTCAATTAGAAATTATGGCGGTTGCTAAGAGCGACGTATTTTCAACAGCATGATTGTACAACATGCAAAACGGCAAGATTGGAGTATACGTACACTGGTTACAAAAAGGTTTTCGATTAACTACTAGTATTCATGGCTGACACACATAATCCAAATTTATTGGATCCACCACGTTAAAGTGCAGAGTTCATTGTGAGGACGATGTCAGTTCCGCTGAACAGAGTTCGATATGCTCTGAGGGATAAAATTCTTTTTTAGAAGGGAATATATACGTATCTTAATTTTTTACAATTTGTGCACGAAGTGTTCTTCATTTACATAAATATTACAATCGTTGTAAGGAGAAAGTTGAATTATTATTTTAAATCATTGATAAACAAAATTGATTTTATAAAGGGGGAACATAAATATTTGTTTTCATTCATTATTTTGTAGTTATGTCATTCGAGTGCAAAGTTTAACTTGAACTATATAACATTTTAAAGATTTCATAATCTTCTACAAGCCTTGGCATCTCACTATGCGGGAAGTTACCTAAGTGTAAGATTTCATGAAAATGTGTTTTTAGAAAAATCTGATAACCTGAATTATACGAAATACATCTTATATCACTCGTTAAATCCTTTACATGCTTCTGCAATTGATATCCTTTCGTTCGGAGAGGCTTGAAAAAAGGCATCTTCCCCCGATATCAAACGATGGTCCTGAAACTCACTCTTTAGACGTAGGAATAACAATAAACTTTCAGAATGATTTCCGAGCGAAGAAATCGGTTGCAAAAGGAGCGAAATATATTACGTGTTCACCTTTGATAATAATAAATTAGATAACGAAATTTACTCGAATTTTTACCACGATCAGGGAATAATCTAATGAGACAATTTTATCTTTTGGATCAGAAATTCCAATCTTAACTCACACGTTTATTTCGTTCGCTTTCATTTGAAGGGATTGAAATAAATCTAATTAAACTCAATTCAAAGGGAATCTCTTTTTATCAGCAGAAAAGACCTTCTTCACTCGCTTATGATCTCAATTTTAAAAAGATTGGCAGCAATCCTAATAAGCTCGTCTCCGAATGATGGGCGGATGCGAACCCCATTCGATTCACCAAAAATGGCGCAAATTTAATGGAATGCGTGGAAAGAGTAATAAAGGAAGCAGACGAACGAAGGAAACAAACGCACTCATATTTCATCGCCTCCAATCAAAGGATTTCCATCCATCGGATAAACAAAGGCGAGTGTGTTATCGCCCTCGCGGAATCACTAATGAATTAACAGGAGTTCGATCAAAGGAATGTTTTGAAAATTCATGTGGCGCCGGGATCAAGTAGCGCTTCAAAAGAGGGAATGAAGAGTACACATGGTTTATTTGTCAATCCCACGGACAGAATTTTCAAAGAGAGGAACAGAAGCAAACGTCTAAATTCCGACTGGAACAGTTTTATCGCATCACTTTCTATTTCACAAAAGAATATCCGCCGACCAAATATTTTAATTTGGACTATTTCTGCTGCTGCCGGCGGAGAATTTCTCCTAGATGACGTCACATACACTGGCGATTTGCGGCAAATCTTGTCAATTGGCAGACATTCACTCATCTGTTCCACATTTACTCAGCAAGCCGCATTTCAGCGTGTGGCAGGGGGTACAAACATAACACAGGATTACCCGAAATAAATCTAATGAATATAATTGTGGCCGAATAAGTTGAATAACACCGGATGACAAAGAACTTAAACTGGAACACATAAATTCAAAAATCTGTGGTTAAGAAAGTAAAAAAATTCATATACCGGATTCATATACCGGTAGATACGATGAAAAAGGGAGGGATTGTAGTTGTATAGCAAGACGTAGAAGTTGAATATTTGAATTATCATCAAGGCATCCGTGAGGTAAAAGTTTTACTGTACTACCTTAAAGTACGACCAATTAAATAAAAGGGCGTCAAATAAGACAAACCATCGAATTAAATCCTTTCTTTAATTTCAAAGGAATTATATTCGACTTACCGATTTGCGATCGCCGCGGCTGAGATTTTTATGAAAAAACTCGCATCGAATGAATGCAAATAAATTCTCTGAAATGGCGGAGAACGAATCGAAAAGTGTGCGCGAGGCAAACAATTTGGCGGAGAGAAATCGAAATCTTTTTTGTGGAGGAATGGCATAGGGAATTGCTATGAGGAGATCGAAAATATGGACCCGAATTTATAACACGGAGACTTCTCGTCTCGACGATAAAATACACACAGACGACTTTATTTCACGCAAAAGAGGGACTAAGGAGTACCTTTTAGCATTCAACCTGTTAGTTATTAGTAAAATTGATAAGGGAAACGGAAATAATCTAGATGAAGGAAAGAAAAAAGAAACATGATGCAAATTCATTCACAGTAATATTAAATAATTATGTAATAAAACACTGCATACTGAGATCGTACCAATAACCTGAATAGCCTAAACAGAAGGCATCAAAATTAGATGGAAAGTGTTTATCGGTCATTTATAAATAGACGGTAAAAATAAAGGTAAGGTCCCGAAAGATTGGAAAATTGCAAATGTCACCCCAATTTTTAAAAGCGGCGTAAAAGATGATCCATCGAAATATAGGCCCATTTCGTTAACTTCATTGAGTGGTAAAATAATGGAACATATAATTACTAGTTCCTTAATGGGTTTTCTCGAAACCTCTAAATTCATACTTAAGAATCAACATCGTTTTCATAAGACACGATCCTGCGAGTCACAGTTAGCGTTATTAATTCACGATATCTTGAAATCGGCCGAAAGTAAAAGACAAGTCGATGCGATATTTTTGGACTTTCGGAGAGCGTTCGACAAAGTCCCACATCATAAATTGTTATACAAATTAAAACTTGTAAGCATCAACGAAGAAGTAATAAGTTGGATAAAAGACTTCCTGTCCGATAGAGAACAACGAGTAGTATTAGATGGTATTAGTTCCAACCTAGTCAAGGTGACCTCAGGCGTCCCACAAGGAAGCGTAATCGGGCCATTATTATTCTTAATATACATTAACGACCTTAATGAACACATCGACAGTAACGTTAGAATATTTGCAGACGACACGGTTATTTACAGAGAAATAAAAAGGAATGACGATAGATTAAGCCTGTCGAATGATTTAGATAAAATGGTAAAATGGTGAGACGACTGGCAATTGGAGCTCAACGTAGATAAATGTTCAGTAGTTAATTTTTCGAAAGAAAATCCTTTGCCAATCATAATTCATATAGCCTTCGAGGGAAAACATTCTCAACTGTCGATTCGGTAAAATATCTCGGAATAACCCTCACGAATAACTTAACTTGGGGTACCCACATCCATAACATATGTGGGCGAGCTCTTAAGAAATTAGGCTTCGTCAAAAGAATAGTCGGCAAAAGCGAAGAAAAAGTCCGCGAGCGATGTTACTTTGCGCTAGTTAGGCCTCACCTCGAGTACGCATGCAGTGTATGGGACCCTGCTGAATAGTGTTGTATTCGCGAGTTAGAAAAGATACAACGAAAGGCAATACACTTTGTAAAAAATTGCTATGAAAAATCGGTAAGTGTTACTCAGATGCTTCAGGAGGCAGGATGGGAATCTTTAGAAGAAAGAAGGCTCAATCAGAGATTTAAATTACTAGATAAATTCAGACAGAGCACGTTCATAGAAGATGTAGCCGATATTATGCGCCCTCCTTGCTATATAGGCCGTTCTGATACAGCGAGAAAGATCAGAGAAATGGATGCTAAAACCAGTCGATTCAAGAATTCTTTTTTTCCGAGAACAATACGCGAAAATAATCGACTAAGAAAATAGAGTCATGGTGCTTGCCCTCCCTGCCACACGCCGAAAGGCGGCTTGCAGGGTACATATGTAGATGTAGATGTAGGCGGAGCAGTTTCCAGTTCATCTACAGCATGTAATGACTGCAGCAATTGTGTCATACAAAAAGTAATTGACATATGTGATTCACCTAGCGGTTGATTGGGTGCATTCAAATGTTTCATCGCGAATCCAAAACTATTTGTTGAGGACATCAGCATCATAGCATTCATGATAACAACGATAGAATACCTATCTTCCAATTATATACAGAAATATGAGAAGTTAGTGAAATTCTCCGTTTTGAAACTCAAATTTCTTGTAAAGAGTGAAGCGGAAAGGATGCTGGAGAAATAACTGCTAATTTACACAGAAACGTGACATTCTCACATTATAAACACATAAGGAAAAGTATAATTTTCTTGAAAAATATCTATATATATCTAATTGAGATCTACATATTTAGGTTGGCAAACGAATGCGAACGTACGAAATTTTTTCACTGAGTACATACATTACAATCGTTAACCGTTGAACTTGCTTGAATTAATTACAACCATAAGTTTTCATAGTATGAAATAGCATTATCAATAATAATCGATGTGCATCGATCAATTCTTACATACATCTTCTTAGTTCCGAAGCAATGTTCTCTTAAGATCTTTAGAGCGCAGACAATGCTGGAAAATCTTAGCTGTAAACATAGTTAGATCAGATAAACGAATTTTAGCTAAGCAATAATCTTTCATTCTTCTTCTTTCCTTCAAAAAATTCTCCTCTCATAGTGCGAAGAATTGAAAACAAAGGCATAGAGTTTTATTATGTTCACTAAAGTAAATTAAGAAGTTAAGAAGTAAATCTTTTTATCAAATACAATAAAAATGAGATGTAATGGGTCAGAGGGTGGCGCTCATTCTAACATTAATTTGAGTTTTACTTCAAGAATCTTCAATTGAATTGACGTTTAATTCTTTTTTTGAAAAAGAAACCTTTTGGTTTTTTTATTACCATGCCAAACATATTATCAAATTTAAAACGTAGCGATGAAATTTTCGTTATTACTACTGCGATATTTTTATAAAATGTTTTATATCTTATAAGAATTTATGACACTTTTTTATTGAAATGACAATTCTAACATGTTTTTTATAAAATTATATACCTACAAGGGAGGGTCATGTCCATCCACTCCAGCTATTTTTAATTCCCTTTCAACTGTGCTTCTCTTGGGCCTCTTTTATCGCATTATATTCATTTTAGATTACTTTAATACACGCATCATCCTACGATTGTTTAATATTTTCTTTCATTAATCAATAGTACACACAGATACACGGATTACCAATCTGTTTCTGATGAATTTATTTACACATACCTTTTATAATTGAGCAAATAAAATAGTTACGGAAACTGAAATTCGTTCCCTTTTGCAAAAGTTAATATTAGCAAATCGCAAGATTCCAAGGAATAGTTCGAAATATGAAAACCGCACGTGTTTCGTAGCGCTTATTTCTCAACAGCTCCTGCAAATGTCCGTCGCTTAGATTTTGGTTCTAAAAAATGTGTTACATCAGCATTAGAGATGAAAGGGGCTTTCCCTATAATTTCCGCACCATATATGCCCACAGAATGATTTACATCTCTTCGATAAATCGAGTTTATCAAATCGGGAAGACCCTGTAAGTGTCATATCGAATGACAATGCATTACGGATTAATAAAGCAACGGCATTCAAAGAAAAAGTAGCGAGTTCGTTTCCCCGATTTTTTCTCTTCCCTTATTCTCATGTATTATATGAAGAGTGTAATCAAATCAATTTACATTTACATCTTTACCTCACTCGAAGTGTGTTATAATGCCAATTTAATATTCAATAAACCAACTGAAATGAGAACCCCTCACCATAAAGAGACCGAAACAGAGGATTAAGGAATCCTTTCGATGTATTATTTGCGCTTTTCAAACCTTTATCTTTCCTCTGTCTTACATATTTTCAATCTACTTCATCCACATAACAAGTACTTTTTCTAGAGCAAGTAAGTATTAGCACTGGTTCCAACTTGCCCAAGAATGTAATTTTACGATGTAAAATTGCCATAATTCCTTACATAACATTCTTCTTATTTCTTATTCTTCAATAGATAAAGTATAAAACATTTATTTTATTTATTAAAAATGCACATATAGCAGAATAACCAATTTTTAGCCGAAATATGATAAAAGAGAATATTAAGTTAATTAAACAAAAGCAAAGAATAAGACTAAGTTGTATAACACAATTACAAGAACCTGGGAGTTTTACTTAGCGTGAGTGAATGCAATATGAATAAATATATAAATGAGATATGAATAAAATGGAGAGAGAGGTAAAAGATACACGAAAACCTCAATTGCTTCTAATAATAGAATTAATCCTTTGCTAACGAGAATGATTACTGTCAAAATCAAGTAAATAAGATACCGATTTTATGGAATCGAAATTAAAATTAAGAATTAAATACACAATAAAATTCGGTTAAGACGTTTTCATGGAAGTGAGAGAAAGACGCGGGATATTACTTATTTTTATTTCTTTTACATGAGAAAACGAGAGGTTTTGGCTGACTAAATTTTAAATGCATCATTAATACGACTCTGTAGATGTCGATTTATTTCAGACATGTGAATCATTCTTGCGTAATACTCACGTCATACTTCTTAAGAGAGACCTGCTTTTCCTACAAAGAGAGCGTCTTACTTACTTTTAGCCATATTTTACTTTACAATGAAGCGATTTTTGGCATAAAAATAATTCGGGAAGAATAACGTCCATCGACTGAGGATTGGCTGTATTCCTTTTCTCTGAAAACTCAACCTTATAAGCGGGTAGCAGAGCTGTATCCGTGCGTTTAGTGAAAGGGACCGAGAGATTATCGGAGCTTCGTAAATAGATTTTACTGGGGAAGTAACATGATTCGGTGCTAAACTTGAGAGAAAATACGGAGGGAGAGAACATGGTGTCCTTTCCATCATTTTAAACAGTCCGCATCAAATAGAAAAGACATATTCCATTTTCGGACACTCGATCTCCCGATAATCAGCAATAATCGATACGCATGAATAAAACGCGAGATCTCGATCGTTTTCCCACCCACTCGCTGCGCGGCGCCACCGTCGCTTTTTTTAGGGAAAACAAGAGAGGGTGCGACGGCGGCGATCGATGGCGAGCGAAACTCCAAGTAGATAGCAAACATCTATTCTACTATTTCATTAGTTGAATTTATAATAAGTGTCACATGTCCAAGTGACTTCTCGTAGACAAGTAGATAAATAGAAATTGAAATTTGTATATTCATTAAAAGGAAATGTATAATGAAATAATTATAAAAAGGATATTCAATTTATCGAAGAATAAAACGCAGGAAAGGGTAACTTTTAAGAGAGTGCGCTTTCGAAGTAGTTAATTATAGAAATCTAAATAAAAAATTTATTCTAACTCCAAAAATTTTTAATTGTTTTCTCTTTCCTAAAGGTAATAATTACCTACGTCATTCTCTATAGCAGAAGTTACCAACCTTTTTATAACTACCATCGTTATTCTCTTATTTCTATAATTAATAAATATAATAATTTCTTTACAGACTATCGATGTCACAACAAATTTAAAAAATCAAAATTTTCGGCAGAATTGAATTAAGTGAAACCAGTTAAAGACGCTTTTCAAGATCCGAATGAAACTAAGTGTTTCAACCAGACAACTTAAGGAAGTTGGGAAACAAAAGGAAGAGTTTTTTTTATTTTCTTATCTTATTAGCATAAAGAGAAGGCAGGAGAGGGATAAGCAATGTTCAGTTATAGAGATTTGTAGTTCTGGAAAATTCCGCTCTAAAATCGGCTCCAATTGGATACCCCGTGATCATGGAAGCGTAGCTTCCGAGATGCGCATAGGGATTTCTGAATAACTGGTGGCCGCTCGGGCGATAATCTTTTTCCGAGGAATTGCCCTCGACGGTTGCCGCTGTCGGCACTTGGAACCTTTGTCTCTTGATCATTGAGATCCTTTTTCTTTCTTTCTTTCAAAGGTAGTAGTGCTTGAAGTTAGTAGCTTCAATGGGAAGGAATTGGGCAAAATGAGTAAATAGCTCATCATTTACAGCCTTGAATCAAAATACAGTAAGTAACAAATTACACGTAAAATAACCACTAAATTAAAAATTCTTCATTCAAATTCCCATATTACCCGATGAGAAGTGAGCCATAACTCAGCATCAATAAGCAAGAAAATCGAGAAAGGAGATTAGCGTGTGAATTTAATGACAGTAAGTATAATGAAAGTTGGGATGAATTATGGTTTTATTATACACATAATTATATCGGCAGCGGCTATTAAAATTAAAAGAACGCGATCAGAAAACCTCAATCCTATACGAAAAGTCAGATGTTCCATCCAACAAGGTATGGTAGTCGCCGATTACTTCTGAGAATTCCGAAAGAGGCATTGTTTTGAATCTCTTCACAACTGAAAATTGCGAATCGAATATTCAGTAAGTACTAATCCGATGGAATTTTCCGTCCATATTTTCCGATGGCCTCTCTTCTCAGTCGATTAGTTGACGATCAATGCGGGATAATTGGAGTAAATTTCAATCAACAATATTAAATAGACGCCGAAGCCAATAAGGGCGAGAGAAAAAGTGAGTTAAGGAGGAGAGATTCATTCGTGGAAAGAAGAGAATAAAGAAATTCGATTATTACCATTTCCATCGTTAGCGATAAATTGAAATAAAATTTTATTTTTGCTGCAGTTACGTACTATATTTACAATTAATCACGTGTGAAACGGCAGGTTAATTACATCATCGATAAATCCAACTAAATTCCTCAATTAACAACTTATTTATAATCTTCGATAATAATCATAGTTTTTATATTAAATAGCAGAATTACCCGCTGATTATCAACGGCAAAAATAGACGTAGGATTTCATTAGTGACGCTATTTGTATAAAAGTGAAATTATCTTCTCGAAAGATTTCAGATAAAAAAATTAGGGGGTCAAGGCCCTCCGAACCTTCCTCCGATTGCATTTGGGTATGCACTTAAGCTTTAATTCTATGAAAATGAATCAGGAACAATATGTATAATGTTTGGATAGTAAATACTTAAAAATATAACTCGAGGATTTAATTTGTATTCATTTAATGTTAATCATAAAATGATTTAAGTTGCTTATACGAATGGAAAAGATAAATGAGCTTTAAAGACCCAAATAGGTCCAAAGCAAACCTTGACTGAAAGATTCCAATGTAACTGTTTCCAATTACTCCTATTCCACTAACACTGTACATTACTTATTAGACATTATTAAAATACAATGGGGTTTAAATCCTCAGAAGAAAAACTTCGTATTATTTCGGAAACTTGAAAGACCATTATTTCCAATTTAATTCTCTAAAAGTAACGAAGCCTTCAGGGTGCAAAAACGAACTTTACTTGCATTCCTTATGGAAACGTATCCTGGGTTCGAACCCGAGCCTTCATAAAGATGGGAACAGTTTTCGTGGGGCTTTCAGCATATTAGAAAGACAATGCAGTTTGTCTCATGGCTCTAAGACAGAGTTTCCAAAATAAAAAGGGGACGGACACTCCGCTAATTATATATTAGATTGTATTAACGTAAAATTACGTTTGAGTTTTCTTGAAAACATGTTGAAGAGAATCATGTATCCCATCGACCATACGCTTTTGTTTTTGTAGAGTCAAAATATTTAAATGCTATATCCCAACTAAAACATATTTATACGCTCATTAAAATTAGCTATATAACTTTGAAGAAGATGTACGGTCTCCAATACATATACCGACTCGATTTGAGGAAGCGTAGCACAACCAAGGATATGCCTCGTGATAAATTTAGGAAAATCATCATATCAAATTTTCGCGAATATTATATGTTGAAAATGTAATAGCAGGAACTGAAATTCAATATTTCATGAACGATTAACTAGAGTATGAGCTAACCTTGAGTAGTTTTCCTACTCACACATACTGAGACTTTCGTAAATTTTAAAAAATCAAAGAAATTTCAGGGACATTTTGTACCCTGGAACTAATTAAGGAGCTATTTTTGATGCAATTAACTACATTTTGGATACCTTTGATACCTTTAAATAGAAATATTATGTGGGCCCATTGCAAACATAATCTATCAAAATTTTTTTGGGACAAAATAACTGCTACAAAAAATCTCATAACAGAAGATTATATGGGGATAAGTCATGCGTGATCAACACGTATTCCTTTCAAAAACTCAAACTTATTATATATCTCTTGTTTACTAGATCTGTTTCCACTCCTAAGCTCATATAATTGCATGGACGACGCGGAGGCTGCTAATATATCTTTCAGTATCACTGCAGAGAAACATAGAATCATTCATTGATACCGGACACTTTACGTACAGTTATGTAGCCAATGTTATTTATGTGAGACAAAATTTGATTGCTAAGGATATATAATTTCATAGTTATCGTCTCGCAAATACGCGCTTCCCTTTGCAAAGGTCAGCTCCATCCTCCCTGTACACTCTCTTGTACTTCAACTTTCCCGCAATATTCAAAGTATTTGGCGAAAGATTTGAAAATATAACCAGTATTCTCATGGGTGCGCAAGATGTCGCTACATCTGCCGTATCATGGGCCGCTCGATTTTGACATAATTTTCGGAAGGATCTTTTTGCAAAATCATCCAAATTTCAAAACGATTAGGCTGTAGTCGTCGATTTGCAACATTTCTTAGCGCGGAAGCATAGTTCCGTCCTGAAGAAACGGCCATTGCTGAATCACATACCGACCTACCCTCCTAGTTTTTCTTATGCCACACTGGCGTTGTCGCGTTCGGGTGTGCGAAGGATCCGGCACAAGCAGGAAAGAAAAGAAAATGAAGACAAAGAAAAGAAAAAGAAGTTTTACTCAGTGCGTTTGGTCGGTCGTGCTGCCCGACCGACCTCAGAATTTTGAAATTCCAAATCCTACCCTGATGATCGAAATTGAAATGTTTGATAAATTTAAAAGTTATACCCTGTAAAACCCTGAGGTTGTCTACATTGCTGGTGAAATGCAAAGATAAGTAAGAGGTAAGAGTCAGTAGAAGGATTCTCTGTGTCGAATGTGGATGGGACAGTGATTGCTAAAGGAAATAATACAAAGGAAACTACGGGGAACGACAGAGGAGAATTTTGATGTAAGCAAAAGGTTTTTAATTTTTATAGGGTCTGTTAGGAACCTTAAAACGAAGTGAAAGGTTTCAATTAAGAAATATTAACCACAATTTGTATTTGGCACCAAGCGCAACCATTTCCTTATATTATTCTGAGTGTGCTGACGAAATTCGCTATGATTTAATTAAGTGATGGAAACGTTCTCCTTGCCAACCGCTTATACGAGATGTACGAAAGGTATATTTTAGATTGCTTATGGAATATTTCTTTTCATAATACAGTAAATATAGATACGTAAGTTGTTGTCGTTGTACGAACGAAATGTGCACCAACTCATATGAATATGCGCGAATATATTAGAATAAACGGTCTGATGCCATCGATAAGTACATGACAATGAGAAATGCCTACAGTAGAGTCCTATCATACGTCATTTCCATTAACCTTAGTACTTCTCAATTAATATCATTCGTTTCGTTCTTAGGTGACCACTCGTCGTTCCCTTAAGAAGCTAATATCTTTTCCGTGCATCAGTATTCTCCACAGCCATTTATCTTGGAGTCCACCTATGGTTATTTACTTTAACAATCGCTGTCCTCTCCTCATTGGACCCATCCAATATTCCTACGGACATCTTTTAATTTCAGGGTGTCCGCTACCCAGCGATGTCGATATTCTCAGGGTTTTGCAGAGCATAATTTCTAGATTTATCAAACATTTCAATTCCGATCATCAGGGTAGGATTTGGAATTTCAAAATTCTGTCGTTGGTCGGGCAGCAAGACCGGCCAAACATACTGAAAGGAGTAAAACTTTCCTTTCTTTTCTTTGTCTTCATTTTCTTTTCTTTCCTGCTTGTGCCGGATCCTTCGCACACCCGAACGCGACAACGCCGGTGTGGCATAAGAAAAACTAGGAGGGGAGGTCGGTATGTGATTCAGCTATGGCCGTATCTTCAGGACGGAACTATGCTTCCGCGCTAAGAAATGTTGCAAATCGACGACTACAGCCTAATCGTTTTGAAATTTGGATGATTTTGCACAAAGATCCTTCCGAAAATTATGTCAAAATCGAGCGGCCGATGATGCGGCAGATGTAGCGACATCTTGCGCACCCATGAGAATACTGGTTATATTTTCAAATCTTCCGCCAAATACTTTGAATATTGTGGGAAAGTTTGAAGACCAGAGCGTGAACCAAGAACGATATTAATAATTTTTGGATAGTGAATACTAATAAAGATAACTCTAGGATTATATTTGTATGCATTTAATTTCATTGATAATATGATTTAAGTGGCTTTTATACGAATGCAGAAGATGTAGGAGCTTTGAACACCCAAGCAAACCTTTACTGGCAGATTAAGATGTAACTGCTTCCTAATACTTCCATTCCACAAATACTGTACATTACATATTAGACATTATTTAAATCCAGAGGGGTTTGAATCTCCTGGAAGAGAACTCTGTATTATTTTGGAAACTGGAAAGTCCTGAGATTTACATAAATCACATATGCTATCATCGTACCAGGATACGAACATCAATTGTTTAAAAATCGTTGCAAGAATACATTATTGAGTTCGATTCCATATCTAGAGAACACATATCTTAAGAGAGATGTAATATATGGTCTATGGTCAAACCTATACAAATTTCGATAGATATCATTGCATGTTACGGGAGCGTCTCCTCTAACTAGTGCAGAAAAAGAATAGGGAAGAGTATCGAAGAAAGTTCAGTGTATCCCGTTCATTTCACAAAGAAGAGTGATTAAAGTTATAACGAATATCAAGGAAAACTTGCAACACAATTATGTGATAGTTGTATTTAATTGCTCAGAGGAGGTATGAGAATGCACACAGCAGGACCCACTAAAATATCCTACCTGATTCACAAATAGCAACCGGGTAAAAAAATCCTAACAAAATCATCAGTTTTCCTTTAAATTTCTCGTCCATAGTAGAGAAGCAGCAACTAATTAACGGAAATAAGACACAGTCCAATAAAATATTACCCGCTTATGGTCTACGAGGGGGGGGGGTACACGTGGCAATGTACCTTCGAATATTCTTCGTGTCCTTTTAAAATAATCCCTTTCCTCCACGTGATATTTCTTCGTCATCTTGATCACCACAAACGAACGTATAAATGTCCTTTTCTTAATCGGTTTGATAAGGGAAAATTCAAAAATGGCTGTGATTTTGTCCCTGCTATTCAAATATCATAGTTTACATTCGCTGAAATCTGAGTTAATTGCCTCCTCTTCCTAAATTCTGACGTTAGATCCTACCATTAATTCGGTATGGACTTAAAATCCATCTGTATTCTTATGGGAAAATGAAAGTATCGGATTCAAGAATCACCTCGGTCGTCAGGGGGACTGGTTGTTTACTACGACGAAATTTTACAACATTTAAGTTTATTTTGCCATAGTTCTCGTAATTTAGATCCAAAAAGTGTATTTTACGGCAATAATAAGATTTTGTATTTCATTTACCTTCGTTTGGTACTTTTTTGACTTCGCAGGACCATTATTTCCAATTTAATTCTGTAAAAGTAGTAACAAAGCCTGCAGGGTGCAAAAACGAACTTTACCTGCATTCCTTATGGAAACGTATTATGGAGTCCTGGGTTCGAAACCGAGCCTTCATTAAGATGAGAATAGTTTTCGTGAGGCTTTCATCATATCAGAAATACAATGCAGTTTGTCCCATAGCTCTACGACAAATGTTTTGCAAAATAAAAGGGAGGACGGACGGACACTCCGCTAATTATATATAAGAAATAGTTATTTATCCGATGTCAACTCCCGTAAGCAGGAATGGAAGGAATATTTGAGCATTAATTTCACGTGCTACCAAGCGAGATAGAATTATGGCAGTTCGTTTAAATTCGTTTGAAGTCCCATGGAAATATAATAATTATAATAATAATCATAACAATAATGATGAGCTTCATTTAGAGATATATGCTATAATTTCTCTTTTTACATGTCGATTTTGTTAAACATCGACATTTTTCTACCAAGTGTATCCTTGGTTCGACTCTGGACGATTCGAAATTGCTCTCTTAAGAAATACACGTGAAGTTAATTTTGATCGACTGCAGAGTGCTGTTCTATAGCACAATTACTGCTTTTCATTTTCCAATTTTAGAGAATACCAATTTTAAAAAAAAGCATAATTTTTCAATATCATCACAAATCCTACGTTGTGAAGGGTTGCTTTAGATAAATGTTATTACTCACATAATTAAAATTAATGATCATAAAATTTAATTATTGAATCGTTTGTCTTATCTTAAAATATCCATGTTAAAGTATCCATGCGGAGAAGAATTAACGGAAAAATCAAAATATTTTTGTGCACTTGCGCATTTATTTGTACAATTCAATGTTTCTGAGTTTGACATTTCTCAAGAAATAAAAAGTATCACTAAAAAGAGCTACTGGTCGTCATCTACGGAGAATGATTATTCTTTTCAATAGATAGATCGTTGGTGAAACGGCGTGATTAAGAATCTTTGAGAAGCAATGAAAAGAGGGATGATGAGTGTATTTTGATGGGAACTTCAATTAGATGAAGAGCAATTGCTAAGTGGACGTGAGTAATGAGGGACTTCGTTCAATTGCTATGGGACATTGGCTCTCCGTTATTTTCGAACGATCACATCTTTAAGAATGGGATCTCATTTAGAAGAGAGAAAAGTAATTCTCGAATTTACTTTTCTCCCACTCTTGTACATGGTTTTGATATATGAGTACTGCTAATGATTCAGAGTAATGCTATACATCCTAGTCACTTAGTCTTTATGGAATTTTAGAGACACAGGCCAAACAAAAGGAAGTGTGCAAAGTTACCTTTACCTATTCCTTGTATTTCCGTACTTCCTTTACTTTGGAAGAAGATCCCGGTTTCGATTCCCGTCTGACTTTATTCAGGGCCGTTTCTCCTTTTTCTGGGTGCACGCCCTTAAGTTACCCAATCCTCTCATACATGCATAAAACATTTTTCCTGGGATACATTGTCGCAATTGGTAGGCAATTGCGACCATTCTTTATTTTTTCCCTTTTATTTAGAATTTTAGTTCTGCAAACGAATGAAATTCCTGAATATTACAATAATTATATAATAACAATAATATAAAATGTCCTTATTCGGATAAAATTAAAAGAGACACAATAATCTCTTTTTTCATCAAAGAAAGAACTTCCCTTTGCACGAAAAACCCGCAAGATGGTTATGAGAAAATCTGCTAAACCCGTATGAAAAACCTCCTAAACTTACGGATAGTTAAAACTAAACTGTATGGAAAATGCAGAGTAAGGCATCTGAAAGCATAAAAACTATACATGCACAATTTACATAGCAGATAGAAAAAGAAATAGGTTTACATAAAAAACAGATAACGAAAACTATGAAGTAAAAAAATCTAAGGCTAGATCAGAATGAAACATAGCAATAAGAAACTAAAATAAATTCAAAGGAAATTTAGAAAATGCTCGTCCAGTGACTTATTTTGTCTATGTTCATAGAAATTATAGTTGATGCCTTCTGGCGATATCTGGTGGAACTTTTCCATAATAAATATGAAAGAAACAATCTGTCTTCGTCCACAAATTTAAATTAAAAAATTTTGTGGACGAAGAGAGACATTGTTTCTTTCATATTTATTATGGAATATTTATTATGTACGAAGACAGACATTGTTTCTTTCATATTTATTATTTGTCCATAGAAATTACTATTTTCTCGCAATTTTAGAGGGAAAACGTCTTTTCGGAAACATGATATTATAATAAAAGAAATGTAAGTTCCCCTGTTACAATTAATGACAGAGAATCATTTGGAACTCATTTCTCCTATATTTCCAAACTTCCTTTCCTCGATTCTCATTTCCCAATATTTTCAGAAAGGAAGATAAGATATAATGCGGACGACTCTTTCAATTTAATGATTACGTAAACTTTTAGAAGAAATATAAGGCTCACTCTGGATTTATCTCTTTCGAAGTAAGATGAATCATAAGCCTTTTTCTATGTATTTCGATAACTACAATAGAGGAATATGTCTGCTCGAAGGCCAACTGGTTAGGATAAGTAAGTGAATATGAGGAGTGAAGTGTTCCTCGAAGAGCCAAAATGCTTTAATAAGTCCACGGAAGTGAATCAGAATGAATCTACGAGTCTGAAGTATTCCATAACCTCGATTCATTCAATTTTTCAGCATAACCTAAGTAACTTATATATAATCCCTGCCATAAACTAGACTAAGACAAAAGTATATGAAAGACATATTCTGGATCTTGCTGTACCAAAAGACAAATGAAAAATATTCCATTATGTACCTATTGAATAAAAATACCTATTGAAGTACATCTAATAGAACCACTCGAACCATAAAACTCTTATTTTACAACACTCTCTTGCTTTACGAGTAGTTTACGTTGAGTAAAATATACTACGCAAACATTCATCCTTCTTCCATATAAAAATAAAAATATCCCATAAAAAACCGTACTAATAGGTTTGTTTTATAATAAAGCAGCTTCTATTAATTTTATATTTTTAAGAAAGATAACAAAAAAATATTTTCTTCTTTATTCCAGATTTCTGGCTTTAGGATGAGAAATTAGGAAAAACTTTAAAAAGGAAGGAATACGCTTAGGATGGAAGTTATCTGAACCTTGGGTTGAACAATAATACTAGTAAATTATTGATAAAATGCTTTCATATTTTTCATTGAGAATGATGAGAATTGAATTGGTCAGACAAAAAATAATTATATAAATTATGCAGCATTATGTTTAATTCAAATTTTCGAATTTATGCTTTCGAATATTATTATAGGTATACACATATACACAACTCTTTACAAAAAGTGAACTATACATAATAAAATCCACTATCATTCTAACATTGATGCACCACTATAAACACACAAAATACAACCATATGGACAACAAAAAATGTAAATCAAAAACCCGATAGACGGCGAATAGGGACTAATCTACTTGAGTAAGAACATTTTCCAATTTATATTCTTTTTCGACACTCTCGAAAATTCCTGAAATTGCAGACTAAAGTTCAATCTGGAAAGTGTTAATATTTTTTATTCCACTGCAAATAAGAACAGTTATCGAATAATTTAACTGACCTTTTGGATACTTTATTATATTTTCATTTCTTAATCTGTTACACTAAAAGCAACGCTGAAATAGACAGAAATAAAGAAGAAAGGAATTAAATCGGAGATCGATTTGATCGATAGCTGACTGGAATCGATGTTAAGAAGACCGATTAATGAACGTGCTCTTTGATTCTTACAAATTTCCTTTGGAATGCATCTCTTTTTTCTCTCTTTGATTCTTGTTTTCGAGAAGTGGCTATTTATAAGAGAACTACAGCTGAGGGCAGAGACGTCATTCAGATTGAGAAAAATTATTCCCTGACCCGTCTGTCTCCGCTGGTTACGCCATAAACAAACAAATTTAATATTTCTAATGAGGCCTCTTCGCCTCGTGATGTAATTTAAAGTAGACTGACCAATTTAATTCTCAACGAATTTTCATTTTTTGATAAATTGAACAGTAGACTAAGGAGGACATCTAAAATTATTGATTAAGTGCCTTAAAACTTTTTACCATAGCTTGATTGGAATTTTAATATGATATGACAGAAACATCTATAACATTGGAAATGGTAAAATAATTATTGATCAACAATAATAAATTCATAATAATGCTATATTATATTATAAGTAACGCAAAAGTAGTCGTGGAAGATATTAATGTAGCCTTGGATGTTCTAAGACTGGAACGACAATAAAAATACAACATTTTAGAGGGTAATTAGTTCAAAATTGAACTTTATGCCAGCGGATTTGACACACCAAATTGCAAACAAGCTATGGAAGAAATTCATTTAAAAAATCTAATGCCAGATGAATTAAATAAACCATCTCTATAACTACATATGACCTCGTTTAGATGAGCGAGTTCAAAATATATTCAAAGCTGACTACTTCAAAATCCTACGCAATTCACGTTTCGTTTATACTCTGCTACCTATTAGGCAGTATCTTTATCTAAAATCTACGTATTTCAATTTCAATGTATTTTACTTGGACACCGTTAATATAATTCGATAGATCGACACGATGATCGATCGGATACCTCAAATCGATGTAAAGGTAGTAAGGCTGGAGAAGAAATAAATATGAAACAGGGATGCGTTGTTAACCAAAATACACGATCAAATGTGTGTTTACTGCAAAAAGTATGGACAAGAGAAGGTGTTTAACACTGGAAGCGCTATAAAATGCAGGAATAAGCACAAATATCGACAGGATTGGGATTCGAACCCAGGTCTCTCACTTTCCGGACATGTATTCTAATATAATATAAAGCAGCGTCGATTCCACTCTAGTAATGGAGTCCCAGTCTTGTCTCTTTTTTAACTTCTTTCGGAGCTTTCACTCACCATCGGAGTACTCCCAACCACATCTCATTCTTACCTAAAATTAAATTAAGAAAATTTTAAAGAGACGAAATTACAGCAATGGACTGACGAAAGCATTATGATCACAGCTGTTACAGCTACAATGATAAGATTGTCTGTCAGCACGAAAGGCAGTCAATACGTCTGTAAGCATTGAAGAGTGTCAGAGGACGCAGAAAGATGGTTCAGTGAGGATATTGTTTTAATTTGCATCGTAATGACGAAATTAGTAATAGATACAAACAGCAATTTGTAGGAAAGAGCAACGGTCACTCATTATGTGCGTACATACATACATACAGTAATTTCAGTCGATTATAACTATTCAGAAGAAATATTTAAATGAATTAACTTAAAAGAGTTACCGTTTTTTTCATTTTATTCAAGTACATTGAGCACGAATTATACATTTATTTTATTTATACGCACTCAAACTACATATAAATAAGATTTTTCGAATGTAGTAGTATAAATTTTAGCTCTTATCGAATTTTCGAAATGGTATTGACCCTCCTGCAAATCCCTCAAGTCAGAGTAATAGAGATGTACGTAGCACAGGTTCATGTGAGTGCTATACAATGACGCTATGATAACTATTTACATAACCTTGAACAATCTTATATAATAATCACTGATGTGTGTATATTAATTTATCCGGTATCAGTAAACTCCTGTAAGAAATGCATGGGAGAGATCTTTAGAAATTAATTCCACGCACTTCCTGAATTGATAGGATTATAAAATTTTGGGAGCAGTTTAAAGTCCAAGGGAGTGTTACATGTTGATATTTGTCTATCCAAAGTATCCTTGGTTCGGCACTGAATGGCTCGAAAAGACTTCCATAAGAAATGCACGTTAAGTTTATCTTGATGGATTGCAGACTTTTTTCTTTTGCAAAATTAAATCAGAAATTATGGTCCTACAAAATTAAGACAACTAACAAAAGAAAGAAAATCGAATTCTTATTTTCGTCGTGTAATAGCATTTACAATTCAATTTAAAGGGTATAAACGAACCGACCCCCTAGCGAGAAAGACAATTTATAAACTCAACTCTCATAAGAATACAGAGAAAGATAATCCCAAATAAAATGTATGGAAGAAGTAAGCCGACATTTCAGGTTAAGGAAAGCATTGGTAAAATTTGGAAATCTAAATTTTACAAGCAACATCATTTTTCAAGTATTTTATATATTGTAGATGGCTTAAAATTGCAAGTTGAGAAAGAAGTTCAAATAATAAATTATTTCGTTATCAAAATTATGAGTACATTCGTCGAAATGATACCGAAGGTAACAGTGTAAATAAAGGTGACATTGTTTTAGCTATTAAATAAATATCAGTATTGTGTGTGGAAGCAATATATTCACTTCACGGGGAATAAAATGGAACCTTCCAGAAGAATACTCTGGTTCCTTTTTCATTTACAGTATATGAAATCACGGTGATAGGTATTAGTAAATTTTTCTATTAATAAAATATATATACGATATCTGTCATTTTTGACGGGAGAATTCACTAGATATAAAGAAAGATGAAGCCATTATCAGGCATCGCTTAAAACAACAGTTTAATCCCTATAATTTATAAGAACAAAAGTGACGCAAAAGTGAATTTAAAATAGCCTCTTTTCTGGCGGCAGGATGAGCGTAGAAAATCGAACGTAATTCATGTAAAATAAAAGTGATACAAAAATTATTAAATGAAATCTTTTAAATTTAACCCGTTAACTAAAAGTAAAAATAATAATGAAAAGAATAATTATCAAGGAGAGGCAAATGAAAACAAAAAAGAGAAAGGATGCAAATTCGATTAAAATAAATATTTAATTAAACTTTGCATACATGTATCATAATAGTATGGTTTTAATATGGAAAGATAATCACGATGTAAGCAATAATCCTAAAATGCAGGTAGATATATGAAATTGGGATTCGATGAACTTGGAAGTAATAATGGGCATCTCCGATATGAGACGATTCTTAATCACAACGTATGAGAAAGAGGTAATGTAAGAGAGAATAGGAGAATGTAAGAGAAAATAAAAGAGAATGAATTTGAAGGAAACGCTTTTCCTGATTCGCTCGTCGATTCCATTGGCTAATATAACTTACAGCTCTGTTTTAAGAATACTTTCCTTGAATACATTGCTTCGTGATATATGAAAATGTGGAGTTCGTGGAATTGAAATATGTCTTCCTGCAGCCACATCTCATCACAACTATCACAGATTCCACTCTTCCACCATTATTTAGAAAACCTGGTGGTAAGGCTAGGAAATCATGACGTCATGTATAAGGTATATCTTTCTTTATGATTAATGTAACTCATATTGGGTTAGATATTGGGTTTCTGGGAAATTGATATTGTTTCATTCCAATGGTGTATGCCTTTGATGCAGATTAGTTATTTTTTGTGCATAATAGCTGTTTATATTGTAAATTAGTGTAACCTATGATCAACTGAAGCTAATGAACGGAGTTTTAAATATTTCCGTAATTGTATACGTTGAAATTTGTAATATTTTTAGTGTTTTGTAGCGTAAATTGAGGTCGCCACCAGTCTTAGTGAATAACTGCGACGTACGAGTTTATAAGCTAAGAAATTCTCACAAGTTCACCAAGTCCATCCGGCGGTTGCGGTGTTTTCTTTTTCCAGTCTTTTGAGAGAGGGCATTTCCTCAGCATTCGCATGACCCGAAAGGCGGAACTCTTCAATACAAAACGCACGTGACGATTGAGAATACAAACTTTCTCGGTTTTTACACGAAGCAGAAGGAAAAAGGCGGTCTATTTCGGACAGAATAAAGTGCCCTCAAAGAGTTTTCCAAAGGAGAGAAAAAAAGATGAAATGTTAACATGGTAGACTTCCGCTTTTCCCTCGGGCACAGTTGATATTTTCCAGATTTATTTTCTTTCTGGAGCAGAATACACGCGCTCTGTTTTGGGCGGCAAAGGGTAATAAAATGTCGACCGGAATGGGGCATTCTGGGAGATATTTCCGCCTCACAAACAGGAGCGCAAACCCAAATACATACGCTCTGCGTTTGTCGGAAAAAATCTATCGAATGATACGTTTTCGGCATCTTTTCGGTCAATTAACGCCGAATGATTTTCAGACGCTAAGTTGTACTACTTCACTACATTCCGGATTGAAAATTTCCCAAGCACACTATGGACCTAAAATACGTGTTTGGTTTATCGCTATTACGTCAATGCATTACTTCAGTTGTTTGGCCTCAATTAAGGTATACAGCAGGACCTTTGCTATGCATAGTACGACCCAAATATTGTGAATGAATCGAGTTAGGTCCTTTAAAGGGAAATGAAAATACAAAAACGATTAATTCAAATCATCCAAGGAGCAATGCTATAGTGACAGGCAATCAGAGATTATTTCAGATATGTTTCCGTTACTTCAATACAAGCCATCATAAGATTATGATTGAATGCTAATTAGAAATAACTCTTACTCATTTAGATATTGTACGAGTTTAAATATTTTACTTATTGCAGACTTCGTGACAAGATCGATCAATATTCACAATTTGCTGCTACCGCTTTGAAGTGATAAGTCTTCCAGAATACAGGAGGTCGGAAGGTTACTGATCATTGTGCGAACATAATAACCAGTACTCAGTACTGTCCAAGTAGAGATTAGCACGTTTTCTGCACGTGTGCATATCCGTATGTGATATGTGTGGAAGAGCAAAATAATCAAAAATATCATAAGTTATTCCCAATTCGAAAGGCCGGATCTCTAATGCACACTTGCGATGATTCAACAGTCAATTGATATAATAAATCCACATTGACATTTCAAATCTGACATTCAAACTAAAAAATCTGAAGAGAAATGTATGTACTTCGGAATAATATAAGCATTCGCACATGGCCTAAAAATAACGAGAGGCGCATTTTATTTTTGGGCGCCGTTAAAACAGTCTCTCGCCATAAATTTCCGAAAAGAACTCTTCCGGAATGATCTCTCAGACACGTACCAAAGAGAAGCAGTTTTCCTTTCACTCAGAATAATAAGATGTTTATCGATTGAATTTCGTTCTCTGCGGATGACTCAATTCTCAGAGAATAAAATAATAATAAAAGAATAAAATACAAATGTAAAAACATATTCTAAATATGCGAATATGTGTCGATCTAATAAAACGATGTTGTAAATAAAATGCAGCGTGTGTGAAAACCAAACGAAGCTTAACTTCGAAGCCTTCTCCACACTTCATTATCGTTTGTCTCTGATAGCGTTTTCATAATAAATACACGATCATTTCAACTATCTTATTGTATGTACGCGTAAAGATTAAAATTTTTGTGCCCACGCAAACGTATTACTAGCCAACAAACGAGTTTATTTCTGATTTTCTTATACTAAATTTAGGAATAAAGCCGAGAGCCCAAGTTGACTTTTCTTACTATGATAAATAACTAAATATATATATATATATATATATATATATATATATATATATATATATATATATATATATATATATAACTTAATTGTAATATTTATATTTAGAAGAAAGAATACAAAAACGGCGCAAAAGGATTTGGAATATGAGGCGAATTCTGTACTCCACTGAAATGGAAAGAAGAGGGATGAAAAACCCAGAAAATTAAAGTACATCCTGTAAAAATGTATTCCCTTATTTATTATTTTAGCTGCAAATAGGGTTTGCCCGGAGACAGTCATTAGAGGATTCAGAAATTTTGAAATGAAGAATTTCAAAATAATATTTTCAATATTACAATAAAAGTTAAGATACAAAACAAATTAGTTAAAGCAACAACCTAAACACTATAAAATCCTTATCCAATATTCAGATCAGAGTCAAAATTAATGTAAGGATAAAATCACTATATAAATGATTTTTATATTCTTATTTACACCAATGGCACTAATAAGGGGTACATACATACAGAACTTTAAAAACACGATTTACTTCACAGTCAAGATGAATACTTACATTTGAACTTCAAATATAAAGTACATAAATCTTGTGTTAAGTCGAGATAAAGTGTTGAAGACGGAGGATGTTTTTAATTGAAAAGGGAAAGTAAAGTAGATTTTAATGTATTTGTCTGAAACGAAAGATTCACGCTCGGAACGGAGACGTATTGTGAGTGACGTAGACAGAAAAGCGACATCAGATGAAAAGCGTGGTTTTGCTTGTAATTACGAATGTTTCTCCACGTCGCGCGTCTTCTTTAGCATCTCAGAGGGAGTCTCGATTGATAAAGTAGGTAAAACACCATCGCACAGTGGGCTAGAATCGAAAAAAGCTGGCAAAAATACGAAAACGCTTTTCTTGAGTGCGGAACTCGAAACTTCGCATGATTGATAATGAATAAATTCTGCATACAACTATGGAGGTCATTTACGTTCGATCCTTAGCATTAAATTTATACAGGAGATCAAAGTTGACCAATTTTTGCGAAAATTTCCCGTTTCCGATTTTTCGCGAAATTCTTCAACTTCGAGTCGATTTTGAACCCAAACTAGGAAAATCATCGGGTAAAATATGATGCCATATTATAAATATGTTCGTTATCCTTTGTAAGACTTAGTTTCAATGAGTTCTGTCGAATATTTATATACTTTACACAGGAATGGAAAAATCAAATTCCTACGTTAAAAAGTTAATTTTTACTCCTTGCACGCATCGTTACGTTAGAATGTGTTAAAAAACTAAAATTTAAAATAAATGCACTGCAGTTAGCAGCGGTAAACTACTACGAAAGCCCTAACATAGATTTATACATGAAATAAATTTTGTAGAAACGTTAAACTTTTTGTAATCCGCAAACAAATGGGTACATAGAGTGATTTTTTTATGAAAATAAGAGCTAATAGGAGTAATGGAAGCACAAGAATGAGGCAGTAAACTTCTGTTATAAGATGCAAAGAAAGATTCAGAAATAATAAGAGAGTCGTTCCTCGACGAGGTCTGATAAGCCAACAACGTGGAATTAATAAACTATTCGTACTCATTATCCAGCTGTGCCAACACATTCACTTGAGATCCGTAGACAAAACATTTTATCGCAATGTTTTCTAACGAGTAATTAGACGCGCGCTCGCTCCTTTTATTTCAAGATGAGAATTTCATCTCCTGCTTTGTTTTCAAAACCAAGTCTACATTACGATTCCTTCATTATCTAGAAAACATACATTTTTAGAGAGTACTCCGAAATCCTCCGAGATTTCCTGCAACGTGAGTTTCTTGAGAACGAATTCAAAAGCGTGACTTCGTTGAAAGACAAATTCGAACAGTAATCTCCAGTTGAAAGAGATTTTAGTCGCTCCCGCTTAAGACGCGCTCCCTCGAATCGCATACAGCTCACGTTTCGGATACACAATATAATCGGTCGATTGGCCAAAATTTATTTTCATTATCGCCGTCCTCACCTGATTCTCTCTAAAAGAGGGTCAGAATCGCATGATTCACTTTGGTGGAATTTAAATGCGAAGCAGAGCTATCTCATAGCCGATTCGAACTAAGTAGAACTGTCTTCATCAGTTTTGTTTCAGGGTAGAACGTTAGATTAAATAGTCGCTCAGCGGTGTTTCCTTTCGTCAGGATCTCAAGAGGTAAAGAAATCGAAAAGGAGAGCTTTTCACCGTCAATCTGGCTCACTGTTAAGTGTAAAATGACCGAAATCGAGTATCTAAGGAAGACTTTTTGAGATAAGCACACCATCATCATAGGTCATTCAATCCGTAGACTGCAGCCCTCCATTCCTCTCTCTCTAGTGCTAACTCTACTGATATCTCTTCTTTCCAATATCTCTCTTTATTTGGCTAATATATTCATCTCTTGGTCTTCCTCTTGCAGCTTTTCCTTCTATTTTTCCCTCAAGTACGTTCCTAACAAATCCATTGTATCTCAAGATATGTCCAATCCATCTGCTTCTTCTTTTTCGGATGATGCTCCATATTGTTTTAACCTATTCTATTCTTCTGTATACTTCTTCGTTTCTTACCTTATCTGTCCATTTGATCTTCAGCATTCTCCTCCAGCACCAGGTTTCGAAGGCTTCTATTCTTCTCTGGTCCGCTTTCCTAATGGTCCATGTCTCTGATCCATAGAGTGCCACACTCCAGACGAATGTTTCCAAGAATTGTTTCCTTGTCTGTAGCCTTATATTCTTTGGGCATAGTAGTGGCATCTTCCTCATGAATGCCTCCTTTGCTTGGGCTAGTCTTCACTTGATGCCGGTGGTACTTCTTCCATCCCATGTTATGCTACTTCCAAGGTAGGTAAACGATTCCACTTGATCTAATTTCTCTCCTCACATTCATGTTATATCCTTGATCTATTGCATTCAGGGATGCCTGCAAATCACCTTTATTTTTTGCTATTACTGCAATGTCATCTGCAAACTGACGCATGTTAATTTCTTTTCCATTCACCTTAATTCCTTTCATGTTCATTCCTTCTATTTCTTTCATTGCTTCTTCTAGGTATACATTGAACAATGCTGGTGAGAGGCTACATCCCTGTCTTACTCCTTTATTTATCTTAGTTTCTATTTTCTTGCCACCTCTCATCCTCAGAGTGGCGACTTGGTTTTTGTACAGTTGGTAGATTATTCTTCTGTCGTTGTAGTCCATTCCTTTGTTTTCCAGTATTTGGAACAACTTGTTCCACTCCACATTGTCAAAGGCCTTCTCCAAGTCTACGAATGCCACATACACTGGCTTGTTGACATGTATCATCTTTTCTATTATTCTCCTTACTATTTCTCTTGTTCCTGAGCTTTTTCTGAATCCAAATTGGTTTTCTGAGAAGTTGGCTTCAATTATTCCTTCTATCCTCTTGCTTAATATTCTTGTGAGTACTTTGGATACATGTGAATCAACGTTCGGTACTCCTCACATCTCTCGGCTCTTGTTTTCTTTGGTATCGCAACCATTATACTCTTCTCAAAGTCCACTGGTAGTCTTCCACTTTTATAACTGTCCTTGATAATTTCAAACAGGGTGTCTTTTGCTTTCCCTACAAGTGCTTTGACAATCTCTCCATTTATTTTATCTGCTCCAGGTGCCTTGTTTTTTTTCAAGTCCTTCACTCCTCTCTCGAATTCACTTCTCGTTATCTCTGGGCCTCGCTCATCTTCATCCACCTCACTTTCGTTCTTTAATATATCTTCAAGAGGTTTTGGTCCTTGATATAATGTTTCAATATATTCCTTCCATCTCTTTCCTATATCTTCATTTTCTATCAGCATATTCCCGTTCACATCTCTGATGTTGTTGCATGTAGTTTTTCTTTCTCTGAAGTGGCTTTTTACTGACCTGTATGCAGTTTCAGTGTTCCCCTTCCTCATTTTATTTCTTCGCAGCATTTCTTCTTTGATTCTCTTATAACTTGGTTCCTTAGTTTCTTGTAGAGGACTCTCCCATCTTCACTCCTTGAGTTCTTGTATTTCCTTCTTTCTTCCATAAGTTCTCTTACCTGCATTGTTATCCATGGACGTCTGGTATCAGTTCTGTTACTTACGAGTTGCTCTTCTGCTACTTCAGTGATTGCCTTTTTCAGGTCATTCCATCTTCCTTCAGTGCTTTCATCACTCCTATACTCTTGCTTTTCAAGCTTTTCATTAATAGTCGCAGTGAATCTTTCTCTGGCGATCTTCCCTTCCAGAGCTTTTATATCCCATTATGGTTGACGTTTCACCCTCTTAATCTTTTTGTGGCGCAAACAACTCTACATGACTACTAAATTATGATCACTATCTATGTCTGCGCCTGGATAACTCTTGCATTGTTTCACTTGGTTCTTATATCTTTGCCTAACAAGGATGTAATCAATCTGGTACCTAGCTAAGTCCCCTGGCATCTTCCATGTATATCTTCTACGTCGATGTTGTTCACATAGTGTGTTCGCTATTACCATTCTCTTTTCGTTACAGAACTCCACTAGCCTTTCTCCTCCGGCGTTTCGTTTTCCCAACCCAAACTGTCCTATGCTGCTTCCATCTCTTCCTTCTCCGACCACAGCATTCCAGTCACCCATAATAATTAGATTTTCTTTTGCTCTGGCTGCACTGATGATTTCTTCGATCTGTTCATACATTTCTTCTATTTCTTCTTCAGAGTGGCTGGATGTCGGCATATATACCTGCAATATCACTGTGTCCGTGGGCTCTGCTTCTAGTTTGATCATTAGCAATCTATTGCTGTACTGCCAATAGGACTTAACTCTTTTTCCCCAATCCTTCTTCATTATGATACCAACACCTGCTATCTTTTCGTCATCTCCTGAATATATGATTCTGTGTTTGTCACTCCAGAAGTTGCCTGCCCCAGCCCACTTTATTTTACTAACTCCCAAGATGTCTAGTCCTAGCCTGTCCATCTCTATCTTTGCATTTTCTAGCTTCCCACAAATTCCTAAGGATCTTACATTCCACGTTCCTATCCTGCACTTATCCGACTTGACTGATGTACCCCTCCCAATGGTCCCAACCCGGAAATCCGATTGGGGGACTTTTTTACTTCCGGAATATTTCACTGGGAGGAATGCCATCATGTCATAGTTGAAGATGCAAGGCTGCATTTCTTCATGGGATAGATAGTCGAGGTGGTCTCCCCTTGTCTTCCTCAACAGAGTTTTTAACGTGACACCATCATTCGTATAGGCCGCCCCACTGAGGTACAGACGCCTTTGCAGCCGTCTCATTGAGGTACAGACGCTACGTGGACTACCTTTCGTCTGGCTCCGACCTATCTGGCATGGGTGACCCTGCCAGGAGCAATCGAAATTGCTACAGCCAGTACAGCTCTAAGGATCCTCGGAGCACACAAGCCCTCCCACCACGCCAAGGTTGCAAAAGCACACCATTCTTCAGAAATGATTATGACGCTATCTCGCTTAAGACGTGATTAATATAAGATTATTTTAAATTATTAACGAATAATTAATAAAATAGTTCCCATAATCAAATCTGAAAAACAGCCATGAAAGGAAAATCGTTTGGGTGTGTGATGAGATGGAAAATTTGAAGAAAACAAAGGAGAATTGGTGAGAAAGGAAAACGTGATGATTGACGGATGAAAGAGAATCGAAAAAATGGAAAAGAGATGAAGATGAAAGCACTTGGATTATTTAAACGGTAGCATAAGAAATTAAAGCATTCATAGGTTAATTTTAGAACTCACAAACATGTCGAAATATCAGCCATCATTAGAACTTCTTTAAAATTTCTCCGCTGAGTGCTTTTTCGTTCCCTCATCTTTTCAAATATGGAAATGAGATTCTGGACGTCTTTTCTAAGATTCCCAAACTTTTTAGCAGTTGTTTATAATGCCAATCGATTCCACTATGCTTCACTTCGATTTCATAAAATTCATGATGAATATCGTACCGCGTTCATTTAGAAATGTGTTCACAAATTTGGGTCAACATCTTTTTAATATTTTTAGCCATTACTAAATAACTGGTAACGATTTCTGACCTTTTCAATTTCCTTATGAATTTACTATATGATTTACTATCCGTATGTCGAGTGATCAGGAAAAGGCTACTTGCGCTAACAAGCTTCAGCTATCAAAAAAGGATTAAATTCATTTTCTCTCGCTTTCCTCACTGATTCAGGACGCTTTGAGTATCATCCTGCGTGTGAATAGCATTCTGAGAGGAGAAACCGAATTCAATTCCGCAATCTCTCGGGGAATTTCTCTCTTTCAAGGCCATAAACATGACTGCAAAAGAATCAAATGAAAATTTCATTTCATGATTTCCAAAACCAGAGGTGGGATACGTCACACTCGGGGCTAAATGAGCATCCATTCACTTCAGCTACAACAGAAAATATTCTAAAAAGATTTATTTAGCTATTAAATTACCTTTCTTTTAAACACACAATTCCGATGTTACCTCGATTAAGAATCTCATAACACACGAAATTTTTTACGCACGAGCGTTTTCCTAACTACCTCGAAATACAAACTTAATTTCGACATACGAACCGTAGTGCTTATACGCGCTCTTTTCCAAGAAGGAATGAATTAATCAATTTACCATGAGGACTGATCTTTTTGAGATACGGTCTGGAGCGAATCTAGTAGAAGTGGCTCTTTATTTGGGTGTAGGTAAGAAACCTCAAGACTGAAGAAACCGAATGTTTATGTGGCTTTTGATGAAAAAGATTTCCTACACGGGCTAACTTATGGCATTATATTCATCTAAGCTCTATGAACAGTAATTAAAATAAAGGTCTGAGACAATTTGCGACGCCGATAAATAAATCAACTTTTCGTTGGGGATGCAGAGCCTTATCCTGACGGAGGATGGCCTGCTTCCATGGTGACCTTATTTTTGAAATAATTTACGGGCGAATGCGCTTCTAAATGCTTATGTTTCGGGGTTTAATAGCTTAAACGAAATATTTTAGTAACTAAGTACGAACAGATGATAAGATGAATAAAAAGTTACCACAGTTTATCAGTTATGGAACAGTAAATTTTTCAGTAATGCATCACTTCTATTTTGGTGAAATATTCACTTCATACAACACGTCATTAAATGGCAAGAATCATTTCATCTTACAGTCATACCAAACAGTAATCAGTTAAAATCCCAGAACACGTGCGCTCGACTCTAAGAACTTCTTCACAAAATTACAGACAATTTATTCACTCCTTGTAGAAAAGGTAGCAATCCATTCAATATTCTAAAGCTGTGTGATAAATCAACAATGTCGATGACCTTGCTTTTAAATTTTGCGCTGAAGTTCTAACACTTGCCATTTAATTTTCCACTTTCTGCCATTTTATAGTTTTACTTCTATTTCTCGGTCTGAAGGCACGTCTTGGTTGATTTAAACAAACTAAAAGAATAATAAGCAAATGTACGAATAAGAGGAGTGTTAAATAAAATAAATATATTAATGAAGACAGCAATAGGTTAAACTCTGTGAACAAAATCTTAGCACAAGGCATAGTTTTCGTGGATGAATTCCATTTTATTTAAAAGCTGTGGCTCTAGTCTGCTTTTCTTAGCATTGAGAGTGAGCCCTCAGATACTCCTATCAATAGGAGCGCTTTTAGCAGGGATACACAAGATCGTAGAGCCACTGTAGAGCGTGAAGGCATACATTCGTCAGGACCGATGACATTCTGATTCTAAAAAAGAAAATGAACCGCATTTTAATAGCCACACGGCGAGGCATATTGACACACTTGTGATTGCAGATCAACTCTAATGAAGCTCGTTTTACGTGAGCTGTACAACGGTTCAACCATATACTTAATGTGTTCCTTTACATCGTCTACAGGCACTTTTAAAGTCAAGCCGAAGTCACAACCGCAGCTTCGCGGACACACGAGACAAGCAAACTGGCAGTGAGAGTGGTGTGTTCGCAAAAATTAATCCTAATCGTAACACGTATCGATATCACGTATAACTCAGCGACCTGATGGAAAGTCCGAGATGAGCTCTATCAGCTCAAAGCGTATCTCTTCGAACCACTTGTCAGCACATCTTCGACTGTGGGACTTTGTTTTTAAATCCACGCCCCGGGGATTTCCAGCGGCGGCGTGCCTTGTATTGTCGGCGGCGCGGCGCCCACCTCTAATTCAAACGCGAGGTACAGAGAATAACAGGAATTGGCAGATATTCAACGAGCGCATCTGAGCTTGTGTATCGATAAAAGAGTGACGCTGATAAGAGTCTCCTCAGAAAAACGAAAGATACGGCCATTGCGACACATCAGACAGGACTATTATAATCTTCCATTTTTTTGACTCCGTCAAGTTCGCATAAGATTATCCATCTTTTAGGTCAAGAGGATAAATTAACCATTCAATAACTTTCTAGGGGTCGTAATAGATAATAAAATTCTTTTATACCAATATTTTCCGCGTTTTTCATGGCAATGTTCATTCCTGAGCAGATGTTTAATAAAAATAATGTTTTAAAACCACATAATTCAACTTTTACTGATCCAAAAGAATATCGTATTTGATTATGCATCATCCAAAGCTAGGCTCCACTATAAATATTTATATTTTTCGATCGGTAAAAGTTAAATTTCGTTGTTTAAACTTCGTTTTCATTCAAAATCTGCTTCTTAACGTTGAGATTCCACGAAGTAGCGGCCTCCTCCGTGGATATGTATTCCTTCCTTTCTTTTATGTCCTTTTATGCTATTGTGTTTCCCCATGAAAATAGAGTATCCGAAAATACGCATGATTTTTCAGGATTCTCTTAATATAAGCCCAAAAAATAAAGGGTGTCTCAGTAGCACATTTCAGAGGAAGGGTAGGGTCGAAATCATATGTTCAAGAAAGCATTTCTGACCCTGCATTGCTACTTGAGGAGACTTAATCATGCTACTGAGATACCCAGTATAATAAAACAAAAACCTGAAAAACCTTGCTTAAAATAGTAACATATAATTTCGTAGGATATGTTTAATATACAAGAGTTATAAGATAAATAATGAACTAGTTGATGTGTAATTAGAATTGAAAGTTGAGTCCATTTATGTGCATTGGTGAGATCTGTAACATTCTTGTGTGTTCCCGCACGTTTGGTTTTTTATCTTAGATGATGGATGTACTGTACTTGTTTTACGATCATAATTTTTGATTTTGACATTTAAAATGATAGAATGTAAAAGGTAAACGATAACTATGCACTGCTATGGATGATAATGGTTATAATGAAATATTCTATGTTTTATTCTTCGTTTATTATGCTAGTGTGTACGCATAATATTCGTAGATGTACATAAGTACTGGCGTCATTCGATATTTTTGGTTGTTTCAATCTGTCAGTTTCCGCTCATATTTATTGCAACATAAATTTAATAATTCCTATCTCAGCCAAGCAAGTTTTGCTAGTCAGTTGAACCACATCATGGACATTAAATATTATAAAGTAATTAAATTAATATAAAGGACATTAGTGCTTTGGATGAGCGACAGCAGAAGAGCTTAATAGCGTACTTCATCATGTTTTGTATAAATTCGTTCGTTAATCTAATAAAGGTGTTTACCTGGCGGAATTCCATAGCAAGAAGCAAGTTGCAAAGAATATAATTTATTCATACCAAACCACAAAATAATATTAATAATATTTTGTGGTTTAGTATAAATAAATTAAATTCTTTGCAACTTGCTTCGGGTTTTGTATATCCTCAGTGACCCCATCCAACTCTATCGATCTCAGAAAAAATAATTCTAGAATCGACTGGTTATTTCATGTCTTTCTCTAATTATCCGCATCAGAACGGCCTTTGTAACAAATAGGGTGCATAATATCGGATATATCTTCTTTTCACGTACTCTCTCTGAGTAAATTAAGTATTTGATCGAACCTTGTTTATTCTAACGATTCCCATCCTGCCTCCTGAATGTACGTCCAATTCCTCTTCGAAAAACCAAATAAAAGTTTTGCTCGTCATAATGAACGAGGGAACTGAAATACCTCAACGCAATTCTGTATGGAACGAATTCGAAAGAGAAGAGAAATTTAGATGACGATTTAGAAAGAAGGCAAATATAGAAGAAGAATGAGAGAGAAACAAAACTGACGAAAGTAAAAATAGAAGAGTGCAATGGAAGAAATCATTAAAATGTAAAAATGACCGGAGGCAGTAAACCTGAATGAAGGGAAGAGAAAACCGTAAAAAAAGAGAAAAATGAACCGAAGGAAAGGAAGATAAATGAAACGTATCGGAGTGATGATGGGAAAGTATAAGAGGAGGAATTAGAGAGGAAAGTTATAAAATGGCATCGAACGATGAACGAAAGAAAATAGGATATATTAGTAGAAGAAGAGGTAAGGGAAATTGGGAAAGACGATATTAGGACTCAGTTTCCGAAGGGTGTAGAGTCGTTACTTCAGACGTTTTTATTTTATTTCTTTTAGAGTAGTTAATAAATATCTGTAGAATTTAAAGCCACCTTTAAAAGGCTTTAAAGAAACAGTCTTCACTTCTGCTTCCATCCAAATATCACCCTCAGATTCTTGAATTGATCTCTTCTTTCCTTAATTATCGCAATGCCACGAATACTTTCGATTATCTCTTTCCATTGGATTAGTCGTAACGAAAAGTTAGCGAAACTAAAAGTTGCTAGATTCCTCTTTTACCGAATAAGTGTTAATGTGTAATATACCTTTAGATAGTATTAATGATAATTAATATAATATGATACGATACCTAAAATAAGATATCTATACTAAGATATTAAAAGGAAACTTAGTGTGAACATGTATGTCTGTGAACATTATTTTCATTAGTAAGAAAATCTGCGTTATAATATATTATACATTCCACATAAATTTCATCAACACATCATGCGTTAAATTGTGAATATATAAGTAATCAAACAATTCTTTTTAACAAATCATTAACGAGTATTCTATAATCACTTACATTAGAAAATAACGTTATTAATTCCACGGAAGATTTTTAATTCAGAATTTAATCAAACTTTATTTAAGGTAGCTGAAGATTTCACCATGTTGAATTTATGGTGCGCAACGTCTTTCTTCTCCTTTTAATAAGGGTGCCGTGAACGAAATCACGATTGAACATATAAGTTGTATCCTATTCTATACATCACAGACTATTATTAAAACAATACGAACTGCATACGATTTAGCGATTCTAAGACTGGTTTTCGATTACTTTGCATGAAAAATTAACAATAAATGCAACCTATGCTAATAATGAATACGTCGTATTATTTAACACTAGCTGAGGCGCCCGTTGATTCTCAACGGGGATATATAAATAAGCAGTAGATAATATATTAGGTAATAACTTGTGAAAAGGAAAATCTAACATCTCTCACTTAGCTTGGATCAATGAAAATGTTATCCTAAATGAAAATGTTTTATATTTTCTGACTTCTTATCATTTGAATGCAAATATAGAACTCACGATAAGAAAATGAATCGTCTTAGATTTTCTTTCTTTAGGAGTTTCCTCAACTGTGTATGATGATTCTTCCTTGGGATATTTCCTGGGTGCACGTCGTCTCATGTAATAATTACCCATATCCTTATATTTTATATTTACTTATTAAGATAGTATTGCTTAGCTTCACATTAAATCCTATACGGGAGAAAATTTTGATGGAGACAATACTACTTGCGATTTGCTCACGAATACAAAAGATCGCCCGTGTAAAAAAATGAGACGTTTGATTAAGTTATCATTTACTCGAAATGCTAATGTAATACACGGTATTAGACGATTAGGAAAGTAGAGTCATGGTTCAAGCACCCACTGCCACACGCCAAGAGGCTGCACGCAGTATACATTAATCAATTTAAAGTTTTTCCAGTGTAAATCACGCGTAGTAGCTTCATTATTTTCAAATAGAAATGGCAAAGTCGAGGTAATAAAGAAACTTTTCCTAAATGATCATACGATGCCTCCTGTGAATCAACGCTGCAAATTGATCGTAAATGCAAATGCTGAAATTTCAAAATATTGCTTGCTAAGTACATATACTATCATTCGTTTTTAATCATTACTTTCACATTGACCTAAAATCATCGAGTATTCTTAAGGGAAAACGCAATACCTCGGTTTCAACAATCGCATTCGTCGTCAAGGGGACTCGTTGTTTATAGCCTCAACATTTCACGAAATTTCCATTTATTTTAACCGAATTCTCACCATTTCGACTCGATAACGATATTTCACGACCAAAATAAGAGTCTTTATTCATTTCTCTTTCTTTTGGTGCTTATCTCGATATCTTAGGCCAATTATTTCTAATTAAATTTTGCAAAAGAAATGTAGCTTGCAACCGATAAAAGTGAGGTTTATGTGCTTTTCTTATGAGAACGGTTTTTCTTGTCTGTGTTCGAACTGGGGACATTTAGGTAAATAAAAAGTAGCCTATTATCTGCGCAGGGATTACATTTAACAATCGTGAAAGTTTGAAATTTGTGCCATTTATGGTTCTCGAGTTTTAGGCGAACATACATACACACCTACACACATACATACACACACCTTATTTTATTATATTAAGATAGATAGAGACATTAAGATAAGAGCTCGGACGTAATTCAGACATCAGTGTGTTCTGTTTTACATGTTTATGAGACAACGAAGTTTTACTTTTTTGCATAGTATTCGTGGAACCTATCAGTTAAACTTCTAGAGAAATGTAAAGGTTGCTCATGTAAATTATATGTACTTTTGAAGTCGAATTCTCGGGTTTTAGGGGTCAAATAAGTAAGATAACACCAAATCAATATAAAACAGATTATAAAATTTATTAAGAGTGTTGTGTACGGATGATGGATTTTAATTTCAACGTGTACCTGATCCCCTGCACACAAGAATTTTAATCATATGTATTATAATAGTTAATTTTAAACTATACCGACTTTACTCGATTCTTTTTCTTCGCAGATTAAGGCAGGGAATGGCTGAGAGGTCGTCAAAGGGAAGATAAGA
Source organism: Pachydiplax longipennis (assembly GCA_036926295.1). Lineage (NCBI taxonomy): Eukaryota > Metazoa > Arthropoda > Insecta > Odonata > Libellulidae > Pachydiplax > Pachydiplax longipennis. The sequence continues at coordinate 72,107,381 of JAVFKF010000002.1, read as the reverse complement.
TTGGAATCCAGAGAGTTGAAAAAGCTTGTTTAGCGGAGGCAGCACACAAAGATTCTGAGGCGGGTTTTGTCTCTGTAACTCACTCACCCGTGAATCCCACGGAATTTGAATGAACGGCTTCGATATATGAGAGAATCCCCAATCGATACAGGTGCTTCACTCTGCATTCCACTCCATCCAGACACACTAATATTGCTATCTCTCCTCGATTTCAAAGAAAGTTGTACTGGAAAACTATGGGGTACGAAGACTAATACAATAATATCGACATGAAAACTTTTTGAGGAAATTTTAAGGATAGATTAATATTCTGTTTTAGACTATCTGAAAGGAGGCATATGAGTCAATGATTCTTCAGCTTAGCTTTTAATAGGAACTGATATAGAAGTTTTTAATGTAGCGTTTTTTAGTTTAAGGTGATTTCACGTTGATTACTCGCCAAAAAAAGAGACATTTCTATCGTTCAAGACATTTGAGCCAAATTATTATATCCATCCTTGCCACGTTTCTATTCACCTATGTGTTATTAACTATTAATTTTCGAGAATGCAAACTTATATTTATCGATGTATTAATTTTTGAGAATTCAAACAAACAAAGGTCGACGCCATGAGTGAATTTAAATTTAGATAAAAAGGAACGTAAGAGGTTACAAGTTAAGAAATACTCTCCTAAGAAATTTAAAGCTTTCGATACTTATTCTGATGACTTTCCTCACAAAGACTTAAGGAACAAATTTAAGTTATCTTTTTATAAGGTTATAACCATATAATTTATCTATAATATTTATTTTAATAAAAATAAAATATAAAACAGTCTTTAAAACAATTTACTTAAAGACTAACTTTTAGTGTCGCCTTCTATAATATTTAATGTAATATACAGAATTCCTCTTTGTAATTAGTTAAATAAGGTGCCGCTGTTTTCTTAACTCATGATTTCCTCTAATGATAGGGTTTACCAGTGCTCTCGTAACTGCGAACCTCTCTCTGATTAAGATGAATCATTCTATCCGATGGAATCGAAAAAATAATGCTCGAGAATCGAAAGAGTGATGGAGAGGGTCACGTTACTCAGTAAGAAGAAGTCGTTTTTTGTGTGTCCTCCGACATTACGATGAGATAGCCTGGAAGCAACTTTGGTTAAAGCAGTCCCAGGTTCGATTCCCAATAGGAGCCCACGTGCATTATGACCTCAGCTGTTGAAGCACTTTTAAAATTACTTGTACTACTATTACAAACAAATTAGTTACTCCCCGAAAATGAGATTTTTTACCGTATTTAATAATGTTAATAATCTTTTAAGGAGTGCCGGGTGTAATCAAAAAAGTTACTATATATACATATATATATATATATATATATATATATATATATATATATATATAAATATATACATATATATATATATATATTGTTGGTGTAAACAAAAAAATTACTATATATAGTAATTTCTTGTTTACACCCAGCACTCCTTAAAAGATTTATAACATTATTAAATACGGTAAAAATCTCATTTCCGGGGAGTAACTACATATCTGATATAGGCTGATGAAGTAGAATAAGGTCATACCATTATTTTTTGCGCTATAGATATGAAAGATATTCTAATAAATAAGAGGCGATGGTTCACCGGTATAATTTACTTTATATATTTATACTTATACTTCGTAATTATACATCAGGCAAAAATAATGATAACAATAACAAGATAACCAATTTTTACCCAATCAAATAATAGTTTATTTGATGCATTCATATGAGTTTATAAAGCAAGACAGATGTAAAGAAATTAATAAATAACTGGTTAACTACAACAGCTAAACAAGGTAAAGTTTAAATAATTCAGTCTTAAAGAAAATTACATACTAAAGTCGTATGAAGAGAACATGCATCGCCTGGGTGCGAACTCGGCACCCATAGCAAGAGAAAGGGTGAGGAACTACTTTAATGACTCCTTCAAATGGGATAAGTAGTTAGTCTCAGAAAATAAGACTTTTACCTTTTTTCTTATGCTAATAATTTTTAAGGAGTTCAGGATCACCTACAAAATATATTTCTGTAATTTATATATTATTCGGTCGTAATGTTGAAAGAAATGCACAAAACGATCCCCTTTTTAGCACACGGCCAGCCAACTCCCAAAATCGGACACGAAACAGTGAGAATTTTCTTAAGGAAATTGACTGTCCATTGCAAACAATAGCGAATGATGACACAAATATTGCTGCAAATTGTTCTCACTTTTAATATCAGCCGTCCATTCCAAGATACCCTGAGAGTGTCGTTAATACTTTCTCTACCAAACAACCGCAAGCTAAATAATTATGGTTCGAAGCCATGAGTGGACGGGATGAAGGATACTATGCTATCCTCAATCAATTCCTTTCGAGTACAATTGTTTTTATTATAAGAATGTTCCATTAAACTATGTTTTGGTAGACAGCCGCTGTTCAATGCACTCCCTACTTTTGACTTTTGTAAACGTGGATGTTTATTGTTCGAAGCGAAGCAAATGATCCTTGGAAAAGTTTTCTTTCTCCGCGAAAGAGAAGATAATAATGTATCCTGTTTTACGGGCTCAGAATTTCATTCCAAGTAATCAAACAACATGGAGAATTATCATTCTCCAAAATAGATCCTAAGGAAATAAAGGCTTTCGTTTCCTAGGAGATGGTTTCTAAGAGAAGCTGTTCCCTCAGCGTCTTTCAAGCAGTCGATGTTTGCAAGTGGCACTTGACGTGTACTAAGGACACAAATACGTGAGAGGGAGGAATCTGAAATCCTATTCATATACAAATACACAGGCATCTACGACACTATCACTCTGCAACTGATAGAAAATGACGTAGAGAACTTCAATATACAGCTGGAAATATACGAAACAAACCGTAGGGTATAGTAAACTGCTTCACACTTTCATTTGGAAATCTGCTAATTCGCCCTGAGAGGGAGTTGCTTCATTGCACATCCACAGAGTAGTGAATGCCAGTCGAGTCCTCTGAAGGAAGGTAAAAATTTTAAAATTTTCGTTTGCCAAAGGTAAAAAAATAAATCTTTAAATTGTGATTGTCTTATAATATTTTAATAATTTGCAGAAATCGACAAATATTTCAAAACATATTTTCCTCTCGTAATTTATGTGCGAATGTAGAAAGTCATACTATCAAATGTGAATCATTTTCCATCAAATTTTTATTACGACGACCGGTTTTGCTCCCGGCGAAAATTTTTTTAAGTTAATACAAACATTTTTGCCTGGGTATATGTAAGGTGAAGTATACCCCATTTGTATTTTCCTATATTTTAGAGATATAATATGAACACAAACTTAAGAAGGGAAATTGAGTGAGATACAGATGAATGGGAAATCGTATGCAACCGGAAAAAGAAGATGATTTGCGATTCTCCAATGTGATTTTTATCGCTTTTTATGGCCATTTCTCAACTAAACGAAAGCTATTAGACGAAATAAGATTTCCGACCAGCTATGCTTTGGAAGTGAGGGTTATAATGCGTTCTTCTTTTGTTCCACTGAATAGCGTCTTAACCGGGTTTTACTTCACTTTGCAAACATTCTAAGCTTTGTATCGACACGAAAAATTTCTATCGGCACACTCACCACCTCTCGCGGCATACTATCGTACCACTGTTTGGAATACACAGACATTGCTTTCTTTCGAATGACGGCTTAAAGAATACTTTCGGGAATCCCTTTTTGCGTTTAGAGATTCTCTATTTGTCTTCGAGAAGGCAAAAAGCCGCACTTTCTTAAGTTTGAATTTTGATAATAGAAGTTTAACAGGCAAAAGAACTCTAATCGATTAGTGCTCTGTCTAACAAGAATTAAGAGAAGAATGCTGTGTGATTCAGATCCCTCAACAAATCACACTCGACAGGTGAGAAGTGATTAACATCCATTTTAAACTTGTCAAAACAACTTTATTAATCCTCGTTAACTAGCGATAAACACGTGCCACTGGAGTCAAAACTGCAAGACAGATAGTTTCTTCGTTGTATTTATTGAAATATGACGCTCTTAAAGTAAATAAATCTCTCGAAAATCGTACGTATGCAATCATTATTATAATATCAACTCCATCATTGAATCCTCGAAATCTTTTCATCTGATTCCTGCACTGATTATAACTGTGATGTAAAACATCAGATTTTTTGTTTTCACAAAATTTATCTTTCTTTTCTAGTCCTTTACATTTTATACTATAATTTTATACCCTCACTAGCCATACAATTAACCATTAATTTACATTTACACAAATATCCATTCCTCGACCGGTATCTGAACCCAGGATCTCTACGTTGCAAGGATACCCCTACGCCAATGAGATCGTAATATTTCTTCTTGCTAAATTTAGCCCTTCATCTGCGCCCAAACTCAAAGAATACCACCTTCAATTTGGTGTAATATTTATTCCTATGCGTTCTGTACTAAGCTTGCAATTGAGTCACGAAGGCCAGAGAAATGTAATTAAATATCCTACTGCAGTCCCAATTTCATCCGACGTTTGTAATGTAATATGGACGATTCTCTTCACTATTATGTTCTTTTGTAGGCAGACAGAGTGGTGTTTCCCTTCAACCCCACGAATGGGCTCTAAGCGGTCTCTTTGGAGCTGATAAGAGAACGAATTTATAACGCCATAAATATGACAGCGGAGTCCCTCATTCACATGTCGATATTTCAATTGAATTGTACAGTTAGATTTGTACTAGATACAGTAAAAACCACTCCTTCCTAAGATCCCGTTCATTGCGCGGTCCCTTTCAAGCTAAACACACTGTAAAACGCTCTGCTACCCGTTCATAAGGCGGGTTCTTCCCTACCCGAGATGCATTGCCACATGCCACAGCCTCAGTCTATAAATCATAATGATTTGTTTGGTAAAAATTATTTTAGAGTGAAAAATGTAAAACAAAATCATGTACAATAAAGGATGACGACATTTCTACCCGACCGTTTCTGAAAAATGTATATTATATAATAATAGCAGAAAACGAGTATTATACAACAATAATTGTGTTGTGTCTATGGCAGAACACAACTATGGCAAGTAAAGCAAACTGAGGGAGATTTCTTTGTTTTTAAAGGTGTTGATCATTCCAAAAAGTAACGCCGATGTTTGTTAAATTAAATTTACGATTTCTCGATTTTGTGCCGCATTCAGGTTCGTATTAAAGAAGTTTATATATAAGAAGGATATATTTATTACCTCTTTTCCGATGATGATTGCTATCAATAATCCAGACTTTAAAATAAGTTAATTTTTCAAAGAGGACAGTGACGTAGTACAGGAAATGTTCGTTGAGAAATAGAATGATATTGGAAGTGACAAATGAAGATATTCGACAGAATGAGTTTACTATATGTCTGCCATCTTTAAGAGAGATATTAATTCGAAAGAGAAAAGCGAAAATAGAAATCGCCGAATTAAAATAAAAATTGCGGAGTTTCGAGACAGCAGAATCGGAGTTATTGAAAAAAAGAGAAGTTTCCAGTCTCCTTGGAAACAGTGAGTATGAGACGGCAAAACAAAGTCTTTCCGCCAACATCGAAATTCATCAAAAAATAGTTTTTTAGAGAAGAGAATTTTCGGTATTGGGATTTGCAGTATGGTGAAAATGTTGGATTTATCCAGACAATGTCGTCGATATAATTTTCTATCAATTCTCCGGGCTTCTGTTAATATTACTAGCGCAAGACTTTAATATGGTTGATATTTACTCAAAAAATTTATAGCATAGATAACATATCGATGTGAGTTAAATATAACAAAATACAGTTCAATTATATAGGTGATGAAATAACGTTTGCTGAAATATGTCATAATGCATTAAATGTACTCGAATAGAATTAATGGCAAGACGATGAAAATCCGAATAATGTTCCGATGAAAGTTAACTTAATCGCTTAAAATTTAAGGAATGCGAACGTTTAATAAAAGATACTCCTACAATTACAATTAAATAAACTTTATTTTATATATTAGCGACGTGATTCGGAAGTTATCCTGTCATCCAATCAATAGTAGTAACCAGTAACAATTATAGTAACCAGTGGTTACTATCGGATTTTCTTATCAATAATAATTATATAAAATCATAACAGGTTTTCTTTACATGCCTTAAAGAATTAAAAAAACATAGAATACGTACATATGTATAAATTAATCGATTTTAAATAGTTTAATTAGGTTCCTTCGCGCTTGACGAAAAAGTTTTCTAATTGTGAAATTAAACTATTGGGATTGTATAAATGTATAATGTATATAACATTTTCGATGACATTAACATTAATTATCTCTAATATATCGAAAACAAGATCATTAACGTCAATACTACAGAATTTTTAAGTTGAGAAAACATGTTTTAAACACTACAAAATTCATTTCTTGATGATAATGACGTAACGGAGCTCCGTAAGTATCAAATTCCTTTCTTAAACACATATGTTTTGAAGATAATTAGCCAGAATTTAACATGAAAGACGCCAATCGTTAGACTTCATATCACCAAAAACACAGCGAAACTGCATTCGGGGATTTCACGCCGCGGCGGTGAGTCGGACTGCGCGACGCGTGCTTACGAAAAATCGACTTAATTCCCAAATTGGCTCCTGAATTGAAACAGTTTCTTCGGATTCCACATTTAGACCCTTCTGACTATGACGTGGTATTAGAGACTTGATGTACAAATGCCGTTTTCCTATTTATATTCCTTATTTTATCTCGAAAATGTCCGAAAAAGGTGTCCGCCATTTTCTTACTATAAATGAGCAAAAACTGACTTTTGAAAGCGGAAATTGCAACCAGTCGAAAGATAAAAAATTGTTGTAGGTTACTGCATCGTTGTTTTTTCCAAAAATATTTTTGTAAACCCTTCACATAGTAGCAAACTTGAACGTTTATCCGAAAAATCCGAGACTGCCCATTTCTGTGAAAATTGTTCAAATTTTACGTTATGCATCTTTTTAACGCGTTAGGATATCGAAAAACGACAAACATGAACATAAACAACAGAATATTTTTTCGTATGAAGTAATCCTCCAAATCTTCGTAAATCGGACACCATTACAACTTTAACGTTCCGACTAAATGCAGTAAAAAGCTTTTCAAATGTTCCCGTTTGAGACGCTATCCTGTTTGATACGCGGTCATCTTTCAGTCCCATTTATAGGAAACGCATAGTAAAAATACCGCTTAAGTCGCTCTATTATCCTCTTACAAGGCGAATTTTTACAGTCTCGAGATGTACCAGCTTAAGCCGATTTCATTCGATAGACTCTCTCTATCACCATCCATCTTCCTCTTCTACATTTCCTAGGCTCTAAGATGTTTCCTTTTGTCTCTCATTTTTGGAATGATCAATTTTGTGGAAATAAAGATATTTGCGAAGTAGAACAATTTCCATGCCACCGTCCGATACCGATTCTTCACAAATAGGATGAAAAGGCAATCAGTATTTCATTAAAATAGTTAGCGGATTCTCTACAGTCCTAAATGTGAGGAATGAAGCAAATTAAGGAAAATTCTTTTCTGCAGAAGTATTTATTCAAAACCTAAGAAGCCAAAAAACCCTTTCGATTATAACAAAAAGAAATGAAAAGTTGTCACATTGTGATCAATCCGCGTTTCTCATGGATTCAAATACGCATGGGAGGGGAATGAACACTAGGATTTCTTAAGATTTTCTGAACATAAAATAAGAAACTGCGATACAAATCAATCACATTTGTTTTATTTACACAGAAATATAAAAATGCAACTTTCGTTCCGCTTTGATAATTGCGACCATTTTCGATTCGTCCGGTTTACTTTTCTACGACTATCAGATATTACTGCAACAAATGTTTACTTTACGCTTAAGTTTCTAGTGACATTACATTTCTTCAAATGTCAGAACAAACCTATTTTCCATCAAAGAAAGAAGATTACGCAAAACGTTTAAAATATCAAAGACAATATGTTTCTTGAAAAACAACGAAATATTATACCTGTTAGACTTCATTGGAATCGGAAGAAGAAGCGGAGCTTCCGTTTTCACTTCGGTTTTTGTGTTAGCAAAGATTTTCTGCCTATTTTCGGTCATTTGAGCGGTGAGTACATTACCCTTATTGCTTTACATATTCCACTGATTTCTCATATTTCATGAACGTTCGTGTTTTAATAGTATCTTACTTAAAAGATACAGATATCAGAGTTGATATCCCTATCGCATCTTATAGCCAAGTGGCAAAAATTACAAATGATTTCGGTACGTTGACTATTTTAGTAAGTACACGAGGACATGCGGTGAAAACAGGGTTCTTAAGTGTTAACGTAAGGGATGCGTGGGAATGCGCCGCCAGATCGAGCGACGCGTCATCTTTTTTTTATCTGCGACACCCAAGACACCCGTCCATTTTCACTCCATGCGAATGCGAAAGGGGAATGAATGCAGGGAGAGGAAAACACTTGAACTGAAAATACAGTGAAAGACGGTTAAGACATTCCACGATGCAAGAGGAATAGCGTAATAACAGAGGGATTACAAACCTTTGATTCTTACGCGTTGGAAACAATTTGGCTGAGTATTATGCCTTGTTACTTTTTAAACAAGAGCTTTAGATGTTAAAAACGAAAATGAATCTTTTTTAGTTAATTTTTCTTGCCATGGTTGTACATAGGCGGAGAGTCTGCTGTTGAGTAGTCTTCTCGACTTGTAGACCGATGGAAAGAAAGAATAAAGAAGTAATTCGGAGATCAACAGAGGATTAGAAATAGACATCCTCGTCATGTTTCATTCGGAAATAAGTCATCAAGGAAAATTTAAAATTCTAATACTCGAAACGAAAACTCTTATTCTTTCCTTTCTTATTTTTAATTCTCAATAATATCACTTTCTTAGGATTAAACAGAAGAATCTACATCAGATATCTATAACGGGGTTTTTGAAAACTGAAAGATAAATTTGTGCTGTATTATACTCTGCAATCATTCATTGGTAGAAGAGAGTTAATATAATTAAAAGTGCTTCGAGAGCTGATTTTGCACTTTTGAATAAAATTTGGCTGTCTAAAATGTGCATCTCCAACATGCCAAGCAAAGGAACGCGACAATTCGTCCGTCATTAAAAACGAGCCCTACCATTGATAAAGCATCTCTTTCAGCAATAAACGGAAGACTACCGCAAGATGCGTCCCTTTAAAAAAAGTCTATCGCATTCAAAAGATTTTTGTCGGGTGAAATTCTCCTCCGACCATTAATTGTTTGCCTTTCTTTCTCGGAAAATATGTCTCCGGGAAGTTATAAACTTTCCTCATTAGCAAAATATGAGAGAACTTAACACTACATTTTCGAAACAGTCAGCGCGCAGGACTTATAAACTGTCGAGAAACATTTAGAAGTTCATTTTAGTAAATAAATTGAAGCATGATACTACAAGCATTCATTACTAAACTGAATCATTTTAAGACTAGACTCAATTAATCTTCGTTTTCTTTAGCGTTAGCATAATATATCAAATATACAGTAAATCAATAACTTAATTAACTTGATTACCTTTAAAGTACTAGCCGTAAAAATCTTTATAACCTTTGTAAATAGATTTGAATTTAGAAAATAAAGAAAAAGTTATAAAAGCTGCCCTGCGTTTATATAATGCGAAGCAAAGTTAGTTATAAAAATTTATATGTCGTCAGTTACTTCATATGTATCCTTAGGTTGGTATACTTCAGAATTGAGTGATCTTCTTGAATGATTTCCTCGTTTCACCATCTGGATACATAAGCCGATCCAAGCGGATGACTCTTGTTCACTTTGCAGTACTTCTCTCGGAGGAGCTTCAATCAGATTGCGATTGCGTCTTTATCGCCCACCAAGTTGATTCTTTTAAAAAGGAACCATCGTCTAAACGTCCTCATTCGAAATGTAGAATGAACGCTGTAAATACTGACTAAAAATATATACTTCGTATAGTATTGCCATTGATATATATATATATATATATATATATATATATATATATATATCAATGGCAATACTATACGAAGTATATATTTTTAGTCAGTATTTACAGCGTTCATTCTACATTTCCAATGAGTACGTTTATATATATAATATATATATGGTATATTGATATACCATATATAATATATATATGGTATATTGATCATAGTTGTTCACAAATAACTGTCTTCTTCTATTTCAAAGAACGTAACTGAATCATCAAAGCATCCTTTCATTCCATTCTAACTTCAGTAAAGAAAGCAAAGGAGAATTCCCATAAATAAATGGACTTATAAGAATGGCGGACGGACATGACCAGAATCAGAAATAATACAATTAGTTTTGAAAAAGGTTCTCCGACTAAAACGCAATCGCGTTTCTTATTTAGGTACTTAGTCTTTGATTGGTATTTGGCAGAAGAAGAGGCACACGACTTACTTTCAAATGAATTAACGCATTACAGTACATTAAGACATTCACCGAAAAGAATCTGCTTGACAAGCTGTAGATTTGCATAAATTACAATATATAACCGTGAAATTTCTTCGGTGAAACCGAGAAACAGCAACTCCGCTGACAAATAACACATTTGAACGTAATTAAAAGGAGGCATCTTAAGATTACATTCAGAATTACTGCATGAAACATCATACATCACAATTCTTTCTAATCAAAATATTTTATTTGAGTCTATACCTTTTGTGGATCATTAATATCAGATAACAATTCACTTGAGAGAAGTTATTTAGTTATCCTTCATGATTACTAACAGGCAACTAGCCTGGATGTAGTCATTTTAAGGGCAAATAGTGCAAAATCCCTGCCAAATGGCAAACCCTTACACAAACCTCTCGATTGTCACAATAAATTGCTTTGCAAATAATACCATGCTATGAAACAATATTAATAACTATACAATGCGACTTGTGACTTTAAAATTACGCAATTATAAGTAAACTCTCTTACGCAATTATTAATAAACCTACATATTTCACTTTCTCAGTTCAAAAAATACTCATAATTAAGTGGAATAAAAGAATAATAATACAGCAGAGGATTGAAATTTATCATAGAGGTAAATTATTCCCACGTTAAATATTGTAATAATTGCAGAATTTATTTCAAAGCTTTGCTCCTTCAGTGGGCATTTATACGTATAACGGTTTTGATCCCTCAAACAATTGGATCGGTTAGACCGTCATAATTCCACCCCTTAGATAAAAAAACCGAACTGTTTTGAGAGTCTTTTAACTTTAATATATAGTAAGTTACTATGTTGAATTAGTAATAATAGTGTGTAGCAGTAAGAGTATTAATATCGTGATATTAAATTCAATCCCTACACATCTACAAAAATATTTACAAAAATAATGAATATGACGAATTGCTATAGATAGAGAATCAAAAGCGTAGTAGAAATCGTTAGAAGCTTAAACATTATCTACGATAACTCGGGTAAAGAAGAAGTACACTGGTAATTGCCGACCGGTTTCGCTACCCGGAGTAGAATCTTCTAGTAACATCTTCTAGTAACATCTTCTAGTAACATCTTCTAGTAGCATCTTCTAGTAGCATCTTATAGTAGAATCTTCTAGTAACACCTTCTCCGGGTAGCGAAACCGGTCGATAATAAAAAACAGTGGAAAATTACCAGTGTACTTCTTCTTTACCATACTGGCTTTCCACAAAGTTACACCTGAGCATGTAGACTTCATATGATAACTCATTTTAAAACTAGTTTGTCGAAAATCAACCCAAAAGTCACAACATCTACGGTAAATCCATAAAGTTTGTAATTAGGATAACATTGCAATTTGGCGGAAGCCAGGCGATAACAATATCACCCAATTCGTAAATATCCAGACATTTGTACTAGCGTAGCAGCAATAAACAATCTTACCACTCATATTATGTACAACATATTATAGATGTAGTTAAGATATTACAGAATGTTTCGCTATAATCATATGCATATCAATACATAGATGGCTATCGCTTTTACATTTTATGATTTTAAAAATCAAATTATGATGAACAAATAGCTACAATATATCTACAACTCTAGACCATTCACTCAATACAAAACACGATACAAGAGAACTTAGAGGAAACGTCTATGATTACCGCATATTTCTTAATAAGAAAGGACTACACACAAACTAGTTAATTATTTACAGTATATCAGAACTACAACCATAAAACGAGACTTTATTTTACATTTCCTACGAAATTACCTATTTTGTTTCGAATTAAGTTTTTGGGATTGTGGATTTTTTGTAGAATCGAAAATTTGATAAAGAATTCACAGAGAGAACCGAACGATTTGCTTCAATTATTTCACGCCTTCTAAAAAAATAGTAATTTCCGAGGCATTCCAGAAAAAATTCTCCGCCAATACTTGTGATAAAATTATTCGAGGGTACTTGAGAAAGACGAGTCATTCTCTTTTAGGGAGTCTAAATAGAGAAAATAATTGAAATGGTGAAAATTGTTTTGAGAAGATCGGTGCCAAATAAATTCGCCATAAACTGAATATTAATTCGGAAATATTGGAAAAATAGAAGGTTAGTAAAGAAATTTTCTCTTCAAAAATGAGAAAAAAGTGAAAATGGAAAAGTTCAACTGAAAGAATAAGCATTCCTTGTGTTTAATAATAAATTATACTTATAAATATTATATAATTTGTATGTATATCTATTATATATAGCTAACTCTCCGGATATACCTCTATAGATATAGGGGATACGAATTCTGACCATGTTCCACAAGCGACATCCACGTCAGATTTTTACGACGTAATGGCCCCACCCTGTAGATGCCAGAATAATGCAGACATCGACGCTAGGTGTCATGGGTTCGATGCCATAAGCTCCCAAAAATCGCAATTTTCCCATAAGAATGCATTGCGCGGATTTTTGAAAATTATTTTAGGGCACTTATCCGTAAGATAGAGTAACCAAAATCTCGGAGGTTAAAGTTGAGGTACTCTTTTATGGTTCTTACGGAAAAAATGTTGCCAAATGACCGTGAGTTCGACGCCAGGTGGGCGCAAAATTCTTCCATAAGAAATGCATTGCTGCAATTTTTGAAATATTTTTTCAATGCCTTACCGATAAGCTGGAAAGATAAAACCCGGAATGGGGACAAACAGGTTAGAAATCCTTCTTTCATTAGGTTCACCGTTTCTCTAGCGGTCCTAGGTTCGATGCAAGAGCGTAATTCCGATTCCACCATGCATTTTAAACGGGGATAACGGAATCTTATTTTATGACCTTACCGATAAGATATTGAATCGAAACTTTGGAATAAGTCAGAAAGGCACTTATCTAATATTAATATGCTAATTTCTGTCACGAAAGGGTACTGAGTTCGACGCTAGGCGGTCTTTTGCGCGATTTTTTGCAATCTCTTCTAAGACCGTTCTGGATGCGATAGAGCAATCAAAATCACGGTGTTTGCAGACGAGATGGTTATCTATTGTACCAACTGAAGAAATTTTACCAAATGGCAGTGAGTTCGACGCCAAGTGGGTGCAAAATTCTCCGGTATGAAATACATGGCGGGCAATTACGACATTTACTTTTAATGCTTATCCGATAACCCGGAATGATATAATATGGAATGTATATAGAGGCAATTCATATGTTTCATATACGCTATTCGCCGTTCCTCTATCGGTTCTTGGTTCGATGCCTGAGCGTCATTTCTATTCCACCATGTATTTCAAAGGGGGATAGCGTAATCTTATTTTAGGACCTTCCCGATAAGATATTGAATTGAAATTTTGGAACAAATCAGAATGGCACTTATCTAACATTAATATGCAATTGTGTCGCACGATCGGGACCTTAGTTCGACGCCAGGCGATCTTTTGCGCGATGTTTTCAAAATTGTATTGAGGCATTACTTGGTACGATACTGACTTCAACTGATAGCTTGCAGTATGCAAGCAACTTTTACTCGTAATTTAAGGTTTGCTGTAGTTGTTGAATTTGTTCTGATAATACAGTGATGTAATTTCGTATTCTTGATTAGAAATAGATTTTATATTGTCTATTTATAGACGAACGCCGTCACACATTTTCATTACTCTACTTACTGCACCATTGCAAAAAGTCTCTCCTTGTAAGTGCGATTGTGGTAAACTAAAAGCTTAAAAAGATCAATGAATTTTGATTCGGATTTTTACCACTTTTACTAGATACAATATTTTTATACCAATGTAAACCCCTTTTTTTAGGGGAACAAAAATGACCGCGTTATAAGCGGCATAGCCGGAATATTACAATTCTCATTTCTTTTACATTAAAAAACAAAAGGGAAGGGGTTTCTGGTTATTTATCGTTAAAATATGCTCATTAAACCTTAAAAAAGAAAAAAATCTTCTTCACTTTGCTTAACCGTCTACAGCTTTAGATATCTTTAGGGTCTATGAACTATTGTAATACTGATATACTGTAATACTGTTTGCTTTCTCTTCCCTTTTTGTTTGACAATCATCTGCTTTTAGGAGAAAGAAAGCGTCCTCCGTTTCTACTTAATGTTGGTCTTTTCCACTCTAAGCGATTCGGGAAGAATGATGTGTACAATTTTCGGAGCAATGCGATGAGTAATTCTGCCAAGAGTAGTAGAATCGGTACTTTGCCGTATAAAACGAACTTAGAGTAAGCCCGTTGTGTTTACCTGTGTATGTTTACATGTACACATATTACTGCATGTACACGTACTACTGCGTGTATTTACACATAATATTGGGTGTATGTACAGTGTACACGTACTACATACATACGAACGATAGGATTCATTCCACGTCTATTCACGAATCTTAGACGCACTCAATGTTTGGATGTTATTTTGGGATGAAGAAATAATAAGACGATTTTAAGAAATGTGTTATTCGCCAACGGACTGAATAGTTAATTAGTTTATGATTGTATTTCGATCAAAATAGTGAATAAAGAAGCAAAGAATCATTAGAAGCGAGAACTCCCCAGGAAGCACTTTGCAAGAGTTAATGATTGCTTACCAAAAGGACGTAAAATGAGACACAGCTTTAGACGCTCTTATTGAACTAGCCTTTCTCTGCTTATTTTTATGATAATGCATGTATAGATTCATATAACAAAAATAAAATGTTAGAAAACAATATAAATGCGTTCTTTGAGCAATTCAAAAGACGGTCTCTTCAGACGGCTTCGCAAGATTCGGGAATTGTCCAATTTGAGCGCTCTCTTTCCTAAGAGAAAAGCTCATTTGAACTTGAACAAAGTATTTTATAATTAAACAAACTAATCGCTTCTCATTTGGACTTTTATTCCGACTTAATATTTTGGTTATCCATTTGAGGAGTGAAGTTGTTCTATATCTACAAATTCTTTGCCTAAAGTTGATTTGTTAGTATCCACAAACTTACCTTATCCCATCCTCTCACTTACGTAGAATGTATTCAGTTCAATCGTATTATATAATAATCCATCACGTCCGATTTACCTTTTCATATTTTCAACATCTTTAGAATATTATCATAATTAATTTTGGTGACATTCTTCAAAAAGATATTTTGCCTACAAGTAGATATTGTCTTGTAGGAATGGAATAGAGTCTCACACTAAAGGAAATCTTTGATAGAGCTTTAAAATGAGACGATGCACCATTTTTTTAAAACAGTTAGAGGAATAGAATGGTACACTGAGTGGTAGATAAAATTATAAGTATTACCTTGACAGAGAACATTGAGATTAAAGATAATATTAACCATATTTACCTTTGAAGTAAGCAAAAATCAAATGCTAGAATCATAAAACAGGGTATTTCAAAGATATTGAAGGGATTCATAAGTTTAATAAAATGTAGCTTCATGAAATCGGATCATTTTTCTTAAAAGATCCTGTAAATAAAGTTACGGTGATTATAAATGAATGAAATTTTCCGTAAATATTTTGTTGAAACATTCTTAATGACTCGAAAAATAACTGTTCTACTAAGGTTGTTATATGCAGATATAAATGTAATTATTTCTGCGAGTGAATAAACACAATAGATTGTGCAAGCCTTGTAATATCTTCAAGAAGAACAAAAAATATAATTGAAAAATACCATTTTTATTAGTCACTTTTCTATAATTCTAATGAACCTAAAATCACTTTGAGACTTCAAAACCTCTCACTTATTTGTAAATAATCTCCTAATCGATTCCCATCTTGTGACTTCTGAATTCGACAGTACTTTTTAATCTTACATAACACTGCAGAAACCGTACTACCGGAACGGTAATGTACCACATCATTCTGTCACATAAGGAAGACCGCATATGAAGCAATCATATTGCATTCTACCAACATTCAAATTCTGAAGCATCGAAATTTTGTGTTAAAAATTCATTCGCTGAATAAACTGAAATAGAATATTTTCCACTTTCTTTTTAACTGGCGCAATTTTCAATATTGGAAAAATATTAAAAACTGGTCTTTGTTTCAAGAAGGTCGCAATGGGCCATGAGACCTCTGCACTGAGAATGTATCTATTCCACTTTTCAATTCTCTTTTCATCTGAGAAAGAGGCCCCATACTATGAACGTCCATTCATATTCAAAAAAATGATGAAACCCGCTTAAAACGCTCCCGATGAAGCCCTATTTCATTCGAGGAGCTTGTAAACCGAGTTTTACTTCATGTAATTAGGAAACATACAAGGCGTAGAGATAATAAATCGGAGATGATTGCATTATGTCCTCACTGACGGGATGCAATAGCCGCGTTATCTGACCTCGCAGAAGGAAAAGAAGTTCATTTTGTGGGATTTACGTCTTCTTCTAAGGGAGAGTGCAAAAGGAAGAGTATAGATAAGAAAGATTGCTCTAAATACGAAATCACTTCCACAAGATGATTAGAGTTGCCCCTCTTTCATCATTATATACTTAACTTAAGCTCAATTGGACCCAGACGAAATCTATGGGCTCTGCAAAGAGGCTTATGAAAAAGCAAATCCACTCCCATGCCGCCTTAGATTGGTTTTTCCAAACTTAATAAATAATAACTCATTCTAACTTAATAATAATATTTCATTTCTTCACGATATCATTTAGGTTCACTGAACAAAATCTGTATTAAATTGATGGCATGCGCAAAGCAAAAGCATATACTAAGTTTGATCCTGTAATACATTTCGCATACGTACTTTTACGTTACAATTTAGTTCAAAACATCATTATGTCATATATTATCAAATAGGAATTCATCAACCGAATAAATACTGCTTCGATATTTCTTATAACTGAAATCAAATTGACTCAAATTAAAATGATATGTCACTTAGGACGTTAAGAGAAGATTGAAAATCCGAAAGATAGTTTATGTACGCTATAGAAATCGCATATTCAGATAGTAAAAAGTTATAAACGCTAGCTTTCGTTGCATATTGAAGTGTATTCGTGTAGAGAAATTTTCTTACTTCCATAAACATAAAAAGATAATCCCAGAAATGAATAATCGAAGAAGAAAGAAGAAGAAGAGAAAAAGATTCACTTTAATGAAGATTCGAAAATATAAATGTAACTTAATCTACAGCTGCGAATGGATAACATTCGGGAGAATAATCGCTCTCGGAAGCATTCATCTTCGGTGAATCCACGATAAACTTTGGAGCAATCATCATATCGAAAAGTCAGCCGTTTTTGGTGTTCCCTGCAAAGTAAGCGGAAGGCCAAGCGCCTGGATATTGAGGCTCATTTGAGTGGTTTTAATAAAGCGGAGGGCAATTGATTAGTTCCTTGGGACGGCGCTAGAGTGCTCCTCTAACCACGTATTCGAACAAGCAAATGCGAAGTACAGTTGGAAAGAAAAGAACGCTTCAACGATATGAAATCGCTCGCTTTTCTAATTGCTAAAATTAATTTGAAAAACTCATCCATTGGCTATCTATTGTGGAGAAATGAAAACGACGGTGAAACTAAGGCTTCTGCGATTAAATGTAGAACAAGTAATTCAATGCTAGGAAATTAAGCGTTTATTTATATTTAATGACTGAAAAGAGGCATTTAGCTAAGTGGGGGTGATTCGAAGGGTAAGGAGAACTTAAAAACCCCTGCGTTTAGGAGTCCAGTCGGTAGGATAAACAATCCAAAAACCTATCGCAGGCATGAAAAGTTATTTCCCAATTACCACTACCCTTTTACAACAATAAAAAATTCTACAATGTGACTTACTATTTCAAATACGTTAAAAATAATAAAATTATAAGTAATTCCAACCACGCGATTATTAATACACTTACACAATAATTAATATACACACAGCATATAATAACGAAATTTTCAATAATAATTATTGTTTGTTTATTATTTCTTTCGAATAGTCACATTTGTTACACTAAAAAAGAGAGAACGAAATTTTAGTCATAACAATAGAAAAATAATAATATGATAAAGAAGAAACAATCAATCATGCTTAAGCTCGGCTTATAGTTAACAGTAAATTAGAAAATTTTAAAAAATAACCAAAAAAAGGATATAAAATTTCATTAAAAAAATAAATGAACAATGGTAAATAAACGACCGAATGGTAAAAAATTTTCAGAACTTTCAGACTGTTTTGAAATTTTTTAGTGTTAATTAGTACTTCAAAATCCCGTCCAATTATGCTGTTTTAGCCAGGGGCCTCCTTATGTTAAATCATGCCATCTTGTCGCTTCAACGAGACACAATACAATATGAACAACCAACTTCAGAGTCTAGAAAGATATAAAAATAATAATGTTATACATTATACGAAAGCATAATGTAAAAGTACGCGACAAATATGAAGCTAAGAGACAAAGGTTCTCCAAGCGCCTCTTCCATCTTCATAGGGGGTCCAATGCTGAATGAGCTGAACTCATTCAGCATTGGACCCCCTATGAAGATGGAAGCATTGTTTCCGAAATGTACATCGGGATTCTGAAGAACTGGGACCGCTAAACGATTATCCATTTCCCGGGAATCGCCCTTAGACGGTCGCCGCGTTCGGCGCTTGGAGAACCCTTGTCTCTTAGTTCATTCACCGCCGAGTTCCTTTTTCCTCTCTTCTATAAATATGAAGCTCTTCGTGGAATTAAAGGAAGCAAAAGAGTAAGGGTATAAGAAAATAGGGAGACCTCTATTAGAGTATTCAACAAATGTGTGGGATCCGTATAAAAAATGAATATCAAAAAGATAGAGAAAGTTCAACGGAAAGCAGCTAGCTATGTGTTAGGGAGACATAGGAAAGAAGATAGCGTTACGAAAATGTTAGATATGCTAGGATGGGAAACGTTAAAAAAAACG
Organism: Pachydiplax longipennis; assembly: GCA_036926295.1. Classification (NCBI taxonomy): domain Eukaryota; kingdom Metazoa; phylum Arthropoda; class Insecta; order Odonata; family Libellulidae; genus Pachydiplax; species Pachydiplax longipennis. Next base: position 72,088,080 of record JAVFKF010000002.1, on the reverse strand, counting down.
ACGGAGAGTAAATAAACTTGTAGACATCTATCAGGTCCGAAACGGAGGAAAGGCATGGATAGAGTTAAAGATGAAGAGGAACCAGACCATAGAGCGAGAGGGGATCATAAACAGGAGGAAACAAAGAACTGATTTTGCAAAGTATTCTTTCATGAGTAGAGGGGTCAAAGAATGGAATACGTTACCTTAAGAGGTCTTCTAACCCTTGCCTAAAAATATAAAAGTGTTCAATAGTACATTTTGTAGATAAATTAAATAAGTGGAGTGAGAATTGTTATTTTTTGCATTATTTGGATATTTGTAAAAGTGAAGATGTGAAAACGATTTGACACTGACAAAGCATCATTATAGACTGTGACAGTGAACTGTAGTTTTTGTAATTAGTGGGTATATATACTGTAAATGTTTTGGTGGGGTGACAAGGAGGTTTGTGTAAATTAAGTCCCGATGTAGTGTAGTGGTGTTTGAATACTGTACTGTGTGCGTAGTAACGTTCATTATGAAATATTTATCTGTGTAACGTCTGGTGTAGCAATGTGGGGTTTCATTATGTTACTTATAGATTAGGGCTGCCACCCGAAATAATTCTACTCATAGCATACTAACTAATAAATTTAAAAAAACCCTTGAGAGCGTCTGTAAAAATAATAAAGTATGTTTTAGCATTTGGATGATTTGCGCATAAATCGACTACGCTTGAATTCTAGATTTCCACTCAGTAAGACTTAATTCGCTGTGGAGAAATAAGGGAATTTTATTCGACGAAAACGTTCTCGAAATTTCAGTGGAACTCTTCACCAATTTTCCGAGGAAGATGGCTTGCAAAATTCTAAATGAACTGCCCTTTTTCTTAAGAGTTGTTTTTTGAGTTTCGTAAAATGCCGATGATATTTTCCACGTAAACTGAAGGCAAGCTGAGAGCGACTTTCGCTCAAAAGGGGTATCGAAAGCGCATCTGATCTGAATAGCGATGTTTGCAAAGAGAAGCTGCTTTGAAGGAACATGTAAAAAAGTAAATAAAAGGGTAAAACAAGCACAACCTGCCATTACGTCGCATTTCTCTCGATCGATTTTATTCAGTCGTCTTCAAAATTGCGCGAACCGAAAAGTTTGATCCGAATGCATTCCAGAGTATGAGTTAATTTCAATAACTGCGCGAATTCCGTCGCTGAACATTTCAGTGTTTCCATCAAAATGGAGTCCTCATTTTTCGACGGATCGATTAAATTTCGCTCGAAATAGCTGCGCAAAACATCAATTTATATTTCAGTGATTTAATTCGATCGGGAAATCATTCATTCTTTTTTTTACCTCGTTTTGGAGTGTGCTGAGTGAAATCTTAAAATAATCCTCTCGTAGCAATAAAAAGGGTGCAAAAATTACCCTCTTAGTAGTATCAATTACTTTGCAGTTGGGCCGCTGAAACGGGCTCTCCAAACCACTGTAATAGATAAACTCAGAAAAAAGTCAATGTAATCGTTTTGGTGAAATATCCGAAGCTTCGAAGTAGTGAGGCGCTTTATAAGCAGATTATAAATTGCACGAGATATATATTTAAGCTTTCTCAGAATCCTTCAAAAATAAAAAACGTAAGTAAAGTACATCAATAATTACATCTATTTACTCAGGTGATATAATAACGAAAAATCTTCTCTTCTATGTAATGAATATATAGTTTGCAAAAAGCTCAAAAAATGGGTATAATTTGAATGAGGCATCCTAGGATTAAACGAGGTGTTTCTCGAATAAATTGACAGAAAGTAAAGGAATAACACAAATCCTTCGTTAGTCTCATTAGTATTTCTCATTAATATGTTGTTCCCGCAACGTCGCTTCATTTTAATTAGAAATGGTTTCCCGAAGGAGAGCAATCGTCTTGATAACGGAATTTCTTTAGAGAAAAGAAAAATGCGCAGGTCGACTTTCTAAATAATTTGAAGATTTTCTCACCTAAGACAATGTTTCGGCAGAGAATCGAACACGTGCATTCTGATATCCTTATTGCAGACAATTTCAGTTACTCCTTGCACTATTTGGCAGGCGATCTTTTCCATAACCATGGTATTTGAACCTATCACTAGACTTTTTCGATCATTTTCTATTTCTTCTTTCTTTGTCTAATTCGAATTCATTCATTCCTGAATTGAATTTTCGTAATTTTTCACCAATTTTGAGCCCCTTTGGAAATGAGTTTTTTGACAGGCCTTCCACATGATGTTCGTGTCCGATTCTAGTTTTTCCTCTTTTCAGGTTCATTGGCAAACACTCATATACGGATTTCGATTGAACAATTCTATGAAAACTGCGAATCGGACTCGCCAACACAATAGAGAATAAATCAACAGTTAAGAATAGGACAAACTGCTAAAACATTTCACAAGAAAATGATTTGCGAAGATTCCTTTATTTACGTTACCGATCGTAAGTTAATGAAAGTGAGTGTTGCTCTGAGGTTAGTTCAAGTAGCGAAAACATTTGTCAGGTGGCAGGACTGCTCACTTGATTTCTCAACCAACATTTTCATCGCCGGGAGCGACGTCCTATCCGTACCACGTTTGTTATGACAGCCATTTTGATTACTTCTCATTTTTACGTCCCAGCAAATTCTGTTTGCTGTGGATTCTTCTTCAATTAGAAGCCCCAATTAGATTTACGCTGGCATGCATATTGTACTGATGGAATGCATCACGTTCGTTAAATGAGAAGACGTTTCACTCGACGAAAATAATGAGAACAACGCGTTCGAAATAAATACTTAAGTGCGTCTACATTTCTTCGCTAATGATTCTAGGACGGAATCATTACGGGAGTTCAGACTAATTAGTAGTGAAATACAAACTGACGCTAAAATCGATTTTTATGTGAGCTACTGGAGACATTTATAACTCCAACTGAACATTTTGCATCTTCAGAATTCCATCCGCAGAAATTCGAATAACAACCAAATTACAAACGGACATCGAATAATAATTATTTTCGTTTTCGACTTTCCACATTTCCGCAAAAATAACAGTCTTATAGAAGGGGAGAAAATTTTGTCGGATGATACAAACCCTATCGGCAGCAACATTTATTAATAATTTATTTTTAATTATTTTCTCCGACATTGCTTTCCTATCAACAAAATCGTAGATTCCTTTTTTTCTCTCTCAAATCTTCGTGTTCCTTAAAGAACAACTGGCCTTTCTTCACTTTGAGACACGGACCAGAATAATTTCAATTTTCAACTCTTCCTATAACACATTTTATTCTTGACTCAATCGCAAGAGATAATTTCTCCGATTTGTCTGCTTAATGTGTGTCTTTACTTTTTATTTTATACTTCGCATAATTTTTTGATTTTTGACCGTATTTATTCACAACTGTCTATCGTCAGATATAATTGGCTCGTGCTTTATGTTGATGTTCGTTCAATGAATCAAAAAATATTTATTTATCGATCCATTAATACTAATATTTATTTTATAATGTTTGAAATTAAAAATACTTTCTCCCTTTGTACTTTCGGGTTTTTTGTTATCACCTCCATTCTTGTAAGGATGTTTTGGGTTTTCTCTCTACCATACTTTGATTTTTCACTATAGACCGGATCTTTCATGTGTTTTTCTTTTGTTATCTTTTTACAAGTCTTTTTCTTTTATGATAATACTCATGTAAAAATGAGGTCAGATGGAAGAGAGGCCTAATCTAGTCTAACCTCGCTAAATAAAGGGTCAAATAATATTAATAATAATATTGAATCAGTTCCAATTTCTCTCCAAGATTTATCGTCCAATAAAATCGAAATTTTCTTCTTTTCTCCGAGCGCTAAATATCTAAACTAACTTAACCATATAGAAAAGGAAAACAGATTAAACTCCACAGTAGGTTTTTAAATTTAACATGTTTCAATGAGAAAAGGCCAAATCCGACTAAGTCCACAATCTCTTTTTAAAAATGCGACCGGTTTCGAGGAAGCTTCCTCATCATCAGGTGAGGACTTCTTCATCAAATTGTGGACTTTGTCAGATTTTGGTTTTCTTCTAATTTATTCATTAATCAGTTCCAGCAAATATCGCTTCAACTAATTAATGATTAACATGGTTCGTCGACGTGAGAAGATCTTCAGGAGAACACGACGAAAAATGTCAAATTAAAAATCTGCTTTGAGATTTACAAAGACGGTTGCTGTCACAACGATTAATTGGATTAATTTTCTTATAATCCTACTAAAACACTTTTGCACTTAATGACTTTTTAATAATATTACATTTAATTAATAAGTTAAACCGTATTCGAATTGGGCGTTAAGAATCAAAATCAAATAAAGTAAACTAACTAATTCACATTAAATGAACACCACATTTAGAAAAACTTTTTTAAATTAACAAGAATTTTCGACTAGCGTTAAGTGTTCTTCTTCTGGTTCAACGCCCTGCTTAGCAAAACATCCAATCCAATCCAAAAGAGAGAAGAAACATCTCTAAGGAGTCCTTCACATTAAGTCCTTCATACCTTCAGTTCGCAATAAGGAAACAATAGCGGATTAATCTCTTTACTTTTCCCGTATCATTCGATTATCCAGTTAATCCTGTAGTAGTGATTGCATTATTTTTACGTATTTTCCGATTTGATAAGTATATTCGGAGATTGAAACAGATCTCGAACTCAGATTTAAGAAAGAGACAAAAGTAAACGAAAGATCTCAACATGCGCGAATGACTCCCGATGAACTGAAATAAAAGTTACGCTGTTCGTGCACTTTCGCGTGATTTGAAGTAGGAAATGTGTAAATGATTGGCCTGGAAATACAAGTTCCTCGGAAAATGTAGGCGATTCTATTTCTGCGGAATTTCTGAGATAGGAATGTTTGAGATCTTATTCCGATAAGCGATAAAGAATTCCCGTATTTTCTATATTAAACTGCACCTGAGGGTGCGTTTATGCAAACATACTGAGCTGGCTGCAAATCGACACATTTATTCATATGAAGATATCAGTTTCCTTTAAGCATGCTAAATACTAAGAAATAACTATAAAATAGCGATATTAAATAAACGAAATCGATTAATATTAGTTGAGAATTTTAATGTCTTAAATTCGTCTTAAAAATTTACGGGTAATACTAGTTTAGATATAGCAGTAATTTATAGTCATGAAGATCCAAGTTATAGAAAAGTGTAAACTCCAAGAAACAACTAATTCCGATTCAAATGGATTAATTTGCTCGTTGTCTGTGAGAATGATTCCACTGAAATCTGAATGAGGCAATTAGCTGGTTATCGATGCTTCATCGGAGCGAGTTTTCACTTTTATTACATTTTAAATTATTCTAAACGTACACCTATATAATACAATATAATATAGATGATATAAATATATCGCCAAACTATCGAAGTGTATGTTACAGTTAATTTCGCACAATGAAAGTCGCTTGCTTTAAGCTGACTTGTCCATTCAAACGATTGCCTCAAAATAGACTATGATTATGCTTTCTGCGGAAACGGCGAAGAGAACCAGTCGCAGCTTAAACTCCTCTTTCATCTCAAAATACTCTCAAACTTGATCCTGAAAACCACCGATTTGTCAGATCTTTTCATTGGATTCACATGCATTCTTCGTGAACTTTCACGCTGCACTGTGCTCATTCGAACAAGACATTTAATTGGTATATATTTATTGTATTCATTTAATTAGATTTCAAACAGGTGATAGCCAATCAGGTTGAATCATGAAAACATTAAATAAACACCAGAGCGAATAAATGAGGTCAGGGACAGTGAGGCTCAGTTAGGGCATATTAGGAGTGATTCGACTGGAGAAAAAAGTTGTAGCGAAAAATGATGGAAAAGTTGCGGTAGATATGTGAAGCACGTTGGAATTACGACAAAGAAACAAGGGAGAGTGGCGTCAGATCTGACATAGGAAATGGCATTTTTAAATCGAAGGATTTGCGACGATGAAGAATATGAAAATTAGTTTTTATTAGGTAGTTGATATATATTCTGCGATTAAAAGTATTTCTGCGTGTTTGTGTATGTATCTAAGCACAAGGGCCGTCGACGTCAGATTTTTACGACGTACTGGCCCCACCCTGTAGATGCCAGAAATCCTTCTTTCACGAATTTCACCGTTCGTCTAGTGGTCCTTGGTTCGATGCAAGACGGTCATTCCGCTTCCACCATGCATTTCAAACGGGGAATACGGAATCTTATTTTAGGACCTTCCCGATAAGATACTGAATTGAAACTTTGAAACACGTCAGAGTTGCACTTATCTAACATTCGTATGCCATTGTCTCTCATAAACGGGTCCTGTGTTCGACGCCAGGCGGTCTTTCGCGCGGATTTTCGAAAATTGTTTTGGGTCCTTACTCGGAGCGATAGAACAGTGAAAATCACGGAGGTTGGAGATGCCGTGGTGTTCTATGGTAGTAAATGAAGAAATGTTACCAAACGACCGTGAGTTCGACGCCAAGTGGGTGCAACATTCTCCGGTATAAAATGCATGGCGGTCAATTTTGACAATTATTTTTAATGCTTATCCGATAACAAGGAGTGATATAAAATGTAACGTACATAGAGGCAATTCATGTTTCATATACACTGTTCGCCGTTCCATTGACGGTTCTTGGTTAGATACCTGAGAGTCATTTCTATTCTACCATGTATTTCAAAGGGGGATAGCGTATTCTTATTTTAGGAACTTCCTCATAAGATACTGAATCGAAACTTTGGAACAGATCAGAATGGAACTTACTTACATTAATATGCCATTGTGACGCACGATCGGGTCCTTAGTTCGTCGCCAGGCGGTCTTTTGCGCGAAGTTTTCAAATTGATTTTAGGCATTACTTGGTATGATACTGCATTCAACTGATAGCTTGCAGTATGCAAGCAACTCATACTCGTGTATATATATCATCATCAGCCATTTTCAATCCGATATCGGATGTAGGCCTCCCCAAGCGCTTTCCAATTCTCTCCCTTCTGAGCTTCTCTTTGCCATGTCACACCTAAGTACTTAATGATGTCTCTGTTCCATCGGTCCTTTGGTCTTCTTCTTGGTCTCTTCACATCTCTTGGTGACCAGTTCAGAACCGCTCTTGTACAACGGTTGTCGTTTCTTCTTTGAAAGTCAATTCTGAAGCATTTCAAATAATTGAGCACTTTACAGTATTTGTGAAAATTAATACTTAGGGTGTCTTTCGAGGTGTTTTTTCTTGCCTTAAACTTCATAGCCATTACAAATATCGTATTATTATGGGTCGACAACAGAGCAAAATAGAGAGATGAATTTCCTGTTGAATGTTAATATTTGAATGGTGGAATTTTGTGAAATCGACAATGGTTAGCAATCATGCAGCGTTTGGTATGAAGTCCTGATTAAGTCTTATACCGGAAGCTGTCCGCTTCCTAATTGAATCTGGACCAGGGAACTTTAACCACTCTTCTTTAAGAAATGAACGGGATACACTGAACTTTCTTCGATACTCTTCCCTAATGATTTCTGCACTAGAAAGTTAGAGGAGACGCTCCCGTAACATGCAATGATATCTACTGAAATTTGTATGAGTTCGACTACAGACCATATATCTCACTTAAGATATATTATCTCAAGACATGGAGTCGGACTCAGTAATGTTTTCTTGCAACAATTTCCGAATAATTGATTATCGTCTCCTGGTATGACTATAGTAAATCTGATCTATGTTCATTCCACTGCACTTTCCATTTTCCAAAATAATACGAAGTTCTCCTCCACGAAATTAAGCCCCACTGGAGTTAAATAATTTCTAATAAGTAATGTACAGTACTTGTAGAATAGGAGTGTTAGGAAACAGTTGCTTTGTAATCTATCAGTAAAGGTTTGCTTGGGACCGATTTGGGTCTTTAATGCTCCTTTATCTTCTGCATTCGTATAAAAGCAACTTAAGTCATATTATCAATAACATTAAATGCATACAAATAAAATCCTTTAGTTATATATATAAGTATTTACTATCCAAACATTATAAATATCGTTCCTGGTTCATTTTCATAAAATGAAAGCTTAAATGTATACCTATATACAAACGATTAAGTGATCAACCAAAAGGCTCGGAGGGTCCTGAACCCTTATATTTGCTTCTAAAATATTTGGAGAGGATAATTTCACTTCTGCACAAATAGCATTACTAATTTAATCCTACATCTATTTTCCCCGTTGAGAATCAGCGGGCAATTCAGCTAGTTATGTTTAAATACATTACATTGTTTGATAATCTTATGCACATCTGTTTATGATATACGATAAAACTAGTTTGACACAGCGAATATCTCTATCACACGAAACAGAAATATCATTTAAGACGCGGATTTTGCTCAGATTCACTAAAACCCGCCAATAAAGTAGACCGTCCTTATAAAGCACGATGTAATTCAACGAGTATTAAACAACCCGGCTATAACGCTTAGAACGTGGTTGCTCATTGAAAACCCTCTTTGTCGGGTTTTACTGACGGCAATCCTTATTTTAGAACTACCAGTGGCAAAATTTTTATACTTGTAAGCTTTCTGTATTGATATCTGTTGCCTAAATTTTAATATTTGCTTATAACCATAATTAGGGATTGATGTTCCATAGAAATATAAAAGTTATATACCTTTTCATGATATTGGATAGTATTTTCTTAATAAGTGCAAAATGGTGGGCATATTTTGACAGATGCATGGCTTTTTAATTATATCGCAAAAATGACGAAAATTTGGAGAATACAAGAAGGCGAACGAAGATATTTCCTGTTTTAAATTTAAACCTTAATGATGATTTTAATAGGTTATATCAATTTCAAATATTTTTAATTTTTATGCCCTCTCTAAATTAAACACATTCATGCAGGAAGGGATTTTTCTACTCAAATCGGTATTTTTAACTGAAACATTTTATGGAGGAATTTTAATGTTAAAAAAACATCCGCCGACATATTTCGCTTTCTGTGGTTCTTAAAATAATATTTAATCCAATTCACACGAGATTTTTATTTTCTCTGTTTTTAATTCTACGTAAAATATATGAGCATGTATAAAAGTTCCCATATGAAAGTTCATTAATACGATTACTAGTTTGATGCAGTCGAATAAAATATATGCGTAGTTAATTAAAAGGTAATTATAATTAGTTAATTTGTGACCAAATGAACGATACTCTCTCGGAATCCGATGAAATTTTCCGACGCGAATTAATCCGAAATCCGAGTGAATAAATCCCAAAGTTATATATATATATATATATATATATATATATATATATATATATATATATATATATATATATATATATATATATATATATATCCATCGATAGATGTATAGTTTTTGGACAAATCTTACTCTATTTTAGATAGTAAAGATGGTTGTATCAGCAAATACTCATCATACGACAAGGACGGCGACCAGATTTAATTATGAATGGATTTCTCTGTTTAGTCTAACAGTCACATTTTTTCCGATAAAGATAAGCACAGGGGGCGATCAATCAGCGCTAAAACTAAATTCATTACCAATCATTACCTATAAAATAAGCAGGCTCGGATTGGTCTTTTGCTCAAAACATGACGTTTTGCAATTTTATAATGGTGAAAGATACCTTTGTTGAAAGTGATCCTTTTGCCTAGTATCTATGGAATAAGTACCTATCATATCTATGGATTAAGTATGTTTGCTCAACTGGAAAAATGACGGTAAAAGAAAAAACAAAGTGATGAATATTATATCTCAAACGCTGAAGAGGAGGTAAAGGCGTCTCATTAAAGATTTTAATAAAAGCGTATTTTTGAAGTTAATCTGACATATACCTAAGCGAGAGAGATGAAGAAAAACAAAAAAATTGTCGGGAAATCAAGATCGTCTCAGCAGGAAATAAAATTGGTTTAAAATATCTTTCTCTTCTTCTTCCTTATGTTTATAGCGAAACGTAGTGAAGATTATAAGGAAATTGATTTTGAAATGGCAAAGATGGATTCCGTGATTACGAATGAAAAAAGAATCCACCCCTGATACCAGCCTTTCATTCATTTACTTATTCTCGAAATTGGATTTACTTACGTTTGTTTCGCGAGTTTTACGTTACATCTTGCTTTGTTTCTACATCTGTGCAGATGTTTTGATTTTATATGCGTTGCCACCGGTCACATTTGAAATCAATTTTTTAATATTTACAATATCCGTGGACGAGTTATGGTAATTTACATCTAAGTCGACATTAATGCCCTGCATATCGCCTGTGGATGTAAACACCAAAATTTACAACACTCTCTGACGTTCGCATCACATCTACTGATAATGCACATTATAAACAGAGGTTTTTACTTGCTTCGCCGCATATATTTAGCGCTAAAGTTTAGCTTATTTATCTGAATTACTTCTGTTTTCTGTATTAACTACTGTTTACTGTATTTACTGCTGTTTTGCTTCTGAAATTGAATGAGGTAACATTTTTCTATGCTCAATTACAGTAGAAACTGAGTCACTACAATAGCTTAAATATTATGTGGCTATCTTTTTTCCTATGAAATAATTAAATATTATCCTATGAAATAATTAAATTATTGTCCTGCAAAAAAATATACCGAATTCACAGAAAGTACGACATAGAGAAAATATTACTTAGGAAAATATCTTTCGGTACATACCGCTATTTAGGTATTAGGAAATTCTCCGATAATACATCACACACTCTTCGTCGGTCGAATACAATGCACTTGAGTGCATCACTATAGTAAAGATTCGACGGGTAGAAATGAAAAGGCGGAGAGACAGCGAAGAAGTACTAAACTCTCGATGATAGGCATACTGAGCTATGCATTTTGTAATATCCAAAGGATCAATACTTCGTAGAGACAGTCAAGTCTGTAAAATCACATTTCAATGCCTCGAAATAAAACGTGATGGGCTGTTCTATTCGTAATTGCCTTGTTTTCATCATAAGCAATAGTTAAAGCAATACGATCAATCTTGAATTCTAGGAATTGCACATCTCATCCGATTTGACATGTTTTGACATCTTTAGGTGAATATGAATTTAGGACATAACTTCGAAATAAGAGCCTTTTACTATCCCAAGTAGTAAACATGAGTCAGTAAAAGAAGCTGATGAAGAGATACAGGAACTGAGAAGAATTGAATAAAAGGCAAATATCAGCGGAGGGCGATGAAGATGGCAACCGAAAAAAGCCAATAAAACAAATGACGGAGATGTTGCAACACTGGATAGAATTGAGAGACGTACATGTTTCCTCTAACACTCTCCACACAATATATGAATCATCATAGAATTATAAAAATAAATATTTTGAAAATATGGTTTTTAAACCTTGTAATAATAAATATCCGATGAGTAAAAATTATAGCATTATTATATACGAACGCTTTTTATATGAGTTCGGAATTGACTTACCATAAGATACCATGGCTTTTGAGATGCGAACGAATTAAGTGCGTAAATCAAGATAGCACAGAAATCGGATATCGAAATTGTACGAAGGAAAAATAATTTAATAGCTAAATAAATGTTTTTAGAAGATTTAGTGCGTATAATGAAGTTAAAGGAATGGGAAAATTACTGGAGGTGCATTAAGCCCAAAAAGTGATAAAAAAAATTCTGCATTGAACTCTCGTAAACGGACTAATTTCCTAATTAGAGGAGGCACTCTATTTTCTTGAATTGAATTGAAAGAATGATTCTGAGAATTCGCAGTTCTTGTAAATGTAAATCACATGATAAAATGCAGCGAGCATATAAAGCCAATCGACTGAATACAATGGAAACTTGCTTATATATTTAAGAATGTGGAAGTGCCAATCCCCCGATGAGAGAGCAATCCCAAGACAAAAGCATATGTCTCGGAAATCCATAATCTCGCATTTCCACCTCGCAGTTCGAAAGTTTAAATTCAAATAACAGAACGGAGAGCAGAAATCGGGCGATTGCAAGAAATGCAGTGAAGAATTCGTCTTGAATATCATTCGCCAGAACGGCTGAGAGAAAAGTATTTTTGAGAAAGGTAAAAACGCCAAGCATGAAATGTTACGGCCCAACGAGACGCATTGGGGTGCAATTCTGAAAACGATTTTCCTTCTCTGAAAGCTCATCTTGTGCGTACTTCATCAACAAAAATCGGAAATTCGAATAATTACTTCGCAAATGAAAATTATCACTGATTCAGATCAAAATCATCGTGTATTTCCATTTACGGTTTCGTTTCTAGATTTTACCGGTTGAATCTACAATAAAACCCGGTTATGAAGCACTTCAGGGGACAAAGTGAAATCGTTAACAACGGGATATCACAAATATTTATTTCTTTTACATTCATAAAAAAGAGAGAAGTTTTGGGGCTTTATTTATTTTACATTAAAAAAAGAGAGAAGATTTTTTGGCTCTTCAAATTTGAAATAAGAGCTTCCCAATTGAAAAAGAAAAGGAATCTTCTTTTGTTTGATTTAATTGCTACAGATACAGAGTCTTCCAAGTATTGTCGAGGGATGCTGGTTTTCTTTCGTCATATTACTAAATAATTGTCTGCATTTCCGCCAAAAAGAACGTTGTCTTTCGTTACTTAATTTTGGCCATTCCCACTCTAAAATGGAGCAATATTTACCAGAGAGACAAAGTAAAGCCGAGTGCATATCCGCCTTTTAAGCGGTTAGCAGAGCGAGAGCTATTTTTAGCACGTGTGAAAGGAACCGAGGGAAGTCTTCAATGCTTTATATTTGATCTGAAAACATTTTCAACTCATCTCCATTCCACTGAACATCATCGAGCTGAGAATAAGTGCTGCCGATGTACGCCATAAGAAGCAAAATCAAAGTTAACATTTATTCGGTTCACCATTTTCCTAATGAGTCTTCGGATAGCGTAGCTCAAATGTGGCGTGAAATAGAAAATCGATTCTTTTCATGCTAAATCGCTGAGATTTGCCGTTCCCTGAAAAAGAGCATGAAAAAGAGCATGAAAAAGAGCATGAAAAAGAGCATGAAAAAGAGCATGAAAAAAGAGAGCTTATGATAGCAGTGGTAGACGAAATGCCTCACGAGTCAACGACTTCAGCACAGCGCCTCTAGCGGCCGAATAAAAAGTCTTCAAAATCGTTCCTCCGGGTGTGCGAACATCATTTCCTCTCAGATTTAAAAACTATTCAAAACTTTTCGAATGACAAATGATGAATGCTTTGTCTTACAAGCGAGTCAATAGTTGTAACGAACCATATATATAGCAAAACCCATTTAAAACGCTTCATCTTGCTTGAATCGCTCTGCATTTCTCACTACATATGCTTAAGACGCTCTGCTAATAAGACGGCCTAAACAAACAGCAAAAGAACTCTTCGTAGACCATTCTTAAAAAATACGAAGAAATTCGTATTACAAGACAATAATCCGCTGGTTCTCTAGATATCTAAAGCTGTGGCATGTAAAGCAAACTAAAGAAGATTTTTGTTGAAAGCTCTCATTAAAAAATGAAAAGCCAAAATATCCATCCTTTTCTAAATTTCTATGTTTAAACCCTCATTTAAAGGCAACGTTAACATCAATATTTAATACTCTTAATGGATTGCTTGCGATATCAGCTAGCAAAAATAATTGCACAAATGTAAATTAATACATCTACAGGAAATACCTAAAAATATTGATATATTGATATTATGTGTATTTAAGTTTTATATCCTCTTATTCGAGTTATTTGATTCCTTTTCACTCTCATAATTTTCCATATTGATGTGATTGCTGCTGTGAAATGTTTTTTTTTTTTAATTTGTAGAAAATTAATTAAATCCCGTTGAATTACTAAGCAATACGCCTTTCGACGAGTTTTAATTCCCAAATTCTGATTTTTAGGCTAAATTCCGAAATTTCACATCCCTCTTTTTACTCCGACATTAAATCCCTGAATTTTTTGAATTTTTGGTCTCAAATATTAATTCCTATATAAAGTATTCACTACGCTCTGTAAAAACAAAAAAACCTCAGAGAACTTCATAAGAACAACCTTCCAAATATTATGTGAAACTCAAAGCAGAGATGAAATATGGCCCCGTATTTTCGTTAGTCTTCCGCTATTTCTTAATGAAATCCTTTGCTCGTGGAATAAAAAAGAGACGGGTTGCAGCATAAGTTAGCTATTAAGGAATAAATTAAAAATAAGGAAGTAACGTATTGGATGCGCCCATTAACTGTTTGGCAGCTAATAAAAATGATGGCGGAAAAGCTTTTGACGGAAAATGCAAGCAGATTACTTGAAAAGGGAAAAATATAAAAGGATTCTGTGGAATTTCTGGAAAATAATGAACGGACGAAGTGCTTTTTAACGGATAAATAATGAAACGAGCCATCTGTGCGGCAAAACGCTGAAATATTTTTTAAACGAAATTCATTACAGCACGCCGCTGTGTTATGACATCGATGGCCCATTTGGCATTTATTCCACAATCTGCGCGGTGGAACGAATTAATACTTAAATAAAAAGTGGTTGTACTTTTGGATATAGCCATTATTACGTACGAGAACCAGAGGGAAAACAAAGAGTTATTTTTATAGAAACTTTTGCCTTTCAAGCCCTTCGATTAATATCAGTAGGTTTAATAGATATCGCAATTTAATAAGTTGCTCTGTATTTAAATTCTTCGAAAAGGACTACATTTTCAGAATTACCCGTACATGGAGTAAATGCAAATGAAGTCGAATAAGTTGAATATCTCAGGGTAATCTTTTACTTATAAAAATAAATTGGAGCACGCAGATCCAAAAATATCCGTCGTAAAGCAAGTAAATAGATTAATAAGCGTACTGTCAGAAGATGCGGCGAAAGAGAGCGATCTCGTTTTACCTTGGTTCATCTGGAATATGTGGCAAGTATATGGGATGAATGATCAAGTATATGGGATGAATGATCAAGTATATGGGATGAATGATCAAGTGTATGGGATGAATGATCAAGTACCCTTCTTGTTCCACAATAGAACACAGGAAATACACGTTTTCAACTTAAAGTATAATTTCATTTGAAGGAATTAACATGCTTATTCAGTAAAAAAAAACGAGATTAATATGTTGACCATGCAACTTCTAAGATGCTTCGGATGAAAATGTTTCTGCCATTAAGTTCGTTCAGAGTTGTTATCTCCAAATTTTTAGAAGCTAGCTGTTAGCAAACGATGGAAAGTTACTTGTATGAAAGTATAAAAACACCACTAACGTTTTAAATTCAGCAGCAAATATCATAATTGCGGAATCATAACTGCGGAGTTTTCGTCAATCAATCAAGAAATGTTATTAATAATTATGCTTAAATTAATACAGGATTAGTTACGTACTAGTTATATAATATTCCTTATTTCAATTGCACTTTCTTGATATTGGAACAAAACAAGTTGAATTGATATTAATGTTTCCTATAAATTTGATACTTATATAAATACTGTGAACATTTAAATTTAGAATAAACCTAGAAACTTCATATAATGATCAGTGGTAGTGTACCTATAGCAGTGATGAGTTTGAAACCCCTTCTCAATCAAGATTCTGGTCTAAAATATCCACAGTATATATAAAGATCGTTGCTAAAATCCTGCAAAAATATTTCCGTCAATTTTATTCAAGAATTCCTTGATATTGGAATTTCTATTTTCCGGAGTTAATAGATTTCTGTTTCTGCTGACAAATAAAAAGCCCCGTTTGCCATGAAGTATAACGTTAGCAATTAAAATTTAGTATTCGTGATGTATTATAAAATTTTCTTATCGAATCATATACACAGCAATATGCATACCTTCTCCATTTATTAATGAGAAATTTAATGTTTCATAGAAAAAGGTGCGAAACGTAACTGCAAATCCATTCAATTCTTCAAATTTCTCAAGCATTCGAGTCGAAAATAACAACTTATCAAATAGAAACGATTCATTTTAGCTATTTTAAGGCATACATCTGGAATCCGTGGGGAATCAATAGATGATCCAATTAATAAATATTTCTTTTATTTCATTCTTTGTTAAATCTCTTAAAGAAAATAATGCTGCACGGTGAATAATCAATTTATAGCTGATAAGTGCATGCATCTTTTGTACTGACGACAGCGTATGCTAAAACTGGTAAAGGCATCGGTATTTGGGAAATGTATTGGTATTGTGGTATTGCAAATAACAATATTCTAAGTAGAATTGAGTAAGGAATTACTTCATACTTGGTAATGTTCTATGCTCTAATTGAATGCTCTACGTACACATATGCTATGTAAAGGCTCCGGATAGCCATGTTCGACTTTGGTGAAAGTGGTAGCGGGTTCGATTCCCGGTGGAGTTCACGCACACAATGACCTCAGCTGTCAAAGTACTTTTAACAATACTTCTATTATGTAAGTAAGTACCAGTATAGCAGAACTCTTCCGTTTAAAATAAAGCAGAACGATAAAGAAGGAATGGTGTTGATCTACATCTAGAACCTGCAAGCCGCCTTTCGGCGTGTGGCAGGGGGTGTTTGAGCTACTTCTTTATTATTATTATTATTATTACAAATTTACTACAGATAGGCTATTAGCCAGGTGGCTAATAGCTAGTTAGTTAGCTTTAGCTAGTTGTTGTCGCGTATCGTTCGCATGAGTCCTTGAAACGACTTGTTCTATCATCTATTTGTCTTATTTTACGCTCGTTGTCGGATCGTCCGATTTTGTCTTCATCAAACGCACTTTATCTGAATTCATCGAGCACTCCAATCATAGCTTCTGGTCTCCTTTCTTTCTTTCTACGTAGAAACCTAGGAGAAGGCAGATCAAAGTAATATCCACGTGTAAATTAGAACAAAGAAACACCGCTGGTACTAAGTCATACTAGTTGGTGGGCAATGTTATGTCCATACTGATATTCTGTAGGTATGTAAGGCTAATCACGAGTTGCTTTAGGTGATTGTTAAATGTACATACATACAGTTTTACATAGTAAATATTGTGGCCAAGATAGTTTATGTGTGTACAATATGAATTTGAATTTAATATGGTTGAATTTTTGTATGGAGCATAATTTGTGGCAGTTGCGTAAAACGTCGCCACACGACCCAGCGGAAACGTATAATAATATGATTTACAAAACTCTACAATCGGGGAATGGTCCTCTATAACGCTGCAATCATATATTTGCTTCATCCTAATGTTTTAAGCAATGACGCTGACAACATAGCGTAGGGAAAATGAAGATTCCATCTGCGAATGACGGACGCTAACAAATTGGAGGTCACGGCGGAGTCCACTGACAGATCAAAATCCATTTACCTTTTCGTCCGATCTTCGAATCCTCACCCGACGCAGCACCCGGTTAGCCAAGCGCATTCGACAGCGGCCCCAGGTTCGATCCAGGCGAGAAGTCGAAGCACTTAAAAAATATTAGTCCGGCACTTAATCCGTGTATAAAGAAAGTCCTGCGAAGAGAGCGTGCGTTCACGTTGAGCCCCACAGGCGAACTGACAGCCCTCGTGGTCTGCCTTCCCCTCTCCACTACTTCCCCTCCGTCCCATCCCAGAGCGAAACCAATGGGGAACCGCCATTTATTTATGTAATACTCGGTTAAGACGCTATCCTTCTGAAAAAATAGATACGCTCTGCTACCCGCTTAAAAGGCGGATATGCACTCGGCTTTACTTTGTCTCTCTGGTAAATATTGCTCCATTTTAGAGTGGGAATGGCCAAAATTAAGTAACGAAAGACGACGTTCTTTTTGGCGGAAAAGCAGACAATTATTTAGTAATATGACGAAAGAAAACCAGCATCCCTCGACAATACTTGGAAGACTCTGTATCTGTAGCAATTAAATCAAACAAAAGAAGATTCCTTTTCTTTTTCAATTGGGAAGCTCTTATTTCAAATTTGAAGAGCCAAAAAATCTTCTCTCTTTTTTAACGTAAAATAAATAAAGCTTTGTAATATTCCAGCAATAACAAAATCCCGCTTATGAGGTTTTCCCTCGATCTTCTTAACTGGGTCTTGACTCTAATTATGTAAAAATGGCTTAAGGTTCTAGTAATCGACTGATTCACTTATTATATTTACGTTGCGATCTCGTTTTTCTTTTGCGTTACTAATTCTCCTCAATTCCTGACAATCATTACTTAAATCTCTATGCGTTGGCTATCTATGTTGCATGATGCAAAAGCAAAAAATAGATTATTCTGGTGATTGAGCCATCGTTTATTACTTATTTGAATTTTTTCTCTATCTTCTTTTAAAATCTTATTCTATTTCATCAGCCTTTTTGGATGCCTTCTATAGCTTCAAGTGAGTAGTTACTCTCCGAAAATAGATTTTCAGCCTTTATTAAAACGTTAATAACTTTTTAAGGAGTGCTACTGTATATTAGAATAGTTTATAATATTTTCTACCACCTAAGCCTATCTTCTCATAATATCGGAAGACTCCTTGGTAGGCAGGATTGCCTAAAAGAAAGCTATGAAGTGTAAAATGTTACATTAGTGCAGCTAAAACGCCAAGAAAAAGAATTTAAATAGAATAGAATCGAGAGTGACCAATATTAAAGTTGTTAGCATGATTCATACCTAATTGATGCCCATATTGTTGCGCTATGGTAACGAGACAAAAGAGACATCAGCGCAAAAGATCTCTTCATAAGGATATGCTAGTCAGAGTATCTCTTCTCTTCATAAGGATATGCTAGTCAGAGTATCTCTTCATAAGGATATGCTAGTCAGAGTATCTCTTCTCTTCATAAGGATATGCTAGTCAGAGTATCTCTTCTCTTCATAAGGATATGCTAGTCAGAGTATCTCTTCATAAGGATATGCTAGTCAGAGTATCTCTTCATAAGGATATGCTAGTCAGAGTATCGTTGATGAAGTCTGAATTTAGCAAAGCCGCTCTACTGATCCGATTGCGCCTTTTAAAAGAGTTTAATTGAGAATAAACACATTACTAAGATTGTGATTCCAAATTTTATCATTTGACGAACATATGGCATAGTAAACCCGTTTAAAAGGCTCTCGCTCATGCCACTATCCCGCTGAACACGCGATTTTCTCTCTCAATTTAAACACATAGAAACAATACCGGTTAAGAAGTTTTGTACACAGAAATAATATATTTTTATTACTATTAGAGCATCCATGCAGAAAATATGGAAGGTTGGAAAGTCAGCAACGTCCGTTTTCCTTTAAGCCAACACTCGTTTAACATAGGTGGCATTATCCATCATATTTGAAATCCACTATGGAAAAGGCGCCCTTCTTTTTGGATCGGAAGGTATGACGTAAGAAGAGATTCGAATGCTCTCTCAAATATTCGCCACAATAAACATGTCTTCGTCTGCTCCAAAACTCTACAGCAGCTGAAACGAAAGAAAAGCCACCCGCTCCTTTTGGCTGATTTCCCAATTCCCGAATGTGCATTCTTTTTGAGAACGCAGCGCCACTTGGATGCAGCGGTATAAACGCAAATTTGCATTCCGTGAATTCTCCCGGAATAATATTGGGAGGAATCGAAGAAGTCTCCTTTTGGCAAAAATGTTCCAATTTTGTCGATTCATTCATTTTAAAGCTTTGCTTGCATTCTTCTGATTCTACTCGGAAAATTGGTATTTTGAAAAACCTTTTCCACGTATCATTTGACAATGAAATTCTTAGGAGAAATTCTAATCAGGTCTACCAAATAATCATTAGGAGTTGCTGAACGAAGATCGTGTATGGAGAAAGTGCAGATGGTGATGTATTTATTCATAATAATAATACCTGTACTGGAAAACCGTTGTTTAAATTCCTTTACAATGAATATGAGGGGTCCATTGAGAATTTATCTATTATCGATACGCCTGAAAATTATTCACTCTGAAAGCCCTAATTTTGCTTGATAGAGAGTGAGTAAATTTCCATTACTTTTTCCTCTTTGTGGCAGGTTGCTGCTATTAGTGAAATGACCTCGCGTAAATGGAGCACCCTACACTTTTCATTGCATTCATTTAACCAAGATTAAATCTATCTCCCATACTCAATCAGTGCAAATTTGTATTTAGTAAGTTATATTTATCTAAATATGTATGACTTGTATTACGAGTGAAATAGCGTATAGTTGTAGCTGAGTTGTTATGTTGTTGTATATATTTTAACATTATTGTATATGTTGTAACATAGTAGCAAGGAGGTATTTGTTTCATAATATTTTAATGTTTTAGATTGATATATGTTTTGTAATTGACAATGGTGTTTTAATACGTATAATGTATGTAGTATTTTCCTATATCATTAACGTATAAGACTATTGTTGAAGTTGTCAGTGGACTGATAGATAGTCTATCTGCAATAAATTTATTATTAATGTTGATAAATCAGAGACTTAGGTATTATCCAAGCCAATCCTTTATCCTGAATCAAGAGGAGAAAACTATTCATTCATTAAGATATGATCGCAAGAAAAACTGACCATTCGCACAGGGAAAATGGAACTCATTGAATCTCGTGAAAGTGAATATGTGGACCTTTTCTAATCACAATGATGAATTACCTTTGTCTTAATCTTTGTGACGCAGCAAGGATAAATAGTCATAAATTATTAAAAAAGATATTTTGGAGAACCAAGTTTTTGTTATTTATTGTTACCTAACTGAAGCGACAAAGGAAAGTTAAACATGCAGAGGCAAACGATAGAACGACACTATCTTGTAATATTTGAAATTATCTCTAGAGACCTGAATTCCACGATAGATCTAATAGACGCCTCAATAAGTGATGGAAAATAAAGGTTCCTATGAAAATCGATTGAATTATTTCCTTCCAAGCAGTATCAGAACATGTGACAAGGAGGACGAATAATATCGACTAAATCTTCTACCAACATCCTCTCCATAAATTTATTAAGGAAATAGCTGATAATCCCGTTGATTCTCAACGGGGAAACAAGATGAATCATGTACCAGATTGATTGTGTCTTGGATGTAATTATGACTCGTATTTAAATTTTGAATATTAATATACCCTCTTGATGAATTCCTCTCGGTCAGATGGATAATTTCGTCCCTTTAATATTTCATCATATTTCACCTATATGTTTTCGGTCTATGATATAGGAGGTAAAGATTCTCAATCGTTACTCTGGAACTCAATTTCATGATTCTTTTAATGCAGTTGCAGTTTTAATGCAAATAAAAAGCCTTCTATTTGTTATTTTATGAATTTGATAAATTAATACATTGCTTTCTGAAAATAATTTTCAAACATCTTTACAAAAATGCAATTCATAACCAACTAAACACAATTAAGGTTATACAAGAAGTGAAAAATTGTGACTTGGCCGGGACTCGAACCCGGGTCTCCCACTTTCCGGGCAGATATTCTATCCATTAAACTACCGAGTCACGCAGTCTCACTTCTGTAAACGGGAGCTTATATGGGCAAGGTGCTCCACTTAGTGGCACCAACCACCACCAGAGGTCCTCGTCGAGGCAGCCACCCAACAAAGCGATATTAGAGAAACCCTCTCGCGGTATTAACACAAACGATGGAAACGTAATTTCTATGTATTTCTATGTTAATGGGATATTTGTCTGAAATTTAGATTCGCAAGATGAATATTTTAAACATTTCTAATTGAAGTGCCCCTTAACTCTCAACCGAGATAATTATGAAGCCTGCGATAACGATGATTCTTGATTATATTTACTTCTTATGAAACTTTCATCAAGTTTATTAGATGATTCTTTTAAATAAAAATTTTCTATCGAAATATAGCCTGAAAACTATGAAAATGAACTCCATTTGCTTTTATTACGTTAGATTACGCTTTGACCCTCCTGGGATCGAAACAGGGACCAATATTATAGATGAAAATTTTTTATTCATTTTAAGGGGATGGATTTTCATAATCTGCATGTTTTAAGTTTTTACTAATCCCGACTCTCGAGATTAAGGAGAAAATAAAACCCACACTCAAATCACAATAGCTTTAGAATAGCTGAAGTTAATTGTCAATGTAAAGTAAACGTAGAAAATTACCATAAAATATTTCATTACTATACCCATACGAAAGTAGTAGATAGCTAAGTAACAAAAAATACGTGGTGTTAACACTTAAGTGTTTACTCGACATACTACTGCATGTATATGTGACATATACTAATTAGAGAGGTGAAGTATGACAATCACATCATCTGCCATATGCCGATAAACGACTCGCAGGATACAAATTAAGTTGTACATCTACCCGAGTCTTGCTAGTTAGCTGTAGTTGCATTATATCACGATAACGTTGGCAAAGTCGAACTGATTGAGAGAAACTCCTAAACGATCGTTCCCTGCAATTTCCTGCAAATTGACACTGCAAATTTTTCGTAACGGGAAATATTAACATTTTAGAATATTTCCTCCTATTAACATATCCTGTCATTCATTCTAATCTTTAATTTCATATGGATCTTAAATCCCTGGGTATTCTTACGGGAAAATGCAGAAGCATAGCTTCAACAATCGCATTGGTCGTCAAGGGGACTGGTTGTTTATAGCCTCAAAATTTCAAAGAAATTTCCTTTTATTTTAAGCGTATTCTCAACTCCATTTCTACTCCATAACGATATTTTACAACAAAAATATAAATCTTTATTCATTTTCCTTCCTTTGGGTGCTTGTCTCGATTTCGTACGACTATTATTTTTTACTTAAATTTGCAATAGAATTGTAGCCTGCATCCGATAAAAGTTAAGATAACGTGCATTTCTTATGAGGACGGTTTTTCTTCTCTGGGTTCGAACTGGGGACGTTTAGGTAAATAAAAAGTAGCCTATTATCTGCGCAGGGAGTATACATAACGATCTTGAAAGTTTGAAAGTATTACAATATATCGTTCTCGAGTTTTAGGTGAACTTACATATACACATGCACACCTTACTTTATTGTATTAGATTAAGTCTATGATTGAAAAAACCTTCTAAAGGTTCTCATTCTGCTTTCTGAAGCATCCGAGTAAATCTCACCGATTTGTCATAGCAATTCTTTACTGTAGTTCATTTTAGATGACAACGCCCTCTGAAGGCTTATCGATCGCACATATATGAGCGCCGACATTTTTATCGGAAGAGAGCAAACATTTCGCAAGGATATCACACCCCTTCCATTGAGCGGTACAAAATCATTTGCGGATTTTTCGCCTCCAAATGGTCGGGGAATCATTGTGAAGGAGACATTTCAAATGCCAGAGACAAACGCTGAAAAGGTCCGATGACCCCGTTATTAAAGTCTCGATCCCGAAGATAGAACACTATGAATTTTGCTTTTCGGATTGATTTTATCCAACGGTGCAGTTCAAGTGACTTATTTAATCCTTTTTCTCATTGAGAAGATATGGAAGTCTCTTAGAGCTTAAAAATATCTTAAAGTTTGTGAATAATATTAATAATAGTGAAGAGCGGGCTAAAAAGTCTCTTCTTACCTTGCGTTATTAAGGGTGAGTGAACCTAGTTATAGGAAGATAGTTAAAGACTACATTTTACGGAAAATGAAGTTGAGGTATATGAGAGCACACATTAACATAACTAATATATAAATTGAAAAAGATATTGCCATTGACGAAAATCATTATTGATTTACGTTGTACACTTGTATAAAATATTATAGTAAAAATAGCGTTGAAGACTCGTGAGGCGAATTTTATCCGCCTCAGTCGATAGACTGTTATCCTTCCCTGATTATACATCTCGTAAATGCTGGCTCATTGTGCGGTGAAGAAAGTTGAGTGCCAGAGGAGCCATAACATTCGGAGGTCGTTTGGTGGAAGGGACAGAAGATGTCGCAGTCCTCAGGGCAGAGAGGTCATCGCTTCCCGGACATTTTAGGGTTTTAAGGCATTTGGAGGCCCTCAAAAAACAAACGGCCGAAAAAGTGCGCAAGAGATCTCTTTAATGATTCTCACAAAACATCCCGTTTCTCTTAAAAATCCTCTCCCGAAGCTCGGCTAAGGATGTTATCGACTCTCCATGACCTGCAGAAAAAAATTGCTTATAAATTATTGTAAGAAATCCAAAAATTCTACGAAAAGAAGCTTGCATCGGTGTGGGAACCGTACAGTAACATCCGTGAATCTCGTAAATAGAAAGATTTTACTCGTAAATTGTGAAAAGCTTTCAATTACATCGAAAGAAATAAGACAGTCGCTTTTCTAATTTATTATATCGCTGCTTTTTATCTTTCGTAGTATTGTTCAAAGCTGAGGTCATTTCTCATATAAAAATTCCTTGGAAGTCGACGGATCTAAAATGTGTGAAGTTTTGCTAAATTTATCATGAATTAGAAGTTTAAATGTATTATATGAAAATTAGACCATTATTAAAAAATATAACGAGATGGCAATCGGCATCATCTAATAATACTCGTAGTTCTCTCTATTTATCAACATCTGTGGCAAATATTCAAGAAGATTCCCTTCGGTTTTAAGGTACTTGCTTGAAAATAAATAGCCAATAAGCCTTTTTGACGTAGAAGGAATAAAACATTTCAATATCCATCTTATAACGCGTTTTTACTCGAATATCACCTACCGAAGGGTGAAACCCACTTCATGTGAGACAGATGAGTGACTTCCCATTTCCTAGAGGATGAAATTTATATTCTTTTGCTATATTATCGCTTGTTTTGACCACAGGAAATATGGTAATCACTTGTCTAGTGTTCAGTTGATGGTCACGGATTCGAGTCTTTGCGATGGAAAACTTTTCAACCATTATCTTTTCAAAGTAAATCGTATCATGACCGTGTCAATTTCAGCGATCGATCACTTTCAGATTCTTTTTATTTGTCGAGAAATATGGTCCGCGAGAAAACTGGAAATGAAATTTTAATCGTTTTTTTGTTCGAAAACAGAGATACTTATGACGAAAAAGCAAAGAACAAAGATTTAATTAAAGAAGAAGGGAAAGCTAAGTTTTGAAAAAATCTATATCTTTTAACACGAAATCTCAAAAAACAAAACAAAATATGCGTAAAAATTAAGCGAATGAATTTTTTAAAATTAGCCGGTTTGGATTAAATTGTAAAATAGTAGGGAGGGTCTTATCAACCTTCGTGCTTATATTTTTATGGAAGCAGATGAAACAATTCAAGTATTTTCCCAACTGATAAAATGTATTAATATTTATGAAATGGAGTCGGAATTTCTGGTTCGACCGTTTCAGCGATCGCCAGATAAAAGTGACCAAAAATCTAAAGTCTATTGAAGAATCTCCCTTTCGTTACGAAGATAAGATTCGTTTAAAAGAAGGTGATAAACCACGTTCTGCTAATTTTCCTTTCACTTTTCTCCGGAGGAAACGCGTCCTTTTCATCCTCAAAGCTGTTGAGTGCGTTCTCAATGAATTCCATTTTCTTAGAGAGTTTCTGTCGGAATTAGCGGGCTTAAAACTACTGTCATACACGTAAAGAGAACATACAGATTAAAAACATCTGACAAGGTTGCTCATATCTATTTTCCTTGCGGTGAAATGGACCGGAGCTTTTCAACTTTCCTTTCGTAGGGTTGACACCCACCCGTGCATCGGAATTCGTCCGAAATGTGTCCAGGAATGAAAAAAGAGCAACGTCTTTGTTTTAGTATGCATAAAAAACATTTGCAATGTCTATTTTAATTTACATTAGTTATTCAGGGTCGAATTCATGATACTTTGGACAAAACAATATTGATATGTAATAGCCATTGGACCTTCAACGAATTTCCAAATTTCATAATTCAATCGGGAAGCGCATGAAATTAATTGTCAAAAATTGCTTATATATATATTTTTACATAGGATGGATAAATATAAACACAACTGCTATTATAAGATCACCATCGGTGAACTGATTTGATAACATCAGTAAACTATTCTGACATTTATTTTAAGGTCGATCTCTTTCACCTCGAAATCTTGGATAAGAAAATTTGATAAGATTTCATCTCTAGAATGTGAATTAAAATGCGGACTTTCAAATCCCCAGCCGCAGCATCAAATACCGCTGACATGGAACCGTATATCCAAAAAAAGGAAATATTCCAAAAATAATACATGCAGTTGCCTTACGAAACTGTTCCTCAAATTTCAAAATAATCTGTACTTTCCATACATTTTGCCCACTTTCACAAATCTTCAGCTTCGATTGCAATTGGAAAGAGAGATTTCGATCTGCTGTCTTTTCTAAGCAGCGCAGTTTTTCTGCACGGAGGCTTTTGAGTGATCGTCAATCACAACAGATAACACTCAAAGTGATATGAAGCCAGAGATGAGTCTCAAGAGTGGAAATCAGAGAATATCTCCTCCAAACTGATTGCTCTCAGTACTTAAACAAAATCTGCAATCAGATTCACGATCTTTTGCAGGCTATCTGATAACTATAATAACAGGAAAATGAAAAATGTTCAAGAAAGCGTCACAAAAATAGTTAAATGATGGACATTCAAGTGTTTGTGATGACGAGAAAGAACAATAAGAGCGAGCTTTGCTGACACTTCCAAGATTTTACGTATATTCAATCTATCCTTTCACGTTTACTTTAACACTCGATTTTTTAATTCGAAATTGTTCCCGTAAACGAAAACGAAAACGAAATAAACGAACGAAAAAAAACGAAAGTTCTATAAACGAAAAATTGGAAAAAGCATTATAAATTTTAAGATTTCATTATTTTTCTTTTAAATCGTGGGAATTGTATGCATCAGTCCATATCAAATGTCGAAAAGTCACATATTCTAGGATTTTGGATGTATTATTTATATTATGTACTGTTTATGATTAATGTACACAACAAGATCTCTTGAAATTATGTTCTTTACTTATTGCAGCTTGATTTGTATCATTTTTCCTTAACCTTTTCTAAGCAACTGTTTGAAAATTAGTAGCAGCCGCTATTCTATATTGGTACTTCCTTTATCCTACTATGGTGTTGGGTAGACATCTTTAACATGTTCTTAATAGCTTCAGAAATATTAATCTATCAATTTCCTTGGTGTTCGAAAGTCCTGGAGTATTGGAAATGTCAGAAACCTTTCGGGCATGGAAGATCAAAAAATATTTAGAGATTATTTTCGAGATAAAATTTTAGAGACATTAAGTGTACGATAACTGGTATTTTCAAAAATCACTCCATATTTGGTAGCTTTACCTTATGATGAGATATTCAGGAAATAATTCATTAAACCTTAAATTTGAATCCGGTGATCAATAAATCTGTATGTAATATGTTTAGCCCTGAGATCATTTCGAAGCTTCACCAATAGACCGATGAGAGGCTCACTAAGCAAGATGAGGAGTGAGGTAGCTTGCATTCCTCATTGAGCCTATAAGCTAAACACACGTGTATCAAGCACAGTGGAGAAACATTCCATTTCACTGTATATATTCTGTTATTACCATGAAGCCATAATATCTTCCCCTAAGTGTTGGGAACTCAAAGATTGTACTGAAATGAAAAGACACATGCATGCCACACGAAATTAATTTTTCGGCTAATCAATTTACATATCGGAAACCAATACCATCTTCTAAACATATATGTTCCGCAAGACCCACAGGTAGCAATATCAGTTTTGACTTCCGCGAATGCTTTCCTCGAGACCCAAAATATACCCTAATGGGTGGACATTTCAATCATAATCTAACTTTCCTGGATTAGGCATATTGCTTTTTTATCATCTTAATCTCGGTCTGCCAACACTTCTTGTCCCGTTTATAATCCAACTCCTTTTTGGGAATCCTCTCTGGTGTCATCTTCTTTTGTAGTCTTCTGGTATATCTCCCATGGATATTACTTTTAATTCCTGTCTTATTTCTTCATTTACGACACTTTATTAGACATATCCAGGGGAGACTAAGGCCATCAGCAAAGGGAGAGAAGGAAGCAGAGACGCCACACGAAGGCAAGGCTACTTTCTCGCAGCTCCATAAAACTAGCAGCGTTACGACAGCTCCCTCATTCTCAGGTCTACCGGAATTGACTTTCCGATGCCTGCACATTCCTACCGATACAGAATATTTATGACAAGGTGGTGCACTCTGTGAGATTGAGTAGCTTTCTTTCCGAAAAAGCTCAAAATTTCACAGAGAATCCGACATCACTTGGCATATTAGCAGGCAGCCCAACAGAGGCACCAAAATATTGACTGTCTCAAAGGCCGCCCATTATGCCAGGGCATGTGGCCATGTTGTAAAGTAAGGAACACATAGGTTTAAATTGCGAAAATCATCAAATTATTAATCGGTCAACCTATCTTTATCAACTGGCCTGCTTTTCCAAAGTAATAAGAAAGAAGGAATTATGAGGTCAAATTACTTAATTAATTTACTGAATCACTCCCTTAAGACTGAATTACCTTCAAATACTTTGAAGTTACGAATCATTAAACGATACAGGTTTTACTATCTTCATCTATAGAGTGATTGTGATACTGCGGCGATTAGTCCATTCCAGGCAGTGTCCGATAAGGAGCACCAATGGGAGAAATACGATTGTCCTCTCGTTTTGCTATTCGGATAATGCGAAACCGTTCATTCGCTCGTGGATATGTAGCCCACATTGAGCTCGTGCTAATGCAGCTGTAATTTCCGAATTGCGATACGATGTCCGTGAAAGCGATTTTCAAGGACGTACGGAGTCAAACACTTATTTATAAAAGCACCCCAATTTCATTTAAAAAAGACGAAAACTGCTTAATGGAGCAAAGCACTCCCGCTTAAGACGCTCACCACGCGGTTCTCTTTCGGTCCCTTTCACACTAAACGCACCTTATCACTTAAGACGCTCTGATATTATTACGTCCTATCCCCGACGTCATCTGCTAGGGCAGTAGAAGACCTGGGTTCGATTCTCAGTGTCTTTTTCTTACCTTTCCATGGATATTCTCGAGAAAAAATTCTCTCGACGTAAGAGGGAGTGTACCTCGAAAGAGTCAAATAAAAAGAAGGAAAAGGCCACATGAGAGACTTCGCTAAAGCCGCACGTCCTCTCATTTCCGACGATTCAGCAGAATCACATCCGAATGTCTCATCAATACAGGACGACATCATCGCTCACTTATTTCCTACTAAATGTCCCTCCTCAAAAATTATGAAAATAAATTATAAAATATGTACTGCTGTTATTGCATACATCCTATACTTCCGAATAATGAAAAACAATCGCACTACATTTTTAAATATACTCGTGCATCAAGATAGAAACTGAAGTTATAAATATAAACAGAACGCATAAGATATAGCTCGTTTTCTTGAATCTAATGCAACATATCGGAATTAGTTAAAACAAATAAAATATCATGAACCAAAGAGTTGAGAAGAATGAGAGCAATAATTCTACAGGCATTCGCTTTGGATATGCGTGATTCCGGCATTCACTCCGGTGACTATAAGACCACTACCATAAAAGATAGTTCACTTTGCAATTATTCATATTTCATATTATAACGTTTTTCTCATTTTGTCCAAATACTCGTAACATCAAACAAAAAAAATATATTCTGCGAAAAAAGGAGATTTATTCAATTTCCTTTCTTTAGGTATTTGTCTCGACATCGCAGGGGGGTGCGTGCGTGTGTGTATAAGTGTTCTACCTTTCTCCACCCCTTTATTCGTCTACCGACTTTTGCCTTCGTCTTCCCCTCTGTCTTTTCCCTAGAATTCTTCCCTCGATTGTTTTCCTCAGTATTTCCTCTCCTCTTAATATTTATCCCACCCATTTCTCTTGTCGATTTCTAATTACTTCAATTATTACCCATTTCTATCCAACCATCTCTAGCACCTTCTTATTCGTATTTCTATCGACCCAACTTACTTTCTCCATTATACGCCATACCCACATCTCAAAAGCCTTTAACATCCTCTTTTCTTAACGTCCACGTTTCACACCCGTACAACTCCACACCAAGGATTTTACTAATCTTGTCCTGATTCTTTTATCAAGGCCCTTCGTCATCAGTTCCCTTCGCTTCATGAATGTTTCTTTCCCTAATGCTAATGTGTTCATGCTATATCCTACCGGATATCTAAACGTGCATCTACCATAAAATTTAGTTTTTAACTACCTGTAGGTATCGCATGTTTTTCATAACCCACTTATGGTATTTAAAAGCTTTGCTTGTTGCTTAAAAGAAAATACCCCCTATTGTGGGGTATTTTCTTTACCAATTACTACCAATCTTCAGTACTTTCTTACCAATTGCACTACTAACCAACCCTTCTCACCTTACTTAACCTTCAAAAATCAAGTGAAAGAGTCTGAATTCTCTCTGCCTTTTGTGTATAAATACCTGAGGAAGGCTGTATTCCGAAAACGGTCCAGACATAAAAATATATCTTACGGAAAATTCGATTTTCGGTCTTTTCATTTATTTTTACTCAGCAAGGAGAACAAACTTCGTACTTTCTAACAGAGTGGACTTATTGACATAGAACTTTTATATTTTTCCAGGTATTTGGGAGGTAAAGAGAGAAGGAGTCGAAGTTGAATAGAATTGCAGAACTAATTGAGCGAAGTAATTGACTGGACGCCCTCGGATTCGAGCCAAAAAGGATTTTCGGAAACTTGTTGATTCACCACTACAAACAAATCGAGATTTAACGAAAGAAAGCCAACTCCCAAGAATTCCAGTCATTTCATCGTCACGGATCAGAACATCAATACAGCCCACTTAACATCAAATTTAAGACGCCCTCATTCGATAAAACTTTATTATCTGCGTTCAACCATAACTCTTTTAGAGAAAAGTGTGAGAGGAGAGAGACACAGACGACATACGTAAGTTTTCAGAAGTAATCACTTTTGCTCAATGGAGAGCGAATGTTATTAGGGCCATTTTAACGCATCGAATTGCCGCCGAAGCAATATAGAACGCACATATGCAAAATACTTCCTATTTTTTTCTCTAAAAATACATTGCCGACATGCCATCGCATACTCTCTATATAATCACAGAAAGTTTCAGAAAAAATCGAAACAAAAGTAATTCCAAGTTAAAAAGAAATGACATATTTCATTGCAAATCTTTATTTTCCATACGCAGAAAGTAGAATTTCAAAAATACTATTATCTTTCAAGGAACATCAATAAGGAACAACAACTAAACTGTATATAAATACAGTAAGTATTTATTCGTCTACAAATGGCAGTGTTTAAGGGTATAATTTACGAAAAGAGCAATTCATTAGAAACGATAAATTTCCAGTAATTTTATTATAGTTACCTTGTGTGATTTCATCTTAATTTAAATCCTGTATTTCCACTGACTATTCGATGTGCAGAAAATTCATAAAAGGTTTTTCTTTGCATGACTGAAAGGAGTTAACGAAGAAAAAATAACTCAACATGACTAAAAAGTTCCTCGGAGCCAAATTGGGATAGCAGGGAAATATTGCTAAACAGTACTAATATGTAATAACAGTTACCTTTTCATGAAACTTTTGGAATGTATTAGTATGTATTGTGTAGTATACCTATTTAAAATGAATTCGAGAGGGAACAATTAATAATTACGACAGAAAATCCAAATTACATACTATTTAATCGCCGAAAGAAAAGAGAAGTAGTTTTCCCGATCCGTCAAACAAGGTTTTCTTTTTGATTGTCTCAAAACATGCAGTAAATCAAAACCAAATTTTACCGTAATGTTTCCGTATGTATTTTTGATCCACACAAAAGTTTCACATCATTATCTAGACAAAACAAAGAGTTGTTATCAATTTTGTAAAACAACTGTGCAGTCAGTAATTGACGAACGTAGAAATGCAAACTTGATTTCCTTAGGAAGATTTCGGTAGGGTATCTCTCAAGTTATAACATAGCGACTTTTTTCAGATACTTTTATTTAACAGGGTCATTAACAGGCAATTACGGAAAGTAGCAAAATTACGCGAGTTGAAAGATTTTTGCAAGTAAAATCAGTTTTTCAATATGATGTAATGCTATTTTAATGAAACCATTGTTGAAATTTTTATATCTGAGTTTTTTTCCGACATATCTCCCATTAAAGTATATCTCTCACGATGTAAACGTGATACAATTCAAAAGACTGGAAGGGATGTTCTCCAGCGGAATTCGTTTTGAGAAGTGAAGCAAGTCTATTGGATTTGAACGAAGACTCGGCGTATCGAAGTCATCGGCGAATTTATCTGACGCATTCTTTTTCTTATGAACACGAAAGACTGGTTTGGCGATAAGTTCAGATATCACCCTGTGCATTATTACAATCATGGGTCATCGAACTAAAGCCGAACCGAAACTAGAAAATTCGTTACTTTAGTCGGAGTGAAAACCGAATTCGAGCGATTAAATTTAAATGTTTGTCACTGAAAAGAATCTGGAAAATGTTAATTGCTTCGATATCCACGTAACATTGCAATTAAGTGCAATTTAAAATCATCGATAAAATACATAATAAAATTATTAAAATACATAATATATATTTTAATTTTTTTTCTCATAGAGGATTGAGTCAATATGGTATCTTTCATTAACTCTCATCCTAGTCTACGGCTATGATAAAATGAAAATAACTGAAGTATGTGGAATTCCAAATTATGGCATATAAATCGGTCTCTCCTAACGAATACCATGAAGAGTGTCATTCATTTATTCTACAGTTGAAATGTCAATTAAAATAAATATTTTATTGAATTTTAGATGTATCGACAACACTTTTTCATTGTAATAAGTGTCACAAAGTCAACTGGTAGTATCCTAACAGCAATAATAATAGCAATGATAATAATAAAAATGTGTTCTGGGGAATATCCCTAAGGGCAGATAAAAATTAAAATAACGAGTCAGCTTACACAGAAGTAATTATCACAGAACAGTACAATAGCAAGAAACATCATGAATTCAATGCCAGTTACAAAAGAATGACTTGACAAAATATATAAAGAAACAGATAAATTAGAATAAAGAAGATAAAAAATACTATCGTTATTGAAAAGAAATTAATTAAGTAATTTATCTTTAAAGGATCGAACTTGAAAACGTAATAAAAGATATCGAAGGTAAACGCAATAGAAGATACGCAACATATGCCATATGTATGTGCGTAAGTACCACGTTGAGAAATTCCTCATCTACAAGGTGAGAGAAATTCGAATCAGCTGAGCCGAAATCAGAATAGAAATAAACTGAATTATTCAAAAGTAAACCATTTGAAAGTTCCCCCCTGAGGGAAAGAAAGAGACAGGTTAAAAATTTGAGTTACCATTAGAGTAGTGTAAGGGAAATCCTTCTTCACAATTATGAAATGGACTTCCAAATGTATTCACATAGATACAGTAGAGTTGGATTTAGAAGCTTTCCGAGATAAATTCCTCGTGAACTAACTTGAAATTAACTCCGAAGAACTTTCAAAACGCAATTTTCACATGATAAATACGGTATATGCAAAGTGATCATAGAGAAGCTTCCCTTGCATATTTTGATTCTCATCACAGAATATTGCTTGAGAGTGACCACCAATGGTACGCATACTCTAGGAAACCCTCGGTCAACATTTATGCAAGTCTTTCAAAAACATTCGCTTGCGATTTCGCGATTAAGCTACATGTCGTGATAAGGAGGATGAATCGGAACACGAAAATTTTCCATTTCCTCATCTTCGTTGGTGAAAGAACTCATAACCAACGGAAAACCTGTTAAGTTTTAAACGTAATTTGCAGCCTTGTTGCTTCGAAGGTGCAGTAACGATTTGTTTTTTTTTATCACATTCGTCCGACCAGACTAGGTCCAGATCGAAAAAGATGACGAGCTGAATGAATATTTAACGCAAATATTGGTAGATATCTCTGTAATTTCAATATATATAAAATAATAAATTTAGAATATTATTATAAGGATTTAGTATAGTCTACAAAAATCTTCTGAAAAGATGATACTTGTATTCAAGTATCATCTTTTCACCTGAGGACGCAATACCAAGTGCCTCAAAAAGCACGAAGGTTTCATAATTTGTCGCTTTCATGGAATTCATTTAACTTTCAGTAAAGAAAAATCGGAATCCGAGCAATGGCTACATTTTCATCATCTGCTGAATCTTAAAAATAAATATCCAATTTTCCACTTCTCCTATGCTAGAGATCTAGGGGACACGAGTTTGCTTCAGAAATGCTCTCGTTTCGAGTAAAGAAGTATTGTATATTACGCTGTCATTCTCTCAGTATAAGCGTTTCGGATTTCGGTGCACATTTTGAAAATCGTTCCTATACACCCTCTCTCTACCCAAGTGAAATTGCCTTTACCATATTTCTATTATCTATGTTTTGTTAATTAATAAAGAATAATTTTATTTTAAGCGCTTATTCGAGTACGAGACACATAAAAGTATGAAAGTATCCTACGTTCAGCCGATTTATTTGCGATTTATAGAATAAGATTTGCGAATATGTGCCCGTTGATCCTCGATGGAAATTCTTAACAAAGAAAATAGAAGCAACACAATGAGTAAAAAAGAAAACACGTTAATGTAGTTTGTTTTCTGAAATAAAACCGATGGATTTAAGTAGTAATAAACATGTTCGGCAGAATTTATAAATAGTTCGAGACAGTTGAGGAAATGATTCTAATGGTATATAATCTCATATGTACACCCACACAGGCACCTTTTAGTCGACTTCGCTGGTATATATAATTAGAAGACGTAAGTGAGGCATGAAGAGAAAATAATTCAAACTCGGGAATGATATTGCCTTCTTTGGGATCTCAGGATCGAATGGAAGGAAAGAAATTTAATCTTCTCGAGAATATGCGTTCTCTTCTCTGTAATTCTTCTTTTCTGAAGACGGCATTACAGAAGAAGATTTTAAGAAGACGGAGAGAAATGCCACTAAAGGAGAATAAAATGAAGATAACGTAGAGATGTATATAAAGATATGCTCCAAAATCATCTGCAAAAAAGGTATCGAGATGTTTGAAAACTAATTCTTTTTTATGATCAAATGTTATTTACGGACGGTAAAAAGCCAAAGCGGCGAATAGGGCACTGATGATAACTAAGAAGAATACCTTATCTAAATAATAGTTAATTTCAGTCAGTTTTTAGACTGATATCAAAAGGTTGGCTTTTATGCGGATTCTGCTTTTTCAGGGACGAAATTCACGTCTAATCTGAGTCAACATTTTAATAAGAAAATGCTTATAAATTTGGCATTGCATTATGTATAATAATTAGAGGACAAAAATACGAAGACTATTGGTGACGTACTTATAATTGTATCTACATGCGTCCTTCTTCATAATTACTGTAGATTCATTAACAACAAAAACTGTGTTTGTGTTTACTTACATTTTGGCTGCCAGAAAATGCAGGTTTGGCTGTACAGATGCTATAATTGGTTATACACATTTTAAGAAGCACATGAAAATAGACTTGAATTATGGACATTATGGCGAATCTAACTGAGATCGGAAATTACTTGGAGACACACGGCACAGCTATATTGAACGGTGATTGAGAAATTGCTTGTAAAATACATAAGATAGATTCAAGTGACTCTTAAATTGCATTGCAACTTTCCACTATTCATATGTTTTTACAATGTCGACTTACGGTGGAGTAATTTCAGTGTAATGCGAAACAAAAGATTGCAAATGTGTCTTTTAATTTTCAGGTGGATTAACAAGTTAAAAGTTTTCAAATAGTTAGGCAGACATTGCTTTCACAGTACCTTCTTTTCCTAAAGAACAGCTTTTCCCATTTAACTATCAAATTCTTTATCCAAATTTTCGAAGTTTAAGCATAAGCCTCGTTCTCTTTACCTTTCTTCTATTATAAAGCAATGGTTTCCCTTCCTCAATTGTTCTTCCATTATCTATTACTTCTCAAAGTTTCTGATTGAATACTTTAGCACATGCATAATTGCGCATGTATTACAATTACGATTTTACCGACTTGTATTCGAGTTGGTCATTTTATTATTCTTATAATTCGAGGACAGGAACAAATGACGAACGCATTGATGCTGAAGAATTCATTTCTGATCAATTATTTGCTCATCGAGTCCAAGAGATCTGAATTCAATTCAGACGATTATATTTGGAAAGGGAATGGATTTTTTCACATAATACGCTCAAAGTTGCGTAAAAATCGAACTCAATCCCGTCTAGAAAAAGCTTTGTCATTTGTCACATATTCATGTCTCCAAAATCCAATTCTATCTTTCATCCATTCTTTTCAATTTCATACAGCTGCAGACGCTTTTCAGGTAACTGAGTGAAGAGCAGGATCAACAGGAATATGACAACTTTTTATCTTACACGTAGGACAACGAAAGCAAAGGGTTTAAGCTGCTTATTTTTAAGTAAGTGCTTTGGACCTTAAAACGAAAAGAGATCTTTTTAGTTTACATTCTTACTTGGGTGGTCTGAAAAGTTTCCGACCCCAGATTTTTCAGAAATCTTCAGAAAGTTTTCAGAGATTTTCAGAAAAAATGTAGAGAAATGGCGAAATGTTGGAAACTTTTCAGACCACCCAAGTGTGTGTGTGTGTGTGTGTGTATATATATAATATTTCATAGCATATGTAACATTATATGATCGTATATAAGCGGTAATTCTTTTAGCAATTGGTATGAAGAATAGGCGCAATTGGATCCTTAGCGGACAAAGGTTTCACTTTCCAATACTTCGATTGTAAAATTGCCTCACAATACTTGCCATGCAAGTTTGTATCCAATGATTGTATTCCTAGAATAATTTCATCCACCTTCAAAATAAATTTACGTAAAAGACGAATCTAATACGAATAACTTATCTAATCTGATGAAAACAAATGGTTTTATATATCGTAAATGAAGGACGGTCTGAAATTGTTTCCTTCTGAACATTTTTACTGTTATGTCCAATGTAAACTTCCAATTGAAACCTCGATATGTGAAGTATCCCTTTGATTGGTTGCTGAATCCATACCGTATTTGTTCACCTTGTTGCCTTAGAAACTATTTTCATAGCAACATTTTACATGATTTCGGGAGCGAAAAAATTATTATTTGACATTTTATTCACAGTCTAATTTTAAGCCATGTGGACTATTGAAGGTAATGATATTTATAAAAATATATGACTAATTTTGATCTCCAAATTTTACTATTGCTTTCTTTATCATGAAATGTCGCCGCTGTACATTCCATAAGAGCCTATCTTCCCCATATATTCGTCTGAAAATCAAGTTTATCAATTGCCTTATTATTCAAGAGAACTTAATCCAATAACTGTGTATACGTTTTCCTTTTTTTGTACTAATTTTCCAAATCCAAATCGATATTACACGACCGAAATACGAATCCTCGTTCAATTTCCCATATTTATTTTATCTTTTAGGGCCATTATTTCTGATTTAATTCCGTAAAATAGATTATCAATACATAATTTGGCGATAGGAACGAAAATTCACGCGGTAATAAACGCCGAGTGTAACAATACGAGTACGTAACTAATTTTTTATTATTTGTTTCAAATTTTTCTGCAACTTCGATATTTCATTCATCCAGTTTCAACACTGCTTCGTAACTCAAACAGTTATTCTTATCCTCTAAGGCGGCAATTTATCCCATTTTGATAACAACTCTCAAGCACAGTCAAAATCTTCCAGTTTTCATACACATTAAAATTCGCAGTTTTGTCTCGTTTTTGTTATACATGGCCACTCATCTATCTTCCTTCCTTGATTTTCCAATACAGCATCATTATTAATTCATTTTCGAGTGAACAAATACCTAAACTCTTCAAATCTTTGAAGGTGTACTTTCGGCGTGTGGCAAGGGGTGTAAACATCAAAATTTTGAGCTACCTCTTTAGCTTGTTGTTCTCGCGTATGTTTGCAGGAAGAATGATTCCTTAAAGCGACTTGCCTTAGCATTTCTTTGCTAAAGTAGCAGGGGGGTCTCATTATATCAATTACGTCCTCTGTAAACGTGGATTCTCTAAATATGTCAAGCAATCGCAATCTAGCTTCTAATCTCCTTTCTTTCAATGACTCTTTTATCTTTTTATCGCAGTATTTTTTTAACGAAACGTATAGCTTTCCGCTGCACTTTCTCGCTCTCATCCGCTGGATCCCATATACTTGCCGCGTATTCAAGATGGGGCCTAAGGAGAAATAACATCGCTCTATAACCTTTTCATTGCATCTACCGACAATACGCTTTATGAAGCCGAGCTTTTTAATTGCTTAACTGCTCGGTTATATATGCTCCAGTTAAAGTTATTTGTAAGAGTTATCCGAAGATATTCAACTGATTCGAATAAATTTATATTTACTCCATTTATTATGTAATTCGGATGCAACTGTTTCTTTTCAATAAAATTAAATACGGAAAACTTACTTACTCTAAGCTCGATTTAACTCTTCTTGGAACTCCTTTTAAATAAGAACTAAATTATTTGATATAGAAAAATAATCGTCTTCCTTTGATATTTCTCCACATATCCTCTGCAAGTATCCTCACATTCATATATCGCTCAATCTCATCACTGATTTATTTCTATTCCAACGACGCTGAACAAATACACTATCATAATTAATTTCACTTTCAAATGGACGAACACTTTTAAAATCTAAACGCTTAACAAGCAATTGCCACATAAGAATTAAATAACGAATGATCTGGGAATCGTGATGAAGAGGCGACTTTTATGCAGTAGATATATGTTCACATAGCCGCTGTACTCCAGAATTCATCGGTCGGTAAATTAATCGGAGGTAATTAAATCGGAGGTAGAATTCATTATGAGGAGCACCCGAACTAAGTGCTGTCGGAGGATAAGTTAACCCCCTTTTAAAGATTAACTAATTGACAGCACTATTTTGGGGCAATTACTAACGCTTGCTGTGAGATAATAAACCACACTTTTACGTGTGGTTTATTATCTCACAGCGTGGACGCTTGCAATCAATCAGCTAACCCTGTCGAAAACGAAACATTAGCCAACATAGCGTGCCGTTTGGTACGCTAGAACAAGTGCTCTGTCGATAGAAAATGAATGCTTTTTCTGTCTCATCTTTATCGCAATAGTTAATTTCCCTTCAAATGACAGAACTAAATCTAACTTATGAAAAATTTATAACTATTACTGCACACATCTGATCATCTGAAAAATGAGGCTGATCGGTCTTCATATTTAAATATCTATCATAATAGAAACTGAATATGTAAACGAGATGCCAAAAAATAACTTGATTAATATAATTAAACCTAATGCAATAAGTGGGATTCACCTAAACTCAACTAAAGAATCTTCTTAGCTCATCTAAGTAGCTCACGTATGCCGTAAATCTTCCAAAAGTTTGCCGTTTACATTATTTACGACAAATTATAGAAAACAAGCTGAGGTGCCCGTTCATTCTCAACGGGGATATATAAATAAGCAGTAGATAATATACTATAACTTGTGCAGAGAAGAATCTAATATCTCTCACTTAGCTTGGATCAATGAAAATGCTATCCTAAATGAAAATGTTTTATATTTTATATTTACAATTTGAATCCAAATCTAGAATCCACAATAAGAAAAGGAATCGTCTTAGATTTTCTTTCTTTAGGATTTTCCTCAACTGTCTATGATGATTCTTCCTTGGGATTTTTCCTGGGTGCACGTCGTCTCATGTAATAATTACCCATTTCCTTAAGTTTCCTATAAATTTACTTATTAAGATAGTATTACTTAGCTTCATATTGAACCCTATATGGGAGAAAATTTTGATGGAGACAATACTACTTGCGATTTGCTCACGAATGCAAAAGATCGCCCGTGTAAAAAATGAGGCTTTTGATTAAGTTATCATTTACTCGAAATGCTAATGTAATACGCGGTATTAGACAATTAGGGAAGTAGAGTCATGGTTCAAGCACCCACTGCCACACGCCAAGAGGCTGCACGCAGTATACATTAATCAATTTAAAGTGTTTCCAGTGTAATTAAATCACACGTAGTAGCTTCATTATTTTCAAATAGAGTTGGCACAGTCGAGGTAATAAAGAAACTTTCCCTAAATGATCATACGTTGCCTCCTGTGAATCAATACTGCAAATTGTTTGTGAATGCAAATGCTGAAATTTCAGAATATTGCCTGCTATGAACATATAATATCATTGATTTTTAATCATTACTTTACTTGGACCTAAAATCACTGTGTATTCTTACAGAAAAATGCAATACCTCGGTTTCAACAATCACATTTGTCGTCAAGGGGACTCGTTGTTTATAGCCTCAAAATTTCACGAAATTTCCGTTTATTTTAACTGAATTCTCACCATTTCAACTCGATAACGATAACTCGACAACTCGACCAAGATAAGATCCCTCGGCTAACGAAGACGAAGCTTTTGGAACTGCAATTGTTAACCGAAACTTTCTTTCCCATGGGTTTCTCTAGAAAATTATTTAATTTGTTGTGAATGGTGATCACTGTTTACAGATAAGTTTTATTAAATAGTTAGAAGTCACGAAAGAACAGCTCCTCATATTTTTACGCCGACAATTTTTGATAAAGAATCTATATTCATTTCTCTTTCTTTTGGTGCTTATCTCGATTTCGTAAGCCTATTATTTCTAATTAAATTTTGCAAAAGAAATGTAGCCTGCAACCGATAAAATAGAAGTTTACGTGCATTGCTTATGAGAACGGTTTTTCTTGTCTGGGTTCGAACTGGGGACATTTAAGTAAATGAAAAAAGGCCTATTATCAGCGCAGGGAGTACATTTAACAATCGTGAAAGTTTGAAATTTGTGCCATTTATGGTTCTTGAGTTTTAGGCGAACATACATACACACACACACCTTATTTTCTTATATTAGATTTTACGAACTGCTACTAATATTTTGTCTCTTTTGTCCTGATTCTCGCAATTTTTAATCCTAAGCAATCTTCTTACACGGAATTAGAATTTTTCAATTCTCTTTCTTTTGATTCTTGTCTCCATTTCGTAGAACCGTACTTTCTGATTTGTGGCTGCAATCGAATAAAGTGAACCTTGCGCGCATTTCTAAAGAAAGTATTTTCGACTCGGTCGAATCAAAGATAAGAAGATAATCCCAAAAATAAGGTCTCCAAAGCAGAGCTCCAGAGCTGCAGGACGGACATGATTCCTCCACTTTCTTGGATGTTGGCCACACTGCCTCCTCTTCTTTGTTTGGCCCGCTTTGTGTTTTGGCTCAGCTGCCCTTTGTAATGGAGCTCACATTTGCCGCCAGGTGCGAATTTCGTGCAGTTACTCGTTTTCTGAACGCAAAAGGCGTTAAGCCAATAGAAATTCAGCGCAAATTGACGGAATCGTCGTGCATGGATGTCAAAAATGTCTTCAACTGGTATAGTATAGACAATGTACAGGTGAAAACGGACACACTCCCTCGGAAAAGTCATGGCAACTTGTTTTGAGATCGAAAATGAGTTTAGTTGGTCTAATGTATGCCAACAAACGATGACAGATATTGAGAGAAGAGGAAAGGGTGATTGCTTTCTCCATAACAACGCTCTCATGCAAGTCTATCGTTTAATGATAACAAATTCTTTCATGTGTCTCTTAGGGGATTAATAAATATACACACAGCGGTTATTATAAGATACATAGAGTCATGGCTTTCTTACGCGAATGTCTTGCTCCTGATTTGCTTCATTATTTCCGAATATTTAGGCATTACGTATTCACTCAAAATAGCATATTTCGGCGAAACCCATCCGAATTAAGACCAAGCAGGATACAGATCCGCTCTTCGTGGATATTATGGATATAACCTCTAGATGGATATTTTCCTGGATAACTCACACTATGCGTCCAGCAAAACAAACAGCATCCCGAAAAAGGATTCTCTTAATAATCGAATCATTTCTTTCTTCTTCCTATCCTTGGCTCACACGACGGCATACGTATCTGCGGGAGTACAGAAGAGAAGGGTTATTCAAGAGCGGATCTGTCTTGTCCCCCTATTGTGGGGTATTTTCTTTAAAACAACGACTTAGGTTTGTAAAAACAAAGTAAATCGGTATTCGTCCACTCAATTTTTTTCAAGATATCTCTTTCATTCTAATTTATATGAGAAATGGTTAGATGCAAGAAGAAACTGTCTAGTCATAATCTTCACCTTTTTAAACATTTAATTATACGCCACCAAAAATTTGAAATCGTAATCGTATGGCAAGTGTATTTACAGTGAAGACTATGTTATAGTATCGAAGAGGCGCACTGAAAACGACGGTCGCACATCAATCTCAGACATTTCCCACCACCTAATATGGATGTATGCTGATATGCAATTCGATGCACCGTTGAATTTCTCGGGAAAACTCTTCGCACGCATCCAGTTAAGCGGTTAAGCATCTAAAGAGTTCGGCTTCATAAAGCGTATTGTCGGTAGATGCGATGAATAGAGAGCGGTCCATCTGGAATATGCGGCAAGTATGTGGGATTGAAACGGATAAATTCGAAAAAGCGCAGCGCAAAGTGGTATTTTAAGATAAAAGGCATGCGTTAGGGAGATGCTCTTAGACACAAGTTGAAAGAAAGGAGATTAGGTCGCGACTGCTTGATATATTCATAGAAAATATCATCCGATCCGATCGATCTTTCGAATACGATCTTGTGTTTGAATCGATTCGAAGCAAACGATTCAATTCGATAGGGCAAATCGATCTTTTCAATGAAAACTCCCATCGCTATTGAAGAGGACGTAATCGGTTCCAACCCCCCTGATACTTATATCCGTCCTTAGGAAAATCGAATCGATTTAAAGTATGTACTTCTACATGTTGAAATTGCTATTATTGTTAACCATGTCGACAATAAAATACTGACAGTAAACAAGCACAAAATCATGTACTAAAAACACTTACTCGGAGGAAAATATACAAAATATAACTTAAGTAGTAAATTATTTAGATGAATATTTATAAAAGCATTATTTTAATAATACGACAGACTCACAGGATGAGATGAAGGAAGATTACACAGTAAAGAAAGTTGTGCAATTTATATTCTAAACGCAGGAAGAAGTCAAGTCGCCCTAGGTTGCCTATCCTCTATATATTATTTTAAAACATCCTTTTTTGGTGATCGGGGCTTTTCTCCCTTATTACTCTGCCAATGCATATATATGAATGACCGTTTGAAAGAAAAAGTTGTCAGAGTCCTCCTAAAAATAGACAGACAAATAAAAAATCCACTATTTGTTAGACAAATGGACTTAATATTTTATTCATCGCGTTGCGTCCTGGACGAAAAAATGCCCGGGTTGCTATATACAGATTAAATTTGTTTACTTAGCGACGACTGTAAACAAGTTTTTAAATCGGATAAACCACCTATTCTCGGTCATAAAATGATTCGCAATTAATATTACAGTCTCCATGAATGAAAACTTCGACGTCATACGCAACCACAACAGTTTAATAAGCAAGCCACGTTGCATCTTGCGGGAGCAGAACGACAGCCAAAGAAACATGAACATTGCAGAATATGAAAGTTTGCGTTACGGTTTTGTCGTATGGTATGTTAGAATAATTTTGCATCATATTACTTCCCGGTAATTTTAATTTAAGATCGACAATATTTAAAATTCAATTTGGGGTATTATGATTAGATTTTGGAGTATTCATAGAAAAATTAGAGAAATTAATTACGAGTCATGCGATCAAAATAATTCGGTCGTTGTTTTCCGAGTATTCAAATTTATTTTGGTGAAACTTTCGTCTGTTGCAAATTTTCTATATATGTAAACCCGATATCAAATGATTCTCCATGTTTATATTTCACTCACTGAATAGTTAATATTCAACATTTAATCATATTTCTGAGTAAAGAAAAGGATGTCCTGCGATTTCAGAAAACTCACCAGCATGGAGTACAAGCGTAAGGAAAGCCCAAACTTTTATTCCCAATCGCTATCTCCGAAGCACAAAAATGTATTATTTTGCCACATTAACGATGTTAGAGACTTTCAATGCGGGGACAATGCTATGCGCTTTGACAATGTAACACAATGTATGTTCGTATGAAAATGTGACATTTAGCTTCCCCTCTAGCTCTCCTCTCCCAGATCAGATCACTGCAGACGAGCAGTAGTTATTTTTATATTTTATGTATGAAGAGAAGAAAATAGAAAATAAATAAATAACGTGGATGCAAAAGGTATGTTTCGTAGTTTTATCTCAGTTATTTAAGTGAAACATCATTGCCGGTATAAAAGGAAGTGGTATTTATAACGACAGAGTTTAGGTAAAGCTGGCAGTGATATTTTGTATCTTTACCATTATTCATTTAGTCATAAATGCATTGAGTGAATTGAGATATTCGGTATAGGATAAGATACATGTATCGTTATAGCGATGACGTGCACTATTCGTGATTATACTACTATAAGAAAATTTTTAAAACATTCGATAACATTTATACTCTCA
Source organism: Pachydiplax longipennis (assembly GCA_036926295.1). Lineage (NCBI taxonomy): Eukaryota > Metazoa > Arthropoda > Insecta > Odonata > Libellulidae > Pachydiplax > Pachydiplax longipennis. The sequence continues at coordinate 72,043,701 of JAVFKF010000002.1, read as the reverse complement.
CGTTCTCTAATATAATAGGGATTTTGTTTGGGTTCATATGGTATAGAAAACGCAAGACATTTTATTTGGCCATTCAGTATCGTCACTGGATGAGTAGATAGCGATATCTATCGCTACAAACGAGGTATATCGAAACAGACACTGATAAAGAATATTAAGGTGTGTATTTTTAGTTATGTTTTAGTTTTTATGTATTTGTTGTAACGATTAGTGTTTGTTGAAGTGTATTTGGGTGGGAAATTGAGTATCACTGTCGTCTGCGAAAGTTTCGCACGGGGAAACTAGTTTTATTGAAATAAGAAAACAAATTCGGGAGAATCAATATGGGAAATGCTGCAGATGGACGAAAAAGCAGATTTATTTTGGGAATCTCGAGGAAGGTATTTTAATAATAAAAAGTGCGGAAGAAATCCGTAGATATAGAGCAAACGAGATCTTACAGAATTTGTAAAAATGTGAAGAATTTTTTCGAATGTTGATGAGATGGATGCCATATTAGAAGTGGCTCAATGAAACAGATAGCAATTCTAAATACAAGTTATGACAGAGACGGATTTTGGAATGCCAGTAAATCACATCCTCTTCATATGGAGTATATTGATGTATGGAGTATATTATCTGTTGTTAAAAGTGTATACAAATAATTTTATGATTACCATAACATTTTATCTTTCAACATTTTTACCTTGTGCAATAGCTACTGAAAGAATAATACACTAACATGGAACATGAGAATGAATTTAGAGATCTTAAGCTTTTGGCGCATGAAATTAATCCACACATTCTTTAGGATAATCAATCAATATCCTGCGACGAAAGTAGAAATCTCTTCAATCCATCAATGCAAATCTGCCGATGTTCACCACAGACACCAACAGAGTGTTATTTAAGAGAAGTGCTTTCTTTCCCACACTCTAAAAGCCTCCTTTTAACAGAACACTGCGACTCACGCTAAATCAACGTGAAAAGGGGTGAAACTCCAATTCTTCCTTTTCTGAACCTCTATTTCACGAGAGTATTTTTGAGTTTTCCATTTATTCAAATATTGCATAAAACAGTGAAGAGCTCATGAAAAGTTATGAAGTGTAGCATTGGTCTTTACAAATTGTGAGGAATCATTTTGACATACTTTATTAAAATCTTCCGAATCAACATTTTGCGACCTTGTCGCTATAGCCCGCTAGAATACACGGAATTCTGAAGTTTAAAAATGATAAAAGCTTCAAATATCCAACTAAATATTAGAATAAGAATGCATTGCGCGGATATTTGAAAATTATTTTGAGGCACTTATCGGTAAGATGAAGGAACCAAAATCTCGAAGGTTGAAGTTCAGGTACATTTCTATGGTTCTAATGGAAAAAATGTTGCCAAATGACCTTGAGTTCCACGCCAGGTGGGTGCGAAATTCTTCCATAAGAAATGCGTTGCTGCAATTTTTGAATTTTTTTGAATGCCTTCCCGATAAGCTGGAAGGATAAAACCTGGATTGGTGACAGAGGCGTTTGAAATCCTTCTTTCATGAGGTTCGTCATTTCTCTAGTGGTCCTTGGTTCGATGCAAGAGCGTCGTTAGGATCCCACTATGCATTCCAAACGGGGAAAACGGAATCTTATTTTGGGACCTTCCCGATAAGATATTAGATCGAAACTTTGGAACAAGTCAGATTGGCACTTACCTAATAATAATTTACTATTTTCTCTCACAAAAGGGTCCTGTGATCGACGCCAGGCGGTCTTTCGCACGAATTTTCGAAAATTGTTTTTAGTACTTTCTCGGAACGATGGAACAGTGAAAATCACGGAGGTAGGATATTCCGTGGTTATCTAGTGTACTAACTGAAGAAATGTAACCAAACGACCGTGAGTTCGACGCCAAGTGGGTGCAAAATTCTCCGGTAAAAAATGCATGGCGGTCAAATTTGACAATTATTTTGAATAAGTACCCGATGAGTATGAGGAATATTTTTAAAGATACCAGCTGAACTGGCCATTCATCCTCAGCGAGGAATAAAAAATGATAAATACCATACTAATTACAGCTTACTGAATTTTGAACAGAAGGAAAGATAGAAAATATAAATTGTGAGACGAACATTAGCTTCACGGAAATCGTTCATTAGTATTCTACTAAGAAGTTTGTTCATATTCGTTCGTTCATATAGAGGAAATATAAATCAACAAGTTTTTCACATGTATTTTTGGTAGTTTCTAGCAATATGTATATTCCACACATATTTTAGGCGTAAATTTTATATCAAAAACCCGGATTTCATGGCGAGAGAAAGCGAGCGTGTACGTATCGAATTCCTTACGTTCCTCAGTCTTCGCTAAATTGTTCACATGTAATTATTTTCGCCGCTGCTCTTCGTATTCCGGGCTATTGCGTGGAAAAGACTTCATGCTGGAATGCAGTGAACTTTGTTTTCTTTGGAGAGAAAGTATCGCCGTTCTTGACGAACTCCTTTCGCAGGAACAAATCTAAGGTTACCTTCACGAAGGACTCGAAGGACTGTTTTCAACTTAAATATTCTGAGTAAAGCTGATAAGGGCAGCATTTTCGTTTTTATATACTCCTAGAACGCAGTTAAATTGGCTTTTCTAAAAATATATAGTGTGCGAGGACAACTTGGAAAGCATCTATCTTGAGCGAAGCGGTTACTATTCTGTGCACTATGTGAGGATGGCAAGGAGATCTAGAATATTGCCACCGAGAGTAGTCGTTCCAGTTGCTGTTGTATTAAGCTGTTCCAGGCCGAGAATAAGTCTATTACTTCCTGCTGTGTGTTTTTATCTCTACTATTACCAGCGATGGTCATGTTTGTCCAGTTTACGCAAGGAAGATTAAAATCATCTCCTACGAAATTAGCTGCCTCCTGTTTACTCCTGCGTGGATTACTAAGTGCCTCATACAAATCCTCTACGGGATCGCAATCGGGAGGGAGGTAAAAGGAGCAGAAATGCGTTTTCTTACCATGGTTATCGGAAACTGAGCACCAAATCATTTCACAGCTCACCCGACTTCGCAGATCTTTTAACCGACTCGCTAAACTATTCTTCACTGCAATATAATCCTCCTCTCCCCAATCTGCCGCTTCTGTCCTTTCGATATGTCCTTTCGATATAGTATATAGTCGAGAGGAAAAATCTCACTTCACAAAGCCCACTCTCATTTCTTAGGAATATATCGCCGCATGTTTTCCTAGTCAAATCCAAGAATTATCCCTGCTTATTTCGAATACTTCTATAGTTAACTACTACTAAACTGGTTTCCTTCTGACTTTCGCTAATGAGTTGCAAAGGCAGACTGGAGCTATAACTATTGCGATTGCCTTTATGTAATCCTCCTTTTCTAACGAATATTCTTAGATTTTTACTTTTCTTAGATATGTTCATCAATAGTATCGGTCGATGCTATTTAAAAAGACGAATTATGACTACCAAATTTAATTATAATGTTACGCACATGGAGCTCTACAGGTAAAAAGAAAGTTAAAGACGAGTCCCTTTTAGAATTTTTTTTAAAATCAGGATTGTCTCTAAAAGTTACGGATAATCCACAGATCTCTTAAGGTGATCGCACAGAGACATATATGATTGCGTGCGTTTTCATATTATTTCAGATGAGAAGACATTCACTTCAGCAAGATTTTCATACCTGCGCTTTATTTGACACCATCTAACTTTCTTTTGCTGAATAAAACGAAGAGAAAGAGAGTTAATTCTTAAGGGAGTCTCGTATTTCGTAGAGTACATGTTTTCCGCTTACGCGGGTTCAACTGCCATCTCTCGTTTCTTCCAGGAATTACTTTAATCTCATTTTTTAGAGATTTAAAAATTGAAAACGCGACGAAAGAGATTGTTTGGTTTGTATTCCCATGGCAACGGAATGGCGAATCCCAAGCGGGGTATTGTTTCCAGTCACGCCTTCGCTTCAATTCCATTTGTTCGTCACTCTTTAGGCTCCACGAATCCGAAAGCAATATTGTTAAATGGAATCTGATATTCTACCGAAATCATACGCTCAATTCGGAGCTAATTTAAGGACCGAGATTAGAATTCTGTGTTTAGGAATGTTTCCTTGACATTATTATGAAACTGCTATTAAACTAGGTAACATTATGATGGAGAAGTAATAATAATATATCGTGTATCAAAGTTTTTATCACTTCTCCATCATATGCGCCACAAAGTTACGCTTGAACCCATCAATTTCATAGGTAACATTATTTTAAAAGTTCGAAAAATCTTGGAATTTTATCTCAATCAAATAGAAGCGTTGGTGGATTAAAAATTATCAATGGTAAACTATAATTTACAAACTTGAAGTTTGTAAACGTGAATTTGACTAAATCAAAAGAAAGAAACATTAATGCAAAATTTCTTCATTATTTCAGAAGACATATCAATGGTATTTATCTATACAAATCAACAGAAACTTCGTTAAGTTTTCTAGCACTCTTGGGTAAATAGGAATCGGAAAAAATATGTAAATATAGAGAAAACTTTACTTAAATTCAATAGATATATGCGGCTTATTTGCTCCCTCCAATTCAAAAGTACTTCAACAGGTGATTGGAATCGAACGTCGCCCACCTGGCTATCCGGGTTCTATTCACAACCGTGACTAAATACCTTCACTTAATTCGTTCCATTTTTTCATTTTATGTCATTTGAAATTAATCTTGTTTCGAATTTTTTTAAAACAAGCAATTGTATATAATAACAAAATTATTTTTATTCGACGGAATCTCATGATTTAAATCCTTTCTGCCTCACACATTGATAGAACAATCGGCTTAAAATGAACACGATTTGTCTCTTCTATTCATCGAACGATCACGTTGTCTTCATTTTCATCGGAGAAAAATTGAAGCAATCCTGGTAAATTTTCTCAAATAATGTAAATTTTTGTAGATTTTGTCAAATCAGACAAAAAGTTGCATCAAGGAGAAGTTCATAGCAGAACTACAGAAGCACTTTGGATCAAAGTCATGATGGAGTACGAAAAGTACGTCAAAGATTTCTATGCTAAGCGTTTCGAAGTACAATTTTTTGTAGTACATACATTGATAATATTAATTTTAAATTTTATTGCCACGCGCAACATAACTCGATTTTTAGCTTTTCAACAGCTTCCATAATCCCTTTACTCTTTTTACTTCAGATTTCTTATATTACATCTCCTACATGTAAGATATGTACTCAAAAATTGATGAAAAAGGGATGGGATTATATAATCAATAAATAAGTCCTCCTCAATCTTGAATTAAGAGTGTAAGTAATTTTCACAATAGAATTTTCTATTTTGACAAGAGTTGACATCTTTAACGAATAAGAGTTAACCTATGAAATGGAAACACGTGGAAGATTCATTAAAAGAGAAACAAAGTAATGTTTTCTCCAAAAGTTACCGTATCTCATCTCAAATATATATTCCGTATTTCTTCTTTTGAAGATATCAATATTATGACGAAACTAGTTGCAATAAAAATTCTATTATAAAATTACTTGGGTCTTTATGCATAATTGCACTAAATAGATCAAGATTGAGAAAATTAATTTTATAATATATCTTCGCTTAAATAGTGCTAATTTGGGCATTTCAGCTAGATAATATGCGATTTGTTCTCCCTCTAGGCGTGCAAAACAAATAGTAGTGAATTTCACAAAATAAGCTAAATACAGGATCTCATTCAGATGAGTACCCGTGAACTTGAGAAAATTCAGCGCAAAGCGATACGTTTCGTTAAAAAGTCATACGAGAAAAAGGTAAGCGTCACGAAGATGCTCTCAGATACAGGTTGGGCATCATTGAAAGAAAGGCGGTTAGAAGCTAGGTTGCGACTTCTTAACAAATTTAGAGAAAGCACGTTTTCCCATGACGTAGTTGACATTATGCGACCCCCCTGTTACTTCGGCCGATCCGATAATGAGAGCAAAATAAGATAGAACTAGTCGATTTAAGAAGTCATTCTTTCCGCGAATAATACGCGATAGTAATAGGCTAAAAAAGTAGCTCAATCGTTTGGTGTTTACATCCCCTGCCACACGCCGAAATGCGGCTTGCAGGGTATTCATGTAGATGTAGAAGCAGATAAAATTAATGTGTTCAATGAAATGGTGCCATCGTAAATGAAAATCAGCGGTAACTTCCATTTCAATGCTAAAGTATTAACATCCTCAGGCTATCCAGATATTGATATATACAGTGTTTTTTATTTACGATGGCATTCCACTTAATCTTAATAGATGAAATTGATCTTAGCTAGAGGGAGATGGGAGTACTGCAACTCAAGACATTAAGGTGCCAAAAAGTGCAACTTTTATGCAATCGCGAAAAATTCACCGGAAGTAAAAGGCCGTGAAACATCTTCAGGGAAACACTCTGCGGTGAAGCATTTGTAAACCCGCGAGGAGAATACACGCGGGTATTGATCCTTCGCGAAGAATAGTGCATTTTTCTCCGGCGGGAGAAACTCCGATAATGACAGCAGTATAACGGTTCGCTCGAAAAACATTCTCTCCAAAGGATTGCATTTGAGAGTTTAGACATAACAAATACGCTCATCTCGAAATTAAACACTTTAAATTCACATTGGAAACTGATTTCCATATCAGTCAGCCGTGGTTGTTGGAACTTACAAACAATTAGAGAGTCGATTCCACGCAATGAGATAAAGGACACTGCCGATGTGTTGATATGTGTCTTTCGTAAGGAACTCCCGTAATATTTACTTAGAAGCATGTTTAAGGATAAAGCATACTCAGAGGCATGTTTAAGGATTCACGCACTTCCTTAGAGATAAGTATATGTAATTTTCGGATTCGATAGATGCCCAATAGACTATTAAGAATCGTTATCTTGTAGTTTATTTTGTGAAATTTTTATATGTTAAAAAACACTATCATATACACAATGTAAGTGGGAGGTATTCAGTTGAATCCTCCATTAACTGATATAAAGAGCATCCTACACACTCAATATTAAATCGAAGAAAATAAATATCCGTAAAATGAGAGATTAATTTAACTCCTGTGGTCAGATACCATTTATTAACATATTATCATAATGAAATTAATAAAAACCAATTAATACCATATTTATCCCTTATACTTTCATTAGACAGAATGATTCTCGTAGAGCGGCTCTTGCATCCGTTCTGAATACGTTTCGTAGGGGATCCAATGTTATTTCTCCCGGTCCCTTTCACACGAAATATATGTTTAATTAACCGCTTAAGACGCTCTTCTACCCGCTTATAAGAGGGATTCCTCCCACAGATGCACCGCAATCCTCCGCCGCAGTCGAAAATCGGATTCTAACATCCTTACGTAAAAAATGCTTCCTTTTGAGTAAAAAATTACCAGAATTAAGTAACAAAGGAAGAAGCTCCCTTTTCTGAAAATATATTCTGGAAATATATAATTCTTTAAAAAAATAACGAGAAGGCAACCAGTATTACACAAAAATAGTTCGCAGACTCTCAATGCACCTATTTCTGTGGCAAGTAAAGCGAACACAAGAAACTTATCCGTTTTTAATCGTAAAGCAATAATTTAAAAATGAAGAAATAGTCAAAAGACCCTTTTGTTTTATGACGTAAAAGAAAAATAAATTTGAAATATCCGGATAATAATTCGTTTTCACTATATATTTATTAATATATAGCTAACTCTCCGGATATACCCGTGACCTGACAACTGAGCGCGTGACGATTGAGCGCGTCCCAATTGAGCGCGGAAACTGAGCGCTAGGACAATTGAGCGCTTGGACAACTAAGCGCTAGGACAACTGAGCGCTAGGACAACTAAGCGCTAGGACAACTGAGCGCTAGGACAACTAAGCGCTAGGACAACTGAGCGCTAGGACAATCGAGCGCTAGGACAACTGAGCGCTAGGACAATCGAGCGCTAGGACAACTGAGCGCTAGGACAATCGAGCGCTAGGACAACTGAGCGCTAGGACAACTGAGCGCTAGGACAATCGAGCGCTAGGACAACTGAGCGCTAGGACAATTGAGCGCTAGGACAATTGAGCGCGTCTCCTTCTCAGGCGTTAGTAATTGAACGAATATAAGGAAGATAATATCAATTGTTGACGCTGAGTGGTACCTTTCCTTACCGATTACTGATTAAACTGCAAAGTTAACTGAAATATTTAACTTCTTAACTAAAATATTCCACTCTTCAAGTAATTTACTTCCACATTTATACAATCTTTAAGTAATTTAATTCCGAAATAACAACAGCAACATTTTTACTGAAATATCAAGAGAAAATAATTCAGGCAATCACTTATAGCTTTCAAACTGTAGCAATCAATCGGTCATCTTTCACTGTGAATGCTTATTGAAGATATTCATTAAACGGAGAAATAGATATTTCACCAATGTTAACAATATTTCAGCCATGCATGATTATACTCAAAGTTATTTACTGCGATAAATCTCCTATGAAAGGAAAATTAATTTCAAGAAAATATGATTTAAATAAAATAATTTATTATGTGTTTCCCAGAGCATTACAAGGTCGAAATGTTATAAGGGTACAATAATCGGAAGGAAGGATTGAATTTTTCAGATTATTCTATCCGATGAGCACTAAAAAGCGAAAATATTTGGAGCTGGTAATAATTTTTATACTATTTTTCATTGTTTATTTCACCAAAAAGATATTATTTATTATTTAAATAATACTGTGCACATTTTCAGCATTTTCAAAATTTCAGTGTAATTCACAATTAATTAAAAAGTACATGTGAAGAAAAGTCAGAGTTAAATTTCTAGCCTAGAAAGTTTCGCAATTTTACATGTACTAAAACTGAAAATTTTCCATCAAAAAATATGTTGAAGATATACTAAACAAACATAAGATCCATTGCAAGTTATGACCAGAATGTAAAAGGATAGTATCGAAATTGATTATAATTGAGGTAAACATAGAAGGTTATGTACTCATATACATGTCATCATTTCATAGGAATATTACTTCCACTTAAAGTTAATTTAATGAAGGACGTGGCGATGAGTATAACGTATGTACGAATTAATTATATGTAGCTTTCTTTATGGCACTTAATTCTCAAATCGGAGAGCATAATGGGGTGGATGATAAAAAAAGATTACTTGACGGTACAAATGGAAATAGTTTTAAAGAAAAACGTCAAAGACTTGTCAGATTATAAGTTCGACGCTTGGAAGGTGCAACTCTCCCTTGGGAAATGCATGGGGTGAGTTTAAATTTTAATATCTAACTCTTTCTTAGAATATATGAATCCATAACCCATCATGCGATCAAAAGTCATGAATATATTTCTTAAATGAGCTCGATCGTTTCCCTAAGGACTCTTGGTTCGACGCCAGAGCGCAATTTGTGTGTTTCCTTTGTTTAACGTGGGGAGAGCGAAGCTTCTAGAGAGCACACAAACTTTCCCAAGGGGAGTTCAAACCTGGGTTTTTACACCAATCAACACGGAAAGAATATTAGTGAATTCCAGAGAGGAATACAATACCAAGGTGTATGACCACTCCCTGCACTCGGGTGAATAAGAAATAAACGAATTTTTGAATATTCAATACTTACCTCCTTTCCAACGACTTTTTCAGCAAGGTCCCGCCCCACCCCGCAAGCCACCAGCGGCGTATGGGATATTCCCATGTCTTAGATTTAGAAAAATATAATCAAGTAATTCTTTAGGCTTTCCCTTTACATTGACATTTTCAGTTGCTGTCATAATGGATATTATGAATTGGAGAACGATTAGTGCTATTATTTATTATTACTCAGAAATATGAGACGTTCGTTAATACTAGACGTACTTAATTCTTTACTAAATGAGTGAAATATTTTAGTTAAGAGTCGTCAAAGGGAAGGAAAATAGGATTTATGTAAGTGTTGCAGAAGTGCATGTCTCAATATCGATTCTCAACGGGGAAAGTGGACGTGGTATGAAACATAGTTGTAACATTTGCAGAGGAGAGAATCTTACATTAATCACCTTAGCTCTTTTCAATGCGACTGGCTATTGATAAAGAAAATATTCAATATAATCAAATTTGTCATATTTTGGAGTCTAAATCTAAAATCGACCTTAAAATAGAGACAAAGAAAATACGATGCTAAAGCAGAAATTTATGAATTCCTAAGTCTGGTGTTTACAGCTCCTGCCACACGCTAAACCGCTGCTTCCAGAGTATCATTGTTGATGCATATGTATGAGAACTTTTATAAGATGTTGAGGTTAGAATGAAATAGTTCGTTTTCAGTAACCTCTTCCATGTAACTAAGCTAGGATGAGAGAAGTCAGATCTCTCTCTGTAATCAGATACTTTATTTAATTGTGTAATTTCATATTTCCCGTTGAGAACTAAAAGGCACTTCATCAAACACATTCAAAGATAATGCACGCGTAAATATAACATAGTTGCTATAGTCCGTCCAACGTCATGAAGACATCACGTAAATCATATAGGCCCGTGTATTTCTTACGGGAGAACGGCGCGCGCTGTCGCTACATTTGCACAGAAAAAGAAAGTCGACAAGAACTTACTTGGAAGGCATTCAGCATGTACAAAAGTTAATTCTTTATGGCATAGTGCAATTAAATCAAGGCTAAATATTGTCATAATCGTAGGAAAAATAAGAAAGTGATATTTTCAAGAAAATTGGGTGCAGATTATTATTTTTTGGAATCGATGAATTTGGGTCTATCATTCAAGAAACAAAGTCTTTTCAGGTATCAAAATCTTCCTCATGGAATCTACTTTTCACGTATGTTATTCACTTTGCTGTTAAAAATTTTGGGTAAGAGTGTCATGAGAAAATCTATAACAATACGCGAGTTTTCGGGAAAATGCAGGGAGAAATGTAGTCGCCTACTACTTTTCGTCCTATATCCGTAACAAAAAAATTCCAGCGGCAAAGTTTCTGAGGAATTACTGAAATTATTTTCTGTGCAATTCAAAATCCTTTAAGTTTATTGATAACGTCAAAAAACGAATATATATTTCGAAGGTAACGCGAAACTCGGTCCGCACGGCTGTACGAGTGGCTGTTATGCTGCCGATCCTTCCATTTTTCGGAAGGCTTGTGCTGCTCTCATCGATTCGATCAACAAAGATAGTTTTTATGATTGCAGGTCATCCGAAGATAGGGAATATCGAATTATCACACTTTCATGCATGAATTTCAGCGTTAACATAAGTTAATGAGCACGCTTAAGGATTTAATGTTAATATCTTTCCAAGATTTTTATGTGAAATGGCCATTATTTACCCATGTTTTGTCTAAATAGATTATATCGCGACCATTCTCACGACATTTTCCAATTTTTAAGTTCCAAAAGGTCGACCGCTTGATATTTGGCTTCATTTTTCACAGTTTGTAAAACTAAATTAGTTGTCGGAGGGATAGTTTTCAAAAAGAAAGAATGGACCTTACAACCTATGGGACTTATCACGAAAACGTCTTACTTAACTTCTCCATTCGTTTCTAAGATTATCCCAGTTTTCCGATGCTTACGAGAAGTGAGAAGCGGTCCTTTGCTGATCTCTTTCGTAATTCTAATGAAAGTACTTCTACTGACATCAGTGGCTTCACACGTTCCTTGTATCTGCCTATATCTACATATACCTATCACTTTCATCAGAAAAAGTTAAAATATTCCGAAACCGATGCCACTGTTTCCGTTCGCCACTTCTTAGGATTTTTTTCTTTTTTCCATCTATTCACATTCACTTGTTGTAGAAAACAATGAATGTAATATTTCCTTTACGACAACGAATATATTTTATTACATGCATACACTGTACATGCATTCACGTAACACTCCACGAAAAATGAAGATAACACTAAATCTCACCAATTGCAAAATCACTCACTAATAATACCGTACTGAAAAACTAAAAATTTTGGTTAGTCGCTCAAGTTGTAATTGCTCTCCCTAAGACTCTATGGATAGACTTTGTTTTCTTAAAGTTAAGAATTATTCTCAAAACTAAATATAAAATAACAAATGATAAAATATAACTAAAATAATAAAATATAACTAAATATATTACCGATTAAGTATCAGAAATTAAATTACTTAAAGATTGTATAAATGTGGAAGTAAATTACTTGAAGAGTGGAATATTTAAGTTAAGAAGTTAAATATTTTACTTAACTTTACAGTTTAATCAGTAATCGGTAAGGAAAGGTACCACTCAGCGTCAACAATTGATATTATCTTCCTTATATTCGTTCAATTACTAACGCCTGAGAAGGAGACGCGCTCAACTGTCCTAGCGCTCAATTGTCCTGTATTGTAAAACCCTTTAATTTTGATTGCTCTATCGCACCTAGAACGGCCTCAAAACAGTTTGCAAAAAAAGCGAAAAAGACCACCTAGCGTCGAACTCAGGACCCATTAGTGAGGGACAATGGCATGCGAATGTTAGATAAGTGCCACTCTGACGTGTTTCAAAGTTTCAATTCAATATCTTATCGGGAAGGTCATAAAATAAGATTCCGTTTTCCCCGTTTGAAATGCATGGTGGAATCGGAATGACGCTCCTACATCGAACCAAGGACCAGTAGAGAAACGGTGAACTTTACAAAAGAAGGATTTCAAACGCCTCTGTCACCATTCCGGGTTTTAACTTTCTAGCTTATCGGCAAGGCATTTAAGAAAATTTTCAAAGATTTCAGCAATGATTTCTTATGGAAGAATTTTGCACCCACCTGGCGTCGAGCACACGGTCATTTGGTAATATTTCTTCCTTTGGTACTATGGAATACCATCTCATCTGCAAACACCGTAACTTTGATTGCTCTATCGCATCGAGAACGGCCTCAAAACAGATTGCAAAAATTCGCGCAAAAGACCGCCTAGCGTCGAACTCAGGACCCTTTTCCGCGAATCTTCGAAAATTGTTTTGAGTCCTTCCTCCGAGCGATAGAACAGTGAAATTCACGGAGGTTGGAGATGCCGTGGTTATCTATTGTACATACTAACTGAAGAAATGTTACCAAATGACTATGAGTTCGACGCCAAGTGGGTGCAAAATCCTCCGGTATAAAATGCATGGCGGTCAATCATGACAATTATTTTGAATGCATATCCGATTACCGGGAATGATATAAAATGGAATGTACATAGAGGCAATTCATGTGTTTCATATACTCTGTTCGCCGTTCCTCTGACGGTTCTTGGTTCGATGCCTGAGCGTCATATCTATTCTACCGTGTATTTCAAAGGGGGATTGCGTAATCTTATTTTAGGAACTACCTTATAAGATATTGAATTGAAACTTTGGAACAGGTCAGAAAGGCACTTATCGTACATTAATATGCAATTGTTTCGCACGATCGGGTCCTTAGTTCGTCGCCAGGCGGTCTTTTGCCCGAAGTTTTGAACATTGTTTTGAGGCATTCCTTCGTACGATACTGCACTCAACTGTTAGCTTGCAGTATGCAAGCAACTTTTACTCGAATTTTTTATTTTGGATTAAAAAATAAAAAAGTAGGGATGAAGGGATAAATCCCAATTGTGAATAGGTTGCAGAGCGTCTTAAGCGGTATCTTTACCGTTTTTTTCTATCATTTATTCTATATATAGTTTATTCTTTTGTATGTATTTCGCGTAAAAGGGAACCCATATTAAACGGGGGCGAATACGTCTTAAACAGGTTTTACTATACATTGAATTCAAATCGGAAACGAAAATTCATATGTGACGTTAAATGTGTCCATATAATCACAGAGATGCGTTGATTTCAATGAGCCAAGTGGTTCGCTGAAAGTGGTCTCTCCATCTGCAAGGAACCAAACCGAAAGTGAAAAATACTTGAATCTTTCTGTCCCTTCCATCCACTCCAGTTTTAAGAGCCCCTTTGTCTGCATTCAGTCGTACCGGCTATAATAGGGACGGAGTTTGCTTATCGGAAACTACGTGGGAAGCAAATCAGTAAAACCAAATTTTATAACTAATTCATAAAAAGGGAAACTTAAAAAAGCGCAATAAGTTTCTGTTCATTCTTCCGAATAATATTTATTTATTCATGAGTTGTTAATATCTCGGCATTACCTAGCTCTGGAGAACGAGGAAATTACAACAGAGAAATTAGG